>OX438927.1:3134166-3757500 GCA_949316025.1 Lapara coniferarum | reverse complement strand
AATGACACGGAGACGGCCGCGGAGCTGGCGGACATCCATGAGCGCTTCGTCTTCGGGTCTATGTGGAACACGTGGGCCTTGCACGTGAAGATCGGCTGCTCACTGCAACAATACATGAAAATAACAATACCAGCCAGTGGAAAACGCGTTTGGGGCGGAGGGGCGGCACTTTTAGGGGAGCGAAAAAAATTGTAATCTATACTAGTATTATAAAGCTGAAGAGTTTGTTTGTTTGTTTGTTTGAACGCGCTAATCTCAGGAACTACTGGTTCGAATTGAAAAAATCTTTTTGTGTTAAATAGACCATTTATCGAGGAAAGCTTTAGGCTATATAACATCACGGTGCAACTATTAGGAGCGAAGAAATAATGGAAAATTTGAAAAATACGGAGAAAATTATTCATCCTTGAGGGCTTCCATTGCGTGCGCTGCGAAAACGGTTCAAGATACCAAAAATATATGTATGAAAGAATTATTCCTCTTGAAATGATCTAAAAAAATGTCCGCGACAGTATATGTCTATCTTTTAAGATTAACTCACTAGAACCGTTTTTATGGTAATCAAATTTGGTCGAAATTAATGCATTATTTGTTAAGAGTTGTATCAACGTCATAATATTAATCTTTATCCAAATAAATGTGTTGGATAGAGTGATTCAACGGGAATGTTTTTATGTACTTTTAGCCCGGAAAAACTTATTAACGCGGGCGAAGCCGTGGGCAAAAGCTAGTATAACAATATACAAAGGAAATGTTCGCTTTTTGTACGGATGCTGGGCCTCAAAATATAAACAGGCTCAAACTTTATGGATATTAAAGGGTATTTTGATGTTTGTGATTGATCGAGAGACCAATACGTCAGGCTCTCAACCAATCACAATAAAACGAAGCGGAGACGCATTGTGTTTTTTTTTTCACACCTAGCCCCCTGTACTGGAAGGTTGACATTTTTACGTTGACGTAATGTTAATTGATGATGTCGACCTTTACATTAACGTACTACGTTACAATATTATCTATGTGTTACTAATGTTATAAAGTTTGTGAAAATGTTTGGATGTTTATTAGAAGTAAACGCAAAAACAACTAAACGGATTTGGATGAAATTTGGCACACGCGTAGACCATGTCATGGATTAACACATAGACTTTTTATCGGGGTAATTTACTCTCATGGGAAATAATTAAACTTCTTAATCTAATTTTTAAATAGATGGCGCGTAAATTTTTTTAGCGCTTCTCGCTTTCGCTTTTAAAGCTTCTCGCGCAGGCGAAGCTGCGAGCGACACCTAGTCTGCCAAAGCACGTGTATTTGATTCGTCTGTTTTGTTTCACACTCAGTTCATGTTCCATATCAGTGCTCCACGCTCCACGGAAATCGCCAATTCAACGTGTTATACGATTCCGATATAATTGTAGCGGAAAGTTGTACAGTACTACAACACAGGTGTAGAATAAATCGTCAGGGATAGTGCAATACCGCGTAAGTGACGAAAATAATTTTTGTCACTTGTGCCCAGCGTCCTTAAAGCCTCCTTGCGCCGTATCGCACCATCCCCGACGAAATAAAATTTTAGAATACTGCATTAAAAATACCCTAAAAAGACGCATAAATGAGTTTCAGTTGATTATGTCCCTGGGTTAAGACGGGACTTCTAGCAAGTGGGTCACCTGATGATAAGTCACTGTCGCCTAGAAACATCAATACCAGCCTGTTAATTTACGAAAAATTCACATACTTTGCCGATTATACCATATCACGTTCTGAGCCGAGGTTCGTAACCCGTTAGTGGGTTGTCATCAGTGCATGGTCACTTAATTCAAGGGTTGGGAGCGCCTAAAGCGTTCACCCGAAAGTCCTATGAGACTAGAAAAGCCGACCCGGGTCAGGCTACTGGCCGGAGGGCCACGTTAAAAAAATATAAACTAGGGTTGCCGTCCTTTTTCCAGTACTTTTCCTAGTTTATGCAGCGTCCTAGGTTTTAAAGCGCCCTGATAAGGTATATTTTAAATTTTCATTTCATATTACTCATTTTCACTACATTTAACTAATACTACTCCATAACTAGTACGTTCTGTTTATAAACTGAACTACCCTGGATTTTTCAACTTCAAATCTTTATTTTTTTAAATTTGGAAGCCCCCAAGAAGTTTATAATATTATCTAATATAAAATTCTTGGAAGCCCCGCTATAAATTGACATTTAACTTTACCTTAAAAAGATCACACACTCCATCTACCTGAAACATTGAAGCGAGTCGGCGTCCTAAATACCTAAAATTAAAAGCAACATTCCCCCCGCGGCACACAAGACGTGTAAACACGGTGTATAACATAAATAAAGGTTTGTAACACACGTGTTTTTGCACAATGCTTTATATTTAGCCACGTGTGGAGGTGCGGATCAATACAGAACAAGACAGGATAATAACATACACGTTTACAACAAATACTCTCGGTGATCTTGTTCGTCTTTAGAAACGACGCAATTCCATTGGTGAGGCTTTCATCATTATTTTATTTATCGGCTATGCAGTTACAATCCTTGTCATTGTGGGCAGGCGGTGGCAATCAATGTAGCATAATCCAATAATTATTTTCTTTAGAAAAAAAAAATGCGCTCCTTACGGAGTATATGTGGAGTCACCGTTGCTGATCGCATGAGGAATAGTATGATAAGAGATCGATGTATGTTAAAGGATGATGTGGTGACTAAGATTGAAAGAAGTATGCTGAGCTGGTTTGGGCACGTGGAGAGGATGGATGAAAGACGGATCACGAAAGGTATTTATCGAGCGAATGTGGATGGTACGGCTGGAAGGGAACGCCCGAGGAGAACGTTCTCTGACCAAATAAATGATCTCAGAAAAGAGCAGGTCAGGAGTACCCTTAACAGACGAAAATGTATGAAAAGAACTATGAATGTGGAAGAGGCGAAAGAGGTTTGTCAAGATCGTAGCATGTGGCGCTCAATAGTCTCTGCCTACCCCTATGGGATAAGGGCGTGAGTGTGTATGTATGTAAAAAAAAGTAAAGAAGTAATTTGCTTCTTGCACTTATATGGTAACTGAAAAAGTATTATTTTGCAAGTACATAAATGAACTGCTCTAAACTATCGTAACTAAACGTAGTTACTTTTAATAAATATTTACATTTAGTTTGTTCTTTGCCTTCTGTTTACCTTTAAAGTATGAACTGATTTTGAAAAGGGCAACACTAAAGTTTCTTGCTCATTCTTCTGTGGTGGAAACTGATTTCCGAACCGGTGGTAGAGTAAAAAATTTACCGAATCTAAATAATGTTTACCATTTTACAGATACAATAAATTTCATTTCATTTCTTGAGCAACATTAGTGAGAAGCATCAGTTTGACCAGATATATAAGTGTTAGCGACGCAAATACTCTTTGATAGAATTGTAATTTTGGTTTTTGTACATATTTAAATACGGAATAGCGAATTTAAAAATGATATTTTGTTTGAAGATTTTCCTCTCAGTCTTGTATGATTTATGTCGTCGTATGAAATGTAATAAGTAAATTCGTTTGGAGATTTTCTAAAGATAGTTTTAATTCACGAACCGGGAACCGGGACAGCGGTAACAAATATAAGGTGAGTTTTTCAATATCAAACGGAGATTATCACACCAAAATTCACATTCAAGACAGTGTAATTAAGACATTTAATACAATCAGCACCGAAGACTTGTTCGTCAATTATTTGGCACACGTATAAAAACAAAAGTAGCAACGCGGTAGGAAAAACGCCTATATTGTTCGTACTATGACAAGATATAAATCAGTCGGCTGAGACGAGAAGTAATCCCTCTTCCGCGGCACTGAGAACACAATTTCTTAGTCATGGTTTAAAGAATAACGCATCTTTGATATTTCATTCGTCATGAAAGATGTTTATGCACAAAGACTTATTGAATCTATGGAAGGTATCTTTCGAATGTTGTATACAGCGGTAACAGTATTTATAACGACGGCAGACGGTTGGCGGGCTGATTGACTTAAGCGACATTTTTTTCCAGTATTTAAACTATGTTCAAAAGGCAGAGGAAAATGTGCTGATTCCAAATATGCATAAAACTCAATGTCGCAAAAAATGTCGTTAGTCAATTAGCCTACGAACCGTCGACAGTAAGTCGTAACATAGATTATGGCGTTTCGATGTTCGAGCAGCGAGCTTACATGATTGTGTGTACTCGTATTTAAGATAGATTAGACGTTGTACGCGACTAGCATGTAAAATCCGCATAATGTTAGTTCTGATAGAGAATCTGTACCAAATACAAGCATACGAGCGTGAGTCTCTAAACTATCAGCAAGCCGAAGGATTAAATAACATGCCGCAATTTTTGGGCATAAAAATATCTCTACCGCCCTGAATGCTGCTCAACCGCGCCATTTCAATCAAAACGTGGCCAAAAGTCGGATAGACCTCGTATATATATATAGTACATCATTGTTTTGTAAATAACGCCACTGATAGCCGGCTATGTGGGGCAGTGTTTTAAGCTTCACAGTTGGTAATATCCCAAGGGAATCATAAAATGAGAGGATAGTTACGGATTTCGAGATATTTTCAACAGCTTCGGAAATAGTATAAACTTTTTGACAATCTGGCCACAGCGACCGAGTAGTTTATAATTTACTAGCTTTTGACAGCGGCTCCGCCCGCGTGAAAGAGTTTTTCCGGGATAAAAGTCCCGTTTTATATTTCACAGGGATAAAAAGTAGCCTATGTCCTTTTTCAGGCTCTAAAATATCTGTGTACCAAATTTCATTTAAATCGGTTCAGTAGTTTTGGCGTGAAAGCGCGACAGACAGAGTTACTTTCGCATTTATAATATACTAGCTTTTGCCCACGGCTTCGCCCGCGTTAATCAGATTTTCCGGGCTAAAAGTATATAAAAACTTTCCCGTTGAATCACTCTATCCAACACACTTATTTGAATAAAGATTAATATTATGTCATTGATACAACTCTTAACAAATAATGCACTAATTTCGACCAAATTTTATTACCATAAAAAAGGTTCTAGTGAGTTAATCTTAAAAGATAGACATATACCTACTGTCGCGGACATTTTTTTAGACCATTTCAAGAGGAATAATTCTTTCATACATATATTTTTGGTATCTTGAACCGTTTTCGCAGCGCACGCAATGGAAGCCCTCAAGGATGAATAATTTTCCCAGTATTTTTTCACATTTTCCATTATTTCTTCGCTCCCAATAGTTGCATCGTGATGTTATATGTATAGCCTAAAGCCTTCCTCGATAAATGGTCTATTCAACACAAAAAGAATTTTTCAATTCGAACCAGTAGTTCCTGAGATTAGCGCGTTCAAACAAACAAACAAACAAACTCTTCAGCTTTATAATATTAGTATAGATAGTATAGATAACCCAACTAATCTCGAGTTCAAATTATTGAAAGTAGTTACCTATTTGTTATGGTTGGGTTACAATAACTGGAAAATAATCATAATCCGAATATATTAAGATTGGGTTTGACTTGGAGGTACCTATACTACTATTAACCTATTGATATTACCTACTTATATATATTACCTACTTACACTAGTAGAATCTGTTAGTAAAACAACATTGCTAAAAATGACGTGTAAAAGTGCCCTTAGGGGCCTAATTACTGAATAAATGATTTGAATTTGATTTGAATTAGTATCTCCATTCGAAACACCAATGAGGCGATAACAAACTTCACAACTGTTTCAACTGGAATAATCTGTGAAACTGTTGCATACATTCTGAAAACCATTTAACACATCCAAACGATTTACTTGGTTGATAGAGGCTATAATTTATTTTGGTTTAATCACTATTCCAGTAAGGGCTGTCACGATGCAGAACCAAGAGCAAGTTATTGGTGAATACACGACCGCAGTTTACCTATAATAGGGTAGGCGACAATTTAGCGACAAATTAACTTAGCACGGATGACACGTTCTACACGACAGGAACTAACTCGTCAAACTGAGGTTATGATAACACCTTATGCTCATGGGTACTTGAATGTAGTTTAAAATTATGTATAACATTTACTGCCTCAACTGAACTCGCGTTGGAAAACCAATAACGTTTTACCACTACATAAAAATTCATTCATCATGGCCCAATAACTAAAATGTCCATAGTAATTCACCTGCAGGCCGGTATAGCATTAATATATCGCTCTAGTTCATCGTTTGGACTATACTGGACTTGCTACCACATTATAGTCGTTCGCAATCCAAGAAAACAAACATTCCTAAACAAAATTCAAAACGTTTAAGCAAATTTCCACGTTCAACAATTTAGACTGCTCAAACAATCCGAAACATTCACAAAAGGAATTGTGCAAAAACTCACGATGTTTCCTCGTGAGAATCCATTTAATTTCCAGAAACACTTCAAGTTTCGCAACCCAGTTCTCTTGATAAACGTACGGCTGACGCTAGGTGATGTTAAAACTGCTAGGAAGGTATAGATAAATGGATACTTCGAAAGCCGATATGATGCATGAGACACGCGATAAGATTATCAAGATCATATTTAACTGACGAATGATCAGTAATCTAGTATTAGACGTGAGTTATGGGAAGGGAGGGTTTCATTTTGATTCTTGGATTGGGCATCTATGTTATTGATAAGACCGTTTTAATTCGATGTTGAAACATTGTAGATGTGAAATTTAAAGATTTTGGGTGTTTGTTAGACTAACGCGTTTAATTTGAATAATGGATGATTAAATTAGGAACAGAATTAACAAGTCCTCGATAAACAGCTACTTTGATCCTAGAAAAGTGCATAATAGGACTTTACTTTCAAGAACGGATTATTCACGCGGGCGAAAACTCGAACAAAAGTGTTACAAACGAAAAAAGAAAACTGCTTTGAAAATATTTACCTTTACACCCATTGCAATATTACCCAATTTCAAACGTTTTAGATTTTTAAAGTATTTAGTGACCGCTTCTAAATTAAAATTACTAAAAGGTTCACACAATGAAACGTAATCATAATTCCATACGTTTGTAAAGATTTTATCTCAATATTTGAGCGATAACACGTAATAACACAATTGAACATGCGATACAAAACATCAGAATTCCCACGAAACTAACAAAACATATATACAAAAGCTTACAACATATCTCCGTACAATAAATTACTTTTACTGCTAAACATTGTATAGCAAACTCGATTTAGGTCAATATAATGATTAATTACACAAATACTGTTAACCTATTTATTTACTTGTAAAGATTTCTCAATGTATGGGTAGGAATCAAATTATATTCTTTTTAAAGATTATTTTTTAGACTCCCAAAAAACTTAAAGTCAATAGAATAAATCATAGGCTAACCTATCTAATAACGTAATTCTAAACTCTAATGCTCATGGTAAATTTGAGTGAATTGGACCGTAGGGTCGAAATAATCGAAACTTACATCAAATTTATTTTCAAATAAGGCAAGCAAAATAATTATAACGTAATACTGCGTTTAAGATATATAATGTATAAACACATTTAGGCAAAGTAGGAACAAATACGAACATTGAACACGAACGAGTGGAATAAACGAATTCATACGAGAATGCTGTTTCAAGAGTTACAACAAACACATTTTGTGCCGTCTCCGAAAACATCGAACGATCAACTGTGACCATCGGAATCTGTTTTAAATTTCTCGTTATTTTATGGGAGACACTCAACGTACACATAAGCGGCTTATTCCCTGGGGGGGGGGGGGGGGCTAAATGAAACTATTCTACGTTTCACGTTCCAAATATCCATTCCGTGACATGATAGCAATAGCTGAATCAATATTTTGAATAGAAAACTGACACAAATATTTATTGCTCTTGCATCGAATCCAGTGCTTATTACGTTAAAACCAAGACCACGAGTCGGCAAGAATGTGTACGACGCCCTCCAGTTAGGTAGAGGGTCAGTTTGCGTAGGGTCATTATTGCTTCCGAGTGACGAGACAAGCATGCCGCTCGCCTAATGGTAAGCGATACGACAGCCCATAAACAGTAGCAACACCATACAGAACTTTTAAATTACAAAGTACTGCGTGCACTCGTCACCCTGAGACATTAGATGGTTAGTCTCATAATAAACTGGATGCGAGAAGCCGAAGACAGGGAAAAATAAGCATTGGAGGAGGCCTATGCCCAGCAGTAGACTGCCCAAGGATGAAGAAGCTGTCACTCCCACAGTATAGAATACACTACAAAGAAATACCAAAAAAGCCAAACTCAATAACTTATTACAGTAATGAAGACCTGACAGCAAACGTCCTCCCAATTGCAATATATCGAAGCAAAATTAAAATATCCAAAACACGTCATGGAGGGTGACTAAAGACGCTCAGTGATTAATAGCGTGCCTACATTACACCACTATTACAGCTGTAATTTATTGTTCTGATGGGACATGAGTCACTGCGGTCGGAGGCGTCGCGTATACCCCGGTAATATGTCACTACCGCTTTAGTTTAGCACTTACATCGGTATTCACATATAATATCTACTATAAGGACACACAGTGCGCTCGAACGCATAGTATCGGCAATTTCATAGTTTTTTTTATGGCATTGAATGACGAGACGAGCATGCCTTTCGCCTGATGGTAATCGATATGACCACCCATAAACAGTAGCAACGTCAACCAGCACCTTGACTTACAAACTACTGTGTGGCATTCTACTGCGCTCGTCATCCTGAGACATAAGATGTTAAGTCCCATTATGTCCAGTAGTTACACTGGCTACAATGTCCTTCAAACCGAAACAAAACAGTGCATGCACACTGCTGCTTGGCGGTAGAAATAGACATTGTGGTGGTACCCACCCTTTTTTTTTTTTTTTTTTTTTTCGCGGGGAAAAACGCGTTATCGCTACCACCACCGGGGGGTGAGTGGAACGGTTATGTTGGTTTCACACAGTCTTACGGCCCAATGTCGACACTCGGGAGTATAGCTTCATCCGAGCGAGCATTGGACCGAGTCCCTAACGCTATGTACACCCTACACTGGCATACCAACCAAAACCCGCGGTGGCCTTCTTCGGCGCGTATGGGACGGCCCCGGGGTATCTTGTTGCACTAAGATAGCTGCACGGGACCGCCCCTGCGTAATGCCGCATTGCGGCCCCTCTCTAATCAGGGGGGGCTCAGATGCCCCCGAACTCTAAAGGACGCCTATGGCGTCTACGACAGCGGGAGACCAACCACCCGCATTGTCGTCCACCTTGAAGTCACTAAAATTGGAGCGAGCAGCCCCCCACTGCTCACCCCGTGACTTTCTCCAAGCCCCATTTAGTCGCCTCTTACGACAGGCAGGGGATGCCGTGGCGGAATTCTCTAGATGCCCCCGGACCACAGGGCATGTGGTACCCACCCTGACCTCACATCTGAGAGACCTACGACCAGTAAAAGTAGCTTTCTTTGGCCTTGTTCAGCTTTGTTTATCTGACAGTCAACTGAAGTAAAGTTGTATCTCAATATTAGCCAATCCAGTGCCCCTTTGCTGACGCACTACGATGACTGCCATGCTATCAGCACTGAGAAACAGCCTTATTATTACAGCACTGCTCCTTACTTAGCTAAGTACCGTTTGTGAATACGAGCCTTAGTGAGTACAATGATTTTTTTATTGGGTTACTTTCCTGTGCTATTGCCTATCTCAATCCTAAGCACCTGATCGCTGATCTCTCAATCATCTTTCAACAATCGCCCTGAACCGAGGCTCGTACCCCACTTAGGAGGTGCCCTCAGCGTGGGCTACTGACCGTAAAATCATGCCAAAAAAATCCTAAGCTGCTGGTGTTACTGTAACAGACAAATTGTATAGTATCGAACAATCACGAATACATTTTGAGTACGTTTTCTGTCCAACTGTAATTTTTTGCAATATTAATGCATTCAATTCCTATATTACAGATGCCCATTTTAATCAATTTTCAGTTAACTATAAAGTCACGCAGTCCGTTTTTTACATTCTTAAATCATTTATTTACTCAAATTTCACTTTCTCACACTATCAAATATCAAATGAAATCTTAAACAACAATCAACATAGGAACACGAGGAGCTCAATAAGTGAATCTCATTACGCGGAATTGAAATACCAGCCTACCAACTTGTTTGTCTGGATATTTCTCTCATATCAAACCGAAGTTTGAGCCGCAATTGCAAATGATAATGTATTTTCACTATGTACATATTACCTATCCTTCCTGAGGGAAATGTTGATATTCCATTTATCTACAAGGTATAAAAACCACTGAAAAAGAACCTTATTAAGATACAAAATTAGTTATCCTCGCTTTGAAGTCAAGTAGCTTGCTTGGCTCTCTATTTAATGCTAGTGAAAAGATTACCATAATTTTTTGACATGTTGCTTTCTAAATTTTGCCATCCTAAATACCCAAGTTTCACCTCTTAATTTGTGATACGAATACTCAAGCAACGTTTATCTTTAAAATCATACATGACAAACTAATTACATGTTTATTGTATCCTGAGGGTGTAAAGCCATACAGCATACTTCTACTCCTCAATAGTTAGTATAGAAAGCAACCCTATCTCCTTGTATTAAGTTCTCGCAAGCGGCACAGCAATGCCTACAGTATCGTGTCGCAAAACACACAATTATTAATGTCTTCCGCCAATTGTGCACACGATACTTGATGGTACCCTATGTTATTTGAATACCGGTGTTCTTACTTGCAGTCATATCGTATAGTACAATAATGTATCAATTGATATATTGTTCGTAGAGCAATATATATAGGACTCGAAAGATGATGCTTCGGCTTACATTTCCAAATCATTGTGAAGTTTTCAAACGTAATAACCTGATATTGAATTCTACGAATAAATTGATGAAACAATATACCAGAGGATACTGAATAGAACTATACTAAATCAAAAGAAAACACAAAAACCAATTACGAGTGGAAAGAACGGATAGGATGGAAACAAACCAAATATACAGTAGTCAAGACAACTTACTGAGTACAATAACTTGTTATTTAAGCCGATGAAATAACCAATTAATTGAGATATAATTTAAAAGTTTAGTAAAATGATGAAGCTAAAAGCAGATGAGGTTCGATAGTCTTATACAACAGTGGACTAGCGTTAAGATGAAGAGAATAATCCTTATGAACAATGAATTTCTAACACCTATAGAAGACATCGAAAAGCATATTCCAATGAAGTACCACAAAACTTGTGACTAACTAGGGACATAAATTAAGAGAAGTAAAGTTCGTAATTCTCCTTTGTTTACATCAAAGAAATGCAAAAGCGGCAAATATAATCGCGAAAGCTACTGAAGCACGGCGACCTATAAATAAGACAAATGACCTGATAACGGATGCACCGCTCAGACCTAATTAGCTCAAAGGACGTAATCTCGAAATGTTGCCTCGGAATGAAAGGGCTTCACTACACGTTCCCCATTACTAGTCGAAGTTGATATTAAAGGATTTGCTACGAGTCATTCCACGAATATACTTTTGTAATTCTCAACTAGAAAGGTAACACTTTGCACGGAGGAGTGAGATTTGGCATAATTAAAGTTCATATAGAGAAATACAGAAAAAAATTAGGATCTAATTTCAATCAGCGGGCGACCACAAGTTTAATATACTTCAGTAACATGCAATTCCGTATTTAACTGTACCTATGCTGTAAAGTGTAACCGATACATAGTTAGCTGCTTTATTGCCAATTAGAATAAACTATCCTAACCTCTAACGAAGCGTTAATGATAAGTATAAACCAATCAGCTCGTCTGTTAGCTGTCAAACAAACATTTTCTGATTGGTCAATTTTCGCTACGGAATCGACAGCAGTAATATTTTTTTTTTATATAAGAAACGACCATTCACTGAGATAGCAGAACAGACCTTAAAAATTATTCCCAACTAAGGTCTCTCTACATTTCTAGCATCAAGCTGTGGGGCTAGGACGTGAAAAAAAAACACGATGCGTCTCCGCTTCGTTTTATTGTGATTGGTTGAGAGACTGACTTTACGTCCTAGCCCTACTGGTACTCTTTAGGAAGAGAAATGAAATGGAGGTGTAATAGGACGTCATATTGCGGTACTAATGACGCTGCGGTGGATGTAGCGTAAGATCGCATCCGTAGCGAGAACATCCGTGCACACAATCCCGCAGTTTTTGATGTGGATGAATGTATCCTAGGCGTTTTGGTCATTTTCACAGGAAGAATAAAAAGCAATAGAGAAGCCAGGGTATAGTTAGACCGAAACTTTCTTAATAGAACATGGAAAAGTTCTCTATCGCCATAAAAGATTCTACAGGCCGTTATTCCTTTTTTTTTATGGCATCGAATGACGAGACGGGCATGCCGTTCACCTGATGGTAAGCGATACGACTACCCATAAACAGTAGAAACACTATCCAGCACCTTGAGCTACAAAGCACTGTATGGCACTCCACTGCGGTCGTCATCCTGAGACATAAGATGTTAAGTCTCATTATATCCTGTAGTTACACTGGCTACAGTGCCCTTCAAACCGAAACACAACAGTGCATGCACACTGCTGCTTGGCGGTAGAAATAAACATTGCGGTGGTACCCACCCAGACGGACTCTTACATATGAGAGTCCTACCACCAGAATTATTCCGCTTAATTATTAATTCATTATTATTCAACTGCAATAGGATTTTTTTACATTTTTCACACATGATGAAGAGACAATCTGGGTTAGCAGTCATGGAATCCTATTTTGAAAGATCCAACCTTAAGCTGTATAGAAAAACAATAGTAACTGTACAAATTATTAAAGAAAAACCCATGCAGCGTTGCTGGGCCTGTAAATCCAACCATTAACCCCTGGGCGGGGTCCATAGCCAAATTCTAATAAATAAAAAAAAACACTTTCGCCTATAAAGTACAACAAATTGAAACAACCTGAGACCTCAACATTGCAGTCATATCACAATACAACTAGCCCACCGAGGCAAAAATATGAAATGCATTAAAAACTACAATTTAAAATGAACTTGAATGATACAGATGAATGTCAATATAGTGCAAAATGTGCTATATTGCACATGTTGTATGTAATATAATTAGCTTTATAGATACAACACAGGATGGAAGTTGTTTAGATCATTGATATGTCACTACATGATATTGCTGTATTGCTGATCTCTGAACAATGCATAAAATTTTACAGAAATATGCTTTGAGTGCTTATCTACATTTTACATAATAGGAATTCGTAACAAACTGACAAAAACGCAAGAGTGAATATTATTTTGTCAAATAATAATTTACAATAGGAGTTCTGAATGGTTTAAAAACATTTCCTCCTAATATTTGATGTGCACACTAAATTATTTTAATCTATGCCAAGTTTAATTAAATTTATTAGAAATTAAATAAATCTTTCGTAAAAGATTATACCAAGTCCATATATTCATCTGAAAAATTATCAAAAAATACAAATTCCAACATCAGCACATTCATTGTGAATATGCTAGTATTGGTTGTCAGTACATGAAGATATCCAAGGTTTTAATGATAACGCACATTAGCAGTACATTGTTAAAAAATAATATTGTTACTTGAACAACTCATGATTATCACTACATAGTATAAAACAAAGTCGCTTTCCGCTGTCTATTCCTATGTATGCTTAGATCTTTAAACCTAAACAAAGGATTTTGATGCATTTTTTCAATAGATAGAGTAATTCAAGAGGAAGGTTTTTATGTACTTTTTTATTACACTGTAACTTTATTCTAGGCACTGTGACTTAATAGAGAATTTTGTAGTAAAAACCTTCAAAGGTGGCCATTATGTATGTAATAACCACCTATGGAACACATTCAATGATCTTATGGTACTTCCCTATGCAACTTAGTAAAAACATTCTGAAGGTAATATTTAATAATCAATAATTTATACCCTAGAGTATAAATATTTCCAGAAAAAAAATTATTTGCTAATTTTTAAATAATTGGAGTCGAAAAATCAATGAACTGTGAAATGCGACTATTAATAATAGCGGGTAAGACTCGACGACCTTAACGAGGTAAAAGCGCTCAATCGAATGCAATCGATGTGAAATAACCCATTTGAGCGTAAATGTCGAAACGTAAATTGATGTATGGCTGCACGAAAATAACAAATATGGACCACTGGCACGATATTTTAAATGGTAATTTAATATGTTGAAAATGTTGTAGAAAAAGCGACGTCGACGTTTGGGGGCGAAAACCGAAAATATCCCTAAGCAGTGGCAAATTGCATCCCCTCCCTAAAATAAGATGTACAGAGAATCATATTCTTGAAAACACTGCAATATTTACATGTGCCGACGTCACAATTAATTTATTTTATTGACGGTGAAAAACACTTACCCCATGGTTTCTTTTCCTGCTGTCATTTAAACACGATAATTAATGAAAATATTTTACTTCATAATTCTAAAATTCTTCACTTGCAAACGCAAACTGTCACCGAGGCGGTCGAACCATAAACTAAAATTGCTATTTGAGCCAGTGCTGCCAGAAATGATCTTTCTATTTATGAAACATTTATCATTATCTCTGATTTACAAATTATTTTCGAAAGTAATTTACAAGGTACATGAATTAAGCACACTATACTATAAAATAAAAACATTACAACTTTAAACTGTGTATTCAATGGAACCACAAACTTGCCACGCCATCTTGTTTGGGACTATGACAATTTATATTTCATCGACATTGAGTTTTATGAAACAATTCTAGATGACTCTAAAATAAAATTATTTTTTAATCAAAATTGTAAAAAAAAGATACAAGCGTTTAGAATTGGAGCATGAAGTTAATAAATTAGACTTTAGTTGTACCGGCGTGAGTACATTATTACTCCAGGAAATGGAGTTCCAATTTAAAAATCTATACTATATCTGTGTTCTCGCATATTATTATATGGAGCGTGCACTCTTATTAGTCCATGGCGTGCACGAACTATAGGGGCAGCACAAAATCGACACAAGAGCCACATGTGGCTAAAAAAAGAAACTTTTTAGAACAATCATATTTTATTTATTATAATATTCTTTTGATATGACAAAAATAATAAAATGTGTGTTCCGACCGAATATTTATTAAAAACCAGTGTGTCCAGAATATGTTTTTTTTTAACATTGGAGAAAATTAGTAGGTTACGTTCAAAACATCTTTATTGCTATAAATTACCTAATGAGACATTTCCAAATGCTTTTGAAAGTCATAACTACATAAACGTTTTATACCGCTTTTATTATTTTTGTCGATGTCACATAACCATGGAATGTAAGTACTTAGGTACTATTCATGGGAACATAATAGAATTTCACACCATTTCATTCGTTTATTTTTATGTTTTGGAGCATCCAGATACACAGCAATATATTGTCAACAAGTTAAATGCTATTTTTCATCCTTATGAATATTTTACGACACTGGCAAGTATCGGTGTGCTAAAAAGGAGTCAGATTGCGCCACTAGATGGCAGTGCTTACGACATGCACGTGCCATATACCATGTATGCCGTGTGACATGTATTTGTCTATATATAAATATTTCATCCAAGCATCAGTTTGCAAGCACAGGTACATAAACGTATAACGATAGTGAAGTGTAACATACCTAAGTAGATACAGATTAGTAATTAGTATGCAAATATTTATAGGAGGGCATAATGCTTAGGTACCATCCGGCACGAGCGGCAAGCTACTATGACGAGGTACAGAAGGTAGCCGGCAAACGACTTGGAAGCCATGAAATTCATCAGATCCGTAAGTAGGTAAGTCATTCAAATATACCCGATGATTCAATTCCCATCTAAACAAAAACACCAGTACCGTTCAAAAGGATCGAACTTTTCTTCGCAATGAGGTAGCGAGCGAATTGCGGTTTGCAATCCAGTATCAGAGGCATGATTCTCTATGACATTGTCAACTCGTAACGCGGCCGCGTCACGTTCACTTCGTGTAATGTGCGTAAAATGGTATTCTGTATGCCAATTTCCATAGTAATAAACGCGATGAGTTACGTTACGCGCTTGTTACGAGCGATGAAAATAACGCGTGTCATAGAGAATAAGGGGGCAGTTTTCACCAGTATCCCACACAGATTCCACCGCATGACGTTTGAGTTACAAACGACGTTTCCTGACTGTTGTATTGAAACAACTCAACGGTGAAAATGGTGACGGCCTGTTACGGTAGCGAAGATATCAATACTTGCGTAGAAATTGCAGAGTGTAGATAAGCATATTGATGAGAGAGTAATTGATAATTAAGTATATGTTTATTCGGCCTAAACTGAATACAAAGAACCGCACATCACGCCTTTATTCCCAAGGGGGTCGGCAGAGGTGAAAAGGGCACCTACTTTTCACCAAGTATGTTCTGTCCCATGACGTCATAGGGGAGAGCCTATCGCCCTAACGGGTAAAAATTCTAAACTCCGGGCTGATACATAACAGAAAAACAGATTATGAATTCGCCCGACCCGAGATCCGAACCTGGACCTCAGAGCGGTGTCGTATCGGACCCGAACTCGCTACAGAGGCAGTTTAAACTGAATAAGCAGTAATCAAGTAAGATGATATTAAAGTAAAACTACTACTAGTGGTAGGTCTCTCATATTATTATGTAAGAGTCCGTCTGGGTGGGTACCACCGCATCGTCTATTTCTACCGCCAAGCAGCAGTGTGCATGGACTGTTGTGTTTCGGTTTGAAGTACATTGTAGCTAGTGTAACTACTGGATATAATGAGACTTAACACCTTATATCTCAGGATAACGAGCGCAGTGGAATGCCACACAGCACTATGTAACTCAAGGTGCTGGTTGGTGTTGCTACTGTTTATAGGTGGTCGTATCGCTTACCACCAGGCGAACGGCATGCTCGTCTCGTCATTCAATCAATTGGGGAATGGGAATGTTTAACCCATCTAGTTCAATTTCTCTGCAGGTTCAGGGCTTTTGAAAATCTGTTTTAAAGCTAAGGAACTCTACGCAATCTTGCATTGAAAATAAAAAATTAGGTACACATTTTACATCTATCTACCAATTCTCAAAGTCTTACATAGGTAATCTCTATTTGAACTTTTTTGAGCAAAACAGAAGTCAAAGAGAGTTTCAGGTTATTTTTAAAAGAATAATTTTGACAATGTACTCATTTCAGTTGACATTGAATTTTGTATAACGATATCAATATACATAATTTTGTTTAATTTTTATTTGTATGTGTTTAGACTTTTCTTTACAATGTCTTGCTTGCAAGAGGAGCGTAAACCCCTAGTGCCTCTAAAAACCTTAGATATAATATTTAGACGCCGTTATGTACAAAACACACAATTTTATTTTACGGATCGCAAGCATGCCTTACAGGATGTTGAAAAAAAGCAAAAAGCCTTACGCCCTTTCCGAGTACCAAAGTCTGAGAAGCTTCTTTCATACTTAAAGTACAGTGATAGGATGGAGAAGTTGAACGCCAGGAAACGATCGAGTCAACCACTGTATCTTAAAGACAATTTGAAGATCGCAGCTTCCAGAGATATATCGAAGCGACTCTTTATAGACGAGGTTCCTAATGACGTCAGAGCAGTAGTGGACATACATTCAGAATTTTACAAAGTGATCGAAGGCAGACCTATTAGGTGGTTCGACGATATCCATGTCTATCTCGAAAACCTCAGGTCGTACACCATGATTCGAGAACAAATTGGATTTCGGCTAGATTTGGTCTTCAGTATAGATCAAAGTATGGTCGACGAAGCCGCGAGTCATGACCGCATAGTAGAAGAATTCCGGCAACATGTCAAAAACTTTCAAAAATTTTTGACAGAAGACTATAAGAAAGCCTCTGCAAGAGTAGCAAGGGCAGAACAAATACACGTTGAACTTGTTGCGAAAAACACGGAGTTTGTAGTACACGTCTCTAATTTAACTATTGTTAATAACATACTGTTCAAACTTGATGCCATTCGAAATGTATTAAAAGTTTATCGAAGCTTTTTAATATTCGTTGCTCCGCTCTCTTGGCGTCAAAAATATGATGAAAAATTGAGGGGGAAATTGCAATCAATACAATTCGAATCGGGAGTTTTTAAAACAGATAACGACCTGATAGAAACTGTCGGTATAGATAATATGGTTGAATTTGCTAAGATTGAATTGAGAAACCCACTCCCAGCGACAATGTATTTTAAAACACCTGAGGAATTAATGTATTTATTCCGAGGTATGGAATTACAAAGTAGGGAATATTTAATGCACCTTTCACAAATTGATGCCCCTTTTCGATTGATACGCGACCGCATTAAACAGCTAAAACTAGGATCGAAACAAGAATCAGATTACTTTCAGTACTATATCGATACTTTAAACGATGAGATTACTAGAGAGAATCGCAATGCAAATAATTTGCAAGAAAAGTTTTTCAGAATATTAAATAAAACATTTTTCGATACTGTTGCCAATCCTGCAACATTGAAACTTAAAATTTGTGTTGAATATGTATACGAACAAGTATTTGGAAAATGCGAAGAAGGCCACCAAAGTATCCTTGATCCTATGAAGATTTTAGAAGTCATGTATGAAGATTATAATCTCAAACTTGATTCACTGGATTTTAAAATAGTAAATCAAGCACGCAACGATTTTTTCGCTCAAGATTTGAAAATGATGAATAATGCTATCTTAGCGCAGAGAGAACTTAGGGCGTTTAAAGAAATGACAAACGCCATGAACAGGGCCTTTTTACCACAAAAAAAATACACGCGTCCGGTGCTAACAAAGTTTATGGACAAGAAAACCCAAATTGCACTTGCAAAGGCCGAAAGAAAAAAGGCACAAATAGGAGTTGGCGAACCCACCAAACCCAAAAAATATACGATAACCGATGAAGAAAGGGAGGGGTTATTGTTATTCACCGAATGGTGTGAAGGGATGGACCCCGCACCATTTTTAATAGAATATAACAAATTTGCCAAAACAGCATTTGAAATGCCGTCTTGTAAATCCAAAATACCTTGAATCGAACTGTACAGAAATATTTTTGACGGTTATTTATATACTTTAGATAATTTACAATTTAAAAGTTTGTATGTATGTTTTGTTATCAATAAATTTATAACACTTAGTAAAGATAGCTATTTTTATTTCGATAATTGTATTGCCATTTTAGTTAGCGTATTTTTTTTTGTTTTGTTCATGTTCAGACAGTTGAGGTTGCAGTTCGGACTGTGTTCTGCCGTTAAGCCGTAGCCTAGAGACTATACTTCACATTGAAGAATGTTCTACTCGACAATAAAAACCACGTTAAAACCAATCCAGCCGTATCTAAAATTCGTTGGAACAAATTGACGATAAAATTTCAAACACTTATAATAGTAATTTTATTATTTGCAGGTAACAACCTCTTAAGAAAAACATTTATATTAGCATCAGACTTCCAATTTGGTTAAACGTAACCAAATGATTCTTACCTGTTCATTTGTTCTAGAAGCATTCCTATTCAATCCATTTGCATTACAAGTAATCTGAAGCAGTTTGTATGCGCGGTGCGTAGAGCTAAACGGAACCGTTTCCGATAGCATCAGCTGAGCAATCTGTTGCGGAGCAAGCGCAGCCACCAGTGAAAGTCTTGTTCACTTGTTATGTAAAAAAATAAAACATGCCGATTGCAGTAAATGTAACTTATGTTAAGGCGAAGTTTGTTAAGATCTCTCTTAAACTTCTGTTTCTTTATTATTTTTTGCTGCCGCGTTATCATATGGATAAAAGTCAGACTTTAAACGTTTTGCTTGCCGATTTTATTTGTTAAACTCTTGTATAGATTTTATCTATTCATTGGAGTATATGATAATGGCTCATCATCACTATATGAATGCACGAGGAAGGCAGTCATCAGAGAAGAGTGGCGGCGTGTTGTGAAGTTTGCCACCGACACCTGAAGTGATGACCACGACCACTCTGTCAAGAGTGATACCGACAAAGAAGAAGAAGATTGGAGTATATGTCGTCCAATGCTGATTCATACATTAGTAAAAATCAAAGTATTACTTTCCATTGTACTAATCTAGGATGTGCTAAATCAAACATTATAACTATACAAGCTTTTCCCCGCGGCTCCGCCCGCGTTTAAAAGTTTTTCCGGTATAAAAGTCCTGGTTTATATTTTCCCGGGATAAAAAGTAGCCTATGTGTTAATCCAGGACATGATCTACCTCTGTGCCAAATTTCATCGAAATCCAATCAGCAGTTTTTGCGTGAAAGAGGAACAAACATCCATACATCCATACATTCTTACAAACTTTCGCGTTTATAATATTAGTAGGATTTAAGAAAAACACCATTTCCATTTCAGGACAGAATTTGCTACTGTTTCCAGATAGATGAGGTAGGTCTTCTAGGAAGAATATTTGTTTTCTCATCCTACTATATAATAAACGCGAATGTATCTTTGTTAATCTTTCACGCAAAAACTGCTGAACGGATTTGGATGAAATTTGGCACACAAGTAGATCATGTCTTGGGTTAACACATAAGATATTTTTTATCTCAAGAAAATATACAGCGGGACTTTTATCCCGGGAAACTTATTTACGCGGGCGGAGCGGCGGGCAAAAGCTGGTTGAGTTATAAAAAAACGAATATTAGGGATTGGCAAAAACCTTGTTTATCACACGGCATTCTCCATCGTAATAAAGCGTAAGGTCATCGCGATAGCAGCATCTTCGTAGCTCTCAATGTATTTTTTTGACAGTAAAATTAAAATACACCATCAATCATTACCCGCACTATTATAATATGATACGGTGCGCAACTATAAGGTTTTTGCTTATTAGTTTCTTACGTAAACGTCTAAAAATAAACATTAATTAAGTTATAAAAATATATGAATACTTTGCAAACGTAACTTCTCGGAAATGCGCAATTTTTGTTGGTGTTTCTGAACGTAGAGCCAAATATGACCAAAAATATTGACGCATAAATGGTCATATTGTTACGAATAGTGAGACTAACGAACCTACAAATTACAATAAACGTTCTTCGCTGTTCTTGTTGTACTTGTAATGTTATTTAATAAGCGTTGTAATAAGCGTTATGGTGTAATTTAACTGTAAGCTTTTATTGAATTTTAAATAAATTAATAAATATTTGGTTTGTTAAAATAATCTCCAACTACGGATCAATGGAAAGAATACACCAACCAAAATAAGTCCTCTAAACATTGATGTAGGGTTTTTTTAACTTATCAACGTCTGTAAACATATCAAATGGTTCTGATTAGGCTTTTTTATTTATCGTTCCAATGGAGTCGACTGAGAATATTTATTAAGATCTCTCTCTGCTCGCCTTTGAATTACGTATGATTCGATGTTATAAAAAATAATAATTGATTTTCGGCAAAACCCTTCAACTTTTAAATCGTCCTTAGAAACGTACCTACTTTCGCGAAAAAACGAAATGCGGCCTTAATAAGTTTATTTACAGATCGGCTTGTATGACAAATAAATGACTGTAGTTCCGTAAAAGAGTGCAATGGACTGTGGCATAATACACATAAAATAATATTGATGTTACATACAAATTTGGATGTGTTCGACTACCGGCAACTTTTTACTATAACTCGTAGTGAGTGGTAAATATTTTCACTTATTCGCTAAGGTTTTTGCTGCGTATAAAGTGCGTGATCGAACTATAGGGGGCAGCACAAAATTGACACAAGAGCCACATGTGGATAAAAAAAGAAACTTTTCAGAACAATAATTTGTTTATATACTATTTTTATATGATAAAATATGCCGACTTCAAAACCACTATAAACCAAAAATTAATTTAAATTTATATTTAATTAATATATAGCTGGCAATTTAAATTAGGCATCGACTCCAAATATAGGTATATACTAAGCAAATATATATATATATCTATTTTTTGTTAATGGCCCTACTGCCAGTAGCCTGACGCGAGTCGGCTTTTCTGGCCACACTGGTCTTTAGGGTGAACGCAGAAGGCGCTCGCAACCCTTTTAATTAAGTGACCATGCTAAATTTAAATTATTTTTTGGTTTATAGTGGTTTTGACACACACACTCACGCCCTTTATTCCCGAAGGGATAGGCAGAGTCTCAACTAGTGCACCCACTTTTCGCTGTGCGTATTTCGTCCCATGATGTGATACGGAGAGAGCTTATCGCCATATCGGGCACAAACTCCAGACTCCGAGCTGATACCGAGTAGAAAATCCCAATATCACTTTGCTCGACCCGGGGATCCAACCGGAGACCTCAGCATTGAAGTAGTACCGATACAACTACGCCACCGAAGCAGGCACATTATGTTGGTAAGAAGATTTTTTTTACAGACCCAACATAGCCTTCGTCGTGAACAATCCATCAATTCGGAATTTCCCCAACCTCATTAATACACAAGCGATGTTGCCATTGTTGAAAATCGCCTATGTTTCACTTCCTCTGTAGTTATCCTCCCGCTGGCCGTGAGTGCAAATTTCTGTTTTCCTTTTACTAACATCGCATACGTTAAGTTCTCCTTGGTTACTTCACGTATCTTCATGCGTAGCCCCCGATGGGACAGACAGAGAATGAAACACTGTATTTTTGTCCTATATATTTTATTAATGCGTCTTTGAAGTCATTTTAGATCATAAACCTTATAATGAATATCGTATAAAACAAAATAGGAGTACAAAAATATATGATTTGGGAGTTAATGCTCTTATTTAAGAAACTACAAGTTACCTTAGATACCCTTTTTTTATTTTTTATCCACGGTAAAAACGGCTACTGACACAGGAGTTCGATAAATACACACATTTGATTGAAGCCTATAATATATTATATCATTATACTACCTTTTGTAGAGCAGTTCATAAGTACTTTATAGATAACTATATTTATTTTTACAGACCACTTATTGACCAAAGAAGCTTGTCGGTTGCTTTAACACAATTAAGTAAGTCTAATATAATTTAGGATTTAGGACCAATTGAAGCGAATGTAATTGGCAATACAACTTTTGTATTGTCAAAAAAAATATACACAAAAATTCACATGTTTAAAGTCGTAAAGTTAAAAGATTGAATGTAAAAACATTTTTTTATACGATAAACAACAGGAAGAGACAAAGTACTAGTTAGAAGCCGCTATTGTTTTCATATTTAATTATGAAGTTAGTGTGAACCCTTTGTAAATCTGAAGCGTTCATAATTGTTTGTTTTTGTTATTGTGTCGTGTCATTTGCATAAACGTAAGTGATATAACACTTCGTTTTATTTATTTTATTTATTTATTTATTTATTGGTTTTTTAAGGGAAACAAACAAGCAAATAACAAATACATAGCATAAAACAAATTAGATAGTACATAACTCAATTAAGTTTCCACAATTAAATAACTCTTAATGCTAAACTGACAAATTCAGAGGAGAACAGGGAGAGTCCTGTGATCCTGTAACATCGTAATGAATGCCTCCTCCTGGCCGGTCTGAACAAATCAGCCACAGAAAGCAGTCATCTCACAAACTTCACATGAAATTGAAAACAAACAGTAACAAAATATTATCATGCCATCATAAGTCATCAATATTCTCTTTGTTTGCAAACTGTTTCCATTAACTGTTTTCTAAACTGATTAAATTTTAAATTAAATATATCCAGATCAGAAAATGTATCATTATAAGATTTGCAAACACGAGAAATAAAATTGTTGCTGCAGTACTTAGTCCTCATATAGGGAGTATAGAAAAGGCATTTATTCCTGGCTCCAGGTCTCGGACACTTAAAATTAATTTTATTTAATAAAGGAATTGAATCTGTTAAACTATTAATAATTTTATATAAGAGCATCTGATCCCTCGTGGCGCGTCGGTTATGAAGTTTAAAGTTTAATTTAGACATTACACAATTATCATCGTTGAATCTATACCGCATATGCTTTAGGAATTTATTATGAATACGTTCAATTAAGTCTATAAAAACTTTATAAACCGGATTCCAAACTGTTGAGCAATATTCCAGAATTGAGATAACTAACGAATTATACAATAGTATCAATGTCGAGGGTTGTTTAAAATCTTTGGAGATTCTTAACATAAAACCAAGCATTTTATAGGCTCTATCTGTAATAATTTCTATGTGAGTCCTAAACATAAGTTTGTAATCTAAGTGCACTCCAAGATCACGCAGTTCGGTCACTCTACGAATTGGCACATTATTAAACTTATAATCGAAATTAATGAGTTCCTTTTTTCTACCAAATGTAATAACATTACACTTTTTAATATTAAGTTGTAAGTGATTGGTTACACAATAAGAATGAAGTCTATTTAAATCCTCTTGAAGCAACTCACAATCATGTACATTTTTTATAATTTTAAAAATCTTTGTGTCATCTGCAAATAATAGAAAATTAGAGTGATTGAATTCTAAGTTTATGTCATTGATATAAATGTTGAACAAAAGTGGGCCAAGGTGCGAGCCCTGGGGTACACCAGAGGTGACAGGTAAGAAAGATGAACAATAACCTTTTACTGCTACCGCTTGACTACGATCTCGTAAGTAAGAAATCAGCCAACGCAAGAGATCGCCGTGTATACCGATTCTATTCAATTTTCTTATGAGAATAGTATGTGAAATTTTGTCAAAAGCCTTGGAATAATCAGTATACACGGCATCCACCTGCTGGCCGGCATCAAGACCACGATACACATAGTCCAGATATTCACATAGGTTACTTTCTGTCGATCTCTTGGAGACAAACCCATGTTGCTGAGATATCAATATTGGTCTAATAATAGGGATAATGGAGTTATACACAATTTTTTCAAATAACTTTGGAATTGTACTTAACTTAGATATAGGTCTATAATTGCTGATATCACGTTTATCTCCAGATTTGAAGATTGGCATAATATAGGATTGTTTCCAGAATGACGGCATAACACCTTCATTGATGGAGAGTGAGAATATTTTAAACAGAGGCTCCGCGAGGTTTTGGCGACAATTATACAAAAATAGTGGTAGTTTATGGGGTTTTTGCTTCGTAAAAGATTTATCGTTGTTTATAAGTAATCGAAAAGAATATCATAAAAATATATTCAATCATAGTGCTGTCGGAATCTTTAACGGTGAAGGAAAACATCGTGAGGAAACCTACATACCTGAGAAATCTCCGTAAGAATCTCGAGGGTATGTGAGGTCTGCCAACCCTTACTTGGTCAGCGTGGTGGACTAAGATCTAATCCCTCTTAGCAGTAGAGGAGGCCCGTGCTCAGCAGTGGGCAATATATAATACAGGGCCGATTGCATTGCTTTACTGTCTATAAGAATTTTGGTTATTAATTTTATTCTAAAGTATTATGTTTAGAGCCAGAGCAGGAATTTTGGTTATTACTTTTAATCTAAAGTATTATGTTTAGAGCCAGAGTAAAAACTGAATTTAGACTACTTTAGCGACGTACAGTTGCGTGCGCGGTACGAATTGCGCTATGAGGTCTCGGGTTCAAATCCTGGGTGGAATCTGTGCCTGATATGGGGATAGGCTCGCCTCTTACACATCATAGGGTGGAACACACACGGTGACAAGTGGGTGCGCTAGTTGCGCCTCTCTCTACCCTGTCGCAGGTAAAATTGTGTAGTTTTTGTGTAAAAACAAAAATTTTCGTAGAAATAAAATCAGTTTTATTTGAGTGTATTGATACCGCATTGCTTGTATAAAACTACATATTTCAAGCACCCGGAACTTATTAAAAAGTATTACTGAATACACCAAGTAATTTAATCAAAAAATTTCATGCAAAAATGGCATTGTAAATAAATTATAATGTTCAATCAACGGAGCTATTCATTTTAAGCATCAATAAAGAAATTAAAAACGTTTACGTTGAATACCTTTAATCACCATTGCATATAGGATAAAAAAAGTTACAAAAGACTACTCACTCACTTCCTCTGCTGCCCTGGTAACGCCTTGCAACGGCCGTGACCTCGCGGCCCTGACACGCGCTATTCACTCGAAATCTTTATTAAACAGCTTCTTGTAATAATATTTAATCATGTATATGATCGACGTTTGTTTATTGAGAAGTTTTGAGGAATTGTTCTACACTCGGTTATTGCATAGTAATATTTATTTTTTACTCTAGAGTGTCATCAGATTGTGAACAAAATCAAATGGCAACGGGTAAAATAGCGTGTACATATCTTGTTGATTTCAAAAAGTCTAAAATAATATCATATTGTGTGCAAAATTGCATGCTTTTAAATTAATTCTGATGAGTTTTCCTTATTAGCTTAGAGTCCACAAAACTCGGTAGCAATGGACTGGCCTCCTCTTGTATTACATGGAACTTAATATCACTGGAGTATATGAGTGTGATATATATCACTTCAACATAATGGAAAGAACGTATTGCTACGTCATGTAGAACTATTGTAGAGTCTGCTTTCATCCCCATCGAAACATTGTACAAAAATAATCTTGCGAAAAATTCTATACAAGGAACGGTTTATTCCCACAACATACAAATATGATGCTAAATATAAAGTCATCTAACATTATAAATTATGCGGAATAAGATCATGACAGTTAAAAACAACCATAAAAGATAATTTATTAGCGTATGGCACTAAATGCGCAAACAAAATACCTTTTCAAGGTTTTGTCGGTAAGCGTTGAAAATTTTATGTTTTGCTCAATAAATTACTGTTTGATATATAACATAAAATTATTTGTTAGAACAGTTTATATGCCTCCGCAATTATAGTAAGTTCCTAGTTCAATAATACCAAGGAAGGAAGGGACTCATAAAGTAATTTATCATTTATCTATTACAATAATTATTAATTTTATAATAAATATCCAAAAAAATAATACTAAGAATAAAAAGTGTGACAAGATAGTTTACAAGATATTTTAAAATTAAAATATTTTTACTACGTCTTATCTCATCTTGTTTCTTACTAATATTATAAATGCGAATGTTTGTGAAAATATTTGTACGTTTAGATGTTTGGATGTATGTTAGAAGTAAACGCAGATACCACTAAACGGATTTGGATGAAATTTGGTACACGGGTAGATCATAGCCTGGATTAACACATATGCTACTTTTTATCCCGGTAAATTTTCCCATGGGAATACACACGCCTTTTATCCCCAAAACGGTAGGCAGAGGCGTAACTAGTGCACCCACTTTTCGCTGTTATTCCGTCCCATGATGTGATAGGGGGCGAGCCTATCGCCATATCGGGCACAAATTCCAGACTCCGAGCTGATACTAAATAGAAAAACTCAATATCACATAAATTATATCATACTGAATCTCATCGTCTCATATTGAATAGAAATACTCAATAATCCCATGGGAAATAAAATTTAAATCTGATTCTTAAGTAGATGGCGCTAGGGTCGTACTGTGGCTTGGTGATTTTTAAGCTGTGATTCCGCAGAACGCGGCAGACAGCAGACGGCGACGACAGACGGCACTACTATGCAGTATTAAATTGCATGAGACCGATTCCGCACACGACGGCAAATGTCGCCCTGTAGGACGTCACCTGCCGCGCGGAATCACAGCTTTATAGCGAGAATATTTCACGCGGGTGAAGCCGAGAGCAACATCTAGTCAGTAAATATGATCATGATTAGAAGTGCCTTTTCTCGAGCATGTCGGATTGATGTTGTGTAAAGTGCATAAAATCAATTAGTATAACATTTCCACATAGCTCTCCCAAGGCCGATAACAAAACGAAATTTTTAGAACATTAACGTTTTAAGTTTACTTTGTGATTTATCTTCACTAATATATAAAGTTTGAAAGTTTGTACGAAGTGATCTCTGGAATTACTGAACCGATTACGATGAAAGATATGGAGGAAGTTAGAGATCCTAGAAAGACATCGGCTACTTTATTTCCTGGCAAAGCTTTTTACGCGGGTGGAACCGCAGTACGCAATAAAACTTACCATCCAGTGACAAGGAACAACGAGCGTAATTTACACAGAATTTTGTAGTTCAAACTTCTCGACGGAGTTGTTGCCAGACTGGGTAACATTTTGTCGTTCATATAAATATAACGCTTTGCACAAATCGAACGGGCAGCTGCTAATTCATCAGCTGGCTCATCATCGACTACGCTGGTGCATGCAGCAGTGTGCATGCACTGTTGTGTTTCGGTTTGAAGGGCATTGTAGCCAGTGTAACTACTGGACATAAAGAGACTTAGCATCTTATGTCTCAGGGTGACGAGCGCAGTGGAATGCCATACATACAGTACTTTGTAACTCAAGGTGCTGGATGGTATTTCTACTGTTTATGGGTGGTCGTATCGCTTACCATGAGGTGAACGGCATGATCGTCTCGTCATTCGATGCCTTAAAAAAACCCTAATTACTGTCATTAGGTATTTTAACCGACTCTAAAAAATGAGGTTTTATATTCGACTTGTATGTATGTTTGTATGTCCGTGATTTTCTAAAACTAGTGATCCTGTTTGAATGGTATTTTCGGTATTTAAATGTTTTTTTTTTTCTGTGAATGTATTAGTGTAATACGATCTGTTGAAGATCTTGGGAAATAGATAATCGTACTCTTCAATAACAGCAAAGGGACCGCGATTGCTGCGGTCGTATATACAATATGTATTCTTCAGCAGCGTAGCGTGGTTGAGATGAAGGACGTCCCGGGCAGCACATTTAGAGGGGCGGCATAAGTGCGTGAAGTAAAACTTCAATTTTTTTTACTTTCGGTGACTGGGAGAGATGCTCGCGTGATTTTTTTGTAGAATATGGTGCCTAGGGCAGAAAATTTTGGGTCCGCCCAGAACGGCAAGTAACTATGAAATGAAATGAAATTATTTATTAGAATCCATAAAATGTTAAACATTACTTAGATTCAGTCAATTTCTACCACCAGTTCGGAAAGCAGCTACCACCAGAGAAGAACGTGCAAGAAACTCCAGGGTTGTTCTTTTCAAAATCAGTTCAAAGCTATTCTACGCCACTAGCATTCTTACTAGCGAAAAAAACACTTATTTTACTTTCATCTCTAATACCAATCTACCCATCAATTTATCGAGCATATACACATAAAAGTTTGTCAGTCTAAGCACTCAAAGGTTGAATACGTATGTTCGCACAACGGTCAATAATTGCAATATAAAACAATTTGCCCGTATCCTACGTAACATATTATCTAATTGTTATTAACTGTTATCCAATATCTATTATGTACGAAACTGGAGCACACTAATGTGAGTTTTTGTACACTTAAATTTACTATTTGAATTGCCTATTGTAAGTTTAGTTTTGACAGGTATTTTATGATAGTGAACAGATTTATTGGAGAAAAAGTGGTAACGAAAGGCAAGAAAGCTATTGAAAACACTTAATAGCTAGTAGGTCAAGTTACCCCAAGATGCTTTTGTTTTCAAAGCAAGATCAAAACTGCCTACCTGTTTCATATGGCAAACTCTTACACTTCGTTTAGACTATTGGTGAATTATTCATACACAAATCTATGACCATCGATAATTATGATTTACTAGCTTTTTGCCCGCGGCTCCGCCCGCGTTAAAAAGTTTTTCCGGGATAAAAGTCCCGCTTTATGTTTTTCCGGGATAAAAAGTAGCCTATGTGTTAATCCAGGACATGATCTACCCGTGTGCCAAATTTCATCGAAATGCGTTCAGTAGTTTTTGCGTGAAAGAGGAACAAACATCCATACATCCAGACATTCTTACAAACTTTCGCCTGTATAATATTAGTAGGATGAGTAACGAATAGTTCCGATTAAGCTGTTTACACTCGTATCTGTGACTATTCGTCTGTACTCGGCAAGTATCTAAGTCAGGGGCTAGTTTCAACTTTCAACTCTCGTATCTATCAATAACCGCCAGTCTGTGATATGGCCAATTACTCCTTGGAAACACCAGTTCTAGTATTTGTTTTTGGTCACTTTTTAAACATTTACAACGCTAATTTACACTTCGCTATTCCATACACGTATTCTGATAGTTTTGAATGATTTTTACGTTCCCTGCCATCAGATTATAAGTGTCTTGATGTTATCTTGGAGTATTTATCATTATGAGATACAATCATTTTAAATTTCACTCGAATTGTACGCTAATCCTCACTTTATGAATCATTAATTGTCATAACAAATGAATCGAGCCAGTTTGTCGATTTCGCTCAAACATCATCTCGATTCCCAACGTTATTGATGCAAAATTAATTCAGATAATGTTGCGGTATCGGCCGTCGTCGCCTGCACAACGACCAGCCATTTATTATCTCACAAACGTATCTACGGTTTAATCATTCGTCGTATCGATTAGCATGTCATTAGGGTCAATTAAAAAGTGATCCAACAAATGCACGCTCGGCCCACCTGTTGGGAAACAGCATTATTTGTCACACGCCGTGGGAATCGATCTGTCAAGGTGAACTGGGACCGAAAAAACCTACTTTCCATCGCCGCGCAGAAGGTCAGACACAAAAAAAACGCCAAGTTTCTCCAAAACTTATAATTATATTAAAATAATCACATCAACGACAGTTCTTGTCGCTTCATACAATAACATAAGCAAATTAATTGTGCCGTTGAAAAGCATAAAATGGCGTAACAATTGTCTCTTAAAGGAAATAAATAAAAATATGTATCGCACGAGAGCGACGAAAGTAATGTTACGCAAACCGGACGCTGCCGGCACACAATCAGACAACAGTACCCTACCGAACAACACTTAACATGAATGAATTACATGAAATGGCGCGACTGACTTAAATTATATTAATGACTTAATGAGTTTAAACGTATAAAAAATATAAAATCTGTTAGTATCGCCAGCGCGTCGCAGCTATCACAGTCGAAGCAGAGGTGCAGAGCGGCCTTTTACTTTTGCAGGAACTCTGTTGGCTGGTGCTCGTGCACGTGTACTCGTTAAGTGTGCAACAAGTTACGCAACGTGTGCAGCATGCCGGGCACCACAGAGCCATGCCGCATGCCGCTCTGCTGCTCCGCCGTAAGGTATCGACGCGATCATCTGGCGCGAGACGTCGCCTCAGACGCCAGGCGCGCCAGACGCATCTAGAGTCTACAATCGCGCTCAATGTCGACTTTGTATGTCGGTTTTGTGCTAACAACTCTGACATAACTCGGATGAAAACTCGACTGCGGCGCGCGCGCTCAATCACGCAATAAATACGCGAAGTTCACAATAAATAAATCTAATAAATTACATTTAAACATGATTATAAATTATCTTCTAACACAGCGACCTGTCGTCTCACGGCTTAATGCTAAACTTACAGTTTACATCTTACGCTAATCTTAACGATCACATACGTCAACATGTACAAAAACGGAGAGGTGAAGGTAACTCTGCATCGACGGTCGGTAACCGCGCTTCACTTCTGTCACGAGGTAAACTAAATATTCGCACCGTCCAACGACACACACGCGATCTAAACTATACCACGTCGTTTCCTCGTACCAAATAGATTAAAAAACTACGCGGGCAGAACGTGAAAGGCAGTTATCCAACGTGATTAGAAAGGTGTCACGGTTGGCGGGCGCTTTCTAGCGCGAGTACAACGCGAGGTCCGAGATTCTCCGCTGGCGCGCGGCGGCGTGGAAGCCTCTCGTGCCGTCGGGCACCAGCGGCGTGCGCGGCTCGAACCGCGGCGCGCAAGACAGCCGCCGCCCGCCGCACTCCGAGCCCGACAGCGAGCACCCGGACAGCCGCCGCGCCAGCCAGCCCTCCGCACTGCTGGCGCTGCCCGTGCTCGCCTGCGACGCTCTCCTCGAGTTGCAGTAAAATGACACGCCAGAGTCGGAGCTGTGGCTGCAGGTGGACTGGCGCCGTGGCACCCACGTCTGTATCTCTGGCGATCGCGGCGCGAAGAAGCCGCTGGAATTTCTCCTGTAGAATGGTGTTCCGTATCTAAATTCGAACTCAGGCTCGGAACCGCTGCAGCATGAGGAGTATTCACACTCGTGGCGGCGCTGCGGTGCTCGGCGCACCGGCACCTTCCTCTTGGGCTCGCGCGGCACTCCGTTCAGTTCGTACACTCGCATACCTTCCTCGTCCGGGCTCTGCAGCCTGAGCGCCTCCCGCGCAGCCTCCGATTCCGTAAACTCAACTAAGGCACACACACAGTTAACCAAACTCGGGTTCTTGTTGAGGAACTGGCGCACATCCGCGGGCACCGGGTTGCCAGGTCGCAGCACTCGCACCAGGGCGATTTCACCGCAGCCCGCGAACAACCTCGACACATTCTCCACTGAAGGTCGATCGATCGGCATCCGCACCGCCACCACAGTCCTGGACGGTGTCGTTTCATCGTAAGCCGGCAGTGGATCTATCCTGCGAAGCTTCGTTCCCAGTTCATTGATCTCCAGCTTGGTGGATCTCTTGAGCGCCTCTGCAACCACCCTCCAGTCCTTGGTGAGATGCTTGACGCGTTTGAAGCTCGATATCAGTTTGAGGGAGACGTACCCCTCCTTGTTGCGCCGGACATGCTTGAGCAAAAAGGCATCCTTAGTGATGTTGGCGTCAGAGAAATAGAACTCGACCTGCGAGACGATCCTGTTGGCGAGCTCGTCGTCAGGCGGCGTGTAGGGCGGTTCGGCGGTGTCGGGCGCCACCTCGCATCCCGAATCCTTGCCGCCGCCGGAGCCCGCCTCGGAGGCGGTGTCAGACAGATCGGCGTGGTCGTCGGTGGACGGGCGGCGGTCGGTGGCGATGCCCTCGTCGGGCTCGGGCGCACCCTGACTGGCGGCCGGTGACGGCGGGGCGCTCCCCTCCATATGTGATCGCGTGGGGACACTAGTTTTGCATTACAGGAGCGCGTTGCTCGCTCGGTAGCGCGGATCGGACTGCGGGCGCGCGGCGCTTATCCGCCTCTTTTATAATATCGGGGGGATGTACGAGTAAAAGGCGCTAAAGGCATTCGGAAATGATAATACGAGATGACATTGCAGACCTGCCGACGCTGTGTGCGAGCTGATTATTGTGCGCACATGTTATACAGCCGCGAGTGGAAATAGTAAAGAGGTCACTCTGACGCAGGATTAATTGAAATTAGGCACAATCTCACGCGAATTGTGTATCATTGCGGCGAAAACGCACAGGCCCGGCGCACGCTATCTGTGTACACGCACGATATTACAGCACAAAAACATTTTGTATGCATCCACTGCACAATTAATGAGTACAGAGAGCCGTCGGTAGTGATATTTTTTACAAGGTAACATCGACTAAGTCTTTAGGCCAAACTTGAGCCAAGGTTGAATATTGTAAATTGTACATTTAGACCAGAATATAATTATGATGCGGCTAATATGCGTACCTCATTCACATTACGTTCAGTTTATTACATGTAGCGTGTAATTGAATTTAAACTTTAAAATAAAATCGATTTCTATCGTCAAAACGTTATATTCCAAATGTTAAAAACATTTTAAATACACGTTTATATTATCTTGCTTCAATAAAATAGATAAAGGGTAAACATAATTAATATCTGTTATAACGATACAATGTTCAGCAGTTGACTTCGTATGGGTGATGATGATGATGATGATGATGATGATTGTATGATTTTAGTCGTACACCTTTTAAGAGTAAATGAAACAATTTAGACTGTTTCAAATAGCTGATATAATATATTGAGTTCACTAATGGTAATGCTAATGCTAATGATAAATGTGCTTTGCGGACGCGGTTTGATGGTGAACTGATTGTATTTTACAAATGAATGCGTGTTGTGATGAATGCTGAGTCGGTCGTTTGCGTGTGCAGGTGTATGTGCGGTTGTACCGTACAATGATAACAAGAGAAAGATAAAAGTGGTACTAATTAAATAAACCATGAATTCATACTAATTTTCGGTCTCACGATGTTAAGACTCACAGGCCAAAATATATGAAATGAAATCATTTATTCGAATACATAAAATGTTAAACATTACTTAGATTCAGTCAATTTTGACTCTACCACCAGTTCGGAAAGCAGTTTCCACCAGAGAAGAACGGGTAAGAAACTCTAGGGTTGCTCTTTTCAAAATCATTCAAAGGTACATATTAGGTACAGTGTATAATACAAAAAAATGCATACAGATTTTTATTTCGTTTAGAGCAGTTACATTTACTTGCACAATAATAAATTCTCAATTCCCACCCGAGTGCACAACCCTCTCAGGAATCACGAAATAATTTGATGATCTATAGTTGTGCAATATTTGCGTATCACATCGTGTTGTGAGATTATTAATCGATCTTACGCCCTTTCAAAGCAAGCTCGTGACCGCTGCGCCGCTGAGACCTATAAAAACAAAAGTAAATATACATAAAACCTTTTATTGCATATTCTTAACATTAACGTATGTGTGGATGTTTGTTGGCTAAGATATACTAATATTATAAATGTTAAGGTTTGGATATTTGTTACTCAATCATGCCAAAACGGCTGAAGGGATCTGGATGAAGTTTAGCACAGAGATAGATTAACGTCTGGAATATGTGCTATATTTATTCGGAGACAAGCTACTTTTATTCGGAGTAAATAGCGGGACTTTTATCATGGCAAAATGATCTAAAAAACTAGTAATGCATAAATAATTCAAATTTAGAGACAAGGACTTGTAGAAGTCTAAATATAATATCCCTTTGGTATATACCATCTTCGCTCTACATGTAGAGTTCTATGAAACGGGTCACAGGTTCAATCCACGCCGGGAAACAAAATATCTGAAGTTTTTAATTCATAATATATATTAGTATTGCTCGCGGCTCCGCTCGCGTGAAAAAGTTTTTCCGGGATAAAAATATTTTCTCAGGATAAAAAGTGGCCTACAGCACTCAAGAGTGAGTTCCTATAGTGAAAGAATTTTCAAAATCGGTTCAGTAGTTCCTGAGATTAGCGCGTTCAACCAAACTCTTCAGCTTTATCTATACATCTGTACATATAAATAAAATTGGAGTGTCTGTTTGTAATATTGAAATAAACGTTTTTTACTTCATGTATATGAATATATTTATACGGTATATACTCCGAAATAACATTTTTTACATTTTTTGTCTGTCTGTTTGTTCCGGCTTATCCCTGAAATGGCTGGGCCGATTTTGACGCTACTTTTATTGGTAGGTAGCTGATGTAATAAGGAGTAACTTAGGCTACGTTTTATCCCGGGAAAATATAAAGCGGGAGTTTTATCCCGAACAAACTTTTTAACGCGGGTGGAGCCGCGGGCAACAGCTAGTATTATAATATTAATATAGGTAGATAGTATAGAATCTTTATACTATAGATTATATTCGTGGGCTACCCGTGACCCATTAAACAATGTCAAATGCAATGTAGATAACTCTTCATATATTGTGTAAATTTAATAGCCTCATCAATCATCACAATCATCATCATCATCATCATCATCATCATCAGCCTTTATCAGTCCACTGCTGGACATAGGCCTCCCCTAATGAGCGCTATAGCGCCCTGTCTTCAGCTTGCCGCATCCAGCATCTACCTGCAGTCTTTCGCAGATCGTCATCCCACCTAGCTGGAGGGCGTCCTACACTACGTTTACCCAGTCGCGGTCTCCACTCAAGAACACGTTTACCCCAGCGGTTGTCGGTTCTTCGCGAGATATGGCCAGCCCACTGCCACTTCAGCTTGCTAATCCTTTGAGCTATGTCGATAACTTTGGTTCTCTGTCGGATGTATTCGTTACGAATCCTATCCTTCAGAGAAACTCCGAGCATAGCTCTCTCCATAGCCCGCTGAGTGACTTTAAACTGGTGGACCAACCCTACCGTGAGTGTCCATGTCTCGGCTCCGTAGGTCATGACGGGTAGGACGCACTGATTGAAAACTTTCACAATAAAAGACGGAAATTAATTCACGGACTGCTGTGTGATCTGCTTCGTCTAGGCGTGAACTTATTTTGTACGAGTTCGTACTTCGTAGATCGTGGCTCCGTTCGCTAATTTTTTACTCGGGAAAATATAATCAATTGAAAGTAAAGAAACAAATTTATGTATAAAAGAAATATGAAAGATTCTTTCAATTTAATACCTTTGAATGTAGCTATAGATATTACAATCAAATTTTATTTTTCGTGATAAATAATGTCTGTTCTTTCTACGGAAGATCAAGAGGAAATAAAGTTTATTATTTTATTATTAATAATAATATCTTAAAAATTACCCAGTACAAACAAATTTTACTTTTATGTAGATAACATAGATTAATTTAATTTTTATATACGTAGTAAAAAAAATATCCCTTTAATTAAGTCATTAATAAATAAAATAACCACAAACTGGATCGAATCACCATAAATATTTACTAGTTATGTAAACACAATAACAAATTATGAATTTACATTGCAGATATTAACCAGTTTTTTAGGGCACGTCTCTGACTACGAAAACATCCGCGTTACTTCCTTAATTTAGTACCTACACTAATTATTACAGTTATTATAAAAAAGACGAGCAAGACGCTCGCCTGATGGCAAACGATACGACTTCCCATAGCGTAGCAAGTTAGCAAGACTTGGTAATGGGTATCGTACCATCACTCCTTTTATTCTTATCTGGGGTAACTATCTATCTGGGGTAAATCATAAAAACCCAGCATCACTGCCTGTCCTGGAATTCAAACCCGAGACCTCAGCGCAATAGTTGTACAGCATAACACATCTACTCACACTCTATATAATGTAGATATTACATAGTTATATCTACATTTGAGTCTCGTGTTACATCACCCGGCCACTGGCCCTTGCGACGTCTGATCCACCTAAGAAACCTCACATACGACTATATACGTGTATATCAATATATTGCGAATGGTGCAACGCTGTACTTTCTAATATAGAACTATAATATTTAGAGTTGAATATGTCCTTCACACTTAAAGCAGTATTTTTGGACTACCTTTTAAACGCATGTCAACCCGATGAAAGTGTTATGCTAGAATGAAAAGATTGAAGTTAAAAGAAGTGTTCTTATTTTTTGAGGATTTTTTGCGCTATTGTTATAATATGTTCTTCATCTATGTCCGTGCTTTTACTGATGGGATTTTAACCATGAAAAACGACGTATCATAGACAGTTCTGGAACAAACAACCAATCCTTTTATAAAATAGTTTGTAATCAATTTTATTTATTTTCGTAATATTTATTACCTCAATACTACATAAATAAACAAAATTTAATAATTTTATATCTATTAAAATAGAATCTAAGTACGGAAAGTTTCATCATTCTAGAAACAGCCGCCATTGTCCACCATACCATGATTTCGACGCCATTTTCCTGCCCCTAGCTCATAACTGACATGTCAAAGCCATCGCGCGCTAATAGCAATAGCTGAGCATTAATTCTAGAAGTTTCTTACGAAACCTATCTACACATTAACAAGATTAGGCGGGTACACTCGCATTGTATAACGTACCATACTAATTAGATTGCGCGGACTAATAGCCGATTATGACTCAATATGTGTTTTCGCTCAAGCAATGCATGATAGTTTGACATTTATTATGTAATTGTTATGGAAAAATATTTGACAATTGGAGAAAGGTTGATTTATGTATCATAAGATAAAAATTATTCATAATTATATAACACAAATTATGAACATAGAAAAAATATTTATTGTAGTGCTTCACTTATAGTGATTGCTTTTTTAACCGACTTCAAAAAAGGAGGTTCTGTATTCCATTCGTATGTATATTCGTATGTATTGTATGTATGTAAGGTCGTATGGCCGCGAGTTTCTCAAAAACTACTGATCTGATTAGGATGGGGTTTTCGTTATTCATACATACATACATATTATCACGCCTCTATCCGATAGGGGTAGGCAAAAACTACGGATTTACTCGATTCTGGCACACCACCTTCATCAATCTTTTCATGCATTCCCGCCGGTTCAGGGCACTTTTGACCTGGCCTCTACTTAGAATGTCAGATATCTGACATTCGAAGGTTCGGTGCGGTCGGCCCCTGCCGGCCCTTCCATCCACACTCGCCTTATATATCCTCTTTGTCAGTCTCCTATCATCCATCCTTTCCAAATGCCCAAAACCACCTTAGCATACCCTTCTCAATTTTGGTCACTACATCCCTTGTCAATTTTCCCCGTGCATATTCCATCCCATGTTGTGATAAGGGGCTGGCTTATCGGGCACAAATTTTAGACTCCGGGCTGATACTGAATAGAAAAATCCAATATTACTTTGCCCGAACCGGGGATCGAACCAGAGACCTCAGCACTGCATTTAATTCAAATATATTATGGCTTAACACATTTTTTTCAACACATTTACTCAAAGAAAGCATTCACAAAGCATTTTTCTTTCCATGAGTCATCAGAAAAATAAGAAATAGTGTGTTTTAACGGAAAAATTGTTACTCATTTTCCATAGATGATGCAATTACTTACACCTTGCCACTAATTCTATTATCAACGGTACTTGAAAAAGTATAAATAAAATGCGCTACAATTAGTAACATTATTGCGTTTTACAAATTAAAATGAGTATTAAAATTATGGCTATGCTAGCTCGGTCATATTTCACAAATTCTCGCCTATACTGGGAAAAACTACTAATAGACTATGGTAAATTTCTTTTGCACCGGATATGTCCTCGGAGACATTGTCCGGAGATTCAAACCCAAGGCACACACCTCTGACTTGTCGAAGTTATGTGTGTATTATTTATCAATTATCGTTCGCTTTAACGGTGAAGGAAAACATCGTGAGGAAACCTACATACCTGAGAATTCACTACAAGAATTTCGAGGGTATGTGAAGTCTGCCAACCCGCATTAGGCCCGCGTGGTGGACTAAGGCCTGAACCCTCTCAGTAATAGAGGAGGCCCGTGCTCAGCAGTGGGCAATATATGATACAGTTCGATCCCCAGGTCAGTAAAAGTGATATTGTTTTTTTTGTAATAATCAGTGTCAGCTCGTGGTCTGGAATTTGTGCTTGATATGTCAAAAGGCTCGCCCCCTATCACATCATGGGACGGTATACGCAAGGCGTAAAGTGGGTGCACTAGTTACGCCTCTGAATACTCTGGGGATAAAAGGCGTGAGTATGTGTATGTATTGTATGGTATTATTATTTATGTGTATGTGTGTGTATCCTAGAAACATTTTAGTTGTCCTAGTAAGAAATCCAACACATTATACGGCCTCCTTATTTATTTTATTTTTGTTTGTGGCATTATAGCAAATGGCTATTGCTAATTTGCTATAGATATGTTTCCACTTTGCCAAATCTTCTTTCTTCCTTCCTTCTTCCTTTATTAAGGATCCTTCTCATTTAAACCAATAACGTCTTTGTGCAATACAATCGCTTGAAATAGTTACTACGGAGACAGAACATTAGAAAAACGTATTCCTTTCCTTCTTAATAACCTTCCTGTAAGTATCAGAAATGAACAAAAATACATTAAGTTTGTAAAATTACTAAAAAAAATTTTACTTGACAAAATGTAATATATTAAATGTGTGAATTAGAATTGTAATGTGATGATGATGTGTTTATGAGACTCATAGGTTCCCACAGACAAACTGCGTAAGCAGTTTTGTGGGGCAAACTATTATTAAGATATGTACATAATTTATTGTTTGTTTAGTAAAAAAAGAATACAATGTTATATATAACCAGTAAAATAAGAAAAAAAAATCACAAACATCTCCTGTACCACAGCTGAAGAAGGAACCGCGCGAAACCCAGCGATTATGAAACATTATCATAGTTAATTGTTAACACGCAACTCGTATGTTTATTATCCACAATGGCCGCACTTTCACCGATTGCTGTTCATTATATTAATTTACCTAAATGTTTGTTCGTCTGAGACGTACGAGTGCTTACCGTCTTATGATGAATTAAGTGTTACTCGTGGCTTCGCCCGTGTAGACACCCTTACGGGTAAGGGTGTCTACACTAATAATCGTACTGTTATAGGGACTTCTGTAGCGGGCTACAGAAGTCCCTATAACAGTACGATGTCAGCGTGATCTACTTAAAGAATCACAATATAAATATCCATTATATGGGGGGTGAGTTACGTATCAAATAGTGGAACCTTGCCCCCCCCCCGCCTCCCTCAAATTGAAGCCAGAACTTATACAGCGAAAACAGGAAATGTTTTTACAAACATAAAGAAAAAAAAATCCATTATTTAGCATGGGAGCAAATTACCAAAAGCCTAATTAATCCAGGACATGATCTACCCGTGTGTTAAATTTCATTAAAATCCGTTCAGCAGTTTCTGCGATTACTTCTAACAAACATCCAAACATTTTCGAACCTTTCGCATTTATAATATTACTAGCTGATCCGGCGAACTTCGTTCCGCCTAACAGTCGCTTCTTTAATTTTTTTGTTTTTTTTATTGATATCTACTTAGTAGCCTAAGTTACTCCTTATTACATCAGCTACCTGCCAATAAAAGTCCCGTCAAAATCGGTCCAGCCATTTCAGAGATTAGCCGGCACAAACAGACAGAGACACTCCAATTTTATTATATGTATAGATTAGTAAGAAGATAGTAAGATTAGATAAGATAATATTATGTTAAAGTAATTATTGTATTAGTATTATAATGTGATACGTATAGAGTTGTTACTACAACTGCATAAAGGACTTGAACAAAAACGGGCCTAAAATTCTAACGAAGCCAGTTTGATTTTAAACACCTCTAATTTTGAGATTTGTGTAACTTTATTTTGCTTAATCTTTTTTTCAGTCGACGTTGTGTGACTGACGATGAATCAACTCATGATATGTGTTAAAAGAAAGGATAGGATTTTGCTTTAAAACAACACTTAATATGAACGTATTTAGACGTTGGTTAATGGAGAGTCTAAAAATTTTTTTTTATGGCCTCGAATGACGAGACGAGCATGCCGTTCACCTGATACTAAGCAATACGACCACCCACAAACAGTAGAAACACCATTCAGCACCTTGAGTTACAAAGTACTGTGTGGCATTTCACTGCGCTCGTCATCCTGAGACATAAGATGTTAAGTCTCATTATGTCCTATAGTTACACTGGCTACAATGTCCTTCAAACCGAAACACAACAGTGAACGTACACTGCTGCTTGACAGTAGAAATATACATTGCGGTGGTACCCACCCAGACGGACTCTTGCATATGAGTCCTACCACCAGTAAGAATTAATTCGAATTTAATGGATCCAAGTTCCATATTAATATCGTTAAGTTTGAGCCTGGTTAGATTTGGATGCCCAGCTCCCATCCAAAAATCAAACATCTCCTTTAATTTAAATATTAATTCATTAACTTATACCTTATTTGTTTATTAATTATGTACTTTACAAAGTACCTACATATATCGGTGGCGTTGCTAAGCATTCGCGTCGTAGGCATTCACTTACAACCCTAGGATGGACTAGAGATAATAATACACTTTATTCAATATTAATAAATTATCAAAACCACATTGTTCCCGATATGGCGATAGGCTCGCCCCCTATCACATCATGGGACGGAATAATGGCGAAAAGTGAGTGCACTAGTTGCGCCTCTGCCTACCCCTTCGGGGATAACAGGCGTGAGTGTATATGTATGTATTATGTATCAAAACCACAGTATACGATACGATAATTTTAGTGTTAAAAAGTCAGATATTTTCTAAAATATTTCGCAAGAGTTCAAGATCAGGCACAAAGTCCTACCAATTCCATTCATCGCAATGACCAAGTTGTCGTATTTTTCGTAGCGTTACTAAATCTTATAATAATAATTAAACAATTTATTTAATGTTGAAATTTTATTGAATACAAAACTATATTGCATCGCGGGACCGAAACTAAACGAGCGCGACTAATTCATACAAATAGACGAATTTGCATCTGATCAGAATGCTAATGAACATTCTGTTAAAAACCGCGACCCTACTCTTTATTTATATACTTATGCATTCAATTTCCTAGCGATGGGATGAATATTTAGGTTGATAATTGACGAGGACAACTGCTTATAGACATTTTAACGACAAATAGTCTAAAACGAAATATTTATTTATTTATTTAATATGACACACCAACAGCACATACATTACTACATTCTAAGAATACACCCTACTAATATTATAAAGGCGAAAGTTTGTGAGTATGTATGGATGTCTGGATATATGGATGTTTGTTACTCTTTCACGCAAAAACTGCTGAACGGATTTCGATGCATTTTGGTACACGGGTAGATCATGTCCTGGATTAACATATAGGCTATATTTTATCCCGGAAATATAAAAATCGGGACTTTTATCCCAAAATAACTTTTAACGCGGGCGGAGCCGCGGGCAAAATATAGTTATCCATAATGGTAATAAATCAGGCATATGCCTATTATAGGTATGTACAGTATTTGCTGAAAATATGCATACACACCAAACATTACTCTCCTACATCAAAAAACAAGATTAAAAAACAAACACCATAGTAACGATCAATAATTAGAATATGGTGTTGTGTACAGTTGTACACAACTGGTTTTTAACCAGTGCGTCCTACCTGTAATGACCTACGCAGCCGAGACGTGGACACTGACCAGTGGCCTGATCCACAAGTTTAAAGTCACTCAGCGTGCTATGGAACGAGCGGTGCTCGGGGTCTCTTTGGCAGATAAAATCAGAAATAAAGTTATCCGCCAGAGAACCAGAGTGGGCCGGACATGTCTGCAGACGGACAGACGGTCGCTGGAGCAGAGAAGTGCTGGAGTGGAGACCGCGTTTAGGTAAACGAAGTGTAGGACGCCCTGCTGCACGATGGATCGACGACTTGAAAAAGGCGGCGGGTAGCGGATGGATGCGGGCTGCTCAAGACCGGGATGGTTGGCGCTCACTTGGGGAGGTCTACGTTCAGCAGTGGACGGCGACAGGCTGATTGATTGATTGTACACAACTCCATGTTCCAATTAAAACATATGAAATCAAATTAAATGAAAAGGCGATGTCTACTTTCTGCAGGAGTATAAACTTTTAACAAAATACATTAACTAAAAATTTACATTATTTTATACGGGTTATTAATTTTGGAATCGGTGCGTACTTAAATTGAAGATTGTTTTTTTACATACCGACTGCGAATCTGTCCTTAATTTTCGGAGAACACATGAGCAAAGACTGAGAACCTCCTCCTTTTTAGGACAACATACAAATCCACGGTCCCATAGAACAAAGTCGTATATGCAAAATGTTAGCTTTTCAGTAGAGCGCTTTGGAAGTCGTAAGTTTGTATTCATGTGCGAATTAGTGCTATTTTCACACATTAGGTTCAAAGTTGTTACTGAACCCTAATAGATAATGTTTCCTTCATGCATAACTTGTGATTTTCACAATTAATTTAAACTTTAAAGGCGCTCTACTGAAAAGCTAACATTTTGTATATTCGACTTTGTTCTATGGGACCGTCGAAATAGACCTTTATAAATAGCTTTTGCACGCGGCTCCACCCGCGTGAATTTTTTCCGAGATAAAAGTCCCGCTTTTTATTTCCTCGGAGTAAAAGCTTATGTCCTTGCCAAGGTCTCAAACTATTTCAAAACAAAATTTCATCGAAATCCATTCAGTGGTTTCGGAGATAGGTATTAACAAACAATCAGAAAAACAGGCAGACAGTAAAGAATTTTAAAATCGCTGGTTTGTATTGCCCTCTTTTTTATCACATTTCTTTCAATGAACAGACCCAGTATACATATTTTCTGTAGTATAGACACACCGGACTCTACTGTTTTATTATAGTATAGATGTCAATATACATAAAATGATTACCTATAATATCAAAATTGTAACTAGCACCAAACGTACGTTACAAATTACTACAATTTTAAAACAATTCGCTGTCAGTAATTGGTGAACGGATTTTCGTTTAGGAATCCACATACGTTTGGCAACTTTAAATTGAAATTGCATTGCGTTCTGTAAGTGTATGAAGTTATGCAGATTTTTACAAACTGAATACGAGACAAGCAAGCCGCTCGCTTGATGGCAAGCTGCACGACTACCCATAAACAATAGCTACTAGCTACACTAGCCACTAACTATTCAGAACTTTATTACTGAGCACTATATAGTATCAAATACTTGACCATAGTCATAAAATACAAATTATATCATAAATATACTAATGCTTATATTTTCTAATACTAGTACTTATGTAGGTGCGCATTCTTTTAAACTCTACGCTTTTATTTACCTAGTATTTATTAATTTAAAAATAAAACGCCTTGAGCTAACCGGCTCTAATCAAAAATTTAATCGATTTTTTTTTCATAAAATCAATATTCTCCTTGGAAGGCCTTCGTGGCATTATGCTTTACAGCTTTACACATCGTTCGATTTAAAAAAAAAATATTATTACAATATTTTCAGCCAGTAATTAAATACGGCCGCTTAACAAACAAAAGAATTACCCGTACTATTAACTCGTATCACAGATCTACAAGAATTGCACGCAGATCTTGTTACCAAACGTTTATCTCTACATCTATATTTAGTAATGTGTTATAAATGGTATAAACTGGTGCGTAATAGAGTAAAGCGGCTTTTAATTTTCCAGTGTATTTATTAAATTTCGGCTAGGCATAACCTAGTTACGGGTGGAACGAACTGCCGAAATGAATGTCCGCAGGTTCAAAACTGACAACTTTCTACTATTCTGACTTTTCTAAAGTTATGTATGAATTATCGCTTGTTTTGACGGTTAAGGAAAACATTTTGAAGAAACCTGGATACCTGAGAAGTCTTCAATAAGAATTTTGAATGTAGGTGAAGTCTGCCAGCCCGCACTAGGCCAGCATGGTGGACTAAGGCCTAAACCCTCTCAGTAATAGAGGAGGCCCGTGCTCAGCAGTGGGGCAGTGTATCATCATCATCATCATCAGCCTTTATCAGTCCACTGCTGGACATAGGCCTCCCCTAAGGGGCAGTGTATAATACAGGCATAATATTATTATTATTTTATTATAATTATTGCTGCCAATAATAGCTTCCTCAATATCATTTTTCATTTACTGATGGTAGGTCTCTCATATGTAAGAGTCCGTCTGGGTGGGTGCCACCGCAATATCTATTTCTACCGCCAAGCAGTGGTGTGCATGCACTGCTGTGTTTCGGTTTGAAGGACATTGTACCCAGTGTAATAACTGGACATAATGAGACTTAACATCTTATGTCTCAGGATGACGAGCGCAGTGAAATGCTAAACAGTAATTTGTAACTTAAGGTGCTAGTATGGTGTTACTTCTGTTTATGGGCGGTCGTATCGCTTACCATCAGGCAAGTTCAAATTGTTTATTTATGAAATCGGGTATATACATTGGTCTTACATAATGCTGTTACAGTTCGCCGAAATCTGCTACAAGAGCATATAAATATGTATAAAATAGATCCTTAGATCTAGAATAAAATAAATTAAGTAACAAAATTAACAAGTCATAAAATTATTAATACAATATTTTAAACAAATAATATGTCTACTTTATTCTAAATAAACTAAATTAAAACAACTATAACCTCGTATTAAATGGCATAAATCAGTCTTAGTACTTGATGGGACATTGTATATTAGTAGCTATCTTTGCATCTTGTAAATAGTCTTGTATATCATAATAACATTTTTCTGTAAAAAAGTGTCAATTCGTATACTTCAACGCCGACTCAAACTCAAAAATTGCTTAAGATTATTGTTAGCAATAATTTATACGTTACTGCTACTGACCTTTTTTTAATGGAAGTATTTTTGAGATCGGACGTTTCTATAAGTAAATAGGCCGGTTTACACTAAAGCTTGCGAAATACCCTGATCTGAAACTAGTTTAGAGCCTTGAGCATCGTCGCAAGGTGGGGCTAGCTTATCGGCTTTTTACCGGATGCATTTCAGAGAATGTGCTACGGAATTGTGCAACTTGATTCCCCCATCCCCATTCCATCGCAGGACCACCAGAGATACGGCGAAGCGTCATCGTTACATGGTCGAAGTTCCAAAGGCTCGCACTAAGCGATTTGCTTCCACCTTTATTGTGCGGACAGCCAAATTGTGAAATTCGCTACCGTCGTGTCTATTTCCGCACAGATACAATTTGAGACTCTTCAAGTTGCGAGTGAATCGGTTTCATCTGGGCGAGCGTGCTTCACCTTTACTTAGGCCGCATCATCGCTTAACATCAGACGGATAGCGGACAAACGCAAGTCCATTCAGTATAAAAAAAAAAGTAGGACTTTTGCTACGTATATAGAATTGTCGCAAGTACTTTAAAATTTGAACTAACTTTTACAACTACTAAAATAATCCACAGTTAATTATCTTATACTCAATTAAGAAAACAGTATTGTTCGCAACAAATATGTCTCAATGATTACGTCACTTGAGGTGGCCACTGAAAATTAGGGCTGTGCTGTGACTTATGCGGCAGCGCAGCATTATGTTGAGTGACCACCTACCTGTCCCGGCCACCACATGCAACATATTATTATTGGGTGTGTACTATAATTTAAGAAAAAAGCATAATCACATTATACCCTATAGTTTTTTAATGTATTATAGTTTCTTAGTTTATAATTGACTGGCCCGCTCTGGCTTCGCACAGGTAGCAAAGCATAATACATTTAATTTTACATTTAATTTTCTGTTGTACAAAATACTTATGAATTATACACATAAACCTTCCTCGCACCCGCAAGAATATTTTCTGGGATAAAATTCCGGTTATTTTTTCCCGGGATAAAAAGTATCCTAGATCCTTCTCAGGGTCTTAAACTATGTCCCTTCCAAATTTCATCAAAATCGGTTCAGTGGTTTGTGCGTGACGACTCCACTAAAAATCCGGGATAAAACTCCCGGTTCATGTTTTTCCGGGATCGAAAGTAGCCTAGGTCCATTCCAAGGTTTTGAACTATCTCCCTACCATATTTCATAGAAATTGGTTGAGTGGTTTGGCCGCCCCACTCGCGAGAATAAAACCGGGATAAAAGCTCCGGTTTATATTTTTCCGGGATAAGCAGTAGCTTGTGTCCTATCCTGGTTCTCAAACTATCTCAATACTTATTTGTTTGCGGTTCCATCCGCAAGAAAATATTTTCCGGGATTAAATTCTCGGTTTGTTTTTTCATGGGATAAGAAGTATTCTAGATCTTTCCCAGGGTCTTAAACTATGTCCCTTCCAAATTTCATTGAAATCGGTTCAGTGGTTTGGCCGTAACGACTCGCGAAAATAAAAATCCGGGATAAAAGTCCCGGTTTGGATTTTCCCAGGATATAAAGCAGCCTATGTTACTCAGGGATACAGGAGCATTCTAATGGTGAAAGAATTTTTGAAATTGGTCCAGTACTTTTTGAGTTTATCCTTGTCAAACATACAAAAATACAAATTTTTCCTCTTTATAATATTAGTTTAAATACCATTGTATGTCAGTTTGTGTCTGTGCCCAATAATATATATTTCTTTATTTCTTAATTACTAGTTTCTCAAGGGTTCAAAATTAATTTGCACCATAGACTCCGCTAAACTAATCAACTTTTTTCATCAAGCTGATACTCTAGACAGTCAATCGATGACATAATTCGGTCTGCTACATATCTGGGTTACATCACTATACGTAAGGCTTCCGTTATTAGCCAGACGAAATTCGAGATGGGCAGCTTAACGTTATAGGCCGTTAAGCTGTGATTCCGCAGGACGCGGCAGACGGCAACAGCATGTGACGCGACGGCAGACGGCACAAATGTCATTTGCCGTCGTGTGCAGAATCGGTCTCATACAATTTAATACTGCATAGTAGAGCCGTTTGCCGTCGCGGCACATGCCGTCTGCCGCGTTCTGTGAAATCACACCTTTACTGTTGTACCTATTCCCTTATAGATATTTAACTGCTAGTAAACTAAATACTTTAAGTTATAATAATAATACCACACACACACACTCACGCCTTTTATCCCCGAAGTGGTAGGCAGAGGCGCAACTAGTGCACCCACCTTTCGTCGAGCGTATTCCGTTCCATGATGTGATAGGACCGAGCCTATCGCCATATCGGACACAAATTCCAGACTCCAGGCTGATACTGAATTTAAAACCCATTATCACTTTGCCCGACCCGGGAACTCAACCCAAGACCTCAGTATTGCCGTCACATCGAAATACAATTACGCCACCAAGGCAGTCCTAATACTAGCCCTGTATTATATACTGCCCACTGCTGAGCACAGGCCTCATCTGCTACTGAGTCGGTTTAGGCCACCATAGTTTGGCTTGGTACACTTCACATACCCTCGATTTTTTTTGAGAATTTGAGGTGTAGGTTTTCTCTCGATGTTATTCTTCACCGTCAAAGCGAAAGATAATTGATAAACAATACACATGTAGCTTCGAAAAATCACAGGTGTGTGCCTTGGATTTAAACCTGCGGACATTTGTCTCGGCAGACCATCACATTCCCAAGTAAGGTACTTCTTTTCTAAGTGGTTTAAAATGTAATTTTCTATCTCATTTTTAAATGTCACTTACAAGATTACTCTTTTTTTTTGAGGAGCTATGAAATTAGTTACTATATTTTAGTTGTGTATTTGCTCGATCCGTAATATTTCACCAAAATTGCGAACCACACGCTGTTCCTGATACGTGGGACCCAAGACTTGTATCTTAATATTTAATCAGACTGTATGTGTTATGCTTGAATCGTTTAACTTTTTTATTGATTTATATGAAGTGTATAAAAAGCAAGAACATTGTTTATAGTTTATAAACACAATGTGAAATTGCAGATTTTTTTAGAGTTAGTAATAAAAACCATTTAAGGATTGTTAGATCTTGTTTCTCAATAACAACTCAATTCTAGACTGCAGTCTTTTGCTAGGCTGTATTGCGTATAATGACAGTAAAATAGTAAGGTGTCTGTCTCGATATCTAGATATATTTAAAGCCATCTACTCTTACTTTAAATTCATAACAAACAGTACAATATCTATATCAGACTTGGCAGTAAATATTGTGCGGAAGAAAATGCTTCCAAATAAACGTGAGCATAATAAGTATAATATCTAAACTATCGCCTAAAATACCGGTTAAACGTCTAACAAACAAGAAACTACTTAGTATTTAAGTCTCTGTTAGTAAACAGGAAAACTGACAGATCTATCACTCTTCAGGAAAAATATCGCAAGAAGTACGTTAGTGGAATAACAAAATCTAATATGAATCGCTAAGATAATATCATAGAAAATATATCGGCGTCCAACACGTTCTATTTTTAAATTAAATTGTTGACATTTAAAAATAAAATAAAATATAGCAATTAATAATGCAAAAAACTGCCTCGGTGGCGTAGTTGTAATATGATACGACTGCAATGCTGAGGTCTCGGGTTCGATTCCCGGGTCGGGCAAAGTGATATTGAGTTTTTCTATTCAGTATCAGCTCGGAGTCTGGAATTTGTGCCCGATATGGCGATAGGCTCGCCCCCTATCATATCATGGGACGGAATAATGGCGAAAAGTGGGTGTACTAGTTGCGCCTCTGCCTACCCCTTCGGGGATAATAGGCGTGAGTGTATATGTATATGTATATATGTAATGCAAAAAAAAGTATTATTATCACTACTGATAGAAATTAACGGCTTTATAACCTAAGTATATTGATCAAAATGTGCAAAATATGTAGGTATTTTATTACAAAGCAACAACGACAAAACCGCATGACCTTAATGTACCTGCATGAAGAGCCATTAAGAATTTTTAAACGTTATGTCATCTTCCATTCTTTATTTAAAACTTGTTTACATTTATTTATTCTGAGATAAGTTATGGTATATCAAGTCTAGTGCCATTTGAAAAATATATTATTCTCAAAACATCTTTCAACTACAAACGACTATGTTTTTATTGACACGGCAAACTGCACAAGAACCCATACTCGTGAAAGATCGGCAAATCAATCACAAGAACTTCCCTGTCACTACTAACCTAGCCTCTAATTATTAAAGAGGATACATATCCTTAAATAGACTCATCATAAAGGGACACACGATCCACGCGAATGAGGAATAGTCTCCAAGTTATTTTGTATTCGCACGGTGCCAATGCCGCCGGTTTAAGGTCATGTACCAAGATCTTGGCCGCGCGGATCGCGTCTAACAAACATTATTATGTTATTTCTGTGAATTGACCTCGCGGCTCCAGTGAACAATGTTTATAATTTACTAATGCGTCTTCATTTTGGAGCGTGGGTTTTATTAAGGTCTACGATGTGCATTAAATTACTACAATTATTATACACAGTGGATATAAAGCTATAAACGCCGAATTTTTGTGGATGTTTTAGTAAGATTGCCAGGAGGGACTTATCATCTTATAAACAAACATCAGCATACCTAAAGTCAAAACATCAGCAATTGGATTTCTAGAAGTATTGGCGTCAGGTTGGTAAAAGCCATAGAATTTTTTTTTCATACGAGGTCTATCTTTTTATTTCAAATTTATTGTCAAACTAGCTTTTGCCCGCGGCTTCACCCGCGTTAATAAGTTTTTCCGGGATAAAAGTACATGTAAACCTTCCTCTTGAATCACTCTATCTATTAAAAAAAACGCATCAAAATCCGTTGCGTAGTTTTAAAGATCTAAGCATACATAGGGACAGACAGCGGGAAGCAACTTTGTTTTATACTATGTAGTGATAAAATTGTATTTTTGGAAACGTCAGTGTTTCCAACACATTCAAAATCCAACCATGACTTTTAGCAATATATTTTTGGTACCATATGAAATTCTCGGGATGAATGACAGTCTCTAAAAATACTTTTAGTTATATTTTGCAGAATAAAAACATTATTATCAACAAACCTTTAATAATCCACATGATCGACATTACTTAACGCGGAAATAAATGTTTTCCTTCAACACACATAGATAACCTAGGAATATGACTTCCTCTAGGTAAGGAAAAGACTAGGTCGTTGCCTCATTAATACTTCCATAGGATATCAGGAAGCGTGTAAAGGTTGCAAAGTGACTGTCAATGAACCTTCCTCATCAATCATTGTCGGCCATTTACCTATTATTGCCTAGATTCTACATTTAAATTGACGTTTAGAATTCTCAATGACCACATTTAAAAGACTTCTTTGGTGAATACCTAGTGTAGTGGAGAGATCTCTGCGAGTGGTGTTATTTTTTTTTCATAGCCTGGTACTTTATTACTGACTGTTTTTAACCGACGAAAAAAAACGGAGGAACGTTCTCAAGTCAACTTGTATATTTTTTTTTTGACCACGCATAACTTTTTATAGAGTGGACCGATTTTAATAATTCTTTTTTACTGGATAGAGTTTACCTCGAAGATGGCCCCATGTCAATTTGGAAAAAAAATTACCCTAAGGGTGGGAAAAAAAGGATAATTTATTGTTTACTCACAGATTTTATTGCTGGGTTGTATATACACACAGTTACAATAAAGTTGTAGTTCATACAGACACACACACACTCACGCCTTTTATCCCCGAAAGGGTAGGCAGAGGCGCAATAAATGCACCTACTTTTCGTCGTGCGTAGTCCTTCCCATGATGTGATAGGTGGCGAGCCTATCGCCATATCGGGCAAATATTCCAGACTCCGAGCAGATACTGAGTAGAAAAATCCAATATCACTTTGCCCGACCCGGGATTGAACCTGAAACCTCAGCATTGCCGTCGTACAGTAATACAACTACGCCACCGAGGCAGTCATGTAGTTCATGTAGTTTATAGTCACAAAAAATATTAAATAAAAACTTTTTTACAAATTAAAACGCTGATAAAACTGAAACGTCAAATATAACAAACATTTTTTATTTACCTTAATACGTATATATTATATATACGTATATTTGGAGTCGGTACCTAATTTAAATTGCCAGCCAAGCTAAGCAAATACAAGAACAAATTGAATATACGAAAACAATGTTCAATTTAATTTAGGCATCGACTCCAAATATACGTATAACTAGTTATTAAGGTTAAATAAAAAATGTTTATTATTTATTGCTTTTCAGTTTTTTCAGCGGTTTAATTTTTTTAGTTCAAAAGTTTTTATTTTAGTTTATTATAGCCGATTTATTAAAAAGTACATGTGCAGGACGCATATTCTCGAAGAGAGAACAACGTAAAGTGCATACCGCGCATGCGCGATTTCGTAATAGAACTCGGACCTCTTAGTGACGTCATAGACTTTAGTCAGTGATCTTAGTGAAAAAATCGTGTTATCGTTAGGGTCATTGAACGCTTATAACTCACCCGGTATGAACTGTGTAGTGTTTCATTCGGTGTCATAGTGTAGGTTAGAACTTTGCCTACCCCGCTGCGGTAGCGGGATGAACGTATGTATAAAGTTTAAATAGTTATTTTTAGAAATGTTGCTTGTGTGCATCGTTTGTGCTAAACTTAGAGTAAGTAAATCACGATAACTTTCTTTGTAATGCACATAAGGTTGCTTTATGATGTTTAGTATATAGAGCCACTTAGTGTCTATGTACCAAGACACTTATAGTTTAGGCATATAGATTTAACTTAGGCGCGAATTGAAAATAAGTGTAATCTTGAAAGTGAAAAAGAGGTCCTAGAAAGAGGGAAGGCCCTCTTAGTGCTCCGTACGGTATAGCCGCGGAGTACTTAAGCTAATTTGTTCTTTTGTATTTTTGAGTTAAAACGTGTTAGGAGTTTTTTGTTTAATAGAAATAGTTCGGGACATCAAGAAAACAGCAAGTAGTCGGCAAGAAAGAAGAAGTCTGCAAGTTTGAAGAGGAAACAGGCGCTTATGCAGAGTGGACCATCCTTCCTCATCAGCGGTGGCACGGTGCTACAAGGACGACTTCCAGCTACGTCGCATAGCTACGGCGTAGCAACGAGAGACTACGCGCCGAATATTAACGCCGGGAGAATTTGGCTACCGTTGTGGCTGAACTTTGTAACTTTCGATTCAGTGTGTGAAATAAACGCTATTTCCCGATTTTTCGCCTTTGTTACTTTGTCACTGGTATCGCCATATTCCCACTCACGCAATCCAGCACACACACAACACATTGCGGGGTGTTGGCCCAGTCCGAGCCCCGCACATTTTCTGGTCCTTCGCGAGCCGGATCTACGTGAGTGTGGAAAATGCCAGTGACAAGGTCAGTCGGGAAACGAACGGCGTCGGCCACGGAAGCGTCAACGACGGTCACGTCATGTACCGCGACGTCCGCAACGGGGACGTCCGCGACCGCGACGTCTGCTACAGCAACGTCTGCGACTGAGGCCACCGAGACCACCATCGCCGACACCGTTCAAACGTGTTTCACCACCGATAGGGATACCGCTGCCGGCACCGCTGCGGAGGAGCTTCAAGCCGCCGCACCGGAAGAGAGGAAGCCACAGTGGCCCCGAAGTCGACCAGCCACTTCTTCAAGGCGTTCAACGAAAGCACGTCGCCTGGCACAGGCCAGGGCCGAACTCACAAAACTCAAGATAGAGCTAGCGACCGCAAAGCTAGCAGAAATCGAAGCGGAAGATAGCGAGGATGACCTTAACTCCGTCATCACCGAGGTCGAGCAGGATCAACGCGTTCACAGCTGGTTACATACCAGTCAGCTGCTCGCGATTGATAACCGACCTCACGAAGTGCAAGATGCGCAATCCCGTGTGCAGCCGCCACCCGAACCCATAGACCCAGTGATCACCGCCGCATCCTGGGACATCCCGGCGTCTGCACCGGCGGGAGCCAATGCCGTGCCCCCGCCAACGTGTCACCCAGTGGCAAATGATGCATCAAATAATCCGCTCGATTTCATAACATTTTCAGGTAACCCTGCGGCATCGAACCCGAATGTGCAGCCGCTGCCTGCGAAGCAACCGCCGCCTGTAGTAGCAGCCTGGTTAAGAGAAAATGAAGCTTCGCAACAGCCGCCGCCGCCGCAGCCCCCGCCTACCCCGCGTCAAGTGCGGGGCGGGGAATTGGTCGCAGCGCGACCGAACTCCGATTATAGTGAACTTGCGTGTGCCATAACGCAAGCTGTGCAAGCTGCACAACATAGACAGCCGTTGAAGTATACGGAGTTGCCCATTTTCAACGGTGCGCATCAAGATTGGCTAACTTATAGAGCCGCTTATAATGAATCCGCAAGTTATTTTACAGCGTTGGAGAATATGTCCCGATTGCGCCGCAGCTTACGGGGCACAGCAAAGGAAGCAGTACAAGGGCTGCTCATCACCAACGCCGAACCAAACGCTGTGCTGAGGACTCTCGAGACGCGGTTTGGGCGTCCGGACTCGATCGCATTGGCCGAGATCGAGCGACTCCGGGCGCTACCCCGCCTCACTGATTCGCCGCGAGATATTTGCACTTTCAGTACGAAAATAGAAAATGTCGTGGGAACCCTGCAAGCGCTCGATTGTGCCTTCTACCTGTATAATCCGGAGGTTACGAAGGCGGTGATGGAAAAATTGACTCCGACGCTGAGAAGGCAATGGTATGAGTTCGCCGCCGCACAACATAGAGGTGAGCCCGACTTATTAAAATTTAGCCGATTCATTGCCAGGGAAGCGGAGATATGCAGTCCGTTCGCCGTGCCAGAGATCATCGCGGACAAGGCCCCGGTGAAGGCTAGCGGCGGCGAACAACCACGCCGGCAACGAATACATACCGTCGCCGACAAACAGAAGCCCGCATGCTGTGTATGCAACCAGGAGGTACATTCGATGGGCGAATGTGCACGATTTCGGGATGCCGCGGTTGACGCGCGGTGGGACTTAGCAAAAAAACATAGGCTATGTTTCAGGTGCCTGAAATTTCGATCGAAGCAACACACATGCAAGCCTCGAAAATGCGACACGGACGGGTGTGAACGACATCACCATAGGATGCTGCACTCGGACCGGAGGAGTAAGAGTACCGACGAGGCCACCAATGAAGAGGTGGTAAATTCGGCATGGACGTCGCAAATGTCATTTTTGAAAATAGCTCCGGTATGCATTTCAGGACCGGCGGGAGAGGCTCACACTTTCGCGCTACTTGATGACGGGTCGACGGTCAGTTTGATCGACCATCAGCTGGCCAAGGACATCGGCGCGGAGGGACCGGATGAACCGCTCCACATAATCACGTACGATGGAGAGAAAACTACACGGAATAATTCATGTCGTGTTAAGTTTCAGATAAGGGGAAGTCGGGGACGGCAGCAGATAGAAGCCCGCACCGTCGACAACTTGAGATTGGCGGCGCAGCGTATTCCTGAAGAGGCGCTGCGAGACTGTACCCATTTGAAGGGCCTCCTGCCTGCATCACAAACGCAAGAAGCGAAACCCCGACTTCTTATAGGCCAGGATAATTGGCATTTGCTTATATCTAGCAAGACACGGTCCGGGAGGAGGAACCAACCGGTCGCCTCGCTCACACCACTAGGATGGGTGGTACACGGGAGCCGGACCAGAGCCCTAGGACACAGGGTGAATTTCGTCGGCCAGACAGCAACCGACGACCTAACTGAGGAGCTCGTAAAAGAATTTATTTTGCTTGATAATCTGTTTGTAGATCCCCGCAGGCCGAAGAGCGACCCCGGAGAAAAGGCGCTGAGAATCCTGGAGGACAACACCACGAGAGAACCCTGCGGAAGATATACCACGTCTCTCCTGTGGAAAAAAGAAAATGTCGAGCTCCCGAACAATTACGAGAACACTTTGAAAAGGCTGCACAACATAGAAAACAAGCTGGATAGGAACCCCGAACTCAAGGTCAGATATAACCAACAGATGGAGGCGCTGATCGAGGATTACGCCGAGCCAGCCCCCGCGACCTCCCATGCAACAAGGACATGGTATTTGCCGCACTTCGCAGTTTTTAATGCTTTGAAACCGGACAAGCTGCGAGTTGTGCACGACGCGGCGGCCAAGACAAAGGGTACCACTTTGAATGATAACTTATTAACAGGTCCAGACTTGTTGCAGCCTCTTCCCGCCGTCCTGATGCGATTTCGGGAACATCCCATTGCAGTCACCGCGGATATCACGGAGATGTTTATGCAGGTGAGATTGCGCGAGGAAGATCGCGACGCCCTCAGATATCTCTGGCGAGCGGATCGCCGAGATAACGAACCGCCGGAAATATACAGGATGAAGGTACTCATTTTCGGTGCATCTAGCTCTCCCGCGACGGCGATTTATGTCATGAATCGCAACGCGGACAGATTTCGATCGACGCATCCGGAAGCTGTCGACGCGATAAGGAGAAAACATTATATGGACGATTACCTTGACAGCTATCCGGACATAGAAAGCGCGACAACGATTGCGCGGCAAGTGCGCGACATTCACGGTGAGGCGCATTTTATATTGAAAAAATGGACGAGTAATTCGCCTGAGGTACTTGAAGCACTCGGCGAATCGGCAAGTCCCCACCGCGAAGAGGTGGACTTAGAAAAGGCGGAGAGAGTCTTGGGCCTCATTTGGAGACCAACGGAAGACAGACTCGCCTTCAATTTGGATTTGGCGCGCATACCGCCAAACTTGTTAATCAGAGAAGCGCCCACGAAACGAGAAGCGCTTAAAATAGTAATGTCCCTGTTTGATCCTCTAGGTCTTGCATCCCCAGTGACGGTAAGGGCCAAGCAGCTGTTGCAGGAGGTCTGGAGACGCGGCACTGCATGGGACGATCCGCTTGACGGCGACATATCCGCCGGATGGGCGGATTGGGTCACACAGCTGAGAAGATTGGGTCACGTGTCCGTGCCACGCTGCTACCTAGGCTATACTCGAGCTAGAAGATTGCAGCTGCACGTGTTCACCGATGCCAGCGAGTCCGCCTACGCGACCGCACTATACTGGCGAGCCGAAGATGAAGACGGACGGGTCACGGTTTCGCTTATAACAGCGAAAGCGAAAGTTGCGCCGCTGAAACTAACGTCCATTCCCCGTCTAGAATTACAGGCAGCAGTACTCGGCACACGGATGGCAGCCGCGGTGAAGCGCGAACACGGAAGACAACCCGAGTCAACGACCTACTGGACAGACAGTCGGACAACGCTGAGCTGGATCAGAACAGGATCCAGATCATACAAACCATACGTCGCTCATCGCGTCGCGGCAATAGAGGAACATTCACAAACGAGCGAATGGAGATGGGTGCCGACGCGCCACAATGCCGCTGACGATGCCACACGCGACGTGCCGGACAACTTCGATGAGCGACATCGATGGTTCAATGGGCCGGAATTTCTCCGAAATCCACCCGACTTATGGCCCACGGAAGAAAGGGGCATCATCACCACGACCGGTGAAGAAAGAGTAGGCGCCGTCACCTCAGGACATCGAGAGCCACAGCTCTCAGAGGCCCTACCCGACGTGAATCGGTTCTCGAGTTGGACCCGATACTTGAGAGCTACAGCTCGCACTCTGCAGGCAGTGCGCATGTTCCGGCGACGGTGTGATTACGTTAATCACAAGCGAACAAAGGCCGCTTCGCAAAAGGACCCGGATTGGAAACGCGCTCAAACGTCGAAAAAACCGTTGAAGAGGAGCGCGCGAAAATCGGAGGACATAACATTCATGACCCTCCCAGCTGAGCTGTTAGAACGGGCGGAATACCTCATTATAAAAATGAGTCAAGAAAAAGTGTTTGCCGAAGAAATACGTGCACTCGCACAAGGAAAAGCCGTATCACGGGATAGCCGCCTGTATCCTTTGAGTATTGTACTAATTAATAATTTGATATGTTTAAATAGTCGGATTTCAGCTACCACGGGAATCACAGAAAAAATGAAGCACCCTCCGGTCGTCGACGGCGAGCATCGGGCAACACGGTTGTGGATCGAGCACGTCCACGCAGAGCTGCATCACGCCAGCGTCGAGAGCGTGGTCAACTGCTGCCGCCAACAGAGATGGATCCTGAGACTACGCCCGACGGTCAAGACTACACTGAGGAGCTGCTTGAAGTGCCGCCAGAGGGCGGCGACCCCGCCGCAGCCGGTGACGGGCGACTTACCTGCCTGTCGGCTGGCTCATCATCACAGACCATTTACCTATACCGGTCTTGATTACTTCGGTCCGCTCACCGTAACCGTGGGCCGCAGCAATCAAAAGCGCTATGTAGCTCTCTTTACATGTTTGACAGTTCGAGCGGTGCATCTAGAGGTGGTGCACTCATTAAGTGCGCAGGGTGCAATCATGGCACTCAGGCGCATGACAGCGCGTCGTGGGAGCCCCGTCGAGCTGTGGTCCGACAATGCGACCAACTTCCACGGCGCGGAACGAGAGCTGCGCAACACCCTCCTCGCGGGCGCCGAAGAAGAGGCGTCGCGGAGGGCGATCCGATGGCGCTTCATTCCCCCGGGCGCGCCATTCATGGGCGGCGCCTGGGAGAGACTGGTGCGGACTGTGAAAACCGCACTAAAAACGGTGCTCCACGAGAGGAGCCCTCGAGAAGAGACGTTGGCAACGTTACTCGCCGAGGTCGAACTAACAGTCAATAGCCGACCATTGACCCACGTGTCGGTGAACCCTGAGGATCCGGAAGCCCTGACGCCTAACCACTTTTTGTTGGGCGGTCGGGGCCCGTGGTCGGTGCCGAACTTCCCGGCCGACCACGACTTCGGCGCGCACGCCGACCTCAAAGCCACACAGCAGCTCGCCGACGCATTCTGGACGCGTTGGCTCCGGGAGTACCTCCCCGAGCTAAGAAACCGGCGGGAGGCCCACAGCCGGGGCCCCGAACTGCAAATAGGTGATGTCGTCCGCATCATAGACGGCACGCTCCCGCGCAACACATGGCCGCGGGGGCGCATTTGCGCCATGTATCCCGGCCCAGATGGAGTGGTGCGCACAGTGGACATCACCACCCGCGGAGGTGTCCTGCGACGACCCGTGAAGAGGATCGTCGTCATACACCAAGCTGACGACACAAGGACCGAGAGCGCCGCGCCGCAGCCAGCGGCGGATGCATCCTGCCCGACAGCGTGACTGCATCACCCCCTGGACGCTGGGTGATGCACGGCGGGAGAATGTGCAGGACGCATATTCTCGAAGAGAGAACAACGTAAAGTGCATACCGCGCATGCGCGATTTCGTAATAGAACTCGGACCTCTTAGTGACGTCATAGACTTTAGTCAGTGATCTTAGTGAAAAAATCGTGTTATCGTTAGGGTCATTGAACGCTTATAACTCACCCGGTATGAACTGTGTAGTGTTTCATTCGGTGTCATAGTGTAGGTTAGAACTTTGCCTACCCCGCTGCGGTAGCGGGATGAACGTATGTATAAAGTTTAAATAGTTATTTTTAGAAATGTTGCTTGTGTGCATCGTTTGTGCTAAACTTAGAGTAAGTAAATCACGATAACTTTCTTTGTAATGCACATAAGGTTGCTTTATGATGTTTAGTATATAGAGCCACTTAGTGTCTATGTACCAAGACACTTATAGTTTAGGCATATAGATTTAACTTAGGCGCGAATTGAAAATAAGTGTAATCTTGAAAGTGAAAAAGAGGTCCTAGAAAGAGGGAAGGCCCTCTTAGTGCTCCGTACGGTATAGCCGCGGAGTACTTAAGCTAATTTGTTCTTTTGTATTTTTGAGTTAAAACGTGTTAGGAGTTTTTTGTTTAATAGAAATAGTTCGGGACATCAAGAAAACAGCAAGTAGTCGGCAAGAAAGAAGAAGTCTGCAAGTTTGAAGAGGAAACAGGCGCTTATGCAGAGTGGACCATCCTTCCTCATCAGCGGTGGCACGGTGCTACAAGGACGACTTCCAGCTACGTCGCATAGCTACGGCGTAGCAACGAGAGACTACGCGCCGAATATTAACGCCGGGAGAATTTGGCTACCGTTGTGGCTGAACTTTGTAACTTTCGATTCAGTGTGTGAAATAAACGCTATTTCCCGATTTTTCGCCTTTGTTACTTTGTCACTGGTATCGCCATATTCCCACTCACGCAATCCAGCACACACACAACACATTGCGGGGTGTTGGCCCAGTCCGAGCCCCGCACAGTACAGTTAACTCAATAATCGTCAAATTGAGTCAATTATTGACGAAAGCAATACTTCGTAATGTGTACCAGGTGTGTCCATCATTGGAGATAAGATCACGTGGGTACTCCACTTCGTTCAAGTATCTTTAGCTTCACTTTGACTGCCCATAACTTACAATAATAATAAGGAATGACAAAAAATGACCAAAATAATTAAGAAATACAAGTTAACTTATTGCGGTCATAGCGGCGTGTACCATCATGGTAAAATAATAGATGTTGATTTTTAGCCATAAAAAAAATGTGTTTGTTGTTTCTAGCAAATCAACATAACCAAACAGATGACGGAGCAAAAATGCACTTCAAATAATTTCAAAAAGCTAAGTCAAAAAGTGTGTTGCCCCGGGTGAGGATCGAACTCACGACCTTAAGATTATGAGACTTACGCGCTGCCTACTGCGCTACCGAGGCTATTGACGTGGCAAGCTAAATTACAGTATAAATATTGATGTTTGAATAAATAGTCTATAAATGAAATACCCACATTTAGCGTATCTACTGGCCTGTCATTATAATAATGATTGATGGAGAAACATTAAACAGCAAGACATGATATGCCTATATTTTTTCAGATATCAATAAACACGACAACATGAAACAATATTTTTGTTGCTCCCCAATGATGCCTTGAAAATTTAAAAGTAGTTACACAAAATAATTATCTACATTACGTTATTGTAATAATAAAGGCAATGAATGTAAATTTCAGTAGGTACTACTCGATCTGCCCAAAAGGTATTTATGCATGACTAGCTTTTGCCCGCGGCTCCGCCCGCTTTAAAAAGTTTTTCCGGGATAAAAGTCCCGCTTTATATTTTCCCGGGATAAAAAGTAGCCTATGTGTTAATCCAGGACATGATCTACCCGTGTACTAAATTTTATCGAAATCCGTTCAGTAGTTTTTGCGTGAAAGAGTAACAAACATCCATACATCCAAACATCCAAACATCCATACATTCTCACAAACTTTCGCCTTTATAATATTAGTAGGATGATACAACCAGTATATCGACTATTAAGTTTTATCGATTAACCGATAATTCACATGAATACTTTCAAATATTATCAAACACAATGTTGTCACTTGCAACAAATATTTTTTTATTTTCTGAAATCAACACTTATTTCTTACATAACTCACCATCTGATTAAGATAATATCTTTAAATTGCTGGCACTTATTACAAAATTATCCAATTGTTCAGAGTCGTTACTTAAGCGACTGTCTTTGCTAACTTAAGTTTTATTTGTTTAAATTGTGAAAGAAATCGTTTTCTACCTTCTAATATCTGGTTTTTACGAGCATGAATTGGTACTATGGAATACACTAGACACAGTTACGAGTGACAATAATTATTTTGTTACTCAATCACAAAACGAAGCTTTATTAGAGTTCACCAATTGGTCTCTATCGGCTAGTTTCCTGTTCGGCTAGTTGACTACCTCGGTGGCGTAGTTGTATTGCGTACGTGTTACGAGTACGATTTGCGAGCTGAGGTCCTGGGTTCGAATCCCGGGTCGAGCCAAAAATATTTTGACTGGGTTTTTCCATCTTAAAAATTACTCAGTCGCAGCTCGGAGTCAGGAAGTTGGCGGTGTGATACCCCCGTGCCTCGGAAAGCACGTAAAGCCGTTGGTCCTGCGCCTGATCTCTCTCCGGTCATGTCGGATTGCCGTCTCACCGGATTATGAGAGTGAAGGAATAGCTAGTGCACTTGTGTATTGCGCACACACTTGTGCACTATAATATCTCCTGCGTACGTGGCTGATCTCCGTTGAGATTGGACGCCGTGGCCGAAACTGGCTAGGAGGATTATTATTATTATCGGCTAGTTTCAATAATTTTAACAGTTAAGTGGAGTTTGATATCTAACTCTACAATAAAAGTTACCCTAACTGTTACTGTTTTAATATCAATTCTTATATTCGTTTTTAGAAACACAGATAACCACCAAAAGTATGCATTTTAACTATTTGATATATTTTTGTAAGTTATTGAGACCGTAAATCCTTAGTGGTATCGGGCTAAAGCCTATAAAGTTTATATTCTCCCTAAAAATACATATCATTCTATGGTTCCTAAAATTGGCAAATGCACAAACCACGACGTTTCAAACAGAAGAAAAAATATTCAAAATTAATAAATAACTGTTTGTTTTCAATAATAGGTTAGACATTTTTTAATTTCTTTGTGCATAGGTACATGTACACGATCACCTGCCCGCTGGTCTGACCAAATAAGGGCCATAACAGGACTGCCTATTGCCACTGCCCTGAGAAAGCCGAAGATAGGGGGGCATGGAGACGGCTCGTCATCGACTCCATGAAAATATTTCAGGACGGACACGACCTTCAGTGATGAAGAAAACGATCAAGAAGAAGGTACATGTAGTTTCATCTCAATAGAGCATATTACATACATAAGGTAGACATTTACGCTAAATAAAGCAAAAAATATAATTTCTGGAAACAGTCACTGGCCGATCTTAGAAAATAACGATTTATGTATATATAGCAAGGTCACCCGCCGACATCGACCTAGCCAAAGGTTTTCAGGAAGAAATATTGGCGAAGGAAACCATTTACAACTGACAGGATGCCCGGTGACACTATCGAATTATCGCTTATTTATACCACACCTCGTATACATGGTGATCCTACTTGTAAGGTTTTTAAGCTATTGCATAGCTTCTATCGCGGGCCTTGAGCGTGAAGACCGAATCCAGAAATTCCGTAACGAAAATAACCTGCCACTCCTCTCTATTTTCAACTCTATCACAACCATGTAGAGTGTAAAATTCCCTAAGTAAATTTAATATCGCAGTCTTGTAAGAATACAATATGTAAGATTACCGTGTATTTAAAAAAAATTCCAGTCAGTGAAACGTATCGAAATGTCAAACGCGCGCAGTTGATGAGAATGTCCCCGTGGCGGGATAATGTGTTTCTAAGTTTGAATTTTTAAAAAGTTTTTATTTTATATCTGTTCAAATAGGTTATAAATATTAGAATTGCCTGCTTAGAGTTTCGGCGTTAGGGCACTAGTGAAATTTGAACAATAGAAAAAAAAATAATAATTATAATTACATAAGTTGATAAAAAATGCTATGCAATAGCTTTACCGCGGCAGTCTCCGAGTGCCACACGTCTTTTTTATTATAAGTACTCGGCTATACTCGGAGAGAAACAATTACGGTGATTCTTTTAATAACTAAGTTTTTGTGTAGATCTTATTTAAAATGTAACAAAGATAAGGAACAACATTATGAACAATTTTTGCAACGAAGTTTATTGTCCTGTTATTACGTAAGATACAATCGTCGTAACAAACACAAATTCAATATAATGTACAGTCACCGGCATAAGTAGATGAACAAATTCAAATTTTCAAATTGCCTACACACTTTTGATTTCTTACTAATCTTTTTTCTTTACACAAAAATAAAATAAAAGATATTTGGTTAACTTCATACCAAGAATTTTACTTTTCAGTTTAACATAACGCGTATATAGGCGATTTGAAATTTTTATTTTGTACAGATATTTATGCTACTGACTGTAGAATGTACAATTACCCAATTTGGTGGTGATACGCTTTCTTAAGATAAAACTCCCATTTTTAATATTTTAACAAGCAGGTGTGATCGTTTCGGAGATGTGTAAAGGAAACAGCAGATAACTCTTACGTCTACGTTAGTTGTATGTTGGATGTTACTGACAGACGACGCGCAGGCGACTTATTTGGAACAAAGGTGGTCGAGCATGTAATACACATTTCTGACTATACATCACAAAATGCGAAAATCTGAGGCAGTTTCTAATTTACTTAGGAACAAAACGCAGATCCACGATATTTATGTTATTAGCGTTACGTCAAACAAATCATACACACATACATAGCGCTTTTTTCCCTTTTTAGGAGTACACAGAGGTAGAAACACCTTTAATTCGCCAGCTATATTAGATCCCATATAATACACCGGTCTATTGACATTTACCAGGGGCATTGCCAGACTTCGGGCAGATGCTGAGTAGAATAACCGAACACCATTTTGCCCGACCCGGGATTTCAACCCGAGACCTCAGCGCGATAGTCATACCACGCACGCAATACAATTACGCCAACTAAACAATAAAATTACTCCTACTATCAGCCCTGTATTATATACTAGCTTTTACCCGCGGCTCCGCCCGCCTTAAAAAGTTTTTCCGGGATAAAAGTCCCGCTTTATGTTTTCCCGGGATAAAAAGTAGCCTATGTGTTAATCCAGGACATGACCTACTCGTGTGCCAAATTTCATCGAAATCCGTTCAGTAGTTTTTGCGTGAAAGAGGAACAACAATCCATACATCCAAACATCCAAACATCCATACATCCATACATTCTTACAAACTTTCGCCTTTATAATATTAGTAGGACTGTCCACTGCTGAGCAAGGGCCTCCTCTACTGAGAGGGTTTAGGCCTTAGTCCACCACGCTGACCTAGTGCGGGTAATAAAGCGACTATTAACGTTTTATACCTATGTATACGCAACGTAATATTGAAAAACTAGGTTTTGCCCGCGGCTCCGCCCGCGTTAAAATGTTTTTCCGGGATAAAAGTCCCGCTTTATATTTTCCCGCGATAAAAAGTAGCCTATGTGTTAATCCAGGTCATGATCTACCCGTGTGCCAAATTTCATCGAAATCCATTCAGTAGTTTTTGCGTGAAAGAGGAACAAACATCCAAACATCCATACATCCATACACCCATACATCGATACATCCAGACATTCTTACAAACTTTCGCCTTTATAATATTAGTAGGATATATTTGCTTTCCCGCCATTTTTAACGTAGGAAGAATGAATGAAGGACTTGTAATAGTTTAAAGTTTTATTGGCATGTGTTTAATGACAGCCATTTTAAATGCTTAATGTGTCCACCCACTAATGATTAAAATTATAAAGGCGAACGCCTTTATGCGAGTAAAATATCAGTAAACGAATAGGTGGGTGACCCATTAACACTTGATTACTAATTGCAAACACGTGGCTCTAAAAAAGAAAGAGATTGTGCATGTATGTTATCATGGATAAAGGCTTTAAACTTAGCATAACTGTTATCTCGCGTGGGTTTTTTTATGAGGCAGAGATGGCATTCTGGCTAAGTTGATCCAAAAATATATTGAAGGACATTGTAGGCAGTGTAACTACTGCATATAATGAGACTTAACATCTTATGTCTCAGGATGACGAGCGCAGTGGAATGCCACACAGTGCTTTGCAACTCAAGGTGCTAAATATTGTTGCTACTGTTTATGGGTGGCCATCAGCCGAACGCCATGCTCATCTCGTCATTCAACGCAATAAAAAAATACGCATGCCTTTTTCCTTTTCAACGGTTTTTTAAATAATATATATTTATTAATTCCATAATATTTTATGCCCCATCTCTGCGCCCACACTCTGTATACACGTTATACAGCAAACATGTCGTTTACGGATTACAGAAAGTCATGTATGTGGCAATTAAATTAGTGTAACATCCTGTAGCATTGGATAAACAGCTTTGATCTTTAAATACAACAAATTAAGAACTATTTCATAATTTATCGTTGTATTGGGCAAGTGCGAACGCGATTTTATTTTAAGCACTTTTGCTTTTTAATTGATTCTGTACGTTTTAATTTAAATAAGTTCGTATTATAAATCTATAAAATGAATTTAGTATAATAATTATTTAAATAGCAATGCCACTAAGTTAGATGTTCTAGCGAATGTGAGTCATTATTATAAAAATGTACCACCTATTAAATACTTTTTATGTTTGAGTCAGGTTTTGGGGGTTTTTTTCTTCTTTAAGAAAATTTATGCTTTATTAAACAAATCCGAAGCTTAGAACATCATCTTCGTGGCTGGTTGGGGACCGCGGCTTCTCTTATAGGTGATGTTCCGATCTCTACGCTATGTGGAACTTGACAGATGTGCGGTTCTACGATCTACAGCGGTCATTCACACATGAAAACACATATACATACATATACATATACACTCACGCCTGTTATCCCCGAAGGGGTAGGCAGAGGCGCAACTAGTGCACCCACTTTTCGCCGTCATTCCGTCCCATGATGTGATAGGGGGCGAGCCTATCGCCATATCGGGCACAAATTCCAGACTCCGGGCTGATACTGAATAAAAAAACTCAATATCACTTTGCCCGACCCAGGGATCGAACCCGAGACCTCAGCTTTGCAGTCGTACTGTAATACAACTACGCCACCGAGGCACATGAAAACACATTGGCTGGAATTTTTCCAGACGGGCTCTCCCATACTAGAATCCTACCCCATATAGAGACCAAAATCAAAGACCTTATCTTACTTCTTACTAATATTACAAATACAAACATTTGTGAAAATATTTGAATGTATGTTTGAAGTGAACGCACTAACCGCTGAACGGATTTGGATGAAATTTGGCACATGGATAGACTATATCCTGGATTATTATAACCTACTTTCCCCGAATAATTAAATTCTAAATCTGATTTAAGTAGATGGTGCTTGCTTTATACAAATGGCTATGGATCGCTACAGTGATATAGACTTTTGTAGCGGGAAAGGCTTTTAACGCAGGCGAATCCACGATCAACACTATGCAATAAAAGTAAAAAGATAATGAAGTGATACCTAGCCTAACGAACTCTTGAACAATAATCTAGTGGCGAAGCGTGAGTTCTTGTCACCCGGGGCGAACTTTTTTTTACTGGTGGCAGGACTCTCATATGTAAGAGTCCGTCTGGGTGGGTACCACCGCAATGTCTATATCTACCGCCAAGGAGCAGTGTGCATGCACTATTGTGTTTCGGTTTGAAGGGCATTGTAGCTAGTGTAATGCCACACAGTACTTTGTAACTCAAGGTGCTGGATGGTGTTTCTACTGTTTATGGGTGGTCGTATCGCTTACCATCAGGCGAACGGCATGCTCGTCTCGTCATTCGATGCCATAAAAAAAAACATAATTAGCCGCCCCAAGGCAGCGGCCGCGACGAAAAAAGGTCCTTTCATCAAATAAAAATAAACCACGCCCCACCTAGCCACTACGAAAAAAGTCAAAAACAACTCAGTCAAACTCAGCACTCGCCTATGCAGATGACTTACTTAATAGGTCGAAACTGGTCGGCGATTCTGACCAAGAAATCAGTGAAATCGTTTTTCTGGTAATGCGAAAAAAGTATAAAAAATTCAAGGTATTATTTTCTAAATTTGGACGCCTAACCTCCCATCCCAACTGCGAACTCAACTGCTTAAAACCTCCCCTTATATCCTAATAGATCATGTTCTTGAAACTTCATCTAAAACTGAAAAATAATTACCAGAACCCTAATTATAGCATGTCGTCAGCAACCACCTGCCTGCGGTCTCGCGACCTGAGTCGTGAGCCGTCCAAATGTCGCGGCCTTAACAGAGCATCTATCCGATAGTAAACGTGCTCTATAGGCTAGCTGTTTTCTGTCTTTTCATCTAGCCGTAAGAATCTTTCGTTGCTATAGCACTGATACGGTGTCCAGTTTTAGCCGAAATACATTACTATACCTAAATGATAGCTGCTGAATTGGTGAGGTTGCTGTGACAACTTTCAGTTTTATGGAAGTGTTGTGTCTCGACAATAATTTGACAGCGTGTGCGCGGTGCCTAATCTATACTAATATTATAAAGCTGAAGAGTTTGTTTGTTTGTTTGAACGCGCTAATATCAGGAACTACTGGTTCGAATTGAAAAATTCTTTTTGTGACCATTTATCGAGGAAGGCTTTAGGCTATATAACATCACGATGCAACTATTAGGAGCGAAGAAATAATGGAAAATGTGAAAAAAAAAACGGGGAAAATTATTCATCCTTGAGGGCTTCCATTGCGTGCGCTGCGAAAACGGTTCAAGATACCAAAAATATATGTATGAAAGAATTATTCCTCTTGAAATGATCTAAAAAAATGTCCGCGACAGTATGTGTCTATCTTTTGAGATTAACTCACTAGAACCGTTTTTATAGTAATGAAATTTGGTCGAAATTAATGCATTATTTGTTAAGAGTTGTATCAACGTCATAATATTAATCTTTATCCAAATAAATGTGTTGGATAGAGCGATTCAACGGGAAGGTTTTTATGTACTTTTAGCCCGGAAAAACTTATTAACGCGGGCGAAGCCGTGGGCAAAAGCTAGTGTAAAATAAAGCCACAAAATATACTCATGATTACTGAAAACTTCGTAGTGGTCGACGGTCAAAATCACTTCCTATGAATATTACTAAAGTGACAAATATAAAAAAACAGCAGTTTAAACTTAACCATTTTGGTTGTTTACGTGCGGAACCCTAAAGCGATATCACTCGATCAGCAATCGTGATGGCAGTTAATGTCATAACGGAAGGAAATAAGGTCGAAAAAGCCCGCGGCAACTCTATTTATTATACGAATACTTGATAACTTTATTCAAAATCTATACTTATATTAAAATTAGCGTCTATTAATTTGTAACGGCTGAGCAGATTAAATTAAGCGAAACTTCAGTACCTAAATACGTAATTTAATAAACAGAGTATAAATATAATTGCGCGCGAATACAGGCTTTTGTTATAGTCGCAATTATAGATAACTGTGTAAAATATACGGGAACAAGATAACGATTAAAACTACGCGAATTATACTTTACAGTAGAGACTTATAAAGAGGAAAATAAGATATCTTTATAATACTAGACCTTATGAGCTTTTTTTTATTGCGTTAGTCGGCAAATGAGCAAGCGGTCCGCCCGATGGTAAGCAGCATCCGCCGTCCATAGACTAAAGCAATGCCAGAGGCACAGCCAAGCCGTTACCTACCTGGAAGTGAGCACTCCTTTTAAACCTTGTTTAAAGGACAAGTCATAGCGCTCGGGAAACACCGATGCAGGGAGTTCATTCCACAGTTTGCACGTGCGTGGCAGAAAAGACTGTTCAAAACGCACCGTGCTACTATGGACGGATTCGACGTAGTACAGATGAACTCCACTGCGATGGCGAGTGGTGCGATGGTAAAAAGGTGAGGCGGGCACCATATTAAACAGTTCTTCGTTTTGTATAATATGTTAGTACTTAATTTTTTAGAAAAAAATATAAATTTAGTGAGCTTATAAAAGATATTTTTTCTGCATTAAACGGAAATTTGTCAAAAATCAACTAAGCGCAATGTTAATTGCTGTATGGTGGTATTACCTATGACTAACTAGTACTGCCGGTGGCGTGGTGATTGATAAACCGGTAAAGAAACAAAAAGCCGTAGGCTCTGTCTCTGCAACGAAACGACCTCTCTTGTACCCACTGATATGTACTTTAAATAAATCTTTCAGTGCAAAATCCTTGAATATAAGCCGGTATCAATATAGAGGTGAATCGGGCGGTTCAAGTCATTTATCAGAGGACCCTAAAACCACTTGACATGTCACGTTGGGCCGCTCGCGATACTTTCAATGCCAAAATATAATAAGGCCAAGATCTCAGCACATACTGTATGTACTCATGTTTATTAAAGGTTTTGGGCACGGCTCAATTTATTAACTGAAGCGAATCTTTAAAATGGCAGGAACTATGACCCGGAGGTCTTGGGTCAGTCGCCGGGTCCTGTGAATCTTCGTGATTTCGATTAGAGTTCAACATTATGACTGGACTTAAGAATGTGAACGCAGTATATACTCGTGACATGTGACAATGAACTTGGAGTCTAGTTTGACTCCAAACTAACATGCGTGTCTCACTATGACCACATAATCTCGGAAGCAAAGCAAAACATGGTATTTATATTTAGGACAATAAAACCTTTTAGAAGTCCGACTAGTGTAGTAACATTGTACTTTGCATTGGTTAGAAGTATTTTAGAATACTGTCCTTTAATATGGTCCCCGTTCTACGACATTCATATCGACAGGATTGAGGCTATCTAGAGACGTTTTTGTGATATATATCTGCCAAATTCGGGTTGTGGCGTAAATTACAAACTTACGAAGCTAGACTTGAGCATTTAGGAATTAGCACTTTGCAATAAATGCGTAAGGTATTTGAATTCTCCACGCTTTATAAAATACTTAATGCTACACTTAGCATTGGGATGCTGCTGAATTGTTAAGCCAGTTTTCTATAAAGGTAGGTAGAAAGAGAATCCAATCCCTTTTCTCCTTGCCTACCAGTAACAACAACGTCACTAACAGCGACCCCATCCACAGAATGTGAGCTTAGCAAGGATCTAGACTTGTTCTCTATGACATATCACACGTATCTAGCAACATGTAAAAACAGACTAAAAATAAAAGAAATATCAAACTAACAATTCTCTGTAACTAATATTCCTGTATCAAAGTATAAGTTGTGTTTCCTCTCATACCTGTATATCAACGCTAGGGTTCTTGATATAATTGATTGTATCTAAGTTAAAATAATGACAATGTTAATTAATTCTCGAACCTCATCACTACAATATTATATTCGTTTAACTATCTAATTTAATTAATGCAATTGTAATCACATACCGTCCTCTATTTGCATACTTTTCTCCTAACGAATGCTGTGCGTAGTTGTAGCAATGACTCAAATTTACGTTTATTTGTATTACTGTACCTACCGTTATTGATGCATGCGCTATTGATGTGTGTTCTATAACTGTGCTTATTTAAATAAAATAAAAATAAATTACTTATCGACCATACTACGAATGACTTTGAAGGAGTAAGCGGTTTACAATTAATATTCTTATTTCGTTTTTGTAGAAACACTCAATATCCTGTGAATATCAGTTATGTAGATACGTCGCGTGAAAGAGACGCAATGTATGCAGATAGTTTTGCCTATCCTCCATAGTCTACGCCGAAAGTAGAACGGCTTGATTTATTGACGGTTACCTATTCATGGTGCTGCTCTACATACTTTACCTTTTTTATTTCACTGACTCACAGAATAGTATCAGTTTGCTACGTGTTCTATTTCCTACAACGTTCAAAAATTCTAAAGTGTTCCTCGTTTTCGGAGACTCGGGGCGTCGCGTTGTGTGGTGCGTATAGCGTGGAATCTCGCGGCGCGTATGGCGTGGATTCTCGCAGCGTGTCGAGCAATATTTCCGTTTATAGAGAAGCGGCACGTGCAGCGGCCAGCGTCATCGTACGCGTAAACACAAACATATTATGGCAATGTACGATGTTGTTTATAAAGATGCGGGGCGTGGAGAGGGACGGTACCCGCTGCGGCGCCCGTGGCGTGCAACACTGCGGGGCACGCGGTGGACAACGATTCGGGTGCAGTGGCCGGACGTGCGACGCTATGGACGTGGCCCCGGGTGTCACTAGATTGAAGAATTACCGCTGGGTGCACCGCCGCGTTGGACGCGTCGTTGCCATCCGCGGGCTCCGCCGCAGATATCACACAAACGCGTGTAAAATCGCTTCTCCGTAAACACACTCATAAATAGCCATATGTTTGAATTTCGAGCGTGCTGCCCCATCCAACGCCACACGTGACGCCCCGCGTCTCCATAAATGAGGCCGGACTTTATCAGACTGAATAAAAGAACCGCTGCCACTCATGACTTGTGCAGGTGTTTAATTGAAAGGCTTTAAATTTTCGCTTATAATTCGTAGGTAATCAACTCTGGTACGTCGATGTGTTTAAATATTGTTTCAATTTGCCGTACGATCATCGCTGCGAGGGTCGATATAGCGTACATTTAATTTTAGTAAGAACTTTGTGTTGTCTAAGTGTGTTAGGTAATGTATTCCAAATGTAAATTTTGTGTATTTTTAATAATGAAAATAAATTAGAGAAGTTTCAATAACAGATTATACTATCCCTTTGATTCTACGGGTTGAATACTACACTTCTACTTCTTGTTCAGGCTTTAGAAGTCCTCTGCTGAACATAGGCCTCCCCCAAAGATTTCCAGATCAACCTGTCAGAAGCGGCAGCATCCAGCGGGTTCCTGGGACCTTTACAAGTTCGTCTGTCCACCTTGTAGGAGTAGAGTAAGAGGAATAATAATAACACGACGTACAGTAATTATTCAATATTCTAGAGTTGGTGGTCATTCTAAGTAAGATTGTAAAGTCAAAGAGTGGTTTACAGATGTTTTAATACCTTTATTTCCTTAGATTTGATTACATGGTCCATACAAAGCTTGCTTTATCACCAAATGAAATTAGTTCAGATAAAATGAAACCTTCATGAGATGCCGGTAGAATCATGTATGTGTGTTAAAAAATTAATTAAGGAAAAAACAGTTTACAATTTTCGCAGAAACAATTGACACACATTCACCGCTACGACCTTTGATGGAGTTGTTTCTATAAGAAATATTGCAACGGGTATCTCCGTAAATATGGAGTGTAACTCAAATAGCATTATTATGGATGATATCATTAGCTCATTAGTTAAGTAAATCCTTTCCAGAGTTCTGGGGTACGTCCTAAATTTGTTTCTCAGGTTGGAAAATAAAAAAAGCTAATTTGCAAAAAAACTGAGACTTGGAATTTGTATTCGATATGAAGATAAGCTTATCTCTATCACATCATTGGTTAATGACCTTAGCAAAAATGTATGCACTGGTAACCTGCTGCCTACCCCATCGGGAATATATGACGTGATGCCATTAACTTTTCTGAATCATAAACTTAAGCTTAGTGAACGTGTATAAGTAAGCAACAAAAACGTGTCCCACAAACATTTGTCTCGGAACGAGCATCGATCTCGCAATATCTCGTTTCATAAGTACTTACCACCCACTACACCAAGAAAGCCATTAAATAATCGTAAACTTAAGCACCACGCAGACTCTATTGACCTTACAACACACGAATGACATAAAATGACGTCTTCAGATTATATCATTTGATCATTGATGTATTTACGTCAATGCATTTGATACGAGCTGCCAAAAATTTGTTTTCATCATTAGGCCACAGTCCCGCAAGGCTCTGCCCTCTCCCCCTTTCTTTTCTCGCTGTATACCAGTGATATCCCCAAACCAAAGAACGCCCATCTGGCGCTCTTCGCGGATGACACCGCAATCTTCGCCTCACGTAGAGACCCCGACAATGTGGTGCGCACTTTGCAGGCCGCCGCCGACAAGCTCGGTGAGTGGTTCCGCAAATGGCGAATCACCGTCAATCCCACAAAAAGTCAGGCTATCATTTTCACTAAGAAAAAGAGAGTCCATGTGCCCCACACCTCAGTCCGCATGTACAACCAGGTCATCCCCTGGACGGACACAGCCGAATATCTAGGAGTTACCCTTGAACAGAGGTTGGCCTTCATCCCACATATAAACGCGGTACGCGCGCGAGCCGCATTCGCGATGGGCCAGTTGCATTGGCTCTTACACAGGAAAAGTAAAATGTCAACCCGCAACAAGATTAGGATCTTTACGACTTACATTCGACCTATCATGACGTACGCATCGCGCGTATTCGCCCATTTACCGCCTGCTCGTTTTCAGCGTATGCAGGTCTTACAAAATAGAATGCTCAGACATGCTCTTGGTGCCCCGTGGTACGTTCGCAACCGCAACCTCCACGTGGACACCAACATGCCGACCATCAGGCATTTCATGCATATGGCCAGCAGACGCTACTTAAGAACGAGTTCTTGAAACTCCAACACTCCACAAGACCGCAGTTCCGTCCTCGCCGTCGAGGACCTCGGCGCTCCCCCCCCCCCCCCTCCCGACCCCCCTAGCAGTTCCGGCCCGCGTGCCGATGACAACACAATCTAATAGGATTAGGCCTAAGAACCAATCTTTCCCTAAACGTCGATGTCTCATCCTCTCTCAGTGGCCGTCCTGAGCCGAGGTTCGTAACCCGTTAGTGGGTTGCCCTCAGCATGGTCACTTAATTCAAAGTGTTGCGAGCGCCTTCTGCCCTCACCCTAAAGACCGGTGTGGCCAGAAAAGCCGACTCGTGTCAGGCTACCGGCAGTAGGGCCATTACCAAAAAAAAATACAATTATTATTAGTTGAACTGACGGCATTTGGGGCAAAAAAGTTCTCGAGTAGAGACCACGTGCCGGCAAGCACAGCGTCGGACGTCCACCTACACACACTGACTACTGGATAAATGTCGCAGGATCACGCTGGCAATTTATCCAGTTGTCAGTTTTTGTAGGTAGACGTCCAACGCTGTGCTTGCCGGCACGTGGTCTCTACTCGAGAACTTTGTCGCAGGAACACGCTGGATTTAGGGGCGGTTGCGGACGACAACTTAGACGTGAGTCAGAGGAAGCCCGCAGCCGTCCCTAATGCGCCGAAGATGGCCATCGCGGAGTTTTGGTATATAGGTTAGGGACTCGGCCCGGCGGTCGCCCGACGTTTTCCATCTCTCCGGGCGGCTCAACGACGGGTCGTAAGGCACGGTGAACCCAACATAACCGCTAAGTCGTTCCCCTTGAACGCTGGGCGGTAGTAATAAGTCACTTTCTCCACGTAAAAAAAAAGGAACACACTGGATGCAGACCGCTTCTGACAGGTCCAACTGGCAATCTTTAAAAAAGGTCTATGTTAAGCAGTAGACGTGGCTGACGATGATGACGAGGAAACTATCACTTGCTGACAACTTCTAGACTTCATCATCATCAGCCACATGACGTCCACTGCTGTACATAGGCCTCCCCTAAAGATTTCCAGATGGACCTGTCAAAAGCGGCCTGCATCCAGCGCGTTCCTGCGGCCTTTACCAAGTGATCGGTCCACCTTGCAGGTGGACGGCCGACGCTGCGCTTGCCCGTACGTGGTCTCTAGACTTACCTTCAGTTAATTAGATAAAAGTCAATTATTATTTAGCAACTGAACGATCATTAGTATTGCTCAATTGATTCTAAGAAAGAAAAAACCTTGCTAACTAATAACAAAACCCTTCTTAGCCGATTTCGGCCATGGCGGCCCATCTCAACAGAGATCGGCCAGGTATGCAGGAAATATTATAGCGCACAAGTGTGTGCGCAATACACACGTGCACTCGCTATTCCTCCACTCTCATAGTCCGGTGAGACGACAATCCGACATGACCGGATAATGATCAGGCGCAGGACGTACTTTCCGAGGCACGGGGGTATCACACCGCCAACTTCCTGACTCCGAGCTGTGAATGAGTAATTTTAATATAGAAAAACCCAATCACTATGTTTTTTGCCCAACCCGGGATTCGAACCTCAGGACCACAACGCTCAAATTTTACTCGTAACTCGTACGCAATACAACTACGCCGCCGAGGCAGTCATAACTACATACATACACTCACGCCTTTTATCCCCGAAGGGGTAGACAAAGGCGCAACTAATGCACCCACTTTTCGCCGTGCGTCTTCCGTCCCATGATGTGATAGGGGGAGAGCTTATCGTCATATCGGGCACAAATTCCAGACTCCGGGCTGATACTATATACTGAATAGAAAAATCCAATATTACTTTGCCCGGCCCGGGGATCGAACCCAAGACCTCAGCATTGCAGTCGTATCGTAATACAACTACGCCATAAAGGCAGTAATAACTAATAAATAGATCTATTAACATAATCATAGAACAGCAAATCAATTGACTGTAGATTATAGACTGTCAATACTCGTAGTGGGCGTACGCGGACGGTAAACATATGGATATCCGTAAACACACTATTATTATACTCTCACGACGAGATAAAGAACTTTATAATTGTTATTCCAATTGCATGAGACCAAGGCCCATCTGGCGACCTAGGCCACCTATAAATAAGTACTTAGTGCGTGCATTTATTGCTTAGATGTAGGAAATGTGATGCGGAAGCGCATAAGATTATGACAAGGTCTGGGATGAGTGTACTTTGAAGATACTTGTATATTACGTTGATTTGCATTAAGATTAATGACTTTCTTTTGCCTATGTATCTGCCCATTTAAAGCATTGGCCTAATACATCCATTGTAGATGATTTAAACAGCGTCAACTGTTGGAGGTTCTTCTAAGACACTTTCTTTGATGGCTGTAGAGACCAATAGTGTTGGTTATCACCCAGCTTAGTAGCTATGATGGGTGAAGTGTCCTCTCCACAATTGGACGCTGAATCGCCTGGGACGCGATTTAGGTAGCGCAGGCTTGACCAGAACCTACGTCACCCTCTCGACCTAACCGGCAGTACCGACAGGACCAGGACCGACGAGTCGATACGTGTGGTGCCGGGTCGGTTGCAGGAACTGGCTCGTGCCTTACGGAGATACCGTTCCGGGTTTGTGTTAAGTTTTCCATCTCTAAACACTTGTTATGAGCAGATGAAGTTGACCTCATCTGAGGTAATAGGCAGCACCGCAACCCTTTAGAGCAGCGTTGATTTTAGATGTATAAAATAAAGCATTAAACATTTGATTGATGAATTACGAATAAAGTAACAAAAAATACATCCATCTCAATGCATTCATTTTAATTAATTTATTTATAAATGCTTTATCTCTTTAGAACAGACCGGACAATAAGATGGACCAAAAACAAACAAAAAAACTGTCGATATCATTTCTATTGTAGTCTAGCGATATCTTAATAAATACATATGCGAATTAACAATAAATGTGTATAATTTCGTTTCGAAGACTATTTATTTTATGATAGTTCAAAAGCTAATAATAACATTATACAATGAAGAAAGTTTATTGGTTTTCCTTAATCGTTGCGACAAACGTTGCAAGTGATATAGCCAATAATATGCTGTAAAATAGCTTCGAAATAAATCGATATTGAACATAGTAGACGTTAGTTAAAACATACATAAACATATTCCGCCCCATGACGTGATGAGGGCGAGACTATCGCCATACCGGGCACAAATTCCAGACTCCGAGCTGATACTGAATAGAAAAACTCAATATCACTTTGCCCGACCCGGGGATCGAACCCGAGACCTCGGCATTGCAGTCGTACCATAATACCATTACGCCACCATTAGTTACAACTTTTAACAAATTCTTAATGGTTATACGAGTTTAATGCAAATAACTTTTTATATCAAAATATTTCGATCAATGCACAAAAAATATTAATAATAGTAAATAATATAATAATATACTGTCTCACTGCTGTGCACGGGCCTCCTCTATTACTGAGAGGTGTTAAGCCTTAGTCCACCACGCTGGCCTAGTGCGGGTTAGTAGACTTCACATGCCTTCAAAATTTTTAGAAAGATCTTTTCAGGTATGCAGGTTTCATCACGATGTTTTCCTTCACCGTTCAAGCGAACGATAATTGATAAACAATACACACGTAACTTTGAAAAGTCAGAGGTGTGTGCCTTGGGTTTTGAACCTCCGGACATTGTCTCGGCAGACTGTTCCATTCCCAACTAGGCTATCGTACACTGCAATAATAGTAGGTAATTATTATAATTTGAAAGTGTAGAAATGTGGTTATATCGGATATCGGAAACTTATTTTTCAAAGGGTATTTTAGTCGGCCAGTTTCATTATATCGTAAACAAATTCATATTGAATAAAATATGCTTAAAGAAATCATTAAATTCCTCACTTAGAAAACATTCTTCAGATTTATACAGCCAATTTGAGTGAAGGAAGTTTTGATATATAAAAACCCTATATATCAATGGAAGGAAGTGTTTAACAGATTTCCGCGTTGTCATTCTTGAGTAACAATAACATGTACATATTTAACTTGAACAACATTTCTTCAGTAAGGATGTCGAAAACTTATTTTCCTTATTGTCTTCTAGCGTTGACACCATTGTAATTAACGAACGGGAAGAATCTCGGTCATTGCAAAATCTGATTACAATCCCTCGGAAGTACAAGATAATAACATTGATATACTAAGTGGATGTTTTCCTGAAGAGTGTGTTTGAAAATTTATGTTGCGAAATGTTAGCTTCAGTCGGTTTGAACTACGTCGTTATTTAATTGCAGAAAATATCGGACTGAGAATTGATAGTTTGTAATTTCTTTTGCAATATTGTATCGCTGGCATGCTTTTTTAGCAAGAATTTCATATATCTCTCTCTGAAATCTTAGCCAACAATAAATAGAGTGATGACCAGGCCCTATGGTATAATTGTCGTCGCATATATCGTTCGCTAATATCCTTTATCATCATCATTAGACACATGATGAACACTGATGAACATGGACCTCCAATAAAGACTACCAGACGGGACTGTTCAAAGCGGGCTGCATACAGCGTGTTCCTGCAACCTTTATCAAGTCGTTTGTCCATCTTTCAGGTGGAAAACCAACGCCGCACTTGCCGATAGTGTCCTTTTTTAATTCGTTGAATCTATCCGTGAGCAGCAGAATGCTCACGCTTCATAAGAGTTATTAAGACGGGGTTTTTTCAACTGTGGTTAGGGTAATCCTCGGTTTTATTGAAGTGGACGCACTCGCGGTGCCTGCTTAATAAGATTTGGAGAAATAGATAACCACGGTTGAAAAAACGATGCCTAAGTCTAATAACTGTTCGGAGTTCTTGAGCACTTGGCATACATCAAGGGTTCTCATAGGCGATTAAAGAGGGGGACCAGGTAGGCCGTGCCCACCTCGGGATTGCGTGGTACGCACTCCAAGCACTTAGGGGCAGGCTACTACTATAATTTCTTAAACGATTTTTAAGTCACTGGCCCCCGTGGAAAATTATTCTTGCTACGCCAATAAGGTTCCGTCACCTCACAAATTATTATCTGCTTTTGAAAGTATTATAAAAAAATGAGTAAAATATCAAAATACACTGCAAAACTAAGAGTGATTCTCTCAGTCGTTGAATGATACAACAGAAGAATCGGATACGCACACCCACGTAAAATTAAAAACGGATTTTCCGGCGAGTCAATAATTATCTCACTTCCACTTTCCGGTAAACGGAAATAAATACCGTGATATGAGTGATTGGTAACTAATTGGTGGTTGTTATTTAATTTCATGATTTAACCGGAAACTTTCGACTAAAGGGCAAATATGTTTCACCCCTTACGTTATATATTTAACAGTTGGTTTCGACTTCAGAGATATAACCCCATGATTCTAAGACATTCGTATGTAATAATCCCTTCCTAGCCGATTTCGACCACGGCGGCCAATCTCAACAGAGATCAGCCAGGTACGTAAGAGATATTATAGTGCACAGGTGTGTAGGCAATACACAGGTGCACTCGCTATTCCTTCACTCTCATAGTCCGGTGAGACGGCAATTCGACATGACCGGAGAGAGATCAGGCACAGGACCAAAGCTTTACATGCTTTTGCGAGACACGGGGGTATCACACCGCCAACTTCCTGAATCCGAGCTGCGATTGAGTAATCTTTAAGATGGAAAAACCCAGCCGCAATATTTTTGACCCGAATTGGGATTCGAACCCAGGACCTCAGCGCGCAAATCATACTCGTAACGCTTACGCAATACAACTATGCCACCGAGGCAGTCAAGTCAGTTCTATGTACCTACTTGGATAGCGACGACCGTACACTAGGTGTAAAACCCACCATAGAGTGGTCCTCGTAAGTGTCGCTTTCCGGTGTTAGCTTGTGTATCTTGTTTCAGAGAAGCCGGCATAATTATGTCGAATAGCGAGGAGACTCGTATCTGGACCGTCTAGAGACCCATGTGTGTCGCTTTGAAAGATCAGCCTGTGTGTACAAGCCGGCGTAATTGTGTCGACTAGCAAGGGATAAAATCATCCAAGTATATATGGACGCCACAAGGCTGAATCAAAACATATGAGAAAAAGAACTATTCCACTGCTTTACGATTCCCAAGGTGATTATAATCTAAGTGCAAACAAAGAAAAGCTGCCAAATTACAGGACGGACTTAAATCTCACTCAGTAATAGCCTTTCAAAGGCTTCAGTATGAGGTTTTATTAGAACCTGATCTTGGACGACTAGGAAGTATATTTTTATAAGGGTGCTTAATGTCAGTGGATTATCTGGTGGTAAATACTCACTGTGAACACCCGCAACACCAGGGAAACCTTACGTGCCGACCTTTGAAGAAAGGGGTGCGTACGGAAGTGAAGTCTCAGACATTTTAATGTATGGAAACATACTATACACTTACATAGTTATTTTTCGTTTGCTTGAATGCCAGTTTCTTGATGAACTGTGAGTAATTATTAACAGCTGCAGTAAACGCTATATATAAGAGTTACCTTGACATAAAACTTGCGGAAAAAACATCAGTCAAAATTGTAAAGATATAAATTTTCTGACGTTACTTGACTATTGCTATCAATGAACTGGCCAAAAGTCATTAAATCAAACATCAAAATCAACGCATTTACCGCATTCTCCAATAAAAGAACTTTCGTAAATAATCGAAATTCAAATAACCTGGGAACAATGTGTTATCGCATAATGCGATAATGGTGAGTCGCCATTGACATACAAAACTCGGAACATTTCCTGCGCGGCGACCTCAGCAACGTGCCGCGGAAACGCTACCGGTGAAAGATAACTTGTACCGACAGCAAAAACACAACTTCATTTGTATGGACAAATTGGTTGAAAAAATGTTTATAATTAATAATATACCAGCCCTGTATTGTTTATTGCTAAGAGCCTCCTCTACTACTGAGAGTGTTTAGGCCTTAGCCCACCCGCTAGCCTAGTGCAGGTTGACCAACTTCACATACCTTCGAAATTCTTATGGAGAACTTCTCAGGTATACAAATTTCTTCACGATGTTTTCCTTCACCATTAAAGTGAACTTATATTTGATTAACAATTCACAGGTAACTTCGAAAAGTCAGAGGTTTAGAAACTGCAGACCTTCATCACGGCAGTCCGTTTTATTCCCACATAGACTATCGTTCACTTAGGCCAGGTACTCATTACTATAAATTAATAATCTGTATAGAAATTCGAACAAATAAGTAGAGACCTGTACATCTGTTCAGTGTGCAGACACTGGACTCGTCCCTTTTTCAAACCACATATCCATTCAGATGTATCATATTCGGTGTGTATTAAAAATACTATAAAGCTGAGCGAATTTTCAATTTTTAGAAACGTCTTTTAAGGCAAAATCAAATAAGGCTTGTGAATGTAAAAGCTTTTTAGGAATTCTGGTAATCTCGCAGAATCGCTAAGCTACGACTTCTAGACGATATCAGTAGGAAAATAGTAAAACACTACAAAAAACTAATCCGTTCATAGTCCATACCGTCGTCAAACGTAAATAAATACACATGACTGCGTTAGTATGAACGTTTATACAATATCTCTTTGGTATTTCAACTTATTCAATGATACAGTTTGATAATAATTTAATAAATCATTTGAAGAGTTCATAACGCACACATTACGCAATGATTGCGTCTTCACTGATATTCGGCGTAGCGTAGCGTAGCTGTCTAAAGCGGCACCAATCTGTCTGTAGTGCAGTGGATTACTAGCGTAGTGATTACATTCTCTTTGATAATTGGATTGTACACAGAAAGTAGGTAAAATAGTCTATAAATAATTCAGTAATTTATTGCCAGGCGCCTAAATAATTCGGTTTGAAAATAGAATGAGCTGTCGCAGTAGTAGCCGCATTCTGCCAATTGTATTATTATTGTATTATTCTGGCAATTGTATTTTTATTATTTCCATGCTGATACTTGTAGGTATGGAGCTATAAAATATTTTGAATGTTAAATGAATTGTATTCAATTTTTTATTAAAAATTTATTTCGAAGGAATTGAAAATTATACTATTAGTATAATAGTAATAAATTATTTTGCTATCGCTCTATGACCCGCAGCGAACGGATGTCGACCTTCCGAATGTCGCTCAAGTGACAATACCGTGGTGCTGGAACTAACCGTCGCAATAACCCTTATGGCTAACACATAAAGTTCATTTTCTTATAGCAAAAATATGAAAAAAATATTTTGTGGAAAACACTACACTGACAAATCAATCTGACAGTAGTAATATATACGTTCGATATTTTGCGGTAATTTTGACATTAATTGTTGAATGTGGGCATGTAAATTATGTGAGAATATTTAAGGTTATATAATAAATTGCGCTCATATATAATATTTACGGGTAATAAAATTGTTCGCCGTCAAAAATTGTTATTGATCGGCTTGATATCGATATTATAAATTTTGTTTATTTGTTCAAACAGTAGATTTCAAGAAATATTTTAATATGAATAAAGGATCGAAAATTTATTTTACAAGTTGTTTTTTGTTTTCTTTGTTAAAAAAAAATAATGATATTTTCATAGTAAGGATATGAAGGCAGTTCTCAATCTAATATCCAATGTTCTACTGCCGAAATAATAATTATGAAATTAAATAAAACCCATTAATAAATGATACGTGGAGAGCTGATAGACATTTTGAGGAAAGTATTTCAGGCAGTTTACATTGTAAAATTGACTGCCTCGTTGGCGTACTTGTATTGCGTGCGCGTTACGAGTACGATTTGCGCGCTGAGGTCCTGGGTTCGAATCCCGAGTCGAGCCAAAAACATTATGACTGGGTTTTCCATCTTAAAAATTACTCAGTCGAAGCTCGGAGTCAGGAAGTTTGCGGTGTGATACCTCCGCGCCTCGGAAAGCACGTAAAGCCGTTGGTCCTGCGCCTGATCTCTCTCCGGTCATGTCGGATTGCCGTCTCATCGGACTATGAGAGTGAAGGAATAACGAGTACACCTGTTTTTTGCGCACACATTTGTGCACTATAATAGTGATTTTATGAGGTGCTGGTTTGAGCTTCATAAAACTTTCGCTCAACTAGTGGGTCAGTGAATCGCCCGCTGTGATGTGTTATTGATATATTTGTTCTTTTTATGTACGTACTAACATAGCTATAAGTATTGCAACTTACTAATACTATGGGTGAATATCCTGAAATACATTCAATTTAATTTATAATGTCTCCGTTAAAATTCGCCGCCGTGGTCGAAACTGGCTAGGAGGATTAAATTGCGAAATACTCTTTCTACTTATACCTAAATACTAAAATTGCAGACCTGGCTGAATGGTTGCAGGTCTTAGGCCAAACTTAAAAACGTAATTTACACAAAAATCTTAAAACATAAAGAAAATATATGTTAGAATGTATTATTTAAAAAGGTGGAAAATAACAACGCCAGGTCATTTAACTGGGTTGTAGTAAGTTAGTAGCCTTTCCCGAATACCTTCTTAAAAATGTTTGTCAGCTCTTAGACTATGAACACGGAGTTGTCTAAATCAATTGTGCGAGACATATACTTATTTCGACATTGTAATACGCATAAAAGATAAGTGCGTATAATACGGCTTGTCAAATATCCTAGGTCACTGCACGGACTAGTTAGTAAATACTTAGGTAAATAATGCATTATCTTTGATCTGTCGCTTAGAAAAAATACCTTACAGTCCTACTAACTATTTCTGAAATGATTGGGGCGAATATTTGCCTGGCTACGTCAGATGTTCTAGGCTGTTTTCGTGGGTCTATATTATATTTGCAATATGGTAGTTTCCTAAGTTTGATTTTGTACGTTATTTTAGATGTAACAGAAAATAATACGAAAAAGAAATTCTTCTGTGAAAATAGAATCAAAATCTATTGAAAAATAAAGCAGTTATTCAGTTTTGAAATATTCTTGTAAGCGAAAGTGGGGGCATGGTGGGGATATCGCGCTATCTCTTTTGCGTGCACGCAGCGTTATGGCCGACGGCGCTTGGTGACGTCACAGCCTAGTTTCAAATTTCAAAGCTTTATAGTTTACTTACTATTGTGCCAATTTTGAAAATTCTTTTTGCATTGGATTTTGGAAAGAATTTCCTTTTTTCATAATTGTATTTTTAAAAAAGTAGTCAAATACCCTATCCTTGCATGGTAAGTTTTTAATTGTGACGGGCAAATATTTCTTTTGATTCTGTAAGTCCGTTTGAATTATTGATACCTATGACAATAATACAATAAAAACACGATAAATCTTGCTTTGTGTTTCCTTTTTTTTTATGACGGTTAGGTTATGGATTTTGTTTGTATCGGAAACTTTTATCAGAATACATTTTTTTATCAAAATGCCTGGAATATACATTTGTGCACATCTATAGCTTCTGTTCACCCATTGAAATTGGAGTTATGTTTAACGACTGTACATTTATATATCATTGCATATCTATCGCTCAATGGCACCGATTTGTTTTAATATTATCGCATCGATCGGCATACTCGCGTCGTATTAACTAAGGGTAACCAAACGTTGCGATTTACCCGGACATGTCCTGTAAATAGTGACCGCACTTATTATTAAATATCCCCGTCTCCCGGTTTCAGATTAACACCATTAATGTCGTGTATACCCGGGTTCCAGGTCTTTTCTGTATAGTTATTTTGGAAAGATTTCTACCACCCTCTTTCTAAGGCTGGCATACTCTTTGTCGATTTAAACTTAGGGAACCTAAACCAGGCCTTTAACAAAAGCAAACACCCAAAATACGTCTATAAAAAGTGTAGGATTTTTCTTTGGGTTATAATCTTACAGCCTGTTCATGAACTTAAAAATTAACTAAAGTAAAATTATAAGAGTTGCTACCACACTAACATCGCAATGTAGACAAACAACAGTAAAAGTGGCTTATCGTCAATTCGAAAACTTTAAAAAAATGTCCCGATTTACCTCTAGTCCCCAGTAACTAATGGACACCCTACATCAGCTCGATCTGACCATAATTCGATCGCAACGCCTTTAACAGATACGGCTATTAAATCTGATTTGTTTGTCGTACAAATTATAAAAAAATACCAATTTAATTGTCATTTGTAAATAATATGGTCAGCCTTAAACGTTGGGGCAGGCCGAACCTTAATTCTAGAAGGTTGGAGGCTACATGTAAGTTGAAAAATGATAGATAGTAATATATTATTAATAGCTGAAGTGCTGCCTCGGTGGCGTATTGCATACGCGTAACGAGTACGATTTGCGCGCTAAGGTCCTGGGTTCTGATCCCGGGTCGAGGAAAGAAAATATTGTGACTGGGTTTATCCATCTTAAAAGTTACTCAGTCGAAGCTCGGCGTCAAGAAGTTGGCGGTGATACCCTCGTGCCTCGTAAAGCACGTGAAGCCGTTGGTCCTGCGCCTGATCTCTCTCCGGTCATGTCGGATTGCCGTCTCACCAGACTATGAGAGTGGAGGAATAGCGAGTGCACCTGTGTATTGCGCACACACTTGTGCACTATAATATCTCCTGCGTACCTAGCTGATCTCCTTTGAAATTGGACGCCGTGGCCGAAACCGGCTAGCAGGATTGCATTTTCGTATAACTGAAGTGGTAGTGGACCGGACATATTTGTCGGAGCACCGATAATCGTTTTTATAGACGAGCAGCCATAAACAGTAGCAACACCATCCAGCACCTTGAGTTACAAAGTGCAATGCAATGTAATGCAATCAGCCCTGTACAATGTACTGCCCACTGCTGAGCACGGGCCTCCTCTACTACTGAGAGGAGTTAGGTCTTAGTCCACCACGCTGCCCTAGTGCAGGTTGGTTGGAGTAACAAAGTGCTGTGTGGCATTCCACTGCACTCGTCATACTGAGACATAACATGTCAAGTCTCATTATGTCCACTAGGTGGAATGACGATTTGCGTAAGATTGCTGGCAGAAACTGGATGCGACAAGCCGAAGACAAGGTAAATGGCGATTATTGGAAGAGGCCTATGTCCAACAGTGGACTGCTGAAGGCCGATGATGATGATATATTTTTATTACCAATAGACCAAAGACTTCTTCTCTTTTACATACCATCGAAGTACGTGGATGGGCCGACTAGGTAGATACCACCGCAATGTATATTTCTACCGCCAAGCAGCAGTGTGCATGCTATTGTGGTTTGAAGGACACTGTAACCAACGTAATTGCTGGACATTATGAGACTTAACATCTTATGTCTCATGGAGACGAGCGCAGTGGAGTGCCACGTAATTGTTATTAAAAGTTCTGTATGGTGCTACTGTCATGGGCGGTCGTATCGATTATTATCAAGCGGACGACATGCTCGTCTCGGCATTCAACGACAATACAAAAATCTACAATCAGTACTTTTATTAATTCAAGGTACAACCAACAAGTGCGAATAAAACCCTGCGTATACAACAGATAACAAAACACGTTCGACCTCGCATCATTCTCCAAATTAAGTCATGTTCATCGTGTATTCACGATTCTAGCTATGACACGCCTCCCCAAACCGATCTCTTTCGCAACATTGACACGTTTGTCTATTTGAGAGGAAATTCCTTTAAATAGAGTCTAAAGAACTATGGTTGTTTATCAATTATCGTTCGCTTTAACGTTGAAGGAAAACATCGTGAGGAAACCTACGTATGTGAGAATATTCCATAAGATTTTTGAGGGTATGTGAAGTCTGCCAACCCGCACTTGACCAGCATGGTGGACTAAGGCCTAAAACACTCTCAATAGTAGAAGGCCTGTGCTGAGCAGTTTATAATGCAGGACTAGTATAATTATATTATTAGATTCTGTTCGCGGCTCCGCCCGCTTGGTAAGTTTTCCGGGATAAAAAGTAGCCTATAGCAATCAGGAGTAATGTAGCTTCCTATTAGTGAAAGAATTTTCAAAATCGGTCGAGGAGTTTTTGAGTTTATCCATTACAAACAACCAAATCTTTTCTCTTTCTCATATTCGTATAGATAATATTAGAGCCAAAAAAAAAAATTTTTTTAATTGCCATCAATTAATCGTCTGTGTGTGATTAAATACTTAAAATATGATAGAACACTCGTGTAATTTTATTTGACACATTTACATTTGTTTATGAAGCTTGGTCGTATTTCTGTAAAGAAATATACAGCCATTTCTCGCAAAACTGCACTTGTATAAACATAAACAATCTGTTAATGATCTTTTACAAATCGCCGTTAATAATAGACCTTATATGCAATTCTTAAGCATCAATTATTCTGGGTATAATATCGACTATAACTTAATTGCGCATGCGTTCTCACCTTGATATAAAACTCAGCTGTACAAAAATCATTTCGATCTCAAAACCTAAGGCATAATGACATCACAATCCATCATTGTGTGCTAATACAACTGGTTTAAACATGTGTAACCCGTGCATTACTGACTCCAGCAGATTAATTTTGTCATACTCAGTTGAATAAATTAGTATTGTCTTTTTGTTTTAGGTTCCATCTTGATAAAATCAATTGTGCAACGTTTGAGTTTAAGCTTGACAGTTATTGAAGTGTACTTCGCTATGTAACTTTATAATATGATGCCAAATATCAACCTGTAATCGTACCATAAGCTGACGATAGTTTGCTGGATTCAACTCTACAATCATGAATAGGGTATGAACTATGTATACATACATAACTGACCATGAGATAGAGTACCTTGTTAGCGTCATTATTAGATTTTTTTTAAATAACGTTAACAGTATATTTCATCGTATGACATATATAACGAAAAAGAACGTTTTAACCGTAATGCCATACTTAGCTTGCTCCCTAAATTTAGCATTAAATGCCAGGCACACCTTGCCTTGCATTTAATTTTGAACTGGATCCTTTTCGACAATATCGTGGGATCCACGTTACCCACTTTCTTTACGTAGTACTTATGTTTGTTGTAAATGTTTGTGTGCGTATATTGTGCGAATGAATGATTCTTTCTTTCTTTCTTCTTTAAAAATTTGTCCCCAATTAAGTTGTAAGCGTATATAAAGTTGATAGAAACTCTTTGCATCTCTAGTTGGCGAAATAGGAGTAATTATAGGAGACATAACCGTGTCTCCATACCCGACAGCCCTCAAGAATGATATATGTTAGTTCAAATCCTATCAAAGTCAATTATATGCTTACATAAGGTTAGTCGTGATCATGTTGACGCAAATCACTGGCTTTTCCAATAATATTGACACAATTTCTTACCAATGATTTTATGGGTATAATAACTATTGGCAAACGGTATTAGGTAACTAGATAAAAACACTGCGAACGGGAACAACTGCAAATTAAAATATTTCTTGTGGAACTTAGAAGCTGCCGTTAGTCCAGATAATAAGTATGCGTTGGCTGTTTATTCTTTGTGAATTATCGGTCGCTTTAACGATGAAGGAAAACATCGTGAGGAAACCTGCATCCCTGAGAAGTTCTCTGAATTTCGAAGGTATGTGAAGTCTGCCAAACCGCACTAGGCCAGCGTGGTGGACTGAGGCCTTAACCTCAGTAGTAGAGGAGGCCCGTGCTCAGCAGTAAGCAGTATTTAATACAGGGCTGGTATGGTATAGTATGGTTGGCTGTTTAAGGCACCGCGCAGAGAACCGAGAACCAATACAATACTATGATAATGCTCCAACAGCAGCAACGTAGCAGTGTATTGTTTCGACACAAAAATATCAGTATCTGCGCGAAGCCTAACACACTTGGTTTTGCACATCGATATTTACTTTATTCTTCCAATACTTTGAGACTAAATAAATTCGACATTTAAATAATTCTATTCGAAATTCAAATGTTTAATTGGAAATGGACTGAAGTTATCAACGACATACTTATTTATTGACGGTATTTTCAAACTATTAAACCTTTAGACAAAAAAACACTCAAGGCCAAGCAATAAAAGGAGCAACATAAATCACTTTGACTCACATTAAATGTTATTAAATGACTATTATGCCCTTATTACATAAACTGACATAGCAGCTGATCTTAGAACCGCAAACAGATATTACAAAAGTACCAAACGGCTATAGGGAAGTTTTAAATTATCAGGAAGTCATTTGAATTATGACAAAGATGATAAATGTAGCTATTAATTTATTAATGTGTTTGTACCAGTTGATTTGAGGAGTTTAAAAATGTTGCGTACGTGGCCAATAGCTAGGAGATTGTCAATCTCTGAATGGGTAATTGTTTATTAGATTTCTATTTATTTTTAAAATTGAATAAGATCTATAGAATTTCAGGCGCTTAATTCATTGAGTAGCAACACAAAATCAGGCCTTTAACGTGAACATAAAGGATAATACTAACACTAAGTATTAAAAACTGAAATAACAGATAATTTTATTTATACAATTTTAAATAAATATAGAAAAAACATGTTACACAAATTTTTTATTGCAAAAAAATTTAATTTTTTCGTAAATAAACTCAAACGTTCGTTTTTCAAAAAACGAAATAGATACATACATACACTCACGCCTTTTATCCCTGAAGGGGTAGGCAGAGGCGCAACTAATGCACCCACTTTTCTCCGTGCGTATTCCGTCCCAAGATGTGATAGGGGGCGAGCCTATCGCCATACCGTGCACAAATTCCAGACTCCGAGCTAATAGTGAGTAGAAAAACCCAATATCACTTGCCCGACCCGGGAATCGAACCCGGGACGTCAGTATTACAGTCACACCGTAATACAACGAAACTACCGAGGCGGCTACAAAACACAAATAAATAACGTAATAAAACATATTTCAGTAATTAAAACATGTTTACCATAAATGTAAAGCGTAACGTGTACAGTCAGGCACATAAATAGCTGAACAAATTCAAATTTTCAATTCGTGTATACCTACCCGTTAAGTTTCACTGGAACACATTTTTTTCTGTGTGTGAAATATAATAAACCTCTTTTTATTTTACTATCGTGAAGAGAAAAAAAATGGTACGAGCACAAAAGCGTACTATAGGCGCTTTGAAGTTTTGAATTTGTTCATATACTTATGAGGCTGACTGTACTTGCTTGAGTTACAGTTAACACCGTAAGATTTTAATTGAAGGAAGTAAATAATTTACGATCAAGTAATTCCGATTTTAAATAAGTCCTCATTACGTTGTTTTTGTTATTTTTTCCATGTTTTTTGACACGGATGCCATTAACCGCTTCGTATTAGCAATTCAAATCACGTTTGACGTGAAATGACCTTTGATACCGCAAAACATTGAATTTGCTTGTTCCGGAATTGTATAGGCATACTTAACTGTTTGTTTTTTTATATTGTATATGAATTTTCTCTTAAAGCAATCATCATCATCATCATCATCAGCCACATGAAGCCCACTGGTGAACATAGGCCTCCCCTAAAGGGTCGTCCATTAATTACTTGAGACACAAAGGTGGGGGATGTAGTGATAGAGTATTCTATTTTCGTTGAACGCGCGCCCAAATAAGCTTATACAAGACTTACCTGTATTTGAAGTTGATACACAACATTTAAGATACTTTGTCCTAAAAAATACACGTAATCTTGGGCAACGGGAGAAGGGCTAGTCTAAAACCTCATCATATATCACTAGAAGGAGTTTAAAGTTGCTATAAACATCACCTAATTAATGGACGACTTCTTAAGAGCAAGCATACCGGCGTCGCGTCGGCCGCCCACTTGCAAGGTGAACAGACGACTTGATAAACGTCGCAGGAACACGCTGGATGCAGGCTGCTTTAGACAGATCCGTCTGGAAATCTTTAGGGGAGGCCTAAAGAGATAGCTAAAAACTATAATTGTGATTTAATAATTGTACAATTTAGTTTTAATAAACATTTTATTTATAAGATTTCGAAAAAACATCCTAATTCCCAAATCGCTTTGCTAGTTACGCAAAATTCGAGATAAGTAACTAAAACGGACACTGAACAGTAGGAATGAACAAAGAAAACAGTTAGGAATATACATGGAAATTTTACATCATATACTTTTATGGAAATTATTAACCAAGCAGGTAGGACCTAGTGCAAAGATTATAATCAGATAACTGTATACTCCTATATAAATCTCTTAGTGATTAATTTTTACAATTATAAGGCGTAGCCCCATAAAGAACCCAAAATTTAAGTATGTAATAACTATAATTATGTATAACAATTTCGTTTCACACATTTCGACACAAGTTTTTAAAAAATAACAATTTATGTATTCGTTTCTTATTGATATTGTACAGAAATATATATATACAATTACCAAGTTGATAGAGCTCTTAAAGGAAAAAAATACTAATAAACATTGCAAAAATGTCACCTTCAAATTAATCCTATCTATCAGCTAATAAGACTCCAGAAAAAACATACACAATGCACAAACATGACCTCCATATACATAGATTTTCCCGCCAACCAGTTAGCCCTGTGGCCATATTGAAAAAAAATTGCCAGCCATAATTACAAATGTTGAATGCATTGATTTATATTCTACGCGTGAAAAAACCTCTAGGACCGTGTCGTAGTGGATAAAAGATAGTTTATAACACAAAACAGGTTCAATAGTTTATGTTTTTGATTGTGACAGAGTGGTAAGTACGAATGCATAGCCAATCCAAAGATTTTAAAAATCAGTTGCAGACCTTGACACGCTTCTAGTGCGTTGTCGCTACGTGCGCATGTGTGCCCATATATCTTGCTACAAAAGCTCTATTCATTTACATATTGACAAGCGAGAACTTTCCGTTTAACTATAACTGCGTTATGAACGTTCATAATTAGTTCGGCGTTGGTTAGTTGCACGCGCGCAGATCTTAGCATGGGTTTGTATGCGAAACAAACTACAAAATTGAGTACCTGACAATAACTTTTGTATTTAAGAGATTGAACTTCATATAAAGCAGTTTCAGTTGCAATGCTGAATAATGAAAAATAGGAAATAACAACAAATTGAATGTCCGATAAGTAGACAGTCTTTAACCGAATATGCAAAAAGGTAATATTAAATTTAATTACAATATTATTATATTCTATGAATTATGTGCGTTATACGTTTAGTTCAGAATGTGACATTCTTCAGAGCAGCGGACAACTCTTAGTTTTGTTCTGGGGAATCGACTACAAAATAAACCGTCTTACAAAAAAAGATAAAATGTTTTCTGTTGCTTTTTATTAGGCTTCGACCACTTGGAACTACTATCTTTTAAAACGACTGTATAATCTGTCCATAGGTTTATTGATTTCGACCATTTATCATCATCATCAACCATATGAAATCCATTACATATAATCCTATGTTCAGAAGCCTATGCCTCTGCCGAAAAAATCTAGACGGACCTGACAGAAGCTGCCTGCATCCAGTGTGTTCCTTCGACCTTTATCAAGTCCTCTGTCCACCATGCAGATGGATCGGCAATGCGGCGCTTGCTGGTACTTGCTCTACACTCCTCGTCTGCTATCAAATCTGCGAACTATGTTCTCTGCGTATTTTCCGTTTAGCTTGCTAGTCCGCTGGACTATGCTTCTCTCCTTATGCCTAAAATATTATATCTTACTAGCTTTTGCCCGCGGCTCCGCCCGCGTTAAAAAGTTTTTCCGGGATAAAAGTCCCGCTTTATGTTTTCCCGGGATAAAAAGTAGCCTATGTGTTAATCCAGAACATGATCTACCCGTGTGCCAAATTTCATCGAAATCCGTTCAGTAGTTTTTGCGTGAAAGAGAAACAAACATCCATACATCCAAACATCCAAACATCCATACATTCTTACAAACTTTCGCCTTTATAATATTAGTAGGATGTTTAAAAGAAACTACAATTCCTGGAATTTGTGCCTGATATGGCGATAGGCTCGCCCCCTATCACATCATGGGACGGAATACGCACGGCGTAAAGTGGGTACATTAGTTGCGTCTCTGCCTACCCCTTCGGGAATAAAAGGCGTGAGTGTGTGTGTATATGTAAAATTCTTCTAGGCTTTTGGATGTTGATAACGAGTTCATAACTTTAGTTAACCCGCTGTCCATACGTTAATAAAATTTCTCCGTGTTTCGAACACCCTGTAGGCATTGCGTTAGCATTATCTCCTACCATATGTGGGTAAATGCGTTGTTATGCGACCGCATGCGTATGCAAAGCGTGTCTGCATGCCGCCCGCAATCGGCTCCCGATTCTATTCAACGCAGAATTATCTCAATTTTGATATATAGTTATTGCATTTGTAACTAGTACCGTTAGCAAACGAAATCAGTTTAAAATAAGCACTAGAATTCTTAAAATGTAAAGCCTATGTATGGGGTTTAAAGTTTAGATCATTGAAAACTATGCTATGTTTTCTAGTTAGTTTTTCAATGGGGCAAAGCCTTTCACTTACTATGAAAAAATAAGCCGAATGGCTTTATGAATCAGAATATAGTATTTGCAATGTATTTGATACCTAACTTCAGGCTTATAAAGATCTGGTGTAGTATATAAGTAGTCGTAAGATACTGTAAGGCCAGTTCGACAACAGTAACATAAAGAGCCTCACACCAACAACACTTGTATACATCAATCATTTAACATTACAACATCAACAGTATATCATATATCTATAGGCGGTCTATTTCTACCGCCAAGCAACAGTGTGCATGCACTGTTGTGTATCGGTTTGAAGGACATTGTAGCCAGTGTAACTACTGGACATAATTAGACTTAACATCCTTTGTTTCAGCGCAGTGGAATGCCACACAGTACTTTGTAACTCAAGGTGCTGGACGGTGTTGCTACTGTTTATGGGTGGTCGTATCGCTTACTAACAGGTAAACGGCATGCTCGTCTCGTCGTTCAATGCGATAAAAAAAACATATTAACATTACACCACAAGGATAAATTTTCTTGTAAAAAGATCTGTATGAGGATGCGTAGCAAAGCTGTCAACAATGTTGCTGATCCAAGCAAGTCTAGGAATACATACATACATATTCACTCACGCCTTTTATCCCCGAAGGGGTAGGCAGAGGCGCAACTAGTGCACCCACTTTTCGCCATTATTCCGTCCCATGATGTGATAGGGGGCGAGCCTATCGCCATATCGGGCACAAATTCCAGACTCCGGGCTGATACTGAATAGAAAAACTCAATATCACTTTGCCCGACCCGGGGATCAAACCCGAGACCTCAGCATTGCAGTCGTACCATAATACAACTACGCCACCGAGGCAGTCAAGTCTAGGAAATAAAAAAAAATAAAAAATAAAAACAAAAAACCCGCCTACATCAATATCTGCATTCTTTATTAAATTCATTAAAGAACTGAAAATATAGGAACAAGATTTTAATTTGATTTTGAATAATCTTAGTTGACAGGGTTCACAAACGCTGTCACTACATACACTCGAAAAACATAACCCTCCTTCTTTGCAGTCGTGTAATAAATTGATATTAATATTGGTGCATTTTTTGCGCGGCCCTTAACGCGTTCGGGCCAACAACGTTTAATAACGTATTTTTTTTTCAAATGACATCAACACAACGTTTTTTCGCTGTAGGAAAACGCGTTATCACTGTGGGGTGAGTGGAACGGTTATGATGGTTTCACCGCGGTACACGGCTATGTACACCTTACACTGGCGTACCAACCAAAGCCCGTGGTGGCTTTCTTCGGCATACGAAAGCGCCCCGGGGTATCTTGTTGCACTATGGTAAAATTCAAAATTCAAATCATTTATTCAGTAATTAGGCCCCTAAGGGCACTTTTACACGTCATTTTTCACAATGTTGTTTTACTTAAAGATTCTACCAGTGCTTCGGAAAAGCCCACTGACCTGAGAATAAGCACCAAGAAACTCAGCGTAGGTCTTTTGTCATTTTTTTTTTAATATATATTTTACAATTTACAAATCACAATATTACTTCAATTTTAAAGATGGATATTAAGTGCGAAAATTAACGGAGAGTACCTAAGTGAAACAACCACCTACATGTTTAATTTTAAGTTAAAAAAAATAAAGTCAACCATCAAACAGAGCAGACCAGTCCACACAAGCAGCACCCGTTCACGAGTATGACGCATAACCGTCTCTACATATTTCTATTACCATAATGATTGACTGTGTGTAGTAATGGTTTTTTTCTGATACACTTAAGATTGACTATCTCTAGTTAATGTGAATGTTTTCCTCATATGTGCGTCTGCTGACGGTACACGTGACATGGCATATGTGCCCGCGCAAGGCGAGTAACCGCGCCCAGCTACAACGATCAGGTTAATAGTGCTGCCATTACTCACCTTTATTTATCGATGTAATTATAATATTCTATTTTTAACGGCACATGAATGATTGGCAATATTTTTAGATCGAACTATAACAATATCGATATCGATTTTTCCAAAGTACGTGGTAATTTTACGCAGATAATGTGAATAAAAAACGACCCCTTTTTATGTTAAAAAAAAAACATTTTTGAAGCATAGGGGCGAATAGTGTATTCAATATTCATCATCCTCGTACTTAAAATACAAGTAAGTAATATGTACCCATTTCTTAGATTTGAGACTAGTCATCCTAAGTAAAACATAACATGTACACAACGTAATTCCTATGAACTTTCGCGTTTAAATTTTTTTTTTATGACCAGGGGGGGGGACTATACTGTGTAATGGGGCGGCAAGAACCCACGCACACCACAGAAATTTTGATATCCTAGGACCTTGGTGAAAGCTATAGCTACACCCGTGGCGACAAGGTTGCTCCTGTTCATACACTTTCGCTTACCATCAAGCGAGCGATTTCTCGATTCGTCATTTTTTTTTTATTGCCAGATAGGCAGACGAGCTAGCGGCCCGCCTGATGGTAAGCGGCCACCGCTGCTCATGGACTTGGCAATGCCAGGGACACAGACAAGCCGCTGCCTACCGTAGGGACAATACTCTTTTTAAGCCTCGTTTGAAGAAGGACAGGTCATAGCGCTCAGGGAACACCGGCACAGGTAGTTAAATTTGTATAAAACAACTGGGTGGGTATTTTCATATATTTCTGGTACAAGGTTAGTACTTTATTGTTACTGATATCTTTGATAACAGACATTCTAATATACGGTCAGGGTTATGTGGGTGGCTGTTGAATTTTATAACACGTGCGTATTTTGTATCTATGAACCTTATTAATATTTTTTTATCATCTTTCAGCATCACAGCTGTCACCATTTTTAAGCCCAATGGAAAAAGAGGGGTGTTATCTGTCTGTCTGTGGCACCGTAGCTCTTAAACAAATGGGCCGATTTCAATGCGTTTTTTGTTTGAAAGCTGATGTGATGGACATGGTTCTTAGCTATCATTTATGAAGATCTGTCCAGACATCCGAAGATTATCACCTCATTTCCAACTTTCACAACTCGAATTGATTTAAAGTTTGGTGTACTGTGACTTCGCCAATATCTTAAGACACGTTCTTGAGATAGAGCATCACCCATAATAAAAAAATAAAAGTATTTCGTATTAACTTTAGGTCGCTTTATGACAAATATAAAAAAAATGGAACCTTATCCTTTTTTGGTGTTCAAACTCCGCACAAAATTTAATCAAACTGTACTAACTGTATTCATATGAATTATTAGGAGCACATGATATCGATAGAGCCGCATCACTAGCACACGAGCCACGTCAACGCGACGCATGCGTTGTGTAACACGTGTGGTGTTGCAACAGTGCCGCGCCCGCAACAATGTCGCTACATTACCATCAACAGATAGCGGTTGAAGAAACATTGGCAGTTCACGCACAAACCTGAGGGTGGAGGTAGGAAGACCATTCATTTAAAAATCATTTTTACGATGAGGCACTAGTAAATAATGAAATAATTTAAAAGCGATAGAAATAAAAATGTGTTCCTACCTATGTGTACTGAATTATAACGACGAAATAAGATAGATAGATAACTCTTTATTGAATACCACACAAGTAAAAGAAAAAACACACAAACATACTTATTAACTACAGCTAGTGTAACAATAGGCGATCTTATCGCTAAAAGCGATCTCTTCCAGACAACCATATGATGGAATCTTGCTGCGGAGAAGTTGGAGTGTGGGAATAAGTGTTTTTTTTTTCAATAAGGGTCGGGTAATGTTAATAACAACCCTTCTAAGCGTCATTAGTGACGATATTATATTAATTTCGATATCCTTTACTTATGCGGTTTATCTAAACTTTACACGCATGGCTGTTAATTTCAGATAAAATTTCATTTTGAATACCTAAACTCTGCGAATCACAGATACTGCAAATATACCAACACAATTATTCATTTTGAACCTAATTTCATACCTGTGAATTCTGTCGGTTAGGTTAGAAAAATGATGTAAATTCTGTGCAAATCTAAAAGACGAGTTGCACTAGTTGTATGAAAAAATTAAGGTGTGGTATACCCGCCTACTACACATACATCGCATTTCAAGTCTCAAGAAGCAGTCAAGTACACGCTGGATGGGTGTTTCCATCTTAAAAAATTACTCAGTCGCAGCTCGGAGTCAGGAAGTTGGCGGTGTGATACCCCCGTGCCTCGGAAAGCACGCAAAGCCGTCCTGCGCCTGATCTCTCTCCGGGCATGTTGGATTGCCGTCTCACCGGATTAAGAGAATAGCGAGTGCACATGTGTATTGCGCACACACTTGTGCACTATAATGTCCTGCGTAACTGGCTGATCTCCGTTGAGATTGGCCGCCGTGGCCGAAACTGGCTAGAAGGATTACGTTTTATGTACACGCTACAGCACTACAGCAGTGCAGCACTAGAACACAACATAAATACAGACTAAAGACAGCTTTCCAATCCTGTTTTGAGATCTGCGATCTTCCGTTTTTTAGATCTATTTGGATCTTACTCATTTCGCAATATATCAGTACACGAACACGAGCCCTTGCAGTGTCCGCAGTCGTTTACAAGCGGGTGTCCTTTCCTCACACTCGCCGCCATAATTGTATGCAAATGCGACAATCATTGACATTGTGTCGATGTATGTGTAAAAATCTTCACATATATGGCACTAGCAGTTCAGTTATTGTAATGTTATAAGGGCTGGCACGTACCGCGTTTTATTACGGTTCTATCTATTCTGGAAATACTATCGGAACTAATTATGCACGAATCGCAATGGTTACTATATGAAAATACTGCTAATTGTATACCAAATTACAAATCAATCGGACCTGTGAAAATAGAAAATGGGCTAATGTTCTTTAAACATTAAACAGATCTTAATAAAGTACTAGCTTTTGCCCGCGGCTCCACCCGCATTAAAAAGTTTTTCCGGGATAAAAATTAGCCTATATAATAATCCAGGACATGAACTACCCGTGTGCCAAATTTCATCAGAATCTGTTTAGTAGTTTTTGCGTGAAAGAGTTACAAACATCCATACTTACAAACTTTCGCGTTTATAATATTCGTTTGAGAGCTACGATGCCACAGACATAGAGATATACAACCTAAATTTATAATTACTGACCTAAACAGATCTTCAACCTGGCTTTATCCCACTGTGAGGTCAGGAAAACATATTTTCAAATCATTGCCGAAAGGTTTACAGTTCACATCATATTTTGTTCACCGACCTGGCGTCCAGTCATAAATCGTTTTAGAAACACCATAGTATCGCCTGATCTGAATGGAACGCCTAGACAGCTCTACACTAATTATATCAATGACGCTAAACCATCGCTAGAAATACCTCAATCTCCCACTAAGGGGAGGTATTCTCAGGTCAACGAAAAACCTTGTAAGTGAACTACTGCGACAGTAAGTGACCTCATGTGAACAGGTCGACGAGCGCTCCGGGCGCTTTAGCAAAAATAAAAGTCACAGCAATTAGCTTAAGGGCATAAACGAGGACTTTGGACCACACCTTCAAAAATAATAATCTTACTAATATTATTAATGCGAAAGTTTGTGAATTTTGTTTTTATTGTTTAATGAGTAGAACATGTCTTGGATTAACACATAGGCTACTTTTTATCCCAGTACAATGTAGTTTTGCTCCCATGGAAAACAATTAAGATTTTTAATCTGATTCTTTAACTAGATGGCGCTATCGTCGTACTATGTTTTAGGTACTTTTGTAGCGGGAAATGATTTTTACGCGGGCGAAGCCGCTAGCAACACCTAGTGCTAAATAATAATGCCAGGCACTGCTTCGGTGGTATAAGTATATGCCACGCGCGGTACATACCACCTACCCCTTTGAGGTCTCGCGTTCGGATCCCGGGCAAAGTATTGGTTTGGCTACTGAGCCAAGATACTGATCTAGGAGTCTGGAATTTATGGCCGATATGGCCGATGTGTAGGACGCCCTCCCGCCAGGTGGGATGACGATCTGCGAAAGACTGCAGGCAGATGCTGGATGCGGCAAGCTGAAGACAGGGCGCTATGGCGCTCATTAGGGGAGGCCTATGTCCAGCAGTGGACTGATAAAGGCTGATGATGATGATGATGATGATAGAATAATGGAGATAGGCTCGCCCCCTATCCATATAGAAAACTCATGGTGAAAAGTAAATGCATTATCTGCATACCCTTCGACGATCAGAGCGTGGGTGTGAGTGTATAACACCTACGTACCACTGCTGAGAATGAAACTGCGCATTCTCTACGCTTAAGAAGGTATATGAAGTGAAGCTAGATTTACGATGACAAATTTAAAAAAAATATATATTCAAATAAAGGTAGTTAACTGCCCTATTTAAGAATAGATGAGTAAATTAATTAAGTACTATGGGACCAGCTTGAGTAGGATGACCTGGTACTGGTAAACTGGCGTGAATATTTTCTATCAGTTAAAGCTCATTACAACTAAAATACGTTCTTAAATGTATTAGGCTATGGTTGAATATATTTCGTATCCGGCTGGACTGCGACCACCGTACATGTGTTAAAACCTACCACAGTGGCCTACGTCGTGTCATGTTCCAGCATGAGCCTGAGTATACTCAGTGTGTACCTGTGTCAACCGGATATATCCGGTTGACACAGGCCGCCATAGTGTCCACTGAAGACGGATAATCACCGATCTTAAAAAAAATAAGTACGATAGCCATTTTACAGGTCCTTTGAAGAACTCTATGTGTGGGGCGAGAAACTTGCTCCGTTTAATTTAGACTTTAGATTTTTGTTATTGTCCCTACTCTCAGTAGCCTGATGCGAGTCGGCTTTTCTGGCCACACTGGTCTTTAGGGTGAACGCTTTAGGCGCTCGCAACCCTTTCAATTAAGTGACTATGCTGAGGGCAACCCACTAACGGGTTACGAACCTCGGCTCAGGACGGCCACAGAGAGGATGAGACATCAACGATTAGTGGGGAAGGTTGGTGTTTAACCTAATCCTATACATTTAATCAACTTTAGACAAAATAGATATTTGCTCGTGGTTGACAATCTGGATAATCGCGAGTCCATATAACTGAGGTTCGGATAATCGAGTATTCACTGTACTTTAACCAGGACTGCGATGATGGTATTGCCTAACAGAATAATGATGTCAAGTGACGTCACTCAGTGGTGGTAGGTCTCTCATATGTAAGAGTCCGTCTGGATTGGTACCACCGCAATGTCTATTTCTACCGCCAAACAGCAGTGTGCATGCACTGTTGTGTTTCGGTTTGAAGACATTGTAGCCAGCGTAACTACTGGGCATAGGTAATGAGACTTAACATCTTATGTCTCAGGATGACGAGCGCAGTGGAATGCCATACAGTACTTTGTAAGTCAAGATGCTGGATGGTGTTTCTACTGTTTATGGGTGGTCGTATCGCTTACCATCAGGCGAACGGCATGCTCGTCTAGTCATTCAATGAAATTAAAAAATAAGTAGTTAACATTGATCAGTAGGTAATATCGCTTTGATCGGGTCGATGTGGAAAGCTTTAGATGTTTATGTTCAGCATATCCTGCCGCTGATGAAAAGCGGTGGTAAGCCTAAAAGGATAATCTACCTTCTTTCCTACACTGGACACTTTATTCCTTTCCTTACACTTACATCGGAAAAGCCACAAATGTTTATTCAATATTGTGATCTCTTTAATGGGTCATGATGATATAATTAACAGTTTTTGGTAAAGAAAACATTCAAGACATCCCAACATCGGGTACCATTTCAATTTCAAAAAGATTATTTTTAAAACTGAGAATCAAAATGACAACCAATTATTACATGGAGAGACATGATAAAATAAAGGTATAAAGCAGTCAATTAAAAAGCTGATATTGCAAAGGGCAGTAAGTACATATTCTTGAACCTGGCATGAGGCCAAGCGTGTCATGGTCTCCCCCCCCCCCCCCGTTGCCCCCTCGTAAGTGCAGTCTACGCCTCCGTGGAAACACTCATAGGAACTGTTTACGTGTAAGATCTATTATTAGACGAGGAACGGTAAACATAATGCATTTTATTTCTGCAATCTAAACCTTGGCTTCTGCTATGCTGAGACGGTGCCGCGACTATGGTGACAGAGGTAAAGTCAAAGGCGTATATAGTGAGGACCAGCCCTGCCCACCATAGAATTGCTTGGTGCACATAGCATTTTGAGGCAGCCTACTTCTATTTTATAAAGTCTAGGGCAAAGGCCCCTGGACAATGATTCTAGTTAGACCTATGTTAAGTTCCTCAATAAGCTGGTCCACTCGGTTAAAATTGCCTGCAGCTAACGTAATAACTATACTGTTGAATGTCTGTGACTGCAGGATTATTTGACTAATGGTTTCTGTTGAAAAACATTGTCTCTCGGTTACATGAAATACTGAAAATCACTCTTCTATTCATTATACACTAGAAATGTATTAATTGTGTATATATAGTTCTTTTATGCCTTGATGTACAATAAAGAGTTTAAAATACATAAATAGGTATTTTGAATGAGCCTAGCGATTCATGTCAAAAAGTTACGTGCTTAAGCAAATTACGCATAAAAATCATAATGTCATGAAATATAAGTACAAGTCATGCCACAAATTTATTACCTACTGGATAGATTTAATTATTCCAACTGTGTACTCAGAACGTGTGAAAAACGAATAATTATTCAACTAGTATCAATACACGAGGGAATTATGTAAACGAGGTAGTATTATTGGACTGGGCATGTTTATACGCGGTCGATTGATTGCAAAATCGATTTTTTAGTTTGATAAATTTTAATCGAATCGAAATTGTAGCCCGTCACGCAAACGAATGATTACGTGTACTATTTTAGCTGACTGATGGTGACATTGTTTTTTGTTTGCGTATTTATAAGCAGATTCCAACAAAACAAACTTTATAAAAAAAGTATCCATGTGTAACTTGGAATTCATTATTAGGAGTGTATACGGGAGAACATCAACTCTTGGTAATGTTTGTCAGACGATCTTAGGCGGATTGCAAAATAAAAAATAGGTTTTTCGGGGATAAAAGTCCCGTTTTATATTTTCCCGAGATAAAAGTACCCTGCGCTTCCCAGGATCTCAAACTATCTTCATACCAAATTTCATTGGAATCGGTTCAATAGTTCCAGGGCTTACTTCCTACAAACAAACTCACATGGGTTTTTTATATATCAATGCGTTACCCCTTTATAATTGTAGTATTGATGAAAAGCATCTACGAAAATCGCGGTACTATATCCAATAATTACATCAATTTAAAATATCGAGTTAACTTGCCAATTTCTCTACAAAAATTACATGATATTATTTATACCAATCAGCGTCATTAACAATATGGATTCATCATTAATTGCTGCAAGATGTGCTTTTGAAGGTAAAAAAGGCTCAAAAAATTCAAGCGCGGCCAGTTGAAAATTATTTTCTTCCTTTTTGAAGTCGACAATATGACTGGCACATAAAAAAATTCAAAAATACTTTTCGTCCAGTTTGATTTTATTATTTTTCTAATAGTGTCTAGTATCCATACTAGCATGTGCCTAACAAGTCTGCGATACAATGAGTAGTACTAGTAGCTGAGGTCGCGATAGACGGATCTAGCGTAACACGCGCCGCGCCCGCCCGCGACACACATACCGCGTACCGTCAGCAAAACAAATCATATCAGTTAATCTATACTAATATTATAAAGCTGAAGAGTTTGTTTGTTTGAACGCGCTAATCTCAGGAACTACTGAACCGATTTTGAAAATTCTTTCACTAGTAGGAAGCTACTTTACTCCTGAGTGCTATAGGCTACTTTTTATCCCGGGAAAATATTTTTGTCCCGGAAAAACTTTTTCACGCGGGCGGAGCCGCGAGCACTACTAGTGCTATATAATCTGGGAGTTGATATTTTATTTCTTACCTCTTCGGTCTAATGTTTATTTGTAAAAAAGGAATAATGATTGCCTAGATGTATGAATATGAAAAACACTTTCCTATGTAAGGTTACCCTCAATGAAGTGAGGCAAGTTTGGATATTAACTTGAACTCGTTGACAGTTTTAGATATCTTCAAAAAATTGTCCTGGGGGAATCAATGCGCAAAACATTGCATCGTTAAATAATAATTAAAGTTATCTCATTATAAGTTTTATGCTGACGGTACAAAATTGCTAAATAACCGATGTAGATTGATACCCGCGATAATGCGCGCATGAGAACTGCCAGATTGAGCTGAGTTAGCCGATATTGTTCCATTAGTATGTTTACCCACCGGTTCGTATTATCGCACACCATCTAACACCTGGACACTGGAAAGGTCAATAAATATGTAAATAGACTAACTGACACGGACACTTATTGTTACACTGAATGCATTTCTTTGCGAATTGGTTTAAATGGTTCCTAATCGTCAAATCTCTGCCTCGGTGGCGTAGTTGTATTGCGTACGCGTTACGAGTACGATTTGCGCGCTGAGGTCCTGGGTTCGAACCCCGGGTTGGGCCTAAAAAAACTTTGTGACTCGGTTTTTCCATCTTAAAAAATTACTCAGTCGCAGCTCGGAGTCAGGAAGTTGGCGGTGTGATACCCCCGTGCCTCGGAAAGCACGTAAAGCCGTTGGTCCTGCGCCTGATCTCTCTCCGGTCATGTCGGATTGCCGTCTCACCGGGCTATGAGAGTGAAGGAATAGCGAGTGCACCTGTGTATTGCGCACACACTTGTGCACTATAATATCTCCTGCGTACCTGGCTGATCTCCGTTGAGATTGGCCGCCGTGGCCGAAACTGGCTAGGAGGAGGATTTCAATCGTCAAATCGTACGGGACGTTTTATGTTATCTAAAAATCTAATGAGCAATATTTTTAGCTTGGTATTGGCGGAGGATTTTTATCTCCAAATGATTCTGCGTTGTACTTATTTAAAATTGTACCAGCAATAAATCTTTATTTCTTTGCATAGCCAATATTAGGTAATAGTAGTTTTCCTATACAGACCAAAAAACCCAGGTACTTTTAATATTTATTAAGTACTAGATTTTGCCCGTGGCTCCGCGCGCGTTAATAAGTTTTTCCGGGATAAAAGTCCCGCATTTTACTTTCCCGGGATAAAATGTAGCCTATGTGTTAATCCAGGACATGATCTACCCGTGTGCCAAATTTCATCGAAACCCGTTCAGCAGTTTTTGAGTGAAGGAGTAACAGATATCCATACATCCAGACATACTTACGAACTTTCGCATTTATAATATTAGTAGTATTTACCAAGAAATATTTAACTCTTATAAAGCGGGCGAATTTAGCTGACAAATATCTTAATATAAGTATTAAGATCTTTGAATATGCGCACTTATTACACAAAAAACGAGAGAACAATTAGAAATTACTAATTATAAGTTCAAATGTAGCTGATGTTAAATCAAATGTTGTTGCTAGCAGTGTTGTTATGTTTGATGTTTTTAATTTTTCTAACGTATCCACAACTGTCGACAATGCGTCAAATATGCGTGTTTTGCGTACATTTCAGCTGAAACATAGTGGAGTTATTTTCAGAGTACATTCGCGTGATGCGTGGAGGTTATACAAATAGTTATAAGCGCCTGACATTCACCCAGATACGATAATGATAACACAAAGATAACAAAGGACAACCCGTCACGATCTGAGAAAATGCTGACTGAATCACATATAGAACTGGAAAACATATACTTTTTACTAGTGGTAGGTCTGTCATCTGTAAGAGTCCGTCTGGTTGGGTACCACCGCAATGTCTATTTCTACCGCCAAGCAGCAGTGTGCATGCATTGTTGTGTTTCGGTTTGAAGAACATTGTAGCCAGTGTTACTAGACGTAATGAGACTTAACATCTTTGCTTCAGGATGACGAGCGGAGTTGAATGCCACACAGTACTTTGTAACTCAAGGTGCTGGATGGTGTTACTGTTTATGGGTGGTCGTATCGCTTACCATCAGGCGAACGGCATGCTCGTCTCGTCATTCAATGCCATAAAAAAACCATACGCTCTTTCTTGAAGCTAGTTGAAAACAAAGTCTGTTCCACTTATGCATCTTAATTACAGATATAGAAAAGAATAAACTGAGTTTTTTCATCCAAATGTAAAGAAAATTCAGACCGGAAGAATGAAGACTAAATAAAGATTAAAAGCCTATGATACACGCTGATAATGTAGCTTTTTATTGGTGAAAGAACCCCTGTTTGGGTAAAAAAATAAAAAAAAAACTAGCATAAGTAAATAACACATAAATATATTTTTTAGTCTAAAGTTAAGCAACTATATACTTCATTATCTGCAATAAATAACGACTTTATTATTAATTATTATATTGGTGAAAGAATTTTTCAAATCGGTCAAGTAGTTTCGGAGCCTATTCAATGCAAACAAACAATCAAATCTTTCCTCTATATATTAGTATAGAAGACTTTAAACCATCTTTTCAACCAAAATAAATCTCGGACAGCGACCATCGAAAAATAATTCGAGCGTTTTCCTGTAACCTTGCCAAAAAGAGTGTTAAATAAACAGATTTATTATATGAGAGATTGATGTTACCCCGATAAGGCGCCTCGTGAGGTGATATTGCCTCGTGACTCATTGGGGGTCAGTTAATGATCTTGTAAACGTAAACTAGCATTTGTATAGTGTTACATTAATATGGTAAGTTGTAGCACGCTGTTACCTTCGCAAAGCAGCCAGATGGTGTGTGATTTATGACGTAAAGATTTTTATTCTATGTAGTAGGGAATGGGTTACACTTAAAAGTAGATATCAAATCTCAGGGAATAAATATCGCTGAAATAAATCTGTAATTAATTCGAAATGCGGACCTCTCCTTTATAAAAATTACCTTTACCAATGATACAATTATTAGATGAGTAAAAACTTTTAGGTATGTTTCCGCTATGAACTGTTTTGTTGCTGAAGCTGACAATTATTCACTATTATTTCTTCGAACAAAACACTTTCAAAAAAATGGATTTATAGGACGTGCATTGCGGTACGATCCAAAATCCTTCTGCCTTCACTGCGCGGAAAACCATAACCATACCAGCCCCTATAATATACTGCCCACTGCTGAGCACGGGCCTCCTTTACAACTGAGAGGGTTAAGGCCTTAGTCCACCACGCTGGCCTAGTGCGGGTTGCCAAACTTCGCATACCTTTGAAATTCAGAGAACTTCTCAGGTAAGCAAGTTTCCTCACGATGTTTTCCTTCACCGTTAAAGCGAGCGATAATTCACAAAGAATACACACTTATTTTTTTAGAAAAGTCAGAGGTGTGTGACTTTGGGTTTTGAACCTGCGGACATTCGTCTCAGCAGTCCGTTCCACTCCCAACTAGACTATCGCCACAAAAAGCGCGGAAAAGTTAGTAAGTTATTATGATTTTTAGATTTTACAGCACCAAAAACAAAACTTTCTGTAAACAATGCATATTGAACTAACAAACATTTACAGGCGATTGTAATCCACCCACATCACACGATAAATAGATCGTCGGCGGTCCACAGAACTATAATGCGAATGCTTCTCGACATCTCTAGAACTGTACATACGTATTTACACAGTCGTGTATGTGTGCAGAAAGTCCTCATAAGTAGGTCAAGTGCAACAGCTAACACATATGTTTTAAGGTACGCGCACATGATTATAAAAATCGACCTTTCCATATTAATCCAATTGCCTGGGGACTATTGGCAGGTCGGGCTGACCGTCTAGCTAAATGTAATGGTCAACTGCTTTCTGCTGCCTAAATCGGACTGATACATATATTAGATGTGTGTTTATTACAGGGTATAAGTACGTTTAATTGACGATGAAGCTTCAGGATTATGTTTATGACAAGAATTAGTATTTTTGGGAATATATGACCCTTCATTACTTGTCATGTCATTGTAAACACGAAAACATAGTATTAAGAGCCAAGTTTTTATTGTGTGGCCGCATTTTAATCGTTTTTTACCAAAATACAAGAGGACATACCAAAACTAAGCCTTTCAGAAGCATAACAATTACACACTTGTCAAGTTTTTTCCTTCAGGGCCTTTTATTTTACAATTTTAGCATAGACTATCTATGATAAATATTTAGGGTAGGTACACCGTATTATATTATTTTTTGACCATCTACATGTATTATATAGTCCCGGTACTAGACCTCTGAATTCCACAAGTCATATCTATACTAATAATATAAAGCTGAAGAGTTTGTTTGTTTGGTTTAACGCGCTTATCTCCGGAACTACTCAACCGATTTTGAAAATTATTTCACTTGTAGGAAGCTCCATTACTACTGAGTGCTATATGCTTTTTATCTCGGGAAAATTCCTTTATCCCAGAAAAACTTTTTCTGGCGGCCGGAGCCGTAAGCGTCGCTTAGTAATTGATAATTTGATACTAGGAAGTTATTTGTTTACGTATTTGAAACTAACTGCCGTATACACTCTCCATTAAGTACTTAGGTAGTTTCTGGTAAAATCTCGGGAAACCTAACACTCAAAATTTTCGAACCCGATGTTTTCACCTAAAACGCAGAGGATTAATAGACAATGATCATAAACATATCCCGCATTAGGAAAGAAGAAGGATACTTATTAACGACTAGCGGCGCGCCCTGGCTTCGCACAGGTAGCAAAGCATAACATTATATTCCTATATTTATTTTTCTATCAAACAAAATATTCATGAATTATACTCATAAACCTTCTTCCTCAATCACACCGTCCATTGGTGAAAAACGTATGAAAATCCGTTCGGTAGTGTTTGAGTTTATCGCGTTCAAGAGACAAACAGACATGATAGGGGACTTTGTTTTATAATAAGTAGTGATGTAAAGACATATCCTAAAAAATAAAAAGATAAAAACCACGCGAGAAAATAAATCCGGGACAAAATTCCTCGTTTATATTGTTCAGGGATAAGCATTAGTCTATGTCCTTCCCAGGGTCTTCCCCATACTTTACTCCAAACTTTCTCCATACTTATTTGTTTGCGGTTCCACCCGCAAGAAAATATTTAGTCGGGATAAAAGTCCTGATTTTTTTTCTAATAATATGAATTAGCCTAGGTCCTTCCCAAGGCCTTAAACTATTTCCCTACTAAATTGCATCGCAATCGGTTCAGTGGCTTGGCTGTAACAGCTCCAATCGGGAGAAAATAAAATCCGGGATAAAATTCCCAGCTTATGTTTTTCTGGGATAAAAGTAGCCTACATGTCCTCTTCTGCCTCGGTGGCGTAATTGCGTACGCGTTACGAGTACGATTTGCGCGCTGAGGTCCTGGGTTCGAATCCTGGGTGGAGCCAAAAATATTGTGACTGGGTTTTTCCATCTTAAAAATTACTCAGTCGCAGCTCAGAGTCAGGAACTTGGCGATGTGATACACCCGTGCCTCAGAAAGCACGTAAAGCCGTTGGTCCTGCGCCTGATCTCTCTCCGGTCATGTCGGATTGCCGAAGTGAAGGAATAGCGAGTGCAACTGTGTATTGCGCACACAATTGTGAACTATAATATCTCCTGCATACCTGGCTGATCTCCGTTGAGATTGGCCGCCGTGGCCGAAGCTGACTAGAATTACGTTTTTTTGTCTTCTTCTGGATCTCGAAGTATATATTTTATTTTCTTGTGGTTCCACTTGCAGAAAACGATTTTCCGGGATGAAAGTCCCTGATTATATTTTCCTGGGATAAGAAGTACCCTTGGTCCTTCCCAGGATCTTAAACTATCTCCCTACCAAATTTCATATAAATCGGTTCAGTAGTTTGACCATGAGGGCACTCGAGAAAAAAATCCGTGATAAGATAAAAATCCCGCTTTATATTTTCCCGGGATAAAAAGTAGCCTATGATACTCGCTGTTTTTTTTTATTGCATTGAATGACGAGACGAGCATGCCGTTCGCCTGATTGCCCATAAACAGTAGTAACACCATACAACAACTTGAGTTACAAAGTACAGTGTGGCATTCCACTACGCTCGACATCCTGAGACATACGATGTTAAGTCTCATTATGTTCAGTAGTTACACTGGCTACAATGTCCTTCAAACCGAAACACAACAGTGCATGCACACTGTAGAAATAGACGTTGCAGTGATACCCACCCATACGGGCTCTTACACATGAAAGACCTACCACCTGATAATGTAGCTTTATATTGGTGAAAGAATATTCAAAATCGGTCCAGTAGTTTTGGAGCCTATCCAATACAAACAAACAAACAATCAAATCTTTCCTCTATATTAAACTGGGTCCAATAACTCAGTGCCATCTTTTATTCTTTACCTAAAACTAATATGTAAGGATTCTACAAACTATTTAGCGGATTTTATCGGGGTTTTTAAGTATTATTTTTTTCTGACGTTTCGAAGGCTTTGCAGCACTCCGTGGTCACAGAGCGGTCCAAATAAGTATTATTCAATGTCTAACATTTGCATAAACACGGAGACAATGTTTTGTTCAATGGAAATCAATCCTACTAATATTATAAACGCGAAAGTTTGCAAGATGTATGGATGAATGTTTGCTACTCTTTCACGTAAAAATTACTGAACGGAATTTCTATGAAATTTGGCACACGGGTAGATCATATCCTGATTTAACATATAGGCTACTTTTTATCGCGGAAAAATATAAAGCGGGATTTTTATCTCGGAAATTTTTTTTAGCGCGGGCGAGCCGCGGTAAAAAGCTGGTATGGACATAAAATTGCTGAATTCCAATACATAACATTACAAAATATTAGTTCAAACTTCAATCAATGGATGTTTCTTTAAGGAAAGATTTATCTTTTATCTTTTTTCCATTGAGAATAACTTGTCCATTTAGTATATCGCCAATCGCTATAAGGTTTCATAGGAGAATATTGCAGATTAACTCCGAGAAAAAATTAAGAGTTTTCCGTTAACGTAAATCTTATTCTATTTTGATGTATTGGCAATATATTGACATGAAATTTCTTTAGTAATATGGACTCTATAGTTATAGAAAATGGGGGGAGCACTGCACTCGCAAATATGACGACGCTGTGGAGACACACCGACCGTGGGTCCAATCCTGTTAATTTTTATTTAGGTCTGTAGCGTAGACCTTTTATGTGTTTGGGCCGCATGTTAACTAGATCTTTTACCCCCTTTTCTGTGCATATTAAATATTATTGAGTATTATTGACACTGGATCAGAAGGTACACTAATGGCCTATTTTTATAAAGAAGTACGTTCATACCTGCTACCATCGGTGTCATATCAAAAATACCCTAATGGCCTATTTTTTTAAAGAAGTAAGGTATGAACACCTGCTGCCATCGGTTTCATAGCAAAAAATTACCAATCAAAACAAAGTGTAGTTGACATGCTTACAGATGACTTATTTTGATAGGTTCATTCTTATTAACGCGTGGTGGGATATTATTATTAAAATCGGCCATTCGTCCATTCTGAATATCTATGGCCTATCCTACTAATATTATAAAGGCGAAAGTTTGTAAGAATTTCTGGATGTATGGATGTTTGTTCCTCTTTTACGCAAAAACTACTGAACGGTTTTCGATGAAATTTGGCACACGGGTAGATCATGGATTAACACATAGGCTACTTTTTATCCCGGGAAAATATAAGGTGGGACTTTTATCCCGGAAAAACTTTTTAACGCGGGCGGAGCCGCGGGCAAAAGCTAGTAATCTATAAAATATACTTGACTCGCCAAGTCGGTACAATGTTGCGTGTTAAACTAAATTGTTTAATAACCGCTTAAGGGACATGTAACATGTTATTTTGTATCTAATAATATGAAATTATTAGTGTTGACGTTTGAATTTGTGCTCTATTGATTCGATTTGCGAAGTGTCCGCATACAATATACGCCTAATGAACACGTTTTGTAGGACATAAATTATATCTCTTCATATGTTTGTTAAATAATATATATTTATTACTTGATATATTGCGCTACTATATTTAATAAGTAGAGGGTTTTTTTTACAGTAACTATGGGTACTCGGTACCCAGAGAACTTCACTCCTTTCAGTAGAAGAATTAATTCTGTTACAGAATATTACCTACATAGTTAAATTTAAATTACATGGGACAAAACCGTAAGGGTCCAATGGCTGGATTTTGTACCTTTAATGAAAAATATATCGTATGACCTAATTACATGCAATACCGTGTATAAAATTTATCAACTTGACCTTGGAGTAGGCAATTTTACGAACAATTGATAGACATTTCAATGCATTACAGCTTTAGTGACAACTCTATGCAGGCAGAGCAAACAGCAAACTACCTCTTGCGCGCCATTTCCTTGGTACCCGTCTGAAAATGAGAATATAAGGTGTCTCACAAGACCTTACTTAACTCTGCAAGCGTTTTCACGTGTTTTTCATTAAGGGGTCGATCAGCCGATCTGCGTCCTATCTAGCCTTAGTCAGGAGCAATAAAAGATCTTTAGAGATAACGGCTGAATCAAAATTCTGAAGTTCTTATGAACCTTTATGTTACAGTATATCGAAAATAAATATAAAATACAACAAATTGAAAACTCAGGTACAGCTCATACAATGAAATAAAAACATAATTAAACTTGTATCCTACAAGTAATAAATGCTAAATATTTATCCCGCATAAATGCGTGTAATATACGATATATCATTAAACGTATTGCGTCTACATTCAAAAGGTAATGGTTATACGGAGGCTAGCCAGCGAACATGTGCCACAGCTGGTTTGACCTCTCATACGACAGGGTGCGGCACACGATACACAACCTCATATGTCGGTGAGATGTTTTGAACAAGATCTCTACAAGTTGATTTTCGTAAAGCTTAACGAAATATCAGAGGAACTAAAATACTATAAAAATACACATATGTGCCATTTATATTTGAAAGGATGAGCAGAGGTGCCAGTACTGCATCCACTTTTCGCTATATGCATTCCATTGTGATAGGAGCGATGTATTGAACAGCAATTCCGGTTTTATTTTCTAATTCTATGCCTATTGTTGTACTTGAATTGAGCTCTACGCGTCAGAAAAAAATAAACATATCTACTTTAAATTATAATTAGTTATGATGTAAGTACGTGAGTTATCGCCCCGGTTGACTCTGCAAGTTCTTTAGTGATAAAGAAAATTGTTCACGGTAGCGAAGCTCTACCATTTACTTAAAGCTCGAATTTCGGAAGCATGTAAGTAATAAGTAGTACGCGAATGGTTAAAAACAATCATATTTTAACTATTTTTGATAAATATATTTTTACTTGTTTATACTTTTTATAGGCCTTTTTGCCTATGTTCAGCAGTGGACGTCATGTGGATGATGATGATGATGATACTTTTTATAAAAAAATAGTAAAAAAAAATATAATATGCTTCATTAGACGCCCGCGATACAATTTTGACAAACACTCATATAGCTTCTTATATACTGTTATGTTATGTTTAAAAATTAAAACTATTATGCGCAGTCAGCGTATTTTAATACAACGATGGATTTGAAATGTTTACGAGATTGGTATTGTCACACATATTCGAAATTTTTGTATTTTAGAATAACGAAGGGGTAAGTGGACGATAGCCTAGTTGGAAATAGAACGGTCTGCCGAGACGATGTCCGGAGGTTCAAATCCAAGGCACACACCTCTGACTTTTCGAAGTTACGTGTGTATTGTTTATCAATTATCGTTCGCTTTAACGGTGAAGGAAAACATCGTGAGGAAACCTGCATACCTAAGAAGTTCTTAATAAGAATTTCGAAGGTATGTGAAGTCTACCAACCCGCAATAGGCCAGCGTGGTGGACTAAGGCCTAAACCCTCTCAGTTGTAGAGGAGTTCCGTGCCCAGCAGTGGGACAGTATATAATACAGGGCTGGTATTATTAAGTTTACATTTACAGCGGTCAACAATGAGACTGAACGAACACTGCAATAAATCTTAAGTGTTAATAGTGATAAAAAAAAATATGAACTATCGGAAGACGTCGTTCCTCTCGACTATTTTTTTTATTAATACATTTATCAAAAATGTATGTCGTACAAAATTTAACGGAAAATGATTTTTCTAAATTAGAGCTATAATTAGTAAGTTATAAAGCTTTGAAATGTTACTATTGGGTAGATGCTTTGAGTATATCTCAAAGGGTAGATGACATTATATTGGTGGCAGGAAAAAAATGGACCGAAGCAGCCCTAGACCGAGAAAAATTTTAGGAGGCCTACATCCTGTCAGGGAATTCCTGTAAAAATAAAGCTAATTAAAATGATACCGCTAACTTATAAGTTATAATGCTTATGATTTAATACATTGGATTAAGAACAAAATATTTCGTAAATATTTTTTATTTTTTATTTTTTTTATTTATTCAAGACACACACAGAATACAATCAAAACATACAATAATGACTATAGCTAGGGTTAGTACTAAATCTATATTGCACTCCAAAATTTGTGCCCAAATCATGACTACTACATACGATGTGTTAATATTTAGCTATAATTATACTAATAAATAATTAAAATAACGTTTTTAAGTTTACAGGAAATAATAAAGGCTTTACTAATGTTTTTTATAACGCCACTGAACCTCGGCTCATAGGCCGGGTAACTGAATGCGGACGGGCCTAAGCCAAGTCAGCAGCAACATTTAGGAGATAAAATATTGTGTATAGCGCGGAAGGAGAAAGGAATCAGTCGTGATCTATCTGAAGGAATTTTCTTACAATGCAGCAAGTGTTGTGTGTTTTGAAGGTTGATGTGCGTGAATTTTGGAAGGTGGAGTGTCTGTAGACAGATGCGGAGCTGTGTAGAGATTACGACTGTGGTTAATACAAATATTGGAACTATTAATGCGCCATTTTTGAAGGCGCCGCATTCCTATAACTTCGTCTTTGACTTCCACGTATTTAGAAAGTTTTTCGGCTATTGGGGACTGTATGTTAGGTATAGGTGTTAGGTATCGCTAATCGCTATTTCTATAACGTAAAATATTTTTTTTGTGTTTTATCAATTAATATTATATCTGGTCTATTGTAGAGTAAATAATGACTTGTCATCATAGTTGCTCTTAAACACACTGCAGGGACCAAAACAATAATTATTATACATACTCGCACAACTGATGCCGGAAGCAACATAGCCAATTATTGATATACTTTAAAAAGGAAAGTAGCTTGTTTTCCTACTTCCGAAAGCAAAAACTAAATCGAAGCCCTAAAGAATATCTCGTAATCACTATTACCAATTACGTCATCGAAGGAATGGTTTTTTGGCGGTCAACAACCGAGCCGGTCGCGGTCAACGTGCGCAAACGCAAACTGCATCGCACTTTCACTTTTTACTACATACTTGTACGTGATACACATTTTTTTATTCGTGAGCTTAGAGCGACATCTTTTATTTGTCGCACAAACCATAAATTGGCACTTTCAAACACTAGATATTGAGGTGAAGTTTTTCAAGTGTCAATGTAAAAACGAGGAAAATAGAAATGGTACAATTAGCCACATAAATAGCTGAACAAATTGAAGAAGAAAAATGATGATGATAATGTGAAAGAAAAAAATAATTCGTAAGAAAACAAAAGTGTACAGGTGTTTTGAAATTTTTTATTTGTTCTACTACTTCTGTAGCTGACTGTACATTGAAGCATTTTATAAACTAATAGCTATTACCTTATATATGTTATTACTAACTTAACATTATTTTAACTTCCCGAATTTTAAATGTGTACCTATCGTGGTACCTATATTGTGCAAAATGCAAGACAAACTTTAAATAGTTCCCGCCAAAATATTTTCTCGTGTTTCTTCGTTTTTGACTAAAAGTTAAGATTTTATAATTAACTTATCATGGTTAGATGACAAGAGTCCATCAGTCATGGTGTGCGAAGAATGCGAATCGATGGTTCCACGTGTTTTGCACAATATTGTGCTACGCAGAAAAGAGCGCTAAACGGATATAGAAGTGGGCGGATTACACTCGCCGACAAAAAGTGCCAGTCTCGCCCGGCCCTCTCGGTTAAATGCATTTCGAGAATTGCATCACGATATACCTCAACAGACGTCAGCAGTTCAAATTAATTACATATGCATGGATAGCGCCATAGACTCCAAACGGCTCAATCTATGGAGTTGTTTCGGACTTATCTGATTACTGTTGTTCTCATGGTTACTAGTTCTTATTATAATCACCACTGTGTGACACACCTTAGATTAGAGAAAGTATTATTCATTGGTGGCTACCACGAATTAAAGATAGGTGGCTACCTACGGTATACTGGACCACACGTCATACGTAGTAAGTATCTCAAGTAGTCTGTGCACACGACGATGACAGTATTCCACTTCCTTTTATGGCAAATCCACTTACGTTTTAGCGCCCTCTATTGCCGCAACGTGTGTATAACTCATGCAAAAAATGGGAGTAAGGTTTGTAATTACGCGTAATAAAAAAAGTTATGAATAAACAAATAATTAATAAATTGAGTTGAATATTTTTCTCATCAAGTAAGTAGGTACATACCTACATGAAATTGTAAACAAAATAAAAGTGGAAATAAAATACCATGCTCAAAATTTACAAGTACTTATAAGCAAAAAGAAAAAGTGCATGAAAGTACAATTTTGTAACAGGTTGGAATGTACTGGTTTTGACCTCGTGTTCGATGTTGCATTCAATTGCAATATTAGATAAAGTCGGTGGGTGTCGTGGTGGACTGTTGGCGTACGTGGCGTACTGCTGTCCCGAACAACGGCAAGAGCTGCACGGCGACGCATGGTTCGGATGCGTCGTCGCCAGCTCTGCCGAGCAGTGCGTGCGCGAACTCGTAATTACGTTACTGCATAAAATCAGTAACGTTTCGGTCCACCACGATGCCTTTATGATTCACTATGCTTTTCTCCTCCACGACGCGTTTTTTTTTTCATAATAAACGGCTGATTAACAGTTGAGTCTTTACCGTACCCTTATGCAAAGAACCCCGCAAATTCGGGCATCAATAAAAACAGCTAGTAGATAAAACCGTTGTCGTTTTGCTTCAGATCTGTTATTAACGATTTTCGATAATAAACATTGCAAACACATAAACTATGATTTCAAACAGGGCTTAAGTATTGTACTTGTACAGCCAGAAACTAAATTCAGAATATAATATAATTATTTGTCTGCAGCATGACTTGGCTGGTGACTTGTCTAGGATAGAACTATAAGTAACATGAAGTGAGACTTTGCCTCTACGTTTCGTATGGTGATTGCAGTAAGTGATTTTCGAAACGCTTTATACCTCTCTACTCCCTGTCACTTTTTTTAAACCCTGAGTGAGTCTTCCCATCGGGCGTAGAAATTTCAAATCCAGGAGTAGACGTACCTAGCATCCTTAGAATAGACCTAGCTGTTTATGTCTTTACTATTATAAAATACTTTACGTATTTTTATGCTCCAATCTTGAGAAAACTTATATTCCGTATAAAATTCTAGTTACGACTCTACTAGGCAAAAGTCAGGATGGCCGAGCGGTCTAAGGCGCTGCGTTCAGGTCGCAGTCCACTTCTGTGGGCGTGGGTTCGAATCCCACTTCTGACAATTTATTTTTACTACGTCATTTCCCTTTTTGTCGTTTTAATTGTGACTGCAGCATTGGTGATTTAACATTAAGTATAATATATAAAGTATACATATAAGTAATCTTATTGGTTACGTCGCGTTGTGTATTGATTCCACCAGAATATATAATGTAGACCTAGTTTTTTTTTCGCGAAATGTAGAACTTAACTGCACAACTCATGGGTTCATTCCAACAAGTTCACGATGTTTAAAAAAGGTATACCGTACCGCACGTATGTACAAATTTTACCACTACCGCCATCTCTCGTCGTGTCAGCAAGTTTAGTAGCGATTTATAATATTGGCATTTACATTTATTTTCCCTTTAAACATGAATATTAAAATTAAAATAGTGACATGAAATCGTTGTTAAAAATTGTAGACTCATAAATGTTTTATCAGATGTTAACTCAACACTGACATTAAAATCTCTATCACATTTATTTCATTCTTCTTGAAACGGAACACAGTTTTAATTTTTTTAATGTCAAACCAAGGTCATTATTTTCAAAAGTTTTCAAGGGTATTTGCAAGGAGGTATTTGGTGATTAAAAAAAATATCATTGTTCTATTTACATATTGTTACAAAGATTTTACAAAAATGACTATAATAAAAGTAAGTGATGAGCAAGAAATAATAAACAAACTTGCGTCTTACATACAAAAAATTTCCAACGATGCTATTTACAACCGAGGAAATTTTTATATTGGCTTATCAGGTAAATAATTGCTGTATCACCTTAATTGCTTACATGCACAATTTTTAATCAATATTAAATATAAGTAAGATAAACTTTTCATATGCTATCGGCAATCACACTCTTGAGCGTAAAAATTCAGTTAAAGATCTTGGGATAATTTTTGATGATCAGCTGTCTTTTCGTGAACACTATGACTACATAGTTTCTAAAGCCAACAAATTGCTTGGATTTGTTTTCCGAACCACCGTATCTTTTAAGAACACTAATAGCTTGCTTTTGCTATATTTTAGTTTAGTTAGATCAGTTTTAGAATATGGATCTTTAATTTGGAATCCTTTTTACTCGGTTCATGTTAATCGTATTGAAGGAGTACAAAATAAATGCCTTAAGGTTATAAGTTATCGAAGTGGGTTTAACCGTAGTCTAGCTACGTATGGGGACAGGTTGTCTAAATTTAAAGTTGTAAGGTTAGATACCAGGCGCAGATATGCAGAGTTAATTTATCTACATAACATAATTCACTCTAAAATTGACTCTCCTGAACTACTCTCACTTATTATGTTTAACACCCGATTCAAGATACGTAATCCGAACATCTTTACGCTTCGAGTTTGCTTTAACAACACCTCATATTACAACCCTATAACTAGAATGTGTCGCTCGTACAATGATTTGGCTAAGAAAAATACACAAATTGACATTATGAACAGCAACTTAGCAAAGTTTGTTATAAGTTTACGGCAAATACTGTTTTAAAAGTTTAGAATTAGATTTTAAAATAAATAAAATAATTATATTATAAAGAACTAAGTAGGCGGTTTATTACTATAATTATAAGTAAATATTAACACATCATATGTAGTAGTCATGATTTGGGCACAAATTTTGGAGTGTAATCTAGATTTAGTACTAACCCTAGCTATAGTCATTATTGTATGTTTTGATTGTATTCTGTGTGTGTCTTAAATAAATTAAAAAAAAAAAAAAAAATCACCAGAAAAAGTTTTACTGTGCAATTACTATCCCAAATACTTGAAGGTATTTGCTTTTAACATGTTTTCGTTTAAAAAAGTAACCTCTTTTCTATATGTCTATAATAAAACAATATGTATTTTGTCCGCTTTCTCCACGTGTTAGTAGCGGTGCAGTTCTTTTAGATGTATGAATGTACATATTTGGAGCAAAATAATGCTAATACATACAATGAAAAAGTAAATAACATCGTTATTTGACTATTTTTTGTCCAGAACTTTGCTGGCATTACTAACAAACAAAACACTGTTAACATTCTCACAAACAGAAGCTAGTTTTCAATATTCAACATAACATTAAGTACATCTAAAGACTAAAACCATTCATATTTAACTGTCCAGCTTAATAAGCAATTGGTCTTTGTTACAGGTGGCTCAGTAGTTAAATATCTATGTGAAAGTCTTCCTAAAATAGATACAGATTGGTCAAAATGGACACTTGCATTTTGTGATGAGAGAGTTGTTCCTGAAGATAGCAATGATTCTACATTTGGCACTTATAAAAGAGATCTAGTACCAAAAACGGATTTGAAGGAGAGTCAGTTTGTCACTATAAAACAGGGCGTTTCAGGTAATTAGCTGAATATTTGGAAATGAATAATGGATTTTGTAATGCAAGTAACTGATAAAATTTAATTTTGTTTTACAGTGCTGGTATGGTACTGCTAGTATTATTTTAATTTTGTTTTCATTAATATATTCAATATTGGAATAACTATAGTTATATCTAAATAGGATCAACTCCAATATGCTTATTGGAATTACCATAGTACCTCAAACTGACATTGTGTGAGAGAAAGTTGATTTATTGGATCCAATAAAACAAACTGTCTAAGTACAGTTTTGAAAGCAAAACTACTGTGTTATCATAATGCTGCTAATATAAAATATATTATTTATATGTGCCAACATTATCTTCACCGCCACTCCCTGGCGCAGTAGTCTGCAATTGTTGGTGGTAAATGTGGTGGTAATGGTGGTGGAAAACTTTTTTTCGACATGACAAGCATGCCAGTCTGGTGGTAAGCGATGCAACCACCCATAAACATAATAGACATTGCGGTGGTACCTACCCGGCCCCTTGCATATGAGACTTACCACCAGAATAGTTCCATCAACAACAAATTTTATCATATAATAATCTATTTCCAGCTGAAGAGGCAGCAATAGACTACATAGAAAAATTGAAAAAAGCATTTGGTGGGGATGAATTTAAATTTGACTTGCTGCTACTTGGCATGGGGCCTGATGGTCACACATGCTCACTGTTCCCTGGGCATCCTCTACTGGGGGAGACCAGTGTGTCAGTGGCAGCTATAACAGATTCTCCTAAACCACCTCCCGCACGCATCACTCTCACATTCCCTGTACTTAACAACGCAAGGAATTGCATTTATGCTATAAGCGGTTCTGGAAAGGCTGATATGGTTAAGGTATGTTGTAAATTGGCACTAGAGGACGAAAAATGTTGGAAATTCTTGTTCTTGCCATGGATGAATGGCACTTAAGTTACAAATCTTTGGGATTAACATCAACAATAAATCTATACTAATATTATGAAGCTGAAGAGTTTGTTTGTTTGTTTGTTTGAACGCGCTAATCTCAGGAACTACTGGTCCGAATTGAAAAATTCTTTTTGTGTTGAATAGACCATTTATCGAGGAAGGCTTTAGGGTATATAACATCACGATGCAACTATTAAGAGCGAAGAAATAATGGAAAATGTAAAAAAAACCGGGAAAATTATGCATCCTTGCGGGCTTCCATTGCGTGCGCTGCGAAAACGGTAAAAGATACCAAAAATATATGTACGAAAGAATTATTTCTCTTGAAATGATCTAAAAAAATGTCCGCGACAGTATATATCTATCTTTTAAGATTAACTCTCTAGAACCGTTTTTATGGTAATCAAATTTGGTCGAAATTAATGCATTATTTGTTAAGAGTTGTATCAACGTCATAATATTAATCTTTATCCAAATAAATGTGTTGGATAGAGTGATTCAACGGGAAGGTTTTTATGTATGTACTTTTAGCCCGGAAAAACTTATTAACGCGGGCGAAGCCGTGGGCAAAAGCTAGTTAGCAATAAAACAGGTGGTTATTACGCTAGATGTAGTTAATAAGTATGTCCGCGTGGTTTTTTCTTTTAAGTTTGTGTTGTTCAATAGGGAGTTATCTATCTATTTATCTATCAACGTTGTGGTATCGAATAGTCTGCAAATTGTTACAATATTATATTTCCGATGTTTTGGAAGAAATTGAGTTAAAATTAGTTCAAAAATGTATTTGATGTATATTTTTCCAGCGCATATTAAAAGACAAGGAGGATTTGCCGGCGGGCAGAGTAAAACCCGACGGTGGCTCTCTCTACTGGATCGTCGACGAAGCAGCTGCGGTTCATCTGTAATTTTTTGATATAAATTTTTTAATACTGTGAAATGATATACAAAGAAATCATTTGAAATTAAAATACATACAATCAACATTTATTATAAGGAAGGTGACAGCAGCAATACAATAGGGTTTTGTTGACTGTGTGTCACACACACATCCTGGCATTATATCAGCCCACGTAATGTGGGCCAATTGGAATGGTTTAGAACCTCTAAAGTTAGTGCAGCTAACCCCTACTTTATCCAAGGAAACTTACAGACTTCAAATATGGGAGAGGTTCTCAATTCGACACGCGTTTTTTTTTGTTGCCTCAGAACTGTCATTTCTTAATTAGTTTCTTAATGTATATACTTCCAGATGGGTCAATTAGTCAACGACTCTAAAATTGGAAATCAAGGTATAAGTAAATAAATTATTTTTCGGTTTTTAGTGGTTTTGATGCTGATTATATTTGATAGTCTAGAGCGAATGTGATGGAAGTGTAATGCTTTGGTGTAGGTGTCCATCTTTAAAGTTTGGAATACAAGAAATAATTATCTACAGCGAACGTCTTATGATAATGTGATTGGATAGGGAAAATTACCATTTTTGCAAATGTCAAATTATTTACATACATTCCTTGTTGTATTTGTTATGAATAAAATGTTGGCTGGTTAATCTGCGTATCATTTCCTCATAATAACTACAGGTAACATAGTATATTAGCAATATAATGTGTTGCACGGATGCATGGGCATATAAGGGGTTAAGACCCGCCCCCCCCCCCCCCCCAAGCTTACAATAAACCACGCTACGCCACTGACCGTTAACATTTTGAGGATCCACCCCCTTCTTAGACGGTGTCATGCAAGGCAAGCACCCACGCCACTAAAATATATCGTAGGACCCCCCATGTGAAAGCTATAGGTTCGCCCGTGCAAGGATGTTGTGTACAAAACTCGAGGTATTTTTGTTAATTCTCACTCTTTAGACTAGCAAGTTCACGCAGGACTATATTGCGCAAGAACTTGCAGACGAGTTTTCACTAACCGGCAATATTATAAGTCAATACAAATGCGACTCGCCACAACTCCTGCAAGCTCTAAAATATACAGAAGACAGTTTGCTGTGATTATTTACACGGTAAAAATAGCGAAAGATAACTTCTGCAAGTTTTCAAGCTAATCTAAACCCCGCTTTAGGCACATAGCTATCATACACAGCCACGAAAAGGAAGTCATATTTAGCCAAGACGACGATTTTAAATCCATTTGACACCTTTTACTTACGCTTGACCAATTTATAAACTAATGCTTAAGGCACTTGTCCCATCGTCGACGATGAACGATAAGCGAGTAGATATAGTAACTAGAAAAGAAAGTATATTTCCGATAGTTTAAATGCTGGGCTTTGGCGGGTGTATGAGTGGGACAGGTGATTATTTTTTTTTTAACCTGGACCTAACGGCCAGTAGCCTGAAGAGAGTCGGCTTTCCTGACCACACCGGCCCTTAGGGTGTACGCGTGCCTCGGTGGCGTAGTTGTAGTATGGTACGACTGCAATGCTGAGGTCTCGGGTTCGATCTCCGGGTCGGGCATAGTGATATTGAGTTTTTCTATTCAATATCAGCTCGGAGCCTGGAATTTGTGCCCGACATGGCGATAGGCTCACCCCCTATCACATCATGGGACGGAATAACGGCGAAAAGTGGGTGCACTAGTTGCGCCTCTGCCTTCGGGGATAATAGGCGTGAGTGAGTGTGTGTTTTTATCACATACACAGTGTGTGCGTGAAAAAAAAAACCACTCGCTCTTGTAGAGAATGACACTGGACGTCGGTACTCGGTCAACGCGTGTTCCAGTGAGCATCACTCCGCGTGTAATGCGTATAATCTTCGATAACTCTTATCGGTAAGACATACTAGTGGAGGGAGAGTTCTCGCCAGCAGTGTGAACTGTCAACGTATAACTATAATCTCTTATTCTCATGAGATCTAAATCTATTTTACGTTTCCTGAGCGAGAAAATATTCCATATTCGTCGAGACTAGTGCCTATATGGTTCGGCTTCTATGTCTTCAACCTTTTGGTAGGTTAGCTAGGCTAGCGGTGTCCTCAGCGGTGAGGATCGCGGCGAGTTCCTCCCAATATTTCTAATAAAAATTATCCATAGTTTTCTTTATCTCCTGCCAGCCCGGGCCCGAGAAAAATGTCTAGTTATATAAGTGACTTTTGTAATAATAAATTAATTTAATGAATCTTGACTTATCATAAGTGCAACTATGTTCGCCTACATGATGAATAAAGTATTTTATTTTAACCTCACGGAGATTAGTTTTGCATATGTCGCGTCGCAAGGGACCAGGATGTGTAATAAAATGACATGGCAGGTTCCAATATGTGTATTCCCTCAGTTTCATATGCCCGCGAGATCATCACAACAGCATTCTTTCACATAAAAAAGACCTCGACTATTTAATTGTTACATTACGATTAACCGCCTATGACAACTTTAATATTTTATTCTCAATAATCATAATAGTTAATTACAAAAAGTCTGTCAACTAAATACAAAAAATTCGGCGCGCATAGCGCACCAAACGCTTACATCCATATACATATTTCGTAGACATAAGATATACGTAGCACTACTTAATTTTTTTTAATTATTTTATTTTAAACACACCGTAACCTATTTGGAGTCGGCTGCCCCGGCCGAGGCCGGTCACACTGAATTTAAACAATAATATTAACATAGTTCAATCGAATCGGTTTCATTTATTTTACACGTGGAGGTTGTGTTCAGCGGCGGTCGGCGGGCGGCGGGGGCGGGGGCGGGGGCGGAGGAGGAGGCGGGGGCGGGGGGCGGCCCCGCGTCGCGCCCGCGGGGGGCGCCGACCCAAACTCTATGTACATTTGTCTGACGACTGCGTGAATGTTGAGTGCCTGCAACAATTACAATCATTATTACTCTCAAATAGGATACAAAATATGGTTATATTTCGAGCATATTTTGGGCAAATAAAAAAAGGGTGCGTGTACTTATGTAAGCGCCAAAGAAGTTATACTTCTTTGGCATTAATTATGTCAAACATGGGTGTGGAAGGTAGAGTGGGTCAGGCGGGTCAAGAGGGTGTGGGGGTGGCAAGTACACAGTACAGTAGACCCACTGTACTAGAAGCCCTACCCTATCCTCTAAGGTAAAGTTCCTGATAGAATAAAGTGAGGATATTAAGAACCTCCTTTATTGAAGTCGGTTAATAGTATTGAACTAAATTAGTGATGTGGGCGCATAACCTGTGACTTTTTGAGTTACATGATGCGCGCGCATCTTAAAATTTCGCTCTCATCATTTTTTCATAACGCACCTATAACTTCAAAACATACGAAACCATTTTTATTTCTAGTAAATCATGTCCTGGATAAATTAACTCATAGACAACTTTTCATTCCGATAATTTACTCCCATGGGAAATAATGGGAATTATTAATCGGACTCTGTATGTAGATGGCGCTGGCGTCGTACTGTGTTTAGGGCATTTTTTAATGGGAAAGGCTTTACACATGGGTGACGCCCCGAGCAATACCTAGTAATTGCAGTGGCTAGGTATTTACACTTCAAAATAAACCTACTTATGTCTCAATATACTATTAGGATATTGGGTCCACTATGGATGACAGGCAAAACTTGTTCTGCCTATATAAAAATCAAAATATGCAGATGTTCGAGAAAGTCATAGCGTAAACAGTAGCAGTGGGTGAGGAAGTTAATCAAGCTATTCTTGTTCGACATAATCAGCCAGTCTTTAGTTCTCACCTGCGTTTGAACAATATGACGCCATAATCTGACCATTATTGCCAGCAAAAATTGCGTACAATCCTCGCAAGCCTTAAAATAATTGCTATGTTTCCATAAGGCTTGAATATGATTACCTTTTTTTTTTGTTTTCGCGGAGAGAGTGACTTATTTTACTACCGCCCAGCCTTCAAGGGGGGCGACTGAGCGGTTATGTTGGGTTCACCGTGCCTTACGACCCAGCGTTGAGCCGCCGGGCCGAGTCCCTAACCTATGTACACCGCACGGCATACCAACTAAAACTCCGCGGTGGCCATCTTCGGCGCATTAGTGACGGCTGCGGGTTTCTGCAGCCTGTCTCCTGTTTGGGGGGGGGGGGGGCTCAGAAGCCCCCGCGCACCGAAGGACGCCCTCGGCGTCAACGGCAGCGTGAGGCCTACCTGCCACACTGCCATCCATCACGAAGGTCGCAGCAATGTGCTAAAAACAGGCACAAAACTAAAGACGGACAGCCCTCTGCCGCCAGCCCGCGACCCCCGGTGGCCCCTATTAGTCGCCTTTTACGACAGGCAGGGGATACCGTGGCGGAATTCTCCAAACGCCCCCAATCCACAGAGCAGAGAATATAATTACCTGCAACAGCTAGTTAGGCGCCCAATAGGACTGCGAGTAGCTCGGCTTGCTGGCCGGGGGCTTGCTGGACGCCGCGCGGCCGCCACCAGACCCGCTCTCCTGCAATAATAACACTTATTATTACACCACTCTCGTGTTATATAACATTGTACAATAACATTCAATAGCACCAACACGGGAGTTTCCTGTGTTTTATTTCATACACTATTTTAGATGTAACAGAAAATAATACGAAAAATAAATTCTTCTGTGAAATCAGCATCAATATTGGTTGAAAAATTAAGCAGTTATTCATATTTGAAATATTATCGTGAATAAAAGAGCGTGGTGGGGATATCACGCTATCTCTTTCGAACGTACGCAGCGTTATGGTCGGTGACACCCGGTGACGTCACACTCTGGTATTACTATTATTTGTCAATTACCCCTTCTACCAAATTTCAAAGCTTTATAACGTCATTATTGCGATAATTTTGAAAATTATTTTGCGTTAAATTTTGGATGGCAAGTAATCAACTGCCATATTAAGTGTTCCCGTTCCGGGATCAGCCTGTATCAGCCAGTTTCCTGGACTAGTTAGAGGTAGTAATGTCAAAAGTCGACTCTCTCTGGACTCTACTTCATTTACTATCAAATGCAGTGGAGTCCCTTTAACATGCTATGATCTATTTTTTTTATTATTATTAACGGTCCAATACACATTTGTGCTAATAACTTTGATATGTGCCAAATATTTGATAAAATCAAGCAAGCAATCAAAGTAGGTGAATACGAACAGAATATTTTAGTTAAAACAGTGCTATTGAAGTTATAAGAAAAGAATTATTAGTGCTAAACTACTTTTATACTGCAACAAAAGCATTAGTACGTAAAAGGAATTGATATTGTAATTAAAGCATTGATAATAATTTATACGTTATAACAAAATTAATAACTTAAAAAAACAATAAAAAAATCCTATTAGAACCATTTAATAAAATTATTAAAGTGGGTAGTCAGATATTTACTGCCAAAAAATGTTTTGTTAGATTAAAAAAATAATATGATTTACTTTAAGTCCAAGTCATACACTATTAAAAAACTTTTGTTTATTTTTTATTCATGAGAATAAACTGCTAAATCAAATAAATTGTGCCATCGTTGCTACGCATACTAAGAAGTAACATCTAAAGTAGTTCAAACGCTGCAAAGTGCTTTATAATTATTTTTTTTGTCTGTGTTGTTCCTTTTTTATTGTTGTGCGCAATAAATTACCGATTGGCTTGTTTTTATTGGCTTGTTTTAATTAAATAAAAAAATAATAATTTTGAAAATAGAACACAAAATTCTTGTATACCTTTACGATTTAGTAGAAACATACAAGTTACAACTAAACGTGTTGTTTATGAAAAACGTTATTCAAGTTGGCTTTTTATGGCTTTGTGGGGTTTGACAATTGATTTATTCATAGCATAATAAAATACTAATTTAGCCAGACACATTTATGTAGTTTGCATTACAAAAAACTAATTAACTAATGTATTGGATGATGCATGAGTGAGTAAGTTTTCCAATTAGCTCATGATAGAAAAAAAATCATAGACTAAAAATATGCCCGTTCACCAAAACAAACAAAAAAAAAAGAATAAATATTTTAGACACAAATACATGCATAATGTTAGTTAAGGCGGGTAGTGCCAACATAAATATTTATATATAGCTACATGTAACAGCGTAAATATATACATATATAGTGTATAAGACACGGACGACTTACCCGCCTGTTATGATTACTGTTCACCCGTACATCCATCTACAAACGAAAGCAAACTATTGTAATATAATAAACAAAAATATGTGACAACTGAAAAGAAATATATCTATACATTCATGCATTATGTATTGTGTGTCTCGGATGGGCTCGTATGCCGATTTACGATATGTACTTTGAGAATATATAGATACTAAACTATATACTAAAGGATATAATGAGGTCTATGGAGCTATGAAAACATATAGGTTTTTTCCACGAAGGCATAGGTCGAGTCGTAAATAATAACTAGTGGTGAAATCTGCCCCATAGTGTGAAAGTGGGTAGTATCTGCATTCCGTATATAAAACCAAAGAGGAAAAAAATTTACTGTCTATATGTTCTATGTCTTATTATCTAGTACGTAACTACGCTATTAACCATTTGTACCTATTCTCTCTAAGTTAAAGGTATCCGTAGTATTGGACACACGACGTGGCATTAAAATAAGGTAACGTAGCCGCTCTATAATATATTTTGGCCAATATGGAACTGCCTAACGAGGAGACTATCGATGGAAGTAATTGTCATTTATTTGATACCAATGTGCGGAGGTAATAGTTGCATGTTGTAAAAATTATTTTAGGAGATTAAAATGCTAAATATTCAATTATCTCTTCATGAGCACTAATACAGCATTTCGGCTATTGCATGTTTTGTCTTTCAAACTTATAATATGTAGCATTGTATGGAAACTGGAAAGTGACAAAAAATGCTGTAAATAATCCTTTATTAAGGGTAAGAAATTAACAAAAACAACTTACTTTTTTAGAAGGCAGATGTGTTAAGTTAAAATTGTTCTCGTTGACGCCTTTTAAATCTTACCATTTGTGCCTTTAATAACTCAAATTAACATAAATTTCTTTGAAGAATTCTTCTCGTATTAGAAGAAAGATAAGAACTAACCAATAATTTCACATGCAACGTTTTGATAGTGCGTTCAGAAATATGGTTAAATGAGGACATGGAAATTCGTTGACATTACAATGGACTTGATTTTGGGTCATGTAATTTATGTTATTATGAAAGAAGACTTTTCTTCTTTTATGAAAGAGACGGCGATAGCCTAGTTGGGAGCGGAACGGTCTGCCGAGACGTATGTCTGCAGGTTCAAAACCCAAAGGCACGCACCTCTAACTTTTAAAAAGTTATGTGTGTATTCTTTGTGAACTGTCGCTAGCTTTAACGTTGAAGCAAAAACATCGTGAGGAAACCTGCAGCTCTGAGAAGTTCACTATAAGAATTGCGAAGGTAAATGGAGTCTGTCAACCCGCACTAGGCCAGCGTAGTAGACTAATGCCTAACACCTCTCAGTAGTAGAGGAGGCCCGTGCTCAGCAGTGGGCAGTAAATGTATAATACAGGGCTGGTATGGTGGTGGTGGTGGAAAGAAATAATATATCTTAACATACCTAGTATGAAACAAAGTCGCTATCGTTGTCTGTCCCTATGTTTCTGCTATGTATGCTTAGATCTTTAAAACTACGCAACCGATTTTGATGCCGTTTTAGAAGTTATACTTCTTTAGGCGCGTTATGAAAAATTTATGGGAGTGAAATTTTACGATACGCGCGCATGTGGGACACAAAATTTTCTCACGAGAGAAGTTGCCCGCTAAACCGCTCATTAAGGGCATCATATCATAAAGGGCAGATTTAATGTTAGATTTCAAATAAGTGACCGCCATTTTGAATTTCTTTGTTTTAAGGCCAATCGACCTCAAAATCGATACTGGGCATGGCTTTAGGTACAAAGGGCAGATTTGAGGTCAGATTTAAAAAAAAGTGGCCGCCATGTTGAATTTCTTTGTTTGAAGGCCAATCGACCTCAAAATCGATATCTGAGCATGGCTTTAGGCACAGGGGGCAGATCCAATGTTAGAAATGAAAAAAGTGGCCGCCATTTTGAATTTCTTTGTTTAAAAGCCAATCGACCTCAAAATCGATATCTGAGCATGGCTTTAGGCACAAGGGGCAGATCCAATGTTAGAAATGAAAAAAGTGGCCGCCATTTTGAATTTTTGTTTTGCAGCCAATCTACCTCAAAATCGATATCTGAGCATGGCTTTGGGCACAAAGGGCAGATCCAATACTAGATTTGAGAAAAAAGTGGCCGCCATTTTGAATTTCTTTGTTTTAAGGACAATTGACGTCAAAATCGATACTTGGGCATGCCATTGATAGTAAAAGACAGGTCTAATATTAGACTTAAGAAAAGAGGTCGCTATTTTGAACTTCTAGAAGTAGAAGAAGAAGCATAACTTCTCTCGCGCGTACATACGTACAAGCACCGATATTTTTTTAAATAGATAGAGTGATTCAAGAGTGGCGTTGAAGATTCAGAAAGAAATGAATTGTTTGTTTGACGAAAAAAACGGAAATAGTTTTTTCAGTTTTTTTCGTTCTGAGCATTGACAATTTCAAATCATGTGACTTGATGAAAAAAAATCTTTGTTACTCATTGATGAGCTTTAGTGTTATCAATAAATAAATGGTACCAGTGATTCTTTTTGTATTGGGTTCAATATAGACTGCACTGGCAGTGTTGACTTATGAGAAAACATATGTACACACATAATTTATGTATTTATAAAGATAGATTTCGAAAAAAACATGGTTTATTGCGGTTACTTTCGTTTTTTTTTTCGAAAGTAACTCGATTTTTTCGAAAATAACTCGATTTCTTCAAAAAACATTCGTTTTTTTTCGATTAATCTTCTAAATTTTGAAAGAAACTAGAATATTCCCATTTTTTTACCGCTATTCAAGAGGAAGGTTTATATGTATAATGTATGCATAATATACATACATATATACATATACACTCACGCCTGTTATCCCCGAAGGGGTAGGCAGAGGCGCAACTAGTGCACCCACTTTTCGCCGTCATTCCGTCCCATGATGTGATAGGGGGCGAGCCTATCGCCATATCGGGCACAAATTCCAGACTCCGGGCTGATACTGAATAGAAAAACTCAATATCACTTTGCCCGACCCGGGGACCCGAGACCTCAGCTTTGCAGTCGTACTGTAATACAACTACGCCACCGAGGCAGTCTGCATAATATAGTACAGAAATAATTTATATGTTCTATTGTACTGCGAGTGCCTTTCTGCAAGATCTCTCGATCGGTATCAGGTTATTGTCGCCTGGTACTTGCAATTATTACGGATACTGTTAAAAATGTATAGTTCGTATATAAAGTGAATTATATACAGGAAATACTCTTTAATGCGGGCGAAGCCGCGGGAAAAAGCTAGTTTATTTTATAAAGTAATATCTTAATGCTTTATATCCAACTACCTATAACCATTAACTACAGCTTTTTTTTTAAACAAAAAACAATATAAAAAGTCCAAGTTGGTCAATAATTAAAAAATAATAATAAAATATAAATAAACCAAGTATCAGTTTGGCTTCCGAAACGAATACAAAAAGGAAACCGTGAACCAAAAACCACATAGCAATAAAAAATCGTGCTTGGAAGTAATGAACATACAAAAACAAATTGTGTGCTTGTAAAAAAAACTACTATCCAAGTTTAACCCGTGAAACCCCGCTTATATATATAGATGTATGGGGAAACTATACTCGGACGCCGGCGTCCGTAGCGGGACTTGGCGAGTCAAGTAAATAATCGTAAATCGACCGCGCATGCCATAACCTCATGACATTCGAATCCACAGAAAGACAAACATTACAACAATACAGTACTTGACACTCAAACAAATTAGGAAATCACAAACATTGAACGATGACGTCACTGATTTATGGCCTTTTCTGGCACAATGAACCAATCAAAATTAGTCATTTGTAAGCATGTCAAAAATACTTTGTTCCGATTGGTCCATTTTCGCGATGGATCGAATAAAGCGATTTGGTTCTTTTTATGAAAATGGCCGTTACACAATGTAAAAAATTGCCCGATCCGAACAATATTCAAAAACTATAGATTAGCTTGAACAATCTAAGACTGGAAATAATCCCAATAGCGACGATTGCTTACACTATGCGTAAATGACAAATACTGTATTTTTTTCATCGCACTGGTTTAAAACTTTCTACTCTTTCACACAAATCATTTTATTGAAATGTAAAAAAGAAAGTGTGTGCGTGCGAAACACATTTTTCACTTGATAGTTATTATATAGCATATCTATAATTATTGAATATCATAAGGGACAAATAAAAAAATAAAAAATTACTTTTTTTTCGTAGTCAAGTACTTTATTGCATAAGCTAATTCGGTATGCTTAAACTTATTACATATTGGGATCAGTAAGCTAAGAAAAATAACTACAAGGCATGACCAAAAAATATTATACTGATTTGGTGCTAAAATGAATCACATTGTTAAATGACTACTGAGATGAAAAGTATATACTATAAACAAAAACCTAATATTGTGAAGCTGTCAAGGCAATTATTATGAATGTGATGTTCAGAATTTTATTTGAGATAAATATATTTTAATTTCTAAGTACCTGGTCAAATGGACAACTCTCAAACTTAACCTGTCACACTCATTACTTAAGTTACTGTTTAAGTTAGCGGAATTTAAGTTAATGACGACGAATCATGAAACATAGTTATCTCCGAAGTTTTCTTAGCTCAAAGACCCAATTCTTCACATAAATAAATATATATATTTAAAGCGTCGATCCACATTCACAGTAACACTATTCACGATAATGCGGCTCGCAAATGCAATAGTATAAATAAATCACTTTTCAATCGAATTTGTACACATATATTTTATTTTGATTAACTGGAAAATCTTTGAATTTACATTCAGTTCACGTGACAAATGTTTACAAGTTATATTGAAAAAAGAATACATTTTTCAAATTGCAGCATAAATCTAAATATATTGGGAACTCAATTTTGTTTAACGGATCAATATAAAGAAATAGCTTTTGAACAACCGCAAAATTCAGTTCTTTTCCTTACTTCAATAAACCATAATAGGGGAGGATACAACACTTGTTTAAAATTATTCGAGTTGTAGAATTTGGAAAAGTATGCACTTGCGTTATAAAAACTGGAAAACCCGATTTTTAACGACACTCAAAAATAAAATAACAGCAATTTCTTTGAATTTTTTCATATCAGAATATGAAAATATATCTAGTACAAAATTTTTACCTTTTGCTGAATTTATTTCTTATTTTGACACAGCTAAATTGAAATAATGTTTATTACAGCCAGCAAACAACTTGAGCACACTACCGCGTGTTGGGAGATTTTTTTTGTACATAAGTGGAGGTATAATTTTCAATGGAAGAAAGATTACTCAATTTCAAGGCAATTTATCAATATCAATACAAAAATTGCATCTACATGTATCTGCACAAGCTACCCCTGTCAGACGATATTGTGCTCAAGTTGCTTGCCGGCTATTATACTTAGTGTCGTGTCCTCTCCTTACGTGTGGTGTTTGTGGTATAGGTAGGGCTGCCATCCGTCCGGATTTCCCCGGATTTGTCCTAGTTTGAAGGGCGTCCGGGGGCCGTCCGGCAGGGGTTTTAAAAACTGTCCCGGTGGAACCCGGACGCCTGTTGTCAGGGGAAATCCATTTTTTATAGATAAGCGATAAATTGAAAAAAATCTTAGTTAAAAATTCATTCATAATAACCCGCATTCAAGAATGCACGGCAAAATATTCTTTCAGGGTTGTCCGGGGAAAAAGCCCATATTTCGCCGAAATGTCCGACATTTTTGCCGTGTATATCCGGCGTCGGTAATTTATGTGATGGCAGCCCTAGGTGTGGGTATGCCGTGCGGTGTACATACGTTAGGGACTCGTCCCGGCGGTCGCCCGACGTTTTCCATCTCTCCGGGCGGCTCAACGTCGGGACGTAAGGCACGGTGAACCCAACATAAACGCTCAGTCGTTCCCCTTGAACGCTTATTCACTTTCTCCGCGTAAAAAAAAAAAAAAAGCCCTAGGTGTGGGTGGTACGTACCGGCTGCAGCTGGTGCTGTGGCGCGTGGTGGTGCGGGTGGTGGTGGGGCGGCGCCGGGATGTACAGGTGCGACGCGCCGAACGGCGGCGGGGTGCCGCCCGCGAAACCCGCCTTCTCGTAACTCTGTAATACACAACACGTTGTTATACAGGCTGGAAGGGATGGACTATATGAATACACATACACTCACGCCTGTTATCCCCGAAGGGGTAGGCAGAGGCGCAACTAGTGCACCCACTTTTCGACGTTATTCAGTCCCATGATGTGATATGGGGCGAGCCTATCGCCATATCGGGCACAAATTCCTGACAACGAGCTAATACTGAATGGAAAAACTAAATATTCTTTGCTCGGCCCGGGGATCGAACCCGGCACCGAGACAGAATATTTAATACATTTTAAATATGAATTACGGCCTCGTGTCTTGACCAATTTTAATACTGTTTTCACAGAAGCGCTTCTTATATTATTTGGTGTTGCATACAAAATTAATAGTTCAGGCCTGCTTGGTCCATTTGGGCCATGACAGCTGTCATAAAAGCGAAAATCGTCGTTCCTACCTACGCAATAAGGTTTTACTATAAAAATTAAAAAAAAAACAAATGTCAGCTGTCAAACTCGCGGTAACAGATAGGTTAATGGGCAAACAGCGTATTCAGTACTCACATTGACTTTGTTGAGCGCGACGTGTGTCTTGGCGTACATGGCGTTGGTGAGATCCGCAGCGGCGCCGGTCTTGGCCGCGCTGCCAGAGTACGCCGCTCCTGCACACCACACCAAAACAAATCAATCGATCAATCACAAACATCAAAATACCGATACGTCAGTCACTCAACCAATCACAATAAAACGAAGCGGAGACGCATCGTGTTTTTTTTTTCACGTCCTAGCCCCACAGTAATTTAAAGTATATTATAATATACCCACTCACACTTTACTGATGGTAGGACTCTCTACGTCCGTTGGGTACCACCGCAATGTCTATTTCTACCACCAAGCAGCAGTGTGCATACACTGTTGTGTTTCGGTTTGAAGGACATTGTAACCAGTGTAACTACAGGATATAATGAGACTTAACATCTTATATCTCAGGATGATGAGCGCAGTGGAATGCCACACAGTACTTTGTAACTCAAGGTGCTGGATGGTGTTTCTACTGTTTATGGGTGGTCGTATCGCTTACCATCAGGCGAATGGCATGCTCGTCTCGTCATTCGATGCAATAAAAAAAACTCCCTAATCCTATAAGGGGCAGGTAGAAGCGCAACTGGTGCGCATGTTTTGCATCTCTGATTTTATTTTACTGTCGAACATGGCGCGGCTCAGTGATGTTTGTTTGTACGAATGCCATTAATTTGTACGAATGCTATTAGTTTATACGAATGCCATTGGTTTGTACGAATGCTATTAGTTTGTACGAATGCCATTAGTTTGTACGAATGCCATTAGTTTGTACGAATGCTATTAGTTTGTACGGAATATGTCACCTGGTTTGTACGAGTCCTGCGCGTCGTACGGCGGCTGCTGCTGCTGCGCGTACGTGTTGACCTTGCCGGTGGCCGACACGCCGCCCACTCCGCCCACGCCGCCCACACCGCCCACTCCGCCCACGTTCGAACCGGCACCGTACTGTAACCACAAAGACACATCAAGGGGCTTGGAGTGTGAAAAAAAAAACATGATGCGTCTCCGCTTCGTTCTATTGTGATTGGTTGAGAGACTGACGTATCGGTCTCTCGAACAATCACAAACTTCAAAATACCGATACGTCAGTCACTCAACCAATCACAATAAAACGAAGCGGATACGCATCGTGTTTTTTTCACGTCCTAGCCCCACTGATCACCTATTACATCTCAAATCATATTTTTTTTTTACAACTAGCTCGACAGTGATTTCAATGCACCTCGAGTTACGTGAAGTCCATGGAAAAAGTCGACCAGCAAAGGTTTTATCTCTTTACGATGGAGCCTATTATGCCAGTCTCTGTAACTATTTGACTGTAGCGTTAAAACAATAAACTATCCATCAGCACGACCGCCACGCTGTCCCGAACTGACTTGTGGCTGGGCGACACGAGCGAGTGGGACAGTGTTTAGACACTCTCGTAGTATGCACACACATCGCGCCCAAAAATACAACACTGTTACTTGAGAATCAGTCTGCGTGGTAAAGGACCCTTCCAATATTAAAAACTTTAATAGAAAAAAAAATTACCTACCTGTGAAAATTTGTAATTGGCCTTCATAAGTCTATCCTATGCTATTTTACGCTTTGTTAGCTGTAAGTTTCCCAAATAAATGCAAATAAAATATGTTTTATAATACACCCAACACAGATGTTTTCTGTTATGATTTGCAGGGTATTCATAACTAGAATCTGTAGGGTAGAAACTGGTGGTGATAATGATATAGGTGACTCACCGTGGGATACACTCCGTACTGGTACGTTGTCGGTGGTGGTTGGTATGTGAAGTACGCATAGCCAGGCGGTAACGCGGCGGCTGGTACCTGTAATATAAAAAAAAAACAATAAATAACATTGTGGCGAGTGGCGCTTAATTTATATTTACCTCCATATGATTGTCAAAATTATATCCAAAACAAAGACCAATAGTCTAACGTTATTTTCAAATAAGAAAATAATAACGTGATACATTTTCATTGAATGATATTTACACAATTTTACTGCATATTTTAATTACTATAATAGCGAATATTCGTGAAAATGTCTGGTTGTTTGTTAGAAGTAAATGCAAAACCGTAGAACGAATTTGGATGAAAATTGGCACATATATTGGCCATGTCCTAGATTAACAAATAGGTTACTGTTTGCCCTGGTATCTGCCCCCGAGAGAAACATATTTTTTTGTCTCTATATGGGCGCTGGCGTCATACAATGGAACTATAGATCGCTACATTTATTTACAGATTTTCGTAGCGGAAAAAGCATATCAAGCGGGCGACAAGCCACGACAAGCACATAACTCGCCTTTTTTTTTCATTTATTCAGTAATTAGGCCCCTAAGGGCACTTTTACACGTCATTTTTAACAATGTTGTTTTACTAAAAGATTCTACCAGTGCTCCGGAAAAGCCCACTGACCTGAGAAGAAGCACCAAGAAACTCAGCGTAGGTCTTTTATTGTCATTTAAATTTTATCTTACGAATGGTATATAGTGGTAACCCTTCTACCACACATATTGCAACAAATTTTTAAATATTTGACTGTTTTTTTTTTTATTTTATTTTTTTTTGTTTTTATGTGTGTGTAGAAAAATAAATAGTTTTAATGAATGTGTAATCTTGCAAAGTGAAATTAACACTTTTTTTTAAATGGACTCGAACCCACGACCTCCAGCGTACCGTGCCGGTGGTACAAGTATATTTCCCGTGTTTACCTGCTGTGGCGAGGCAGCGTCGGCTCGTCCGAACCTGTCCGCGGCGCCGAGACCGAACGCGCCCTCTCGTCCGCCCCCCACGCCGTACCCCACCTCGTAGTACCCACCCTGAAACATACATAGAGTTACTATGATACATCAAAGAAGACACCTCACAGCTTTATTCGCGAAGGGGTAGGCAGAAATGCAATCAGGTAACCCTTCACAAAATATGTTTCGATCCATGATCATTGTATTGAGCGGAGTGAAGGAGATAAAGTTACCGTATCTACCAATCATTCGGTCGGTATGCTCGCCCCCCCCCCAACACTAGCGATGGGTTAACACATACTCTGCAACGCCCACACAAAGAGCATCAGTACGGCCGCCTTACACGGAGTCTGTTGTTCCGCACTGGCGTTTGGCAGAGCGACGCGATTGAGCGAGAATTATAATTTTTTTTTCAACTCAATATATCGTGTGCTCATCGCACCCTTAAAAACACATCTATGATGTGACCCGTCTGTGCGACTGGATACGTCCCTACTAAATATACATATAATTTTGACGACAGCTATATAATAATGTGAATACCATGTAGACGAAAGCCTAGTCGGGAATGGAACGGTCTGCTGAGACAAAGTCCAGAGATTCAAAACCCAAGGCACACAACTCTGACTTTTCGAAGTGACGTGTGTATTGTTTATCAATTATATCGTTCACTTTAACATCCTGAGGAAACCTACATACCTGAGGATTCCCCATATGAATCTCAAGGGTATGTCAAGCCTGCCAACCCGCACTAGGCCAGCATGGTAGACTAAGGCCTAACCCCTGTCAGTAGTAGAGGAGGCCCGTGCTCAGCAGTGGGTATTAACCTACCCGGTACCGCGAGTTTGACAGCTGACGTTTTATTTTTTATTTTTATACTAAAACCTTATTGGGTGGGTAGGAACGACGATTTTTGTTTTTTTTTACAGGAGCTGTCATGGCCCAAATGGGCCAAGCGGGCTTGAAGCGTAATACAGTGGTGGCATACCACTGTATTACACTTCTGCTTTACATAAGCTAAAAATAATATCACAAAAGAATTGCTAAAGTGGTCCCACTTACACACTGAAGACTTTATTTATTTATTTATATCAGGTAACAAAGGACCCATGAATGAAATCCTAGCCAGTTTCGGCCACGGCGGCCAATCTCAACGGAGATCAGCCAGGTACGCATGAGATATTATAGTGCACAAGCGTGTACGCAATACGACTACGCCACCGAACAAATATTTTATATATAATTACAGTACTACATTATTATACAGATTAAAAAATCTTTTATCCGGCACTATATGTTACATGTTTGTCATAACAGTGCCGGACATAAAAGCAATCTGGTTTATCAGCTATCATTTTCAGGACAGTGTTCGAACTGACTCGAATCCTACGCACCAGGGACGCATTTATGAAAAGCATGAACTAAGCTTAATATTGTGGTCATTTATCTTTGCTTATATTTACTTTATTTTAATCCTAGTTATTATAAGATTTAATCTGAGCCTTCTTTGTAGTCTCTTGATAACGTTTTAAGCATGGCACACCTGTCCAAAATGTCACTCCTACGTATACACACTCTATGAGACAGGCATTGCCTAGTGTAGAGTGTTTTGTCATATCTCTCGGTGTAATTTTTTTTTTTTTTTTTTTTTTCTCTTTATTAAGGGCTTTTTCACTATAGTGAATATGTCGCCCTAATATAATAATCACAGACATATAATATGAGTACAATACTAAGATAATATACTAATTATAACTTATAAACTAATTTATATAACATTCTGGCAGAGTCCGATTGGGGTTCGGCAAGGATGCTATTACAAATCCCTACTTGACGTAAATTAAAACCACATTGGTCTCGTATGGTCTTGTTACGTGAACACTCCATAAGAATATGATATGTGTCATGAATCAAGTTACAATCAGGGCATTTAGGGCTTGTAATTTTTTTCATCAAGAAAGCTAGTTTATTACATGGAATGTGTCCAGCACGAAGTCTTAAAGCAGTGATTGTATTTAGTCTATTTAAGATGCTACTATCTATCCATGTTTTCCACAAAGGCTGGGGCTGGATCGTTCGGTACCAAATTCCTTTTTCCCGAGATCTTAAGTCAAAATATTCCTTGAATAGGTTATGACACTGAGTTTTTATAGTATTAATGTGATTAGTGTAATCTGGGAGGATATTTAAAAGACAACCGTCACTAGATGCTTCTCTAGCTAAACAATCCACCATCTCGTTGCCTTCTAGACCTACATGGGATGGGATCCATTGAAGGGTCACTACAACACCCATAACTTGAAATTTGCGTATCAGATCTATAATAGTGTAGGCTATCGGTGTTCCTCGAAATTTCGAAGTACACCGAGCCAAATGCTGCAATGCGCTCTTACTGTCAGTAAGAACTACAACCTTATTGATATTGACAGACTGAATGTACGACAAAGCTTCAGCAATAGCTATTAATTCCACCTCCATGATAGAAACTTTGGCATATATTTGGAATTTCATGCTTTGCTCTTGTTGAGGGTCATAAAAAGCAGCTCCAATATTTATACCATGTTTCGATCCATCTGTAAATATTTTATAAAATGTAGAGTATTTTCTATTCAAATAATCACAACAGATGGTTTTTAGATGAGTTACATTAAATGTGCGTTTAGGTTTATCAATAGCTTCAATATCTGGGAAAATAATATTAGAGAGATCAATATTCGTTACCCAAGTGTCCATAGAAAAAATGCCAAATTTATTTGAGGAGTACAGCGTCAAATTACTTATACTGTAATGTATTTGGGTTAACAGGGGTTTCGATTTGTTGATCCAATAATGTTTGTTGCATAAAATACCTAGCTCTGACACTATTTCAATGAGATGGGCGTTTGAAGCAGCCTTACAACGTAATAGATATTTTCCAGCCAGGTATCTACGACGTAAGTATAAAGGATGGAGACCTAACTCACTCTCCATCACATGGATGGGAGCTCGGTGTAATTGTTTTTTTTTTTTTTTTTTTTAAATAAATTATTATTATTATTATTATCATACCATGTGGTGCGGCATGGTGGTGCGCATGAGCTGCGGCTCGTCGTACGCGTACGGCGCGGGTGTGGCGCCACTGTACAGCGCGCCCGCCCCCGCCGCCGCGCCCGCTCCCGCTCCCGCGCCGTACGACCCGCCCGACCCCGACGTGGTGGCCACCTTCGACGTGGACGTCTGCGTGGTGGACGTCGACGCCAGGCTGTTGCTCGACGGCACTGAGCTCTCGTACTGTTGCTGCAAATGCAATGATTACTCAACAACTCTGTAAATTTTGGCATTGAATGACGAGACGAGCATGCCGTTCGCCTGATGGTAAGCGATACGACCACCCACAAACAGTAGCAACACCATCCAGCACCTCGAGTACTGTGTGGCATTCCACTGCGCTCGTCATCCTGAGACATAAGATGTTAACTCTCATTATATCCTGTAGTTACACTGGCTACAATGTCCTTCAAACCGAAACAACAGTGCATGTACACTGATGCTTGGCAGTAGAAATAGACATTGCGGTGGTACCCACTCAGATGGACTCTTCCATATGAGATTCCTACCACCAATGATTTATTGACATTTAGATTTTTATGGTACTATCTGATTATGAATACCTAATACTGCCCAACAATGACATAGAAAATACACAATAGACAATAAGTTAGAACCAATGTTTAAAAGAAACGTAGGCAATTTCACACTCATACAAATATTGATAAATTAACTGATAACATAAAATTTATTTATATACTGACTAGTAGTGATCGCGGCTCCGCCCGCGTGAAAAGGTTTTTCCGGCATAAAAATATTTTTCCGGGATAAAAAGTAGCCTATAGCACTCAGGAGTAAAGTAGCTTCCTATTAGTGAATTTTTTAATACTTCATAGCACTACTTCATAGCATAGGTGATGATTGCAGAGTGCTGCAATCATCACCCTGAGACATGAAAAGTCTCATAACGCCCAGTTATTACGCTAGCTACAATGTTCTACTGACTTCTGCCACCAAGTTTCATAAATTAGTCGAAATTGCGATGAACAGAAACTGGTGGAGACAAATAATCCGGTATAAATGCCGTACATCTAATGATGACCACGATCCTCAGTCATGAGGGACCGACTACAGAGAGAAACAATGTCCTACAAACCTGTTGGGCTAGGATGTGAAAAAAAAAACTCGATGCGTCTCCGCTTCGTTATATTGTGATTGGTTGAGTGACTGACGTATCGGTATTTTGATGTTTGTGATTGATCGAAAGACCGACACGTCAGTCTCTCAACCAATCACAATAAAACGAAGCGGAGACGCATCGTGTTTTCTTTTCACATCCTAGCCCCACTGAACACAAGTGGTAACTGCTGTATGGCAGTAAAGTTAATGTGAATGGCTTACTTGTTGCGTGTCTTTGGGTTGCAGTTTGGGTTGTGCGGTGGGTTGGTACGCCGTGTAGGGTGCTGCTGTGTACAACGCGCTGCCGCCATACACTGCCGCTGATGACGACGTCTGCTAAATATAATAATATTATTAAATACACACACACACACTCACGCCTGTTATCCCCGAAGGGGTAATCAGAGGTGCAACTAGTGCACCCACTTTTCGCCGTTATTCTGTCCCATGATGTGATAGGGGGCGAGCCTATCGCCAGATCGGGCACAAATTCCAGACTCCGAGCTGATACTGAATAGAAAAATTCAATATCACTTTGCCCGACCCGGGGATCGAACCCGAGACCTCAGCATTGAAGTCGTACTGTAATACAACTACGCCACCGAGGCAGTATTATTAAATAGTTTTTTTATGGCATTGAATGACGAGACGATCATGCCGTTCGCCTGATGGTAAGCGATACGACCACCCATAAACAGTAGAAACACCATCCAGCACCTTGAGTTACAAAGTACTGTGTGGCATTCCACTGCGCTCGCCATCCTGGGACATAAGATGTTAAGTCTCATTATGTCCAGTAGTTACACTGGCTACAATGTCCTTCAAACTGAAACATAACAGTACATCCACACTGCTGCTTGGCGGTAGAAATAGACATTGCGGTGGTACCCACCCAGATGGCCTCTTACATATGGACCTACCACCAGTAGATAATCACTACATAGTATAAAACAAAGTCGCTTCCCGCTATCTGTCCCTATGTATACTTAGATCTTTAAAATTACGCAAGGGATTTTTATGCGGTTTATTTTTATAGATAGAGTGATTCAACGGGAAGGTTTTTATGTACTTTTAGCCCGGAAAAAATTATTAACGCGGGCGAAGCCGCGGGCAAAAGCTAGTAGTATATAATATAGACAGTCTTGGTGGCGTAGACGTATTGCTTGGGCAGTACGAAACCAGGGATTTCAGTGTGATGGGGAAGCCCAGAGGGATCCTGGGTCAGGCAAAGTGATATGGGGTATTTCCGCTCAGTATCAGCCTGGAGTCTGGAATTGGTGCATGTTATAACGGTAGGGTCGCCCCCCATCACACCATGGGATGTAAAATAGTCATAATGTACGTAATACGTATCATTTTATACTCAGAATATATTAGCTACCTCTCCCCTCGTGAATTCAGTATGAACAAGAAACAAAATGTCTCTTGTTCATAGTTTGTTTTATCGAAGGCACATAAAATTGGCTTGAATGCCTGATCACTGATGTTATATAAAGCACAAAAAATCATTAAATAAAAACGGATATTTTGCAATCTGGTAGCACATTAATTTGGTCGATATATAGAAGCCTTCTACCGTCTGTATCATGGCGAATGCTCTGAAGAATTGTTTAATATGATCCCCTCCTCTCCTTTCCTCAGCAGAACCACGCAATCTGGTATGCGAAGCCACAGCCTGATGGTTAAAACCATCTCAACCCGACCCAATATGTTCGCCAAATCTTTTATTTGCCACACCCTCAGGCTTTGGAATAGTTTACCAGTGAACGTACCCCCTCCTTCCTATAATACTGGGCCTTCCGCCGTTGACTAAAGAAGCAGCTCAGTAGGCCAGCATGATTGGTGTCGAATGGCATGAGACAACCATCTGCTGCCATTCGATACTATATCAGGACGGCTTTGCCGTGCTTGAATAAAAAAAAAGAATAATTGTTACCTGATACGAGTTCATGATGGGCTGGTACTGCGTGAGTGTCACACTGGAGGGATACGCGTTCGCCGTGATGGCCGACGCGCCAGTCAACGATGCGTTTGTTGAATTCACCTGCACAAACATTTTTATATAAACTTTTACAATCTTAATACAAAGTCAAGGACCTATTTAGTGCCTTTTACATCTATACTGATATTATAAAGGGGTAAAGTTTGTGAGTTTTTAGGGAGTAATATCTGGAACTACTGAACCTCAATTCTAAGAGGAAGCTACATTACTCTTGAGTGCTATAGGCTACTTTTTATCCAGGAAAAGTACAATGCGGGAGTCGCGAACGAAAGCTAGTTTTGCATAAAGTTGTACTCAACAATCCACAAAAAATATTTCAAGATCAGTAATTCTGACTAGTAATAATAAATAATATCAGGCCTGTATTATATACTGTCCCACTGCTGGGCACAGGCCTCCTCTACTATTGAGAGGGTTTAGGCCTTAGTCCACCATGCTGGCCTAGTGCGGGTTGGTAGACTTCACATACGTTAGAAATTCTTATAAATTTAATTCTGGATAGTTTGAATATTATATCAAGTTCATGCACCACATTGTATAAGAATGTTCTGTTGTGTACCTGTCACTTACTTGCAAGACATTTCTGATTTGTATTTTAGTATTCAACATAAAAGCAACTGAGTCGAGGCAAAAAGACACTCGCATATTAACGGAAACTGTAAAACCAGGGTCCAAAAATTATATTCTGGTATGACTGCTTTGATTGTGCAATTGCATTGTGTGCGCGGTACGACGCTTTGAGACCTCGGGTTCGAATTCCGGGTCGGGCAAAGTGATACTGTGTTTTTCTTCTTAGTATCAACGCAGACATTGCCATACATATGAAAAATTGCCACGACACAGATACAAACATAAAAAAAAGTATCAACGCAGAGTCTGGAATTTGCGCATGATAGGCACCTCGATAAACTTGCTGGAAAGTGGGTGCCCTGGTCTGCTACCACTTCGGAGATAAAAGCGTGATATGCGATTTTAATTTTGCTATCACTGATGATCACCGGGAACGTAGGGGGCAAAAGAGCTCATGGACGCACCCCAATACGCTGGACTGATCAGATATGCACCACACTTGACACCACTGTATACGCCATACAGTTGGCCAACAGTCGGGATCGGTGGCGTGACATATGGCGAAAGATGGTGAGAGGTCACGACCCTCAAAACTGAGGATAACGACGCAAGGAGGAGGATGACTGACCTGTGGCGCGTACACATTGGCGCCGTATACCGGAGGATGATGAGATACCGCGTGGTGTGCGTACACATTCTGTTGTGGTCCCACAGTCTGAAACAAAATGAAGCTTTATTAGTACAACATAGATATTAGTGATGTAACGAATGTCCAATTTCCAACATTCGCGAACGCGAATGCGAATATTTGACTCCAATATTCGCGAACGCAAATATGGGATTTTTATTTGGCGCCAAAAGATTTTACCGCACGTAACGTGAAATTAGCTGCAAAATGACGGCAGTGCACTTTTTTTTTATCCCGCAGGAAAAATCCTTCTTATGAATACTTATCCTAAGCCTGGGGAGGGGAAGAATAGTTATGTCGGACTCACCGGCCTTCCGAACCAGATGCCACCTAAATGACCTCTGATACAGGTCCCTCAAATCATGCCGGCATACCGACTAAAACCCGCGGTGGCCTGCTTTTGTGCATGTAGGACGGTTCCGGGGGGTCCTGAATGCACCCGAATTCGCCGGACCCGTCTCCACACACTACCACTTCGCGGCTTCGTCTAATTGGGCTTAGAGGTCCCCTTCTGTGATGGCAGCACGAGATTCCGTGCTGCCGTGGACTTGAGACTGCATATTCCCCGCTGCGCAGCCGCAACTCCCAATAGCCCTCTTTTAGTCGCCTCTTGCGACAGACAGGGAGTACCATGGCAGAATTCTTTACATGCTCCCATACCACAGGGCGGAGAACCTATTGCACCTGATAGTAAGCGTCATGAGGTCCAGATAGAGTGGCCTGATTGAAATATGTCAGCGACATTCGTTCGTACGAATTTCCTAAATTCCAATTTGATTGCGCTGAGAAACACCAAGCATCTTCATAGCTCGCTGAGTGGCCCATACTCAGAGGTCACGTCTCAAAGCCGTACGTCATCACTGGTAATACTCATTGATTGAAGATGTTTGTCTTGAAGCAGTGAGATATATTAGATGAGAAGAGTAAGAGTAGCTACAGGACATAAAGAGACTTAACATCTTATGTCTCAGTGAAATGCCACACAGTACTTTGTAACTCAAGGTGCTGGATGGTGTTTCTACTGTTTATGGGCGGTCGTACCGCTTACCATCAGGCGAACGACATGCTTGACTCGTCAAAATTGTTATTAAAAAAACCTAAGCGTAGCTGTAAAATCCCCCCCCCCTTATCGCCCTGCAGTTTAGTGTTCATAGATGTTCGTCGACTATTCTAGTTGAATTATATGCAAAGAATCACTTTATCTATGGAATTAATTGTATTATCAGTAACAGCTGACTGCACTGATAAAATGTGGAATCATAACATTAATCATGAATTGTTTGTTTATGTTTGTGATAAAGTTGATATTTTTCTACGATTACGTAATATTGATAGAACTGTTTATTAGTCATGTTATCTGCATTTACATTACCTCAGGACATAAAATGTTGACATATCAAAATATCGATACTCCTCGTAAATATTGCATCGATTGATACTGATACCGGAACAAAAAAAAAGATTTCTAAACAAATTCGTTATTCACTTAGGTGTCGGTAAAACCGATACAAAGTCTTAAGACTTTAAAGGCGGATTTATAAAAATCAAAACGAATGAAACGAACGTGACGTCAAACATGCTACCAGTGGGGCTTGGATGTGAAAAAAGAACACGATGCGTCGCCGCTTCGTTTCATTGTGATTGGTTGAGAGACTGACGTGTCGGTCTCTCGATCAATTAGAAACATCAAAATACCGATACGTCAGTCACTCAACCAATCACAATAAAACGAAGCGGAGACGTATCGTGTTTTTTTTTTTCACATCATAGCCCCACAGACCTCGAAAACACACACACACACACACACACACACACACACACACACACACACACACACACACACACACACACACATACACTACACTCACGCCTGTTATCCCCGAAGGGGTAGGCAGAGGCGCAACTAGTGCACCCACTTTTCGCCGTTATTCCATCCCATGGTGTGATAGGGGACGAGCCTATCGCCATATCGGGCTCGGGCCAGACCTCGAAAACATGCAGCTTGTACTTCTTTACTAACAGACAATGCACAGTCTAAGGCGTTGTCTCCAGAATCGTTAATTTTTACGTGCAAGTCTTACATAACAAAGGTAAGCACTGCCGAATAGCAACAACAGCAGAGAGCAAAAAACAGATGTACGCGTTAATAGGAAGGGTACCCAAAACGATGGGACAGCGGTGTCACTACTCAGCGTAATTGGCGTCGAAACGTGCCCGTGCCCGTCGAAAGTTGATAGAAAAAGTCCAATTGCGTTGATCCTTACTACACTAAACTTAGCATTGTTAATACAAAACTTTTTTTTATCACTTACGCGGTATTGCACTATCCCCGACGATATGGTGTAGTCTGTCAAGGCCCGCGACGGACACCGGTGTCCATATATATAGAGTTTTTCCATACATCTATATAATATGTAAGCGGGGCTTGACGGGTTAAGTGAGTAGTGTTTGTACCTTGGGCCTGTGGTGCGCGTACTGCGGGTGTGCGGCGTGAGTGTGAGCGGGCGCGGGCACTCCCTCCGCCACGCTCGACGCGCCGCTCGCACCACTCGCGCCGCTCGGCACACTCCCGCCACTCGCGCCACTCGCGCCACTCGCACCACTCGCGGCGACAGGCGACGACACGCTCAGCTGCTTCATCGACGCGTTCAACTGCTTCTCCAGCGCCGCTACACAATACAATTCATTATATGCAACAACAAACAAACATAATACAAAGTATATTTTGTAGCTAGCAAACATCTTAAAGCAATTATATACTTTTAATCCATTGACACTGAAAAAAATATATTAACATAAATAATGACTATGATTAAATATTATAGGCTCTTAGAATAAATAAAAACACATTACAACTTCAACAAACAATTCCATACTAAAGCATACAATTCCAATTAGTAACAACTAATCAATCAAAAAGCAGCGGGATTAGGATCATATTTTACAATTTAGGCCTGGTGTACAATTTTAGTGCAGGACAAAGCAACTGATTGCTACACTAACGACACAATCATACAGATGTACGAGCCCTTCAATGTCAACCCAATCATGCGTGAGTGGGTAGACAGGGCAATACGGCCGAACTGTTATCGCACGACTTGTACGCAAACTGACGACAATGGGTCGCGTTGCTCTAGCTACGTGCGTTAATATTTGGCTACACGCAGCCGAACAGGGTGCGGGCGATGGCTACACCATACATGATAATACACACACATTCACTCACGCCTATTATCCCCGAAGGGGTATAAGCAGAGTCGCAACTAGTGCACCCACTTTTCGCCGTTATTCCTTACCATGATGTGATAGGGGGCGAGCCTATCGCCATGTCGGGCACAAATTCCAGACTCCGAGCTAATATTGGATAGAAAAACTCAACATCACCTTGCCCGACCCGGGAATCGAACCCGAGACCTAAGCATTGCAGTCGTACCGTAATACAACTACGCCACCGAGGCACTGCATGATAATATAGTGCGTAAACCAGAAGTAAGATTCGGAGCTCAGATATATTTGAAAAAGTGGGTGGAATGTAGGGGCATACAGGCGTGGTGGTCATTAGGAAGAGTGGAATGAAAGCATAAATAGCGGATGATTCGCCAACTAACGTTACTGGTGGTGGGTCTCTCTAATGTAAGTCCATCTAGGTGAGTACCACCGCAATATCTATTTCTACCGTCAAGCAGCAGTGTGCATGCACTGTTCTGTTTCGGTTTGAAGGACATTGTACCCAGTGTAACTACTGAACATAATGAGATTTAACATCTTATGTGTCAAGATGACGACCGCAGTAGAATACCACACAGTACTTTGTAAGTCAAGTTGCTCAAAGGTGTTGCTACTGTTTATGGATCGTCGTATCGCTTACCATCAGGCGAACGGCTAGCTCGTCTAGTCATTCAAGGCCATAAAAAAACTATGCCAGAATCGAGCAAGGTTGCTCTCTGCCTACCCCTAAAGGATAGACGCGTGATACTATATACGTATGTATGTTTAGTCGAACGAACCGTCAACAAGAGAATATACTAGGTAAGTCAATAAGACAACCATCTCGTATTAGTAACATCTTTATTTGTTATTTACCCTAATAATTAAGTATAATTTTGATCTTTGGTTATTTGTCTTAAATTTTCTCAATTAAATTTGTTGTCAGTTCTTTACTGAAAGAGTAAAATTTGGTACACATGAATGCGTCACAATCACTTGACAGCTGACAGTTGACTTGACACTGGCAGTAATATTCCTCAATTTAGGGCAACCAGTTGCCATTATTAAAAAAAAAAAAAAAAAAGACAACCATCCCAAACCATCCCCTGCACGGTATAAGCAAACCTTTATAATATAGCGAGTAGAGTGTACTTACACGTTGCGTTTGTGACTACGGGCTCTGACGTGACGGGCTGGCTGGGCGGCGTCGACTCTGCTGCCGACATACTCTCACTCAGCTGCAATCAAAATGATACCCAATCAATAGCTATATTGAGTCGGAAGTCGATAGCTATAGTTTAGCAATACACACAATAATTGACAGTAAGCTATATAGTGACAAAAATATCTAGTTAGTACCTCCTTTTTTAATGGTTGAAATTCATAAATATACCTGCTAACTATCTCCAGATTGATCTTGAATTTAAAACAATATAAGTGGTACAGGAGCGTTGCTAACAAATTTTCGATCGATGCGACGATATCGATAAAAATCGATTATAATTTGCATAAATCAATAAAAATCGATTCTAGACTCGAGCACAACAATCGCTATAGAATGAAAATAAATGTACTAACCATACTGTTGGAACTGGGGTATGATGTGACAGGAACTTCAGTTGTTGTCTCATGGCTGGTGGACACTGGCGCCGGCTGGCTCTCCGCCTGTGTTGTCACCTGAGCGGATATAAAATCTGGGATTATTCATCAGTCATTTGAAACGATGATTTATTTCTACCCTCAATTTGTTTAATGGTTTTGATAAATGTATATGCGTGGCCAGTTTTTTTTTATTCAAACACTACTATACGATCCATCTGCACCTAATGTCAGGGGTATCGACTAGTATCGATTAATGTTATTTAATGTCAGTATCGATTATCTCACGTCAGATACAATTAAGACGGCGGGTTTGAAAAGCTATAATTTTTTTATGTTTGACATGGAAGCATAGCTGCTATCGCCGGTAGTTCATCCACGAGTAGTCACCGGTTTGTCGCCATCATCAGGGTCCAGGGCGCCGAACTGCACGTCGAGGAAGAGCGCGGTGCCCTCCCCGCCGGGCATCTCCACGGCGCTGGCGGGTATCTTGCTGGGGGGCGGCACGCGAGCCCTGGCCGGCCTGCGGGGCTCCGGGGCGGAGTACCCGCCGTAGTTGGAGTAGACGCTGTCGTGCCGCTGCGACTGCTGCGTCAGCTGCGACAGGTACTGCGACTGCGCCGCCGTCAGGCTGCCGGACATGCCCATTGGCTGCAACAGATAAATTAATGTATTGACTAAATGCGTTATTTCACCTGATATTATAGATTTGGTTTTTAAAGTTTTACTTCTTTAGGCGCGTTATGAAAAATTCAAGGGCATCATATCATAAAGGCCAGTATTACCGTTAGATTTCAAAAAAAGACCGCCATTTTTAATTTCTTTGTTTTAAGGCCAATTGACCTTAAAATTGATATCTGAGCATGGTTTTTTTAAGGATGCCAAAGAAGTATAACTTCTCTCGCGCGTACATACCGTACACGCACCGTTTTTTTTTTGGGCGGACACGGCAATTTGAACCCACTGCAACGAATGAAAGTGGAGTAGGGTCCACAATAATGTCTACTGACGAAAGCTGATTACTCCACGTAAGTCAACACAATTATGCAAGCCTGTTAGATTGACAGATGACAGATTTTAACAACTTGGGTAGGACGGTCGCGTTCCGGGTACCAAAAGCACGTATAGTGAGTTCTCTAGCATTATGGTATAAGTAATTATGGTGCGGTTACCTGGTGCGGATGCGCCGCGTGGTACTGTTCGTGCGGCGCGGGCTCAGGCACGGACGCGGCGGGCCCCGGCGCGGGCCCCGAGCCCCCCGCCGGCGCGCCCCCCACGCCCCCCGCGCCCCCCACACCCGCCGCCGGACCCACGCCTCCGCTCGCTGGTGACGAGCCCGGCCCGGGGCTACCAGAGCTCATCTGCTGTATACAACATATACACAAACGTTGACTGTGGCATTTTTTAATACTTTTTTAACGAAGCAAATACGTTATCGTTCCCATTAGGGAGTGAGTGGGACGGTTATGTCGGTTTCACCAGTCTCACATCTCTATAGCATCATCCAAGCAAGCATTGGGCCGATCCCTAACCCTATAACCAACCGAAATGACCTTCTTCAGCGCAATCACTAAGGTATCCTGTTCCACAAAGATAGTTGCTCGAGAATTGTTTAAAACCCTGACAAGTTACTACATTTGATCTAATGACAGATTAGTCTAAAAATACTGGATCTTCAGGCGACGGTTGCAGACATTATACCAGCTTGTCTTCCTGCATAAACCCCAGTTAATCCCAAAATTTAATACATCAGACAAATCAACTATGGTAGGTATTTCACCATTTCTAAAGTATTTCTTATACAACACCATACAAGAGATACAGTATTTAGCTACTTACAACAACCGTGTGGTCACGCTATAGTCATGAAATGAAGTGGAAACACTCACGTCCATGATGGAATGATGATGATGCGTAGTGTGGGACGTATTGTGGTACGTATAAGTAGGGATATGACCCTCCGTAGGGCCATTCACCTCCGGGGTGTCCCAATCCTCCTGCAATGCAATACAAGCTTACATACAAACACACACGCACTCACGGCAGAGTAACTAGTGCACCAACTTTTTGCCGCGTGTTTTTCATCCCATGATGAATCCTTTCGCCATATCGGGCATAAGTTCCAGACTCCGGGCTGATACTGACTGGAAAAATCCAATAACACTTTGCTCGACCTGGGGAGCGAACCCAGTCCTAGTGCAGTCGTAACATAATACAAATACGCCACAGGTGGGCTCGGATATAGTATACTTGACTGATGAAGAGAGCTTTTATTAACCGACTTCATTTTTCGTAATTAATCAGGGTCTATGGACGAAATTCATATGAAATAGAAGTATCTATTTCTCCTTCCAACATTCCTTATTCCATTTCAATGCGGGGTCTGCGCCACTAAGGACTTAAAAGTATATTGCAAAATTATTAACAGTGTAATCATTAAATTGAAATGACATCGTGGGTATTGGTAAAAAAACCGTTCCTCATTAATTTCCTTTATAAACTTAATATATTCTAAACAAGTTTTTTTTTCATAGTCAGGACACTTGAAATTTATCATCATCATCATCAGCCCGTTGCAGTCCACTGCTGGACAAAGGCCTCTCCCACGATACCCCACAGACCCCGGTCTGTTGCTTTATGCATCCAGTCGCTGCCGGCCCTATTGTGCAAGTCGTCCCGCCATCTGTTCATTTATATCCCATCTTTTTCCTCTAAAGATATATATATAACAACTCACCGTGGCATTGTTTTGTGCGCCTACAGAGTCGGGGTCCACGCCGGCGTTCTGAACGGCCGAGCTTGCCGTGAACACCTGCACACAACAAATGAATTTATCATTGTTGATGGCATGCAAGTGATTTTACCACATTAAAGTTTTATATTATGATTTTTATACATGTAAATGGCCATGTAGTGCCTGGATAATGTTTTTTTTTTTTTTTTTTTATGGGAACATTGAAAAATATAAAAAAAACAATATTCCTAAAGTTGGTCACTACAACGGTCTTCTACGACTCCAATAGGGTAGTTTCCAATGTTTTATTGTGTACTAGCTATTGCCCACGGCTCGTCCCGCTTTATGTTTTCCCGGGATAAATAGTAGCCTATGTGTTAATCCAGGACATGATCTACCCGTGTGCCAAATTGCATCGAAATCCGTTCAGTGGTTTTTGCGTGAAAGAGTAACAAACATCTATACATTCTTACAAACTTGAGCGTTTATAATATTAGTAGGATTATGTTGATCAACATTTACCTTGGTGTCTGAGAGAGATCCGGACCACTCCTCATTGTCCCAGTCTTCTGTGGCGGGGAACGGGTCCACCGTGTTAGTAACTGTAGAAAATATACCCTTTTATTATGCGATCACTAGTTTGGAGACAAGCTTTGCGGAAAATGAAAATATTTTTATATGGAAACATTTAATATTGCAACTAGGCTTTACAAGTGCTTTGTCTTGTTTTTTTATGTATTTTAATCATGTTTTTTTTTTTTATTTATGTAGCTCATAAAAAATCGTTATTCGAGCACCAAATCGAATTTATATCTTCAATTATATTATTTTCATACTAAACGGTCCCGATCGCTTTTTATTAGTCTCGGTATCAGTGGGGGCTAGGATGTGAAAAAATAACACGATGCGTCTCCGCCTCGTTTTATTGATTGGTTGAGACACTGACGTGTCAGTCTCTCGATGAATCACAGACATCAAAATACCGATACGTCAGTCTCTCAACCAATCACTTTATTCATAGCGTGTGGTGTTGCATTGTTGTAGTGTTGTATTGTTGTAGCGTTGTATTGTTGTAGTGTTGTATTGCTGTAGTGTTGTATTGTTGTAATGTGTGGTGTGTGTAGTGCGTACCGAGGTTGGAGTTGTCGGACCAGTCGTTGCCGGTGCGGCCGGGTCGCGCTCGGCCGGGCGCGCCGCGGCGCGGGCCCCCGCCCCTGGCCCCGCGCGCGCCGCCCCGGCCGCCGCGCCCCGCCCCGCGCCCGCCGCGCCAGCCCCCCTCGCCGCGCTCGGCTCGCTCGCCGCGCTCCCCGCGCTCGCCGCGTTCGCCTTCTCCGCGACCTGCACAAACACAATCACACAAAGTATCTTTTATGTAAAACTATCTTTTGCCCGCGGCTCCGCCCGCGTTAAAAAGTTTTTCCGGGATAAAAATCCCGCTTTTTATTTTCCCGGGATAAAATGTAGCCTATGTGTTAATCCAGGACATCATTTACCCGTGTGCCAAATTTCATTGAAATCCGTTCAGTAGTTTTTACGTGAGAGAGTAACAAACATCCATACATCCAGACATCCATACATCCATACATAGTTACAAACTTTCACCTTTATAACATTAGTAGGATAACATTAGTAGGATAGGATATTCCAGAGACATAAGCGGCGATATCATAGTTGGGAGTGGAACGAACTGCCGAAACGAATGTCCGCAGGTTCAGCATGTGCTCAGCAGTGGATAGTATACAGGGCTGATATGGTAATTGAAGAATTAATTCACTCCTGTATCTCTACTATATCGCATTTACAGTGCACGTCGGAAGCGATACAAAAGCGCGACAGCATCACTACTGTATCGATAAAAAACACAACTACAGCGTTCACATTGATTCCTGTATTTGAGTTCCGTTACTAAGTTTGCATCACCTCTAGATCGCTACTAAAGCGCGACATCATCACAATAGTAGCGATAAAGAATCGTGGGTGATCGAAGGTGGACTACCAACAACAGCATCGCAATTATATCGCGGCCATTTTGCGATTGCAGCGCTACTACATGGCTGTAATTAATCCCCGTGGGCAACCTCCCTAATGGGGTGAATGATGAATCATATCAACTGTTAGGGTCATTTCATACGAGAGCAAAGTTTAAGCGCATCTAAGCGAAAATCCAAAACTTAACATAGCAAATTCACCCTTATCTCGTCAACGTAAGGCACATATTTATTCTGAAATAAACTTTGAATTACAAAGCACTATGTGGTATTGCACTGCACTCGCTACCCACATTGGATGCTTAGTCTCACAATGCCTATCTAGTACTACATGAAGTTCTCGCATATCCTCTCCACAAAACTCAGGTACTCAAATATATTTTTTTTATAGCATTGAATGACGAGACGAGCATGCCGTTCGCCTGATGGTAAGCGATACGACCACCCATAAACAATAGAAATACCATCCAGAACCTTGATTTACAAAGTACTGTGTGGCATTCCACTGCGCTCGTCATCCGGAGACATAAGATGTTACGTCTCATTATGTCCTGTAGTTACACAGGCTACAATGCCCTTCAAACCGAAACACAACAGTGCATGCACACTGCTGCTTGGCGGTAGAAATAGACATTGCGGTGGTACCCACCCAGACGGACTCTTACATATGAGAGTCCTACCACCAGTAATGTATGAAGTATGAACAATAATACTTACGTGGGCGAGGTCCGGAGCGGCTGCGCGGGTCCCGCTGCGGCTCTAGTTCTCCGTTGCCCGCGGGGGCGGGCGGTTTCTTTTTCTTCTTCTCAGTCGTCTGCCATTCGCCCTGCGTCACACACAAATCTCATTAGTATTTTATTTAACACTTTGTACATGGTGTATAAGTGTATACATGTCGAGTGTTAAGCTATTTTGGCCACATTGCCCAAAGACAGCCAGATAACTTGGACAAACTGCTGGTTGTAGGGAAAGTAGAAGGTAAAAGACCACCTGGGCGATCACCTGCCCGCTGGTCTGACTAAATAAGGGCCATAACAGGACTGCCTATTGCCACGACCCTGAGGAAAGCCGAAGATAGGGGGGCATGGAGACGGCTCGTCATCGACTCCATGAAAATATTTCAGGACGGACACGACCTTCAGTGATGAAGAAAACGATCAAGAAGACATGGTGTATAGGGGGACTTAATGCCATAGGCAGTATCTACCAGTCAAACTAACGGGGTAGTGCAGAGATATAAGAAATTAGGTGTGTAAATAAAACCCTTAAGATGGCTAAATGATGTTTTAACGAAGATAGCATGACCAAATCAAAATAAATCATTTGCTCTATGTCATATTAAACTGACTGAGTGACTAGTTTATTTCTGCTCTCGATCCGAAGATTACTAATGCATAATGCCCAGGCACAGGGCGCAAACCTTGAAGGACAGCTGAAACGACCAGACCAGGACCAAGTCTTGTGTCATACATGGTCGGAGAAGCTCGCATCAGCCGGATAACTGCTAGTTACTGCACTAGTGGGAGTGACACTGACCTGTATCCGCTGAGTGTCCTCGAGCAGCAGGTTGCAGGCGGCGACCAGATCGTTGTCTGTGTCGTACAGCGCGGAGCACACCTCGTCCTCCGTGCGGCACGTCATCTCCATTAGCTCTTGCACCTGTATCATATCAATATTTTTAACCGACTTCAAAGAGGAGGTTCTGTATTAGATCCGTATGTATGTATGTATGTATGTAAATTTGTATGGCCGCGAGTTTCTCAAAAACTACCGATCCGATTTCGACGTGGTTTTCGATATTCAAATGTATATTTCCCAGGGAAGGTTTTAGTATATAATTTATTTTATATAATGTTTCTTTACGTTTACGCGAACGTTAGACATTTAAATAAAACTCCTATAACGGATTTTGTCACGGTTTTTTATTTTATTTCTCTCCCAACGTTTCGAAGGCTTTGCAGCACTTCGTGGTCACGGGGCGGACTCCGAACTTAACGTCAGGTATTTTTATTATTTCCGTAGCAAAAGACTATGCCCCATCTGATAAGTGTATTAAAATAATGTTTATCACCTGATTTCACGAATAATAAATAGTACGAGAACTCACAGTGCGCCCAAACGCATAGGGCTTGCAATTTAAGTTTTCTTTGGCTTGGTTTATCTGACAAATAAAGTCTTATCTCAATAATAACCAAACACGCGCTGTGTTTCTCCTGCTCTATCTTATTCCTAGGCAGTGCCAAAGCTTTCATGCCGAAAGCACTGAGAAACTTATTACCATACATTGTTCTGTACTTAAGCTGCTGTTTTATCCGTGATCAAGTAAAATTAACAGTTTTATTACACTGGACGAGCACGCAGCTTCGTTTCCCTGTGATTTAACTTGCAATTCGCCAGTGTGATAAGAGCCTTAACTTTACCTGTCTAAAGATAAAAGAACCCAGCCTAACGTTTGTAAATTGTGAGTTGCTGTGTTCATTTCAAACTTGAGTTTAATTTATTAGATACTAGACTTCTGCTCGCGGCTTCGCCCGCGTGAATTAGTTTTTCCGGGATAAAAGTCCCGCTTTATATTTCCCCGGGATAAATTATACATATAAACCTTCCTCTGGAATCACTCTACCTATTAAAAACCGCATCAAAATCCGTTGCGTAGTTTTAAAGATCTAAGCATACATAGGGACAGACAGCGGGAAGCGACTTTGTTTTATACTATGTAGTGATACTCGTGTTTTTCTAGTGCATACCGATAGGTCTGCATATCATGGAACAGATAAAATAGGGTGCTTATAGCGCCACCCTTTTGGTACAAAGGCATATCGGCATATAATAGGCATCCCGTAGTATAGTGATACTACGGGATGCCTATTATATGCCGATACGTAGTGACGTATGTAAACATTTTAGTTGTTTATTATGATTCTCACTCCCTATGTTTTAAGGGTTAAAGTTTACTAAATTCAAATCTAAACTAGCTTTTGTAGAAAATAATGTTTTGAGATTCTGTGGTGGCGTTCCTGTAAATGTCAGGTTGACGTGTGTCAGGTGTCAAGTGTGACAGCTGACGTTGGCAAGGAGGCCTTGGCTTCCCGTCCCGCTCTTCGTGACTTATGTGCTTCCAATTGCTTTCAATGTAACGTAAGAGTAAATAAATTTAAAAATAATATATTGAACATAAGAGTCTTTATAAAAAAAAACAATCAGTCACGATTTTCACTTTTTTTGACATATTGTTAGTAACACCCTACACCGCGCTGCAAATCTCATACGAGGTGCTCAGTCCTTGAACTAGTTAACTTTTACGCGACGGCGGCGCTGGCCCACGCGTGCAGTGAAGCTGTAAAGGCCATCCTACACTAACAAAAGCCTGTTACTTTACTGTATTTAGGATCTGTAAAGCCTTTAGGTGTAGATCATACTCCTAAAGAAAATCGAGTGCTGAATCTTTCGTTTTGATACATAAAACCGAAGTTTAGGTGTGCCAACCAAGATACCCTTGTTTAAAACGTGGTCAGGTAAAGTTAAGGCTCTTCACACACCATCCAGCACTTTAAATTATAAAGTACTGTGTGGCATTCCACTGCGCTCGTCATCCTGAGACATGAGACGTTAAGTCTCATTACGTCCTGTAGTTACACTGGCTACAATATCAATAACAGTAGAAATAGACATTGCGGCTCGCACAGAGCGTAAGCCACATGATTAAAACAAATATTCCTCACCATTCTCCGAACGTCGGACGCGTCTTCGCTTTTACGATCGATCATGTGTGCCATACGGAGCTGTTCTGTTGTTGCCTAGAACATCAAAATATATGTACACAACACAAAAACTAAAATATATCATAGTTAATAAGATGTAGGTAGGAAAGAACAAGAAAAAGAGGCCTAGGAACATGATGTAATGAACCATCAAATGTCTCTCTGAATTGAGCCAGTCTCAGTAGTTAGTGTACTTTATGGACAACATTCTTAGATAAATGCTCTAAGACTACATCGACAAACACACTTGACAGTGGGACCATCAACAAACTTGCCTAGGGCTAGAGAGAAAAAAAAGTGTTGGCGATAAATTTTCCCTCCTTTGCTACTGATTTTTCTTGTTGAGATGCCTAATTAGGGGCTGCCAGCCAAGCATCACTTTGAGCTCGGTAACTAATAAATATTTAAGAATAAGGATCTGTCGACTCTACAAATTCCATAAAAATACTTAGTTTAAGTTAATGAAAGCAGCGTACTGACCTGCGGTTTCACCTTCTCCTTGGGCTGTGGTTTGTCTGTGTTTTTGCCCTTGTCCTGCGCGTGCTTGCCATCCTTGCCAGGCTTCGCACCACCCTTGGTGGCGCGCGCTCCCAAACTCATCTTTACTCTATTACTTTATATATACAGCCTCTATTTACAAGCAGCTGAAACAAAAAATCCTCTTTGTAGCAGTCAATCAGTCTGTTAGGAACATTATTTTTCAAACGAATAAACCTATCAGTGGGTTTTGAATGTGGCAAACAAAACGCAACTCGTAAGACGATGTCGTTTAATTTTAATGTGGCCTTGTCCAGAAAGGGCGAATTCGCCGCGAAACGTTTCGCGCGAAATCATTCGCGCGTTGGTGAGATACTAGACACCATTAGGCCTTGTCCAGAAAGGGCGAATTCGCCGCGAAACGTTTCGCGCGAAATCATTCGCGTGTTGGTGAGATACTAGACACCAGTACATTCCGTCCACAAGCATCGCGCGAATTCAAAATACGCGCGTAAATCGCGTGCACTACGCCAGACTCTCGACTACTACTAGGGACGCCTTGTTGCGTCCAGTTAACGCGCGAACTCTAGAGCGAGTGCACGTATAGAGGGAAAGGGAGCGCCAAAATTTTGACACGGAATTGCTCGGAAATACCAAATGCTCGCGCGTTGGTACGCACCTTGTGGACGCAACGGTCGCGCGTAATACGCGCTAGAGAATCGCGGCGAATTCGTCCTTTCTGGACAAGGTCTTAGTCTCTCAACCAATCCCAATAAAACGAAACGGAATCGTGTCGTGTTTTTTTTTTCGAATTCTAAGCCCACACAATACTTTTTGAAACGTGTTGTAGAAAGTGTCATTACGTAACGTAATTATTGGCAAGTTTGTAAAATTTGCAGAACCAGGCAATCAATTCAAGACGAAACGGATTCAGCTATTTTAGTGCAACAAGATACCCCAGGGCCGTCCCGTATGCGCCGAAGGCAACCGCGGGTTTTGGTTGGAATGCCGGTGTAAGGTGTACATAGTGTTAGTGACTCGGTGCAATGCTCGCTCGGATGATGCTATACTCCCGAGTATCGACATCGAGCTGTAAGATCGATGGAACCAACATAACCGTTCCTCTCACCACTCAGTAAGAGCGTAGCGATAAGGCGTTAATCAAGCGCGAAAAAAAAAAACAAAAGCATGAGTAGGTCGCACTCTTAATAAAACAATTAACTAATCCAAAATTTTGGCTAGATTAGGGGCAAAATATTGACTCTAAAGTGCAAGCTGCATCGACTAATAAAGAAAATACGTTTTTCAACATGGGGAATAGGGCCAAAATTGTTGAATCAATGTTCGTTCCCCGCCCAACTTAAAAAAATGTTGTATACAGTTAGTTTTTTTGACGATTCCCACAAGTCAACGATTTTGGATAAGGTCATTGTTTTATTAAGAGTATGAGGTGACTTGGATGTATTAAGAATTCATATCCTCACAGGGGTAATACGTAACTTGAAATTGGCAAAATGAACACATCGATTGAAAAAAAGATGGATAATAAAGCACTATCAGACTTTGCATTTTATCCTATTTATATAATAACGTGCGAATCCAGAAAACGTTCAAGTCCAAGAATTTCGTTACGTGTCAGAAGAAAAGAAAATTAAAACCATACAAGTGGACATAAAAGAAACGAGTTTTCTTTGTTTACGCCACAAGTTTCAAAGTATTTTTTTAAGGTTTGAGTAAAAAATAACAGAAAAAAGAAACAAACAATTGTGATTTCAAGATGAAATCTGTACTAATTACACTAAAAGGAAGCTACATTACACCCGACTACTTTTTACCCAGGAAAAATGTAAAACGGGAATTTTATCCCGGATAAACTTTCACACGGGCAAAAGCAATTCAATATTATAGTCACTGAAATTTTTAGCCCACCATGCCGCAAACAAATAATGCTCCTAGTGTAAAGGCGGCTGTACACATTGGGCCAAGGTATTGGGCCAACGTGTAGAAACTTACTTAGGGGTATGTTGGTAGTTGGTGCCAACATTGGCCGGCCAAGCGAAAGTTGTCGGTTTTTCGTGCGCACATCAAAGGATCTTGGCGCGCTTCGCAAATCCAGAATGATCAATACGCCAATGTACAAACAGGGACATTTACAATTCACTATTTTGGCCCAACATGCTTGCCCAATACCTTGGCCCAATGTGTACAGCCGCCTTAACGCGATAAAGGTTTTTTTTTTAATCTTAGCACGGCACAGTAACTACACTGAACTTGATGGTAAGTTCAGCGTAGCCTAATGAGCAGTGACCGACTCGCTAAGACTTGCTAGGCCAGGCCAAGACCGACAACATATTAGGACCGGTCAGTCACAAAACTAAAAACAAAAATATTTAAGAAATCTCAAACATTTTGACCCCTTTCGCAAAAGCCAAACTTAGTATTGGTCGCTGGTTTTATGGAGCCTAGGGCGGCCACTGTAAGACCGTCATTACCAGTAAGGCTCCCCTGGTGTCACCCAGGATATTCCTGGGCTGCTTAATTAGATGTACATGTTCATGTATAGACTGGAGCCGTTACTCGTCAGAACGAGCCACCATGGCAAAATTTTCAACACGATTACGTCACTAACAAGTCAGAAATATTGTACGAAACTTTCAGTTATCCGAATTTTCTTTGGTTTTCTCTGGTTTCGCACTATTTACAACTTAATTTTCGACCCAAATAAATAAATTGATACGTAAATGTATATTTATAATAGGACTACAAAGCTAAAAGTAGCTGCAACAGAGTTCCGACCGTAAAAATCTACACTATACATAACGATGATCGAAGTATGTTAACGACTAAGTGTTTGAAACGGTTGGCGAAGGAAGTACTCAGGACATGGGTCATGGACTTTCGCCAATTCCAAAGACAATTCTGTGGGTTGACGACCAAGAACTAAGCAAAGTGTAGCTTGGCTTATCTATACTAATACTATAAAGAGGAAAGATTTGTTTGTTTGTAATAGGTAAGAAAATTACACAAAGTAGACCCAGCAACAGAAAGAAGAAACTGAACTAAATCATATCTTCGACCTCGCGTAAGTTTAATTACATATTTTTTCTATGTGAAGTAATGATGAAATATTAAATATTCCAATGTTTTAAATCGTCTTAGTGACAGATCTTCTAGAAATATTTCTTTATTTTATTATCTCCTAGAAAGCCTCAAGTTCTGAGTGAATTTCATGTGGCTAATGATAATGTTTTTGTGTTAACTATAAATGTTCGAAATATTTATGAATAGTCCCTTACAAAAAGTTTCATTACTGTAATAAAATCAAAGCCTACTTATAAGTATGTAATGTTTTATTAATTCCTATGGCACATAACATTTCAATACTTGACCAGGAAAGAATGTTTTGTAAAGTATAATTAATTAGTAAATTCTGCATTAACATTAAAGAGGTTTAAACGTTTGTAGTTGTGGGTGCAAGGGTGATAATATCCATTTCGAAACCGAGAACTATTTACTAATAGAAATCTACACTACTATTACCACTCACAAGTGGGCCGGGCTGGTGCCAAATACAATAATTTTAAAAAGTAAATACTAAAATTAATAATAGTTTAAGAAAACTAAAAACACGCTTTATAGAAAATCCAACCAAAAAAATAGAAAATACATTTTAATAAATTTGAATTAAGAATAGTGTAAATAAGAAAAAGAAATATTTTGTTGTAAAAATAGCGTGGGATGCTTTTTAAGATATTATCAAAATGATAATATCTTAAAAAGATATACATAGATATATAGATATATCTTAAAGAGATAATCCTTCTACTCATATTATCTGTCAATAAAATATTTATAACTAACTATTCACACCATACACCCCACCCTTTATTTTTTTACAATTCTTTTTCCTATTTACACTATTCTTAATTCAAAATTATTAAAATTTATTTTCTATTTTTTAGTTGGATTTTCTACAAAAGCGTGTTTTTAATTTAAAATATTGAATTGCCATAGGTCCTTGATAAGTATGCCAAATTTCTATTTAATCCGACGTTTTTCAGGGGGTTAAAATAATGTTCAAAGTGTCAGTTACATACAAACGTCTGAAGCTAATAAAAGCGTGTTAAAAACTTACCAAGATTATTCAACTTTCAGAACAATATTAATTTCTCAAACATATTTACATAAAGACCTTCGACTGTTTTAAAATTACAAGTACACATTTTTCCCTCAATTTGCCTTCATTTTCTACTGGCACTTGTTTATGCTAGAGATAACAAATAATTTACTGGGCACATATTTTCAGAAGTCAGTATTTCCCTATACAATATATTTAAGGCACAAATTTGATATAGTTTTTTATACAATGTTTCCTTAAGTTTGGGACATTGGACCTTGGAATTTAAGTTTAAAATACTTCAGAGTTTATAGAATATAGTTTGATTGAGATATTATGGATATGTTCATTGTTACAAGTGTGGATATGACTATATTCAAAACTTTAAACAACTCATAATATACATTTTAGGAGTAATGGTATGGTAATTTTTCTCACAAAGAAAGCAAACAAGTTTACTACTAATATAAAGTAACTCAAACTACCTATTTATTTATTTGCACTTTATACATCTAATGTACAGGCGGACTTAATGCCGTAAGCATTCTCTACCAGCCAACCTTAAGGTGGTGCAGAGATAATCATGGTAGGTGCATCAAAGGTATATTAAAAATACGGTGTTGAACTTCATTAATATGAAATATAAACATTAATACACGACACATACATAAACAATAATAAATACCATAATAATATTTACCAACCTAGCTAAGGTAAGCTGGTAAGAATCACGTATTAATATAGATTTTTTTTTAGTTAATAGTACAAATTAATTCCTAAAAAACAAAAAAACAGTTTGATAACATTGATTATGAAAAATGTGTTCTAGGACCTCCCACACTTTAGGGAACCCTGATGTATTAAGCATTCGTGTTCTAACATAGAAGGAATTATTTTGGAAAATAGCCAAATGTGAGAATGTGTGAGTCAGAATAGGCATATAATAAAATGAAGCAATAAGGACAGTTTATATTCCACAGAAAAAAATATTTTATTTCAAGACAAGCCACCCTCGCCACGAGAATTTTTGTGCATTTATGTATATAATTTGGATTGTAACTCATGAATTGCCTGAGATTGTAATTGGTAACCACTATTAGTTAAAATTAATAAATAATCTTGATCAAAATCTCCAAATCAATCATGGAAATTGTTGAATCAGAATAAAGTTTGTATTTGATTGAGATTGCGACACCCACTTGTTATTTTTAATCGTTTATTACTAGATTGCCAGCAGGTAGTAATTGTGATTATTATTAATTACCACTATAAGACAATAGGCACTACCTATTTTTTTATAAAAATTCAACTGACAACTTGAAAAAGCCACTGAAGCCCAGGATGGTTGGCACTGACTTGGGGCAGCTTACATTCAGCTGTGGAAATCGACACGCGAATTGATTGATTCATTTGATTGAAGTATATTCTGCAATTATGAACACATATTTCACAATTGGTGTTGAAGAGAGGTGAGGTTCTGCTATTCTATATGTAGCTCGCCCCTTTAAAAACACCATACCATACCTATTACACCATGGGAGTAAATAAGCTTGGTGAACATTGGGTGCATTGAGTAATTTCTTTCTACTTTCCTGGGGATAAAGGCATAAAACATGGCACCAACAGATAACCTACTATGTCATATTAAGAGTTATGCTTGTATCATTGTCTTATGTGTTTCGATTTTATTAATTACTGCTAATACCAACATAACAGTTAAAGATGTTTTCAGTCAATCATGCTAAAACCATTTAATCGATTGGAAAGAAATTCGGCACACAGATATACTGGGTCCTAAATGTACATGTAAACTTCTTTGTCATTAGTAAAATGTTCATTGGGACTATTAATATCATTTATTTTATGAAGGGACAAATGTGGGCGGAGTCCAAACCAAAGAAATGTCATAAACGTCTCAAAATGAATAATGTTATTAATAATGAACATGTTGTTATACATTTCTGTTTTCTCCCGAACGCTTTTCAATATTTATTACATAATCTTTGTTATGCTACTCCATTAAATGAAAATATTTTTAAGAGCAGTTTTTAATAAAAGTATTATCAAAAAATCTATTTGTTAAGTCAGTGGTTTATCTACCTGGCATAACAGTTGATTTAAAAACTAATTTGTTATAAGAATTTAATACTAATATTATAAAGAGGAAATTATATTATATATTTTGTGTGTTTGTAATGGATAAACTTAAAAACTACTGGACAGATTATAAAAATTCATTCACCAATATAAAGCTACATTATCAAAGAGTAACATAGGATACTTTGAATCTGGAAAAATATAAAGCAAGACTTTTATCTGGGAAAATATTTTCGAACAGGCAGAGCCACAAGCTAGTAAGTAATGAGTATAAAAATTTTAACAATCTATTAAGACATGAAGAAAGGATACATCATTTACAAATATGGATTATAATTACCTATAGTTTTATATTACCCTGTATGGTTACTTTAATATTTTATTATATTCTATGCAAATAGAAGAGATAAAACTTTTCAAAGTCTATCATATAAATCTACCTACAAATTCATAATAGTTATGATGTATATCTATACTAATATTATAAAGCTGAAGAGTTTGTTTGTTTGTTTGAACGCGCTAATCTCAGGAACTACTGAACCGATTTTGAAAATTCTTTCACTAATAGGAAGCTACATAACTCCTGAGTGCTATAGGCTACTTTTTATCTCGGAAAAACTTTTTCACGCGGGTGGAGCCGCGAGCATTACTAGTGCTATATAGTTAAAGATGTTATCTTGTATCAAAAAATGTCCTACAGATATCTGATAAAATTATGAAGGACTGAATTTTTTTGAAAGTAGTTATTTTAGCTATTATTATAAACTGTATTAAACAATGATGCACAAAGGAATAGTTTTATCTTTAAGGAAATTAACGAAAAGTACATTTAAAATGTTAGTAGTTGTGTTTTCGATTCAGTAATTCGGAAAAAAGTTTAGTAACAAAGACAAAATATAAGCTCATTGTTACTTACAATTGCCACCCGATAATCTAATATTGATAAAACATATGTAAATCTAAGGAAATTACCTACAACAGACAAAAACAATGATAAGTGATAAAATTCACTCGCACACAATATTTCCGGGCGGTAATTTGGTAAACAAAACTAGCGAGCATAATTCAAGTATATTAACTCGTTTATAACGACAAATACACGAAAAAATGTGTAGACACACGAAATACACGACTTACAACCGCTATGGAGGCGTTATATTGGATTTTTTTTGCAGTTATATGCAAAAATCAGGGCAATGAATCATAGCTGCAGGATGCAATAGTTGCATTTGAAAACCAACTGATTACCACCGGAACACTAGCAAAATCACGACGTGTTAAGTTTTGCACGCCATTCCGTTAGCTCACGTCATCAAATTCGAACAACGCCAAGACGAAACTCAATAGGACAGCGGCACATGTGGGGGACGCCATTCTTGAACACCATTCTTGGTATCAAAATGAGTCTTTGTTGATGAAATAAACGTGCACGGCACCAAATAACGCAACATTTATACGCACATCATCACACAATTATCGCATAATATTATTTATTACCTTATTTCTACAATAACGTCCAAAATCTAACTGAATTTCCAATAAAATTGACCGATTTCCATACCTGTGAATGCGCTCAAACGCAAGCTGGTCACGTGACTTCCTAGTGATGTGCCAGTTTGCACAATTTCGGTAGTTTACGGTTTTCAAAAGATAATTTGAGACTAAAAACATTTATTATTGACACACTAAGCGGAAAAAAATTAATCAATTGTGTCGCTTAACTTCAAACTCGGATAAATCCATTCTACGTTCTTAGGAGATAATTAGAAAAAAGTGATAATAGTCTTATTTCCATGAATTTAAAGGCAGTATTTTTTTATTATGACAACAGTATTGAAGAAAACGATCCTGTTTAGTAAATTCAGTAATAAAACCATTCATTCTTTCAAAAATTTAATATTTAGATTGGATTTACCTTCATTTGATATAAAGGGATTCAATTTATCTATCTTTGAAAAAACTCACTGTGGATTTATAGAATTTTGATTTAATATGTGTGGATTTATCTGGACTTGAAAAAATACGATTAGAATTAGGGATGTGGTAGTGGCGAAATCACAGTATACTATCGAAGGTCAAATTGTGGTAGCTAACTGAATAAAACGAAATATAATATAAAACAAATAAGGAAATCTAGTTTTATTTTACAAAAATAGCAGGTACCTAATTTAATTATTTTAAACAATATTTCTTCTGAGTCATCTTCTTCAATTTCTTCTTCGTGCATTGGTCGCCCTATCACATTCTCACTGTGAAGCACTTTTTTATAATAATTTAATTATATGTACTTATTATTATATCCTTACATACTTATGATATCCAAATAATTCTGTAACAGTAGAACAAAATAATAATAATAATCGATAATGTAATCGATAATGGTTAGCACAACACTAGTGCCAACTCAGAATTGCAAACGACCCATAGGTATAGGCATTTCAAACTTATTGAATTTTCGCTCTTTCCTCTTTCTTACGGCAAAGTTGTATATTAGGCCGCTTGCGGGCTTTACTTGGTGACACAATTTTAATGGAATTATCCATGGGAACTGTCTAAATAGTAAAAAGAAACAATAAAAAAGCGGGAGTATACAGTGCTACTGTCGCAGAGTTTACGTCAACTGACGGCCATGTTGAACAAATGCAATTAGCTGATTGGCTCTCATGGACTTAACTACATTTGAAAAAAACTGTCTCATGGATCTATCTGACTTAGATAAAATATTATGACTTTAACGGTTTATTTCTCAAGAACCATGCGGATTTTAACACAACTGATAAAATTGTATAAAAACATTTTTTATACCCTTTCTTTTGATATCAAAATCTTAAAAATTCTCAGAATTGGATTTATCCGAGTTTGAAGTTAAGCGACACAATTTAGACCATAGAATAATTACTAAAGATTTAGACTTAATTTTAGCACTCAAATTTATAAACGTTATTCATTCTCATTAGATAAAATTACCTATAACATATAATAAGAGTATCGAATATAAAACCTTTTTTTGTAAATATAATAATAAAAATGATAAGTCCGGTTTTAAAAACATAGATCATGGTTTTGGTTTTGTGCACAGACGTTAAATAAGTTTGTAATATTATATTAGTACCAAGAAGCTTATAATTAGTACGGTCCCAGGAAAATGTACCAGTCGAAATATTATAAAGACAAACCGTTGCGGTCTTATTCATAATAAAACGCTATTCGAAGGTTAAAACCTCCTATAACTATAACAACCTATAAGCCTATTGAACGTTCGATAAAATTTCTTATTCATAATGGTTTTTTATAGCTACGATAAGCAAATTGCCTTTATAGTACATGATGTTGCCATTACGTAGAAAAAAATATAATACAGTAGATTTCCTCCAATTTATACACAGGTTTGTCTCTGGAAACAACAAAAAAAAAACAACTTGTCAATGTCAGTTGTCAATTATAAATTGGAGGGAAACTTTTAACGTAGATGTTCATTGTTTCGTACGTATTATAGTAAGAAACTGTGAATTGTGAAAGAGATTGAATTGGTAGGATCAAAGAGTCCTATAACTACACTGTTTAATGTCCTTAAGTAGCATGCAGCAATTACCGAAAAAACGGCAGAGGGGTGAAAGTTGGTTGGAAGAAGACAAGGTTGGTGCAGTTATTTTGCGTACTTATTTGAAAGTTCCAGTTTGTTTTAGCTATTCATGCATGCATTACTAACAGTATTTTTTCGTTTTGAAGATTATACTAAAGGAACTGGTGAGGGAGCGGGTTAGTGTCCTCGAAAATAAAAACACGGACACTAACTCCAACTCCATGAAGGTGGCGGCGTGGAATGGCTTGAGAGAGAGGTGCTAACTTAAATCTAATATTGCTACTTTTAAATATAATAACTAACTATTTGTATATTTTGGATGAGAATATATTACAAACACACTACAACTAGTGTAAATAATATTATTGAAGAGGCATGTTAAATCAAAATTCAAACTAAAAGCAGTGTAAAGATCATAGTTCAACACACACATGATTATGGTGTCCCTGGTGTTATTTATTTCAACAAAAAAAAGTTAAAACAGTATAACAATAATTAGATTTAATATTAGAAGGAATAAATCATATTGTTTTCAGATCATAGTTGGGCCTCCTCCTGCACTTCCATCTGAAATTGCAACACCTTCAAATCCACCTGCAGGTGAAATAATAAATGAGGTATTTACAAATCAGTATCAAGTAATTCCAGTTCCATACTACAAATCAGAAGGATGCTGTTATATATTTAAAAAAATAACTTATTTACTAGATGCCAGTTGTGGAGCCACATTGTCCAGAGGCAGATCACACAGGCAGTTCAGGTCCACCGCCAAAAAAAATAATAAAAAAGAAAAAGAAGGTTCTTGCAGTAAGTAAATTTTAAATAAATTTAAGTAGCATACAATACTAGCTTTTGCCCGCGGCTCCGCCCGCATTAAAAAGTTTTTCCGGGGTAAAAGTCCTGGTTTATATTTTCCCAGGATAAAAAGTAGCCTATGTGTTAAATCCAGGACATGATCTACCCGTGTGCCAAATTTCATCGAAATCCGTTCAGTAGTTTTTGCGTGAAAGAGGAACAAACATCCTTACATCCATACATCCAAACATCCATACATTCTTACAAACTTTCGCCTTTATAATATTAGTAGGATTAACCCGTCAAGCCCTGCTTATATATATAGATGTATGGAAAAACCCTATATATGGACACCGGTGTCCGTCACAGGCCTTGACAGACTACAAATAAAATTTAGTTGTAAATATAAACATGATATCATATATATTTATATCTTTAACTAGCTAATTTAAGACTCTCTTGGTTGCAAGGTTCCATTATGGTACAACTGCAATACTGAGGTTTCAGGTTCATTTTCTAGGATGGCCAAAGTGATATTGGGTTTTTCTACTCAATATCAGCCTGGAATCTGGAAATTTGTGTCCGATATGATGATAGCCACCCAAACCTAAAATAAAATTAATTCTATTATGTGTAATGTTTATACCATACCCATATTATATACTGCCCACTGCTGAGCAAGGACCCTCCATTACTACTGACAGGGTTTAGTTGACCATGCTGGCCTAGATCAGGTTGGCAGACTTCACATACCTTTAAAATTATTTTTGGGGAATTCTCAGGTATATAGGTTTCCTAACAATGTTTTCCTTCACTGGTAAAGCGAACAATTATAATTGATAAACAATACACACATTACTTCCGAAAAATCAGTCTCGATTTTGAACCTGCAGACATCTGTCTCGCCAGACCGTTGCGTTCCCAACTAGGCCATTGTCTACTATGAATGTTTATACATTGCATTATTTCAGGTTTGTCGCACACCTGCAGAACAGATAGTGGAATGCGAAATTCAGTGCCGTAAAGAGCTGCATGCCATGCAAATGGAAAATGAGAGGCAGAGGAATAAAAACTTGAAAATAAAAGAAATGATATTAATGAAAAAACTGAATGATAATAAATTTTAAAAGTATCTAGATTATTTATGATGTTTAATTATACTTTGGGTGTGCACTTCATTGAAGTGCTTTGCTATAAAAGCCTGCAAGTTGGCAGAATCCCTTCCCAATCTATTTTTTGGGTCAATGTTAATTCAGACACCTATCTCTTCAATATTGGACACACTATCCCCTGATACTTACTTACTACCTACTACTGTCTCTTTGAGCGATTGCAAAATTGTACAAAATCGCAATAGCCACAATAGCTAATTATATCCACTTGGTCAAATTTTACAGATATGGGACATAGAGCAGGCATTGGAAGCACTGACTATATATCAAAAGAACATTTCCCAACTTTACTTGCCTCATTGCATTTCTCTGTGCCACAACAATGTGGTCTTAATACAGGTGTATATAGTTATTGCTCCACATGTATACCTACCATGACTGCCTCGGTGGCGTAGTTGTATTACAGTACGACTGCAAAGCTGAGGTCTCGGGTTCGATCCTCGGGTCGGGCAAAGTGATATTGAGTTTTTTTATTCAGTATCAGCCCGGAGTCTGGAATTTATGCCCGATATGGCGATAGGCTCGCACCCTATCACATTATGAGACGGAGTAACGGCAAAAAGTGTGTGCACTAGTTGCGCCTCTGCCTACCCCTTCGAAGATAACAGGCGTAAGTGTGTGTGTTTTATGCTATATTCATGTAAGATACTGTTGTTTGATGTGTGTGAAAGGTATTTTTCAGTTATTAGTTAAAATAATACAATACTTAATATAATAAAACTTTATTATTACGTAGGCGTATACAAAGCTTTTTTGACAAAACAATACAAAATTATTTGTTTCAATTACATTATTTAGGAGACCAGTATAGGCTAGTAGGTACAGAAGAAATTGACATGGACAGGATTAGGTACGGCTAGGGAAGGAAAGTGAAACTAATATTAAAAAAGAGAAGTATACTCTATGAGGAGAAGGAAATCGCGCCACGACCCTCGCCGGCGAGGACAACTAAGATCCTAACCTACCAGCCTTTCACTAGCTAAAATCACTACTTGCCATTGGCACTTACAAAACTGTATATCACTACTAGAAGTGCTCGCGGCTCCGCCCGCGTGAAAAAGTATTTCCGGGACAAAAATATTTTTCCGGGATAAAAAGTAGCCTATAGCACTCAGGAGTTATGTAGCTTCCTATTAGTGAAAGAATTTTCAATATCAGTTCAGTAGTTCCTGAGATTAGCGCATTCAAACAAACAAACAAACTCTTCAGCTCTATAATATTAGTATAGATTAAATTAAATAAAAAGGGTGCATGTACCTATGTACGAGCGTGAGAAGTTATACTTCGTTGGCATCATTAAGTAATTTAATACTTAGTATTAACTAGGGGTTCAAGGGTTGAAAGTGGGTGTGGGGGGTCAAAAGGCTCAAGGGGGTCAGAGGGTCAATTTGGGTTGGGGGTTCAAAATGTCTTTGGGGGTCAAGGGGGGTCAAGTTGGATTGGGGGCCAGGGGGTCAAAATGGGTTTGGGGGATCACGGGGGGTCAAATTGAGTTAGGGGGTCAGGAGGGGTCAAAATGGGTTTGGGGTACAGGGGGGATCAAAATGTGTTTGGGGTCAAGGGGGTCAAATTGGGTTTGGGGGGTCAGAGTGAGGTTCTTAATATCCTCACTTTATTCTATCAGGAACTATATTTTATGGGGAACTTTACCTTAGACGATAGGGTAGGGCTTCTAGTGTGGCGGGTCTACTGTAATGTGCACCTTCTAATACCACACCCTCACACCCCCTTGACCCTCCTGACCCCCCAAAACCAAAGGAGAGTGGCGAAACTTCATAGAACTTTGGGCTTAGTGTTACAGAGATAGTTTATGTATTATTTTATTGGTATAATAGAACCATATCTCAGAAAAAGAAAAATCTGTCTGTGCAATGGAGTGTAACGAAGTAATCACTATAGAGTATAGCGTTTAAAACATTTTTCGGTGAATAACTTCCTATTTAGCTGATAACACAAGATGTTCATAGCACCGAATCATTGCCTATTGGATTGCCGTATTGAATAGTGACCAGTTGTTCAATAAGCTAGGTAGCTTAAATAATAACCAGAATTGAACTCATCACATGGAATCGACGAGGACTGATATAAATATATAATTGCTCATTTACATTCTCGCGTGAGCAGTGAGCTGAACATGATACGCGCCACGAGGCGAGGTGCGAAGCGAAAGTGTAAATGAGCCATTAATGTTTTTCAATTTGACATTACGTCGACAGCGCTGTGCAGAGTTGGCAGTAAAATAAAATAATATCGACCAGTATTGAATATTCCTAAAAGGCAAAACTGCTTTTTAGTTTAATTTCTAAAATACCCATAGTTATTAATTCTTCTTCTTCAGTCTTTAATGGCATTTGTAAAATAAAGTCTTGGTAAGGCAGCCACTGCTTTACCAGTTACTAGTAGTAACTTACTACGACGTATTACTAAGAATAAAAAAAGAAACAAGTATGCGTCTGAAGCTCAAAATAAAGATGCTTCAGTCTTTATTCTATGGTTTGAAGGACTTGTATCCATAAACAACAAGAAATTATTAAAAAAAAAATACGTTCCGACCACAGAATAAAAATAAATGTACCCAAATCCCGCCCCGCCGAAAAGTTTGTCAAAACTCAAAAATCATTAAGAAAATATATAAATGGAAACACATTCGGCGGCACGTAAAGTACTGCTGTACCTATTAAAGTCAACATTAAAGAGCATAATACATATAAGAGTATAATATTATTAATATATAGGGCAGTAGATTAACGTAGTGATTATATTCTCTTTGGCAGTAGATATATACCAAAGTAAAGTGGTAACGAAATGTCGCTTTTAGAAGATTTATTTCTCCAAGATGAAGCAAATGAGGCCCAAGAATTGGAGCGCATTATAGAAGGCGATGAATACGATGATCGGCCGGGAAGCGCGGCATCTAACAGCGATGAAAATAGTGCCAAAGAAGATGAAGCAGGTATGAGTTTTGAAATGTTTTCTTATCGTTATTTAAATTTATGGTTTTCCTTAATAGAAAATTATTATTGAAAATGAAATTCTAAGCTAGTCGATATTCATATGTTAAATGTGCCAGTAATAGTTAAAATTCGTATTTTACACAATAATTTTTACCCGTCGTCTGAACGGAGGTTCAACATGTAGAGTGTAAGCCATAATATAGTTTTCTTTCAGAGGAAGATAAAAGACGCGTGGATCCTGCAAACGGAAAGACAAAGAGAGTAATAAAAAACCCAAGATTTTTATTGAATCCAGCTCGACTCACTGGCCCCAGAGGCATAGAGGTTATACCAGAACATTTCAAAGATTTCAAATTTAAAGGTAATCACAAAGCTATCTATAGGTCTTTTTATGTTATAATTCCAATAAAAAACTAACTTTGAGTCAGCGATAGCAAGTAATCACACTTCATCATAAACATGGCTGCCAAAAAAATTAAGAATGAGATATGAGAAGGCAATGTACAAGTTGGGAAAACCAATGCAAGTTTTTAATAAATAAAGGAGATATCCGCTTTTTGTATGGGTGCTGACTTTAAAATCTAAACAGGCTCAAACTTTAGGGATATTAAAAGGGCAACAAATGGAACTTAGATCCATTAAAAAATATTCTTAGACCCCTCCATTCATAAGCAACTTTTCTATAAACATATATTAAGTGTAGTTTTCAAGCCAAACAAAATTACATACATCTCAAAATTGGAGGTCTTTAAAATTAAATGATTTATTGCAAAAGGCTAGTTTTGAGGAGTTCTTTCCAAATATGTTTATACTGTCTTATTTAGATAATGTCTGCCTCTGCAGTCATTTAAGGGAAAATTTCTTATTGTTCTAAAAGTTGTCTTATAAAACATTAAGTGAAGCACCTGGCATCAATACTGAAATTGTGTTACTTAGCAACTACTTATTTTTATGCCCACTTGATTCAAGAATCAAGACACACCAATCAACAGTTATAAGTGGGCAGAGTTTTATGGTACACTAGCGGCCCACCCTGGCTTCGCACAGGTAGCAAAGCATAATATTAATACATTTAATTTTCTGTCGTACAAAATACTTATAAATTATACACATAAACCTTCCTCTTGAACCACTTGGTGAAAAACACGAAAATCCGTTTGGTAGTTTTTGAGTTTATCGCCTTCAGACAAACAGATCTCATGGGGGAATTTGTTTTATAATATGTAGTGATGTAAGGACATATCGGTCGGTCACTTCCCTGTAACATGGTTGAGGAGGCCGATGGCTGGCACATGCGTCATACTCGTGAACGGGTGCTGCTTGTGTGGACTGGTCTGCTCTGTTTGATGGTTGACTTTATTTTTTACTTAAAATTAAACATGTAGGTGGTTGTTTCACTTAGGTACTCTCCGTTAATTTTCGCATTTAATATCCATCTTTGAAATTGAAGTAATATTGTGATTTTCAAATTGTAAAATATATATATTTAAAAAAAATGATAAAAGACCTACGCTGAGTTTCTTGGTGCTTCTTCTCAGGTCAGTGGGCTTTTCCGAAGCACCGGTAGAATCTTTTAGTATAACATTGTGAAAAATGAAAAATGACGTGTAAAAGTGCCCTTAGGGGCCTAATTACTGAATAAATGATTTGAATTTGAATTTGAATCCTTATAAATAAAAAAGATAAAAGTAGCCTGTCCTTCCTTGGATCTCAAACTATCTCCATATTTATTATATCACGGTTCCACCTGCAAGAAAATATTTTCCGAGGTAAAAGTACCGGTTTATATTTCTCTGGGATAAGCAATGGCCTAGGTGCTTCTCAGGGTCTTAAATGATCTTCCTACGAAATTCCATCGAAATTGGTCGAGAGTGACGGCTACAACCGCAAGGAAAAAAAATCTGGGATAAAAGTCCCGGTTTATACTTTTCCAGGATAAACAGGAGCCTATGTCCTTCCCTCGGTCTCAAACTATCTCCATACTTATTTTTTTGCGGTTCCATCCGCAAGAAAATAGTTTCCGGGATTAAAGTCCCGGTTTATTTTTTCCCGGGATAAGAAGTATCCTAGATCCTTCCCAGGGTCTTAAACTATGTCCCTTCCAAATTTCATCGAAATCGGTTCAGTGGTTTGGGCGTAACGACTCGCGAGAATAAAAAAAAACGGGATAAAAGTCCCGGTTTGAAGTTTCCCGGGATATAAAGTAGCCTATGTTACTCAGGGATACAGGAGCATATTCTAATGGCGAAAGAATTTTTGAAAACGGTTCAGTACTTTTTGAGTTTATCCTTGTCAAAAATACAAAAATAAAAATCTTTCCTCTATAATATTAGTATAGATTTATTGAATGCTTATTGGCTGACTACATATTTTACTTATCTTATGTTTTTTAAGCTTAGGTAAAATTTTGCCAAGTTGTGACTATAATCCATGTAAGTACACAATATAATATTAGGTTTGTCATATTACTGGCAATCAATATTTATTTATACCATTATTGCACTTTAAAAGATACCAAATTTAACATAATGAAGAGCGAGTGGTAGTACAGTATGAATAAGATTGTTATACATAGTATTACTAAATAAACCAATTTCATACGCACACTTGCACAAACACACACACACTCACACGCACACAAACACACGCGCGCGCACACGCGCGTACACACGCGCCTTGTATCCCCGAAGGGGTAGACAGGGGCGGAACTAGTGCACCCACTTATCGCCGTTAATCCGTCCCATGGTGTGATAGGGGCGAGCCTATCGCCATATCGGGCACGAATTCCAGACTCCAGGCTGATACTGAATAGAAAAACCTAATATCACTTCCCAACCCCGGGATCATACCTGAGACCTCAGCATTGCAGTTGTACCGTCGCGTAATACAACTATGCTACCGAGGCAGTCATACCAATTTCATGTATTTTTTTTTTTAGGAAAAGGCCATGAGAAAGAGGATTTAGACTTGGTACTGAAAAAATTGGAGCACTGGGCTTACAGACTATATCCAAAGTTTGCATTTGAAGACTGCCTTAAAAAAATTGAAATCCTAGGAAAGAAAAGGCCAGTAATGGTAAGTGTGGAGGTTAAAACATTACAAAATAAAATGTAAAAACTCTGGTAATAGTCCTTACTAATAACATTTCTAATCTATACCAATATTATAAAGCTGACATTTGTTTGTTTGGTTGAACACACTAATCTCAGGAACTGCTGAACAGATTTTGAAAATATTTCACTAATCGGAAGGTACATTACTCCTGAGTGCTACTTATATCCTGGAAAAACTTTTTCACTCGGGCGGAGCTGCTAGAAATACTAGTACAAGATAATTAGAATTCATGTCCAATGTGGTGTAAGGTGAACTGTGAAATTGGGATCCAAAAATTATCCTACTGCCTAACTCTACAGAGATGTGATTAGTTATTTAGGTGTGAGATCATGTTATGTAATAAAAATATGGTTTTGGTTACATATTTCCATCATATTGTGAACATAATTATTTGGACATTGCTCTGAGACAAATGTCCTCAGATGAAAAAAAGGTGAAATCAAATTTCTTCTTTTGTTTCAAATAATTTTATTACGGAATTCCCAATTACAGGTACATTTACAAAAAATAAGGTCAGATCAGCTGCAATCTGTAGACACAGTAGTGCAGAGAGATTCCAGTGATGAGGAGGATAAGGCGCCAACAGAAGAGGATGAGTTTGACAAGTTATTACAGCAGCAAATAGATTTAGCAAGGGCCACACCTGCGCCTGAGTCCGTCAAGAAACAACCACCCACCACTCCTAGACATGTTATGTAAGTTTCAGAACTTCAAAAAATAAATACACACACGTACACTCACGCCTTTTATCCCCGAGGGGATAGGCAGAGCCGACACTAGTGCACCCACTATACGCCGTGCGTATTCCATTCCATGATATGATACTGTGTAGGAAAACCGAAAAAGTAAATAATTATTGTCAAAAATCTAAAAATATATGTCAAAGAACTCACATAGCATATTTGTTGTTACTATTTTTCTAGGTCACCATTCACAATGCCGAAAGCAACATCATCACCCTCAATAAGTGATGAGCAAAAAGAACGAATGCTTAGGAACCGCAAATTGGCTGAAGAAAGACGTCTTCTAAGGCTTAAACAAAACACTAGCAATGAAAATTCTGCCATTGGAAACTCAAAGTTAAATACTTTACATGAAAGAATGTCAAATGGAAATGAACATTCAGATTCTTCCGATGAAGAACATCATGCAAATGTATCTGTATCTGTTCAAATAAATACTACAAGTAATGATAAGGCTACTGAAAATGATGAAGATGAAATAATGTATGATAGTAATGTAAATGAACAGGAAAATGGACCAAAAGAATTGAATGAAGAAGAAAGTAACACAGAGAAAACATTTGTTAAACTTTCTAATTGTAGTTTAGAAGATGAAAGTAAAATAATGAACGATAAAAATATTAATGGACCACAAAATGATAGTGAATTTCATGTTGAATATAACACTTTAACAACAAACATAAATAATGCAGAAAATATTGTAAACACAAATCATGAAGAAGCAATAAAGGTTTTAGACAAAGATGTTAATAAAATAACAAATGGGATACTTAATGATCTAATGGAGGAACGAACATCATTAACTGGAGAAACTCATAAGGATCCTGAAATTACGAAAGATAATACTGCAATTAAAGAAATAGAAAATAATTGTAATAACGGATCAAAAAATATGAGTAGTAAGAGGGAAAGTATAGAAACTGGGACTGAAGAAATTGTAATAGATAATGAAATAAGTACTGAAAACCCAGAAAGTGTTGAAAACGTAATAGTTAATACTGCACATACTGTTCAAGATACAGAGATTGATAAGTTGGTGGAAAGTGAACTGATGGATATCGATTTTGATGATGAATTTTGATTTAGTTATTATAACTACTTGTATTTTCCAAGTATCATTATTATGTTATGGTTTTCTTTTCTCCTTATTATTAGGTACTGATAATTTTTTACGGTTTAATTATGCGTTTACAATAACGATAATTCATGTGAAAAAATGTGTGGATTTTTGTACTGATTAAAATTTTAAAATTATTGTTTTATTTTAAATACCTACTTTCTGTACGTTGCTCTGACCGCGTGAATGTCACTTTTCCCTATTATCGACTTTGGCACTAACGCATTTTTACGTGTTCAAATTATGTTGATTATCATACCATATTCAAAAGGTCTGCGAAGTCGAAAGTGGTCGTTGGTCCATTCAGCAGTCAGCACCATGCGCCCTGTAGTATGAAAACTAACTAGCGCCACCTTGCTAACACAACAGGTACTTTTATGGCTCTGTGGACGAGGGAGGGGAATTGGGTGCCTCTCTTTTTTAGGGTTCAAGGAAAATAAGGAACTCTTATAGATCATTTCATTGGCGCCCCTCTTTTTTAGGGTACCGTACCTTAAAAGGAAAATAAGGAACCCTTATAGGATCATTTCATTGTCCGTCTGTCAAGACCATACCATAAAAATTAAATACGGAATTGATCTATTTAAGGCCATCATTTCAAACTTGTAGAAGTTTTTGAACATTTTATTGTTTATTTTGAAAGCCTAGAATGTTATTTACTTGAAAACAACCAAAAAACCCAATCCTATTCAGTACTTTTGTTATTCAATTTTATTTGGTTTCATAAGTTTGTCTTAAAATTCCTTATCTTACCAGCCCTGTAATACTGCCCACTGCTGAGCACGGGCCTCCTCTATAACTGAGAGGGTTAAGGCCTTAGTCCACCACGCTGGCCTAGTGCGGGTTGGCAGACTTTACATACCTTCAAAATTCAGAGAACTTCTCAGGTATGCAGGTTTCCTCACGATGTTTTCTTTCACCGTTAAAGCGAGCGATAATTCACAAAATCTTAAAATTCAATAAATCCTAAATTGCTCGAAAACTAGAGTTCCGGATAGGGCTTCATGGGACAAAAACGAATGCTTTTGACCTTATACATGCTCTTAACGGGAATATGTCAGTAACCCTGTATACAGGATGTATCACGATAGAATGTTCAACTGAAGCAGGTCGATAGAGGACCTCCACGTGCGTATTGCGTTTAGTTTAAAAGTTGATGTCGTAAGTAGATTTTAGTATGTTTTTTATGTAAGTCAACTTTGCCAATTAAGTAACTTCGTAATTTAAGCTAAACTATTAGGTCTAGTCATGATATTTTTACTCAAATAACAGTAATAGTTGGCCTTTCGAATAGCTATATTTGTTAGTATCAGTGTTTTATAAACAATAAAGTTTTATGAAAATTAATGAACTTCATAATTTTCCCCAAACTTAATACGCTCTGGAATAAAAATTACATTCATGTTTTTTTACAACCTATTTTAAAAACTCCCCGCGTTCATTAACAATTACTTAGGCTTCTAAATAGTATCAGACTAGTAGTGGGGCAACATGGCTAAAAATTTATTCGAATCGACGAAGACCGAAAATCTAAAGTTGTTCTTTTTGCCTCCAATGTCTTGAGTCCACAAAGAATATGATTTTTATCAGCCTACCCTACGCTAGATGATAGATTACAATATTAACCAAGAGATTTCTCTTAAATAAACGAAATAAATGCATGAAATACACAAAGTCTGACAGTAAATTGATAAATTCAACCGTCACATATAACTCGTAGTATAGTAGTAGTTTAAAAATTTAAATTATATTGTAGTTGTGTCTCTGTTTATTTCTTAGTCTATATACACATTGCCTGGGCATTATATAGAATGCCTGCTATATACATTGACTGGGCATTGTATAGAATGCCTACTATATACATTGACTGGGCATTGTATAGAATGCCTGCTATATACATTGACTGGGCATTGTATAGAATGCCTGCTATATACATTGACTGGGCATTGTATAGAATGCCCGCTAGGTATATAAAAATTGACTGAGCATTGTATAAAATGCTCGCTAATCGCAATACACAATGTTGATTTGTTTGATATAACTTTATAAAGAAGAATTCCCGCTATATACACATTGACTGGGCATTGTATAGAATACCGAATACGTAGGCAACGTGTGTTAATGGAGTTTTAGTCTTGAAATAAATTTATTTCTGGTATGTACGAACCTAACTTAACGAACTTGAAGATTTGTTTGATATAACTTTTTAAAGACCAAATTGTATAGAATGCCCGCTATATAGCCCGCTTTTTCCCTCTTATAGACCCATTGCTTTATCCTCTGTTCCAGCTCTTTGAACATCTTGTAAAAAACTGATTGCAGTGGATTGAGGAGAATCGGGGTATTATACCTAATTCACAGCTTGGTTTCAGGAGAGGAATGGGAACCATGGACAGCCTGAGAAATATTATTATTTTTTATTATTGATATCCGATTAGCTTTCTCTGATGGTCAGCATACTCTTGCAGTCTTATTGGGTATAGCTTCTGCATATGATAATGTTATGATTCATGAGCACATTTTAGAGTGTACATGAACTCTCCGGGCATGCGAGGGCTTAATTGATATAATTTTGGCGAAGTATTGAACTTTGTACTTATTACTTAGATACTTTGCCTAGAATTTTGTACGGAACCCTCGAAAGGGGTACAACTCGCATTTTTCCTTTTATTTTTAGGTCAATTGGATATGGTAAAGACAGCCTTGGGTCCATTAATAAAATAAAAATAACGAATTACATTTCAAAATTTATTAATGATGTTGCAAACTAAAACAAACCTTATCACAGTAGGTATACAATAGCTTTCCGTATCGTGCTTAATATCAGTAAATATCCGATAACCTTATATTACAAAATGCAGATATCTTTGTATGAAAATTTCCCGCCTCAAAGTCAATCACAAAAATGTGTTAAAATAGCACGACATAATTTATTAAAACAAAGATGGACCTGTGGTCATGATGATAGCGATTAGCGGGTATAGCAAACAACGTCAATATTTAGTTTGAAATTGTTTGCCATTATGATTCCTTACGTTTACGCGAATGTTACATTGAAGACATTGAAATTAAATTACTAAATCGGGCGGACCGCCCCGTGACCACGAAGTGCTTCAAAGCCTTCGGGAGAAAAAAATAAAAAATTCGCAATGAAATCGGTTATAGTAGTTCAATTGCAATACCATTTGCCATTTTTAAGACCTAGAAGTGTTGAAAATGGCCATAATTTACCCTTTTATGCCTCATGGGACTAATCGACGAATAATTCGTGCAAAAATAAGACTATGCATTGTGAGTAACGAAAACACCAGAATAAGCTGTATACACATTCGCATTCGTGACTATTTGTACTCGGCAACTTTCTAAATCAGGGGTTAGGATTAGATTATCCATTTTAGAAACCTTATATTTACCAACACAAAGACATAGAATTATAGAAGATATTTACAGCAATTTAATAGCTAAAAAATCGCTGCCATCATAACAATAGATGCATCACTAAAAAACTTAAATAAATTAATCTATGAACATGACTTGCGAAGGATAAATATTAACATTTAATGAAAATGCAGGGGATAATCACAAAATAGTAAACTACAAGGTATTTACAAAATCTAGCTAAAAGCTCTCGTAGGGTTGCCTCAAACGGTTATGTTCCGATCGTATCCAAATACTGAAAAATAATAAAAAAAATACTAAGCGTCGGTATTACTATGAAAATATTTAGATGATTTAAAAGGGCACTCCAAAATTAATTAAAAACAAACTCATTACAGTATTACACCATTACTTCATAGAAAAAGGTGCCACAGTTAGCGAGAGATGTTTTAAATATAGATAGTCAAATAGAATTAGTTTACACACACGCACACACTCACGCCTGTTATCCCCGAAGGGGTAGGCAGAGGCGCAACTAGTGCACCTACTTTTCGCCGTTATTCCGTCCCATGATGTGATAGGGGGCGAGCCTATCGCCATATCGGGCACAAATTCCAGACTCCGGGCTGATACTGAAAAGAAAAACTCAATAACACTTTGCCCGACCCGGGGATCGAACCAGAGACCTCAGCTTTGCAGTCGTACTGTAATACAACTAGGCCACCGAGGCAGTCTAATTAGTTTAATTTTTTCCAAGTATACACTTTCATTGAGAAAAATGGATATTGGGAACAAATACTACTAAGCGATATGATTATTTGTTACTATTTTTGCTTAGAAGTCCATCTTTAGGTCCTTGGCTAAAATATGGATACAATCAGAACTCGTCTAACGTCTATGTCATTCGGTTCTGCCCAGGACAGAGTTCAGGATGAAAAATCTCGTCACTGAAAACGCCATGTCTATATTGACACTAACTTCCGTTATTCAAAATTGGTCCTTCGAACCCGACAAGAGCAGCAATCGCGGACGAAAACCGCGTGACAAAAACAATCACAAACGCAGTTATTAATACACGAGTTTTAAATCACATAGCACAAGTTAATATAACATTTTCATATCTAACACTAAATATGTACATTGTACATGCATATTATATTTGGTTTGTTATTCAGTACACAATTTTTTATTCATATTCCAAAAAAAAAATCCAGTTAATGTTACTGATAATAAATTTCGTAGCCAATGGGCTTGAATGTTCATTTTTTTAAATAAATTATTGATATATCTAATAGATTTTTACACGTCGTTAAAAGACTAACGTTCGGCCCGCGACGCGATTTCTAGACGGTCTTAACCGCCTTCATAACTTGAGATTTGTTTGAATCACAAGATGCATTGCGAAAAATCCGCCGCTAGCCTGTTAGAGATCTATACTAAAACTCATTGGAACCGGCAAGCTCGATGGCTAGAAATGCCCTCAAAAGGCAATGCCGAAATAGTCTGTATCACAATGGATTATAGTTCATTTTATTGTCGCGCAGAGGCATCGCCTTAAGCTCACGGCAGGGCTGACGCAGGAAGTCAATTATCGGATAAATTCATTAGGGTATAATTTTTTAAATTATCATCTCACAACACATATCTCTTCTAAGAATAATAGTATTGGGTTTTTATAACATCTCATTACAGGCAGGCACGTAACCAAAGAATGTGTCTATAGTTAAAAATTAGATACATATTTTTGAAAATATATCCAATATACTTTGATTAATTATATACCTAGATAGAGTGACGCGGTGCAATGAGACTAAAACAAACAGGCATACTTTTCTTAAGCTAGTATGTGTGACAGCTGTCATACGCTGACGCTGCATCATTCTGCGTATCCTTGTGTGCGCGCATAATGATACCAGTTATTCCATGATTTTTGTTAAAACTGGGAGAAAATTATATCCATGCAAAACAACATAAAATAATTAACTCGAAATCATTTAGTGGGGGAACAGTTCGCCTCTATTTTTTTCGACGCGTTTGAAACGTTCAGTGTCTATCTAGGTATATAATTAATCAAAGCCAATATAGCATCCAACTGCCATAATAACAGTGATGTGTCAATTATAAACCTGTTCAAACAAGAGTAATTCCTACAGCACATTTACTCCACTGGGTTGCGTGAGACATTTCCACTCAAAATGTATCCTTTAAAATCTCACTATTTAATAATTAGCGTCAGGTATAAGAGACGCGAAGAACGATGTGAACACCATCCGAGTGAAATCCAGTATGGACTGTTCGTCGCGAGGGGGGGGCGGGTTGGTCGCGGTCGCGTCGTCAGTCGCCGGGGCGTTTGCCGGCCGGTTGGGCTCGTTGGGCTGGTTGTTCTGACCCTGGTCATTGTTAGGATTTACGTGGAGGTCGCGGAAGAATCCTATTTGGTGTCTGGAAAAAAAAATGTTATGATTCACTTATTACATTACTATTGTTGGTGGTGACTGGCTTGTTGGCGTAGTTGTATTACGGTATGACTGCAAAGCTGAGGTCTCGGGTCGATCCCCGGGTCGGGTAAAGTGATATTGGCTTTTTCCATTCAGTCTGGAATTTGTGCTCGATTTGGCGATAGGCTCGTCCCCTATCACATCATGGGACTGAATATGTCCGACGAAAAGTGGGTGCACTAGTTGCGCCTCTGCCTACCCTTTGGTGATAAAGGGCATGAGTGTGTGTGTTGGTGGTAGGATATATTCATCCGGATAGCGACTCCGCACACAAGGTTTAAAAAACGCTCGTCTCGTCATTCAATGCCATAAAAAAGAAATAAAAAAATAACGCCACGTAAGGATGTCACGTTTTGGGGTCTATTATAGCTCTATGTGGTAATCCCTTCCAAGCCGATTTCGGCTACGGTGGCCAATCTCAACAGAGAAGTCTGGTACTGGTGGTAGGTCTCTCATATGTAAGAGTCCGCCTGGGTGGGTACCACCGCAATATCTTTTTCTATCACCAAGCAGCAGTGTGCATGCACTGTTGTGTTTCGGTTTGAAAACATTGTAGCCAGTGTAACTACTGGACATAATGAGACTTAACATCTTATATCTCAGGATGACCAGCGCAGTGGAATGCCACACAGTACTTCGTAAGTCAAGGTGCTGGATGGTGTTGCTACTGTTTATGGGTGGTCATATCGCTTACCATCAGGCGAACGGCATGCTCGTCTCGTCATTCAATGCAAGGTACGCTGGAGATATTATAGTGGTATCACACTGCCAACTTCCTGACTCCGAGCTGCGACTGAGTAATTTTTAAGATGGAAAAACCCAGTCACAATGTTTTGGCCCAACACGGGATTCGAATCCAGGGCTTCAATGCAGTAAACTCACTCGTAACGCGTACTCAATACAACTACGCCACCGTGGCGGTCACTAGACAGTCTATAGGGTAATTATTAGCCGGGTAAAACGATTTACGTCATCAAACATACTCGATATAAAATGCAAGTTAGTTATTGAAGAGGTCCATTGTGTATCTCCAAAGATCTTCATAAATTATATACTAAAACCTTCCCTGAAAAATATACATTTCAATATCGAAAACCACATCCAAATCAGTAGTTTTTTAGACACTCGCGGCCATACAAATTTACATACCTAGATACATACGGATCAAATACAGAACCTCCTTTTTAAAGTCGGTTAAAAAAAATACACAATCGTCATGTAAAATGCAGTATATGCAGTAAACGAATACTCACAGATAACCAGCGGCCACAAGCAACAGCACCAACAGTAGCCTCGCCGGACTGCCGTACAGGTACACCAGCGAGAACAGAATGGCGAGACGCGACGCGGCGTACAGGATATCCAGCCAGTCCCGTCCTGCTATTCCTTCTTCGCCTTCTTCCGGCTGTGGCGGCACTTCGGCGGCTGGTTGAGGAGGCGCCTCGGGTTGCGCCGGCGCAGCAGCAGGACCAGCATTGGCTGTCGCTTGCCACCTGTGGAAAAAAATATGTTATGATATGTTTAGAATAAAAACAGCACTTTATATCAAAGGTTGAAAGGGTAATTGTCAGTATATTTTTTGCAATAAATTACACTAAGTTTGAAAAAAAAAACAGAAAGATGTGCTAATTTTAAATATGTATAAAACTCAATGTAGCTTAGCCGCCGTTTTCAATAAACGATCCATCGGAAAATTGAACCAGTAGGACAAAGTTATTGACATGTTGACAAATTACTTATTTTGATTGGTGTATTGTCGGTCTCGGATCGAAGATTAAGACCGGATTTTTTCAACTGTAGTTATCTTTTTGTCAGGGTGTTATTAAGCTGGACGCGCTCGCAGAGCTTCGAGTGCTCTGGCGCGACGTGAGGCATGAGGTGTAAGGCGTGAGGCATGAGGCATGAGGTGTGAGGCCTGAGGCGCTGCGAGTGCGTCCAGCTTAATAACACCCGGACAAAAAGATAACTACAGTCGAAAAGACGGGGCCTTAGTTTGGGATCGATTGTTGAAAACGAGATATATATCACCTCAAGCGTAGTGTAAACTATAACAGCAAACAAAGCAAACACTGTATTGTATTTTAAAGTCCATTGTAATATAAGTTTTTTTCTTATTATGTAAATGCATAAGTCCGCTAAGGCTGTAATGTTGGCAACACAATTACTGTAAGTGTAATAACACTATGTAAGAATTGTGTACATTGAAAAACTTTATGTAAATAATTTTTGTTATCAAAATTAAATTCTGCACAGAAACAAAAACAAACCAAACTCAAACAAGCAGACGTTGAATGAGGAAGGAAAATATTCTAGTTTAAATGATGTAACTGAGATGGAATGTGTTCATTTTTATAATGATTTTCTGTTTAAAATTAGTAACAAAATACCATGGATACTTAGTACTTACATATTAGCATACTGCTGCATGTACTGCAAGTACGCTTGCTGCATCATCATCATGTGATTTGCGATTGACGCCGGGTCGTTAGGCACTGGCAGGTACCCCTCCCCAATACCGTAGTTAGGGTACGGCGGCACCCTCCCATAGTTGTTCACGAACGAGCTGATGTAATTCTGCATCTCCACATTATGGTTTTGATCGTTCTGCCGGGTTTCCGGGCGCGCCGCTTCCGTTCGCTCTGGCTCTACATTCCTGCGCCTGAGTCCTTCTGGAACGGTCTCTGCGGGTTTCGGGGTGGGGTCTGGCATTCTTCTGTTTGGAGCGCAGACCAAGTGCATAGTATGCACAATCTCGCTTTCGTACGTGCGTAGCACGTCTTTGAGTATCGCGTTGTCGTCGAGCAGTTGACCGGAGTATATTATTTTTTGTTCTTCTGTTCTCTGAAATAGATAATTGGGAGTCGTTAAATGGACATAGTTAATTGCTTAAACGAAATAGATTTGTAGGAAAGTTTATTAAACATAAGAGACTAACAAATGCTAAGCCAGTGGCGTAGCGTGGGTTCGTGCGGCCCGGGGTGGAATAAACATTTGCCGTCGCAAAAGTAAGGCCGAAAAATTTTCGTTTAGGCACTAGTACATGTGCCAAAAGTTTGGTAAAATCAAAGGTTGCTATTGAAAAAATTATGACGTTAGAGTTGTGGCAACTCATGGAATTCAGTTTAGCTTCTACCTTTATTTTACAAGAAAAAGCTATCTTCGACACGTTATTTTAAAATTACAAAACATGTATACTGACAGCATCATTAACAACAGTGAGATCAAAGGTCGAAATAAACTGACGGTTAAGAAGCGGAAATGAATGAAGGACGCGCTGATAAATGATGTAACGTTGATTGAACTATTCGAGCGCGACTAAACACGTAACTATGGTCTGTGGAATATTCTGTCATCATTCCGTACTCGGTCTGCAACATTTCGTTTAGTAAATAGAATTGTTAAGATTAGCGTCTTGTAACAGGAGTTTGAGGTCAAAACTCGTCGTGGTTCGAGCTTGAGATCGGGTATCCCCACTCAAATACAATTGCTTCTAAACTCGTTAAAAGGCAATGTAACCTTCAAAACCGGCCCGAATTATTTTAGGATCGGCTAATTATATTTTTGTATATGCTGCAGTTTTACCTTACTAAGAAAATTGCACTATATTTTTCAGTACGGGCATGGCAGAGTTGATACACCTGCACTTAATAGTAAGCAGAGAGGGGTCCAGATAGAATGTAGACTGACGAGCCATGATTATAGTCAGTCAACACAATTACGCCTGTTTGAACCGGATATACACAAAAACTTGCTGCAAGACTAGGGCTGCCATCACCTAAATTGCTGAAGCAGGATATACACGGCAAAAAGCCCGGACATTTGGGCGAAATATAGGTTTTTCCCCGGACACCTCTGAAAAAATATTTTGCCGTGCCTTCTTGAATGCGGGTTGTTATGAATGAATTTTTAACTAAGGCATGGACGGCCCCCTGACGCCCATCAAACTAGGACAAATCCGGGGAAATCCGGACGGATGGCAGCCCTATGCAAGACTCACCCATACTATACTGGCAACTTTAGTGAACTGGTGGTTAGGTCTCTTATATGTAAAAGTCCGTCTGGGTAGGTACCGCAGCAATCGCTATTTCTACCGCCAAGGCTTCAGTTTGAAGGATTGTGTAGCCAGTGTAACTGCTGGACATAATGAGACTTAACATCTTATGTCTCAGTATGATAAGCGCAGTGGAATGCCACACAGTACTTTGTAACTCAAGATGCTGGATGGTGTTGCTACTGTTTATGGGCGGTCGTATCACTTACCATCAAGCGAACGGCATGCTCGTCTCGTCATTCTATGCATAAATAAAAAATACTTACAAAGTATCCACACCTTAGGCAATAAAATTTAACACTGACGTATGATTGGCACTAAATTCACTGGACATTTATAAATTATCGTCGATCACGTTGCCTTGCGGGCTGTACTAGTGCTGCTTGTTAGCGAACGTTTTAATTGCAATCGTGTTTACACTGATAACAATTGTTCACGTAATGCTTGTGGTGTATGATTGTATGTATTAATACCTATATTATGCTATAGTGTGTTGTCTGCATGAAAATGTTTATGAACACCTTTTTTATTTAGTGGATTTCACCAAATATGTACATCTTACCTTTACTCTTACGAATAGTATAAATGCAAATGATTGAGAAAGTGTTATGTTTGTTAGTACACAGTAATCGCTGAACGGATTTGGATGAAATTTGGCACACGGATAGACCTAATAAGGACAATAGTCTTCGATTAACATATAGGATACTTGTATTCCGGTAATCTATGATGATGTGCAAGTACTTAGATTAAGATGGCGTCAGGGATCGCTACAGTGATTTAGGGATTTTTGTAGCGGGAAGCTTTTTTTACGGGTGAAGCCGCGAGCAACCCCTTGTCTTGTATACTATAAATTCTGATTGTAGCAGGAGTTTGTCTCAGTAATGAGGTACGAGACTATCCTCTAACACCCACCACTGCAACTCCTGTAGGCCAGGATTGGCAGTGGCACGCGTTTTATGACACTAAGCGGTGAAGCTCTGCGAGTCTCTAGGAACACTAATTAGTCTGAATCCGCAACGAAGTGAATCAAATAGAATAGGGTGTAAGAAATATATTTTCCACTTCATAGTAAAGCAAGAGACAAAATAATGTACTAATAAGGTATTTTTCACCTTAATTATAGGACAGGCCATATAAAGCACCACAGATAGAATTTAAAAGGTCCTATCATTTGAGTAATGACGTACGTAAAATAGCGACAAAACAGTGATTACTGATAAATTGATAATTATCACACTGTATACATAAGTGTTCTGGGTAATATTTTTGTAGCCCAATCAAATTCCTCTACACGAGCTTCTACCTAGATATAAACACAACATCTCACGTTTCGTGTCATGAAAGCAGTGTCATGAAATATAAGTTGAGTATTAGTACTTCAGTATTAATAGTTCAAGCTTAGTATCACTGAGTATGACTCAGTTTACAGGCAATTATGACGCTTAAAATAAGGCGAGACATTCACTAGTTTTGTCAATAATTCTTTAAAGACCTGAAGTCAGTTCCGCAGCTAGCGGCCGGTGCGAGCTTCTATATCTGCGACCAATGTCTATTTCTACCGCCAAGCAGCAGTGTGCATGCACTGTTCTGTTTCGGTTTGAAGAAAATTGTTGCCAGTGTAACTACTGGACACGAGACTTAACATCTTATGTCTCAAGATGACGGGCGCAGCGGAATGCCACACAGTACTTTATAACTCAAGGTGCTGAATGGTGTTGCTACTGTTTATGGATGGTCGTATCGCTTCCCATCAGGCGAACGGCATGCTGGTCTCGTCATTCAATGTGATAAAAAAAATGCTGAATGTACTCTTTTCTTTACCATTTATTTAGGAGCTTGGATTTTTTATTTGGTTGCCCTATAAAATATTCGATGATTAGTGGTTTGATTAATCAATTAATTGCTAAAATAGATGCTGTGTGGTAGTGTCTGTATTTAAAAAAAAAACTTATCTTAAATATCAGAATTAAAATTGCTTAAAACTTAAAAACAATGGCAACATATATATACAACACCATACATGAGGAAGGATTTTAAAAATAAATAAATATAGTAAGTACCTACTTCAAACTAAAATAAATAAAGTCACACTGTAAAACTATTAGTCTAAGTGTAAAACCGAATTCATAATTAAAACTTAATGTTACCATAATTAATTATGGTTCATAAAATAATCACACATGTTTATATTCAGACACTAATGAAGTTTTACTTTACACAGGCTCCATCCATTTTAATAATAAAATAATAAATTCACATGACCTTGAATATGATGTATAGACAGCTGCTTTAGTAGAAAACAATGTTACTGATATCAGAATAAACAGTATTGAATTATTCAGAAAATTCTAGATAAGCAACAGCAACCATTAGTATAAAAAAATCTTAAGATTTTCCATTTCAATCTACTAATTGTAATATTGTATACTAGCTTTTGCCCGCGGCTCCGCCCGCTTTAAAAAGTTTTTCCGGGATAAAAGTCCCGCTTTATATTTTCCCGGGATAAAAAGTAGCCTATGTGTTAATCCAGGACATGATCTACCCGTGTGCCAAATTTCATCGAAATCCGTTCAGTAGTTTTTGCGTGAAAGAGGAACAAACATCCTTACATCCAAACATCTAAACATCCAAACATCCATACATTCTTACAAACTTTCGCCTTTATAATATTAGTAGGATTCATGTTGTATTCAAGACTCTTAACCAGTGAAAAGTAACTATAACTGACGTTGGATGATTACTTAGTCAAAACTAATTTTTACCCTTGGATAAGTCTCTACTTTTGATGGTTATTTTAGTCAAAAATACTATTGTCGAAAGCCTGCAGTCAAAAGTACTTTCAACAAATTTTTCAAGTTAAAGTACTTTAGAGTTTAGACTGCAACATAAAGATTTATAAGTTATAACATTTTTAATATTGACAATACACAGTTTAAATTGTTTGCTCTATAAGTAAAAATGTTAAAAACAAGTTCCACTAAAACAGAGATGAGAATTAAGTTTATTTGAAAATTCATAATCCAATTACTACATATTGATAATAAAAAAATAATAAAAAAAAAAACAAATGTCAGTTGACACTATGGAATACTGAAAGGTATAAAGTTATATATATTTAGATTCAGAAATAAATACTAATTCCAGATATAAATTTAACTTACTACCCCAAAAAATGACACTTTAGCCAAATAGCCTTCGATGTTATTCATGTCTTAAAAAAAAAACAATTAAATTATGTTTCTTTTTATAAAATGCCAGCATAAAGCAATTTTTTTTTTACAAATCTATGAGTTCATATCTACATCTTTAATGCTTATGTTTTATCAGTTCATTTTATCATATTGAAACTTCTATGTTTACAGTGTAATCACATATTTATTGAGCTGGTAGGTACATGAATAAATCATTTATCAATACATACCATACCAGCCCTGTATTATACTGTCTACTGCTGCGCACGGGCCTCCTCTACTACTGAAAGGGTGTAGGCCTCAGTCCACCACACTGGTTTAGTGGGGGTTAGTAAATTTCACACACTTTAAAAATTCTTATAAAGAACTTTTAGGTATACAGGTATTCTTACAATGTTTTTTCCTTCTCCATTAAAATGGGCGATAATGCACACATCATATTTATAGAAAGTCAGAGGTGTGAACCCTTGGGTTTTGAACCTGCAGGCATTCCTCTCAGCAGTTTCAGCAGTCCATTGCACTCCCAACAATGCTATCGCCGCTTACAATAATGTCATAACCTCTAGTTATACTTAATTGAATTTAAATTATGCAAAATGCAGGAGTTACAATGTCAGTAGGTTCATGGCCTAGTTTCATTTAGTCTCAAATGTATGTGTTAATGACATTGATTTGCACATTATTTGTAAAATTGTAAGCAAACATTGGCATAGCTCTGACCATTGTCACACTTATAGCATTGAAAATAAGGTAGAAATTTGCTAAATATCAACTGCTACATCTATTAACACCTTTCGTTGAAGTGGTATACTTTTATTTATGGTAATATATGCTGATCTAAATACCCATATGTAGTAATTTGTTTACATTTTGTTTCATTAATGACTGGACTTATAATTTTGTAAAATATAAATATTATGCATAAACTAGGTACCCAAAATCTTTTTATGTTTGATTGTATTTTCCCAGGATCACAAACTATCTTCATACCAAATTTCATCAAAATTAGTTCAGCAGTTCCAGAGTTTACTTACTACAAAGTACAAACTACTTACTGGTTTTACTGATGGTAGGTCTCTCATATGTAAGAGTTCGTTTGGGTGGGCACCAACACAATGTCTATTTCTACCGTCAAGCAACAGTTTGCATGCACTGTTGTGTTTCAGTTTGAAGGACATTGTAGCTGGTGTAACTACTGGATATAATGAGACTTAACATCTTATCTCTGAGGATGCCGAGTGCAATGGAATGCCACACAGTACTTTGTAACTCAAGGTGCTGAATGATGTTGCTACTATCTATAGGTGGTCGTATAGCTTACCATCAGAAGAACGGCATGCTCGTCTCATAATTCAATGCATTAAAAAATCTACCTCTTTAGTATAATACTAGCTTTTGCCTAAGGCTTCGCCCGCGTTAGTATGTTTTTCTGGGCTAAAAGTACATAACCTTCCCGTTGAATCACTCTATCCAACACATTTATTTGGATAAAGATTAATTAAGACTAATTATTTAAATTATGACGTTGATACAACTCTTAACAAATAATGCATTAATTTTGATCAAATTTGGTTACCATAAAAACGGTTCTAGTGAGTTAATCTTAAAAGATAGACATATACTGTCGCGGACATTGTTTTAGATCATTTCAAGAGGAATAATTCTTTCATACATATATTTTTGGTATCTTGAACGGTTTTCGCAGCGCACGCAATGGAAGCCCTCAAGGATGAATAAATTTCCCCGTTTTTTTTACATTTTCCATTATTTCTTCACTCCTAATAGTTGCATTGTGATGTTATATAGCCTAAAGCCTTCCTCGATAAATGGTCTATTCAAAACAAAAAGAATTTTTCAATTCGAACCAGTAGTTCCTGAGATTAGCGTGCTCAAACAAACAAACTCTTCAGCTTTATAATATTAGTATAGATTAGTGTAGATAAACCAATCCAAAACAACTGAACCCCCATTATTACTACCTTCTATGTTTATATTATAATAGAATAGTTTAATGGCTATTATTATGTAAATATCAAACATTAGGCTCATTGACTTTGTAAAGAAATTATCACAATGTATTGTATTGATACATTGTTACTAGGTACTTTATATTATGTATATAATTGAAACAAAGTAACATGTATAATAAATAAAGGTACAAGTCTAAAAATAAAGGCATACATTGAAGTAATGGTACATCATATATTTATCATAATTGCTACAATAAATGATTGTTAAAGGAGGCACATAGCAACAGCTGAAAATGAGCTCGCAACTTTAGAGCACCATGTATTTTTCCATACATTGCTTGGCCTAAATTGAACAAATCGTTTTACACAAATGCAAAATATAAGTAGAAAACAGACTTATTGTTTTGATGTTTTTCTATGTTAACAATCAAGTATCAATCATATAAGAGCGAAGACGTAGATAGTATCTACTAACAATACGCCCGGTCAAAGTTCCCACCGCGCCTAGTCTACCTCGGCCTTTTGATCTCTATACCTAAGTTCCCAGGAGAGATTTGGGAGTGACTTGGAAATTCTGGGTAAATCAGCGAGTAAAATAAAAATAGGATGAGTCCGATTATGAGTATGACCTAAGATATTAATTAATTGCGATATATTTACCGGTTTGCTAGGATAGACTTCAGAGAGGTGTCCCTTCAACTGCCTCACTGTCCATGATGTGCGACACTCGATGTTCTGATCCTCAATTTGTTGATTCGGCGCCTTCACAACCAATGTCACGTTATCTGGTATCATTTTCTGTCATCCAATAATTTTTTAGTATTAGATAATAATCTGCTCTCGTGATCAAACGCACTACACTGATGTTCTCAAAAGACTTATAATCCACAATAAAAACCACTATTAACGGCTGATGCAATGTCTCAACTGATAGAGTTTTTATATACCCAGTGATATCATAAATATACAATGGTCAAATTGTAGTTTTGATGTAAATAAATACTATTATAAATCGGGGCCCCGCACTTGTCAATTTGTCCATGAAATTATTTGTCGGTTTGTGATTGGGCCACCTCTTACTGTCGCGTTACGCGTTACGTGTTGAATTAAATTCATATTTCATATGATTGGTGGGTAAAAATGTGTAGTATTGTATGTAGCTTTTCGATTGGTTGTTACGAGATAAAGAATTAATTTTTATTTGTTAGATTTCTTTCACATAATTTCACGACATAAAAGAAAGATTTTGTGCTTTTTTTTTCCTATCTGGCTCGGTCCTGTCTGGTTTAGGACAATTTTGCCAATGTCAAGTGAAGGAATTTTATGCTTCATGTTAAGTCTGTCAACGTAGTGTCTCGGACAAGAAGTTTATAATATTATCTAATGGAGAGAGCGGTACATACATTTTTCTGAAGACAAACAAATTACCTTTTGTGTTGTATTCTATCTCACTCACTCTTTAACCTATGTTGCCAAAGCTTACGGATTATTTCCCTACCCATAAAAAAATATCAATACCGTTATTGTCGTCTCAATCATGTATATATAAATATTTCCAACATATCTTATATAATGATATAAGTACTATTTTCATTTCAGAATTATTCTTGTTGAATAAGATATCCTTAAGGTTTTTTATCCTTTTGAACATTTTAGTTTAAAAAATTTCCTCATTTAATTGGTAATTGCGAATACATACTTCGGTAACACTGTTATAAAACGTTAAGTTCGATGTCAATATAGTTGTCAAATAAATGTTCACTTCGAAATTTTCTCCGTAATTATCTACAATAACAAGTGTGTTTTAGTAATATTTTAATGTGAATTGTGTAGTTCACGGTTGCAGAAATATTTGGTATCCATCATTTAGTGTGAAATTCTACAGGTAAGTTCATTGTCATCAATATTGTGTACATATTATAATTTTATCAATATTTATACGAATCGTAATAAAATACGTGAATATTTTATAAATGAACTGTAGAAAAACCTCGCTTAATGTGATTTGCTTTATATATGACTACTTTTTTCATATTAACGTAATGTTAAATGTGATTTTTTGTATTGTAAATAGTGTATATAAACAAGAGGCTAGGGTGACCATGGTGTAAGCTTTGGTGGACCGGTTTGACAATGGTGCTAGAGTGTTTGTAATACTAGCCGTCTTACTAATGAATATTATAAAGCTTATTAATCTTTAAATAATCATCGTAAATAAAAACTGAGGATCAACAGTTACAATCGAGTTCTCAGTGTATCCAGCATTGATTTATTGAAACTTTTATTTAAAATAAAATGGAGTTTGTATTTCTCTTTACAGATTTCTTAAAGATCTAGATAAGCAAAAACGTGGTTAAATATAAATAACATTAAAAGGTCAATTTGATGTCTGCAAGAATTACTAGTCAACATTTAAAGACAGAAGATTATGATTCTGAATGTGATAATGTGTCTTCTACTTCTCGGAATATGGCAGTAGATGTCAAAAATAATTATTTATTACCAGAAACTCATGCTGTAAGTATATTATTTTTTATCATTTCACTGGTATAATTATGATCCACTTAGACTTTATTATTTACTAGCTTTTGCCCGCGGCTCCGCCCGCGTGAATGTGTTTTTCCGGGATAAAAGTCACTGTTTATATTTTACTGGGATGAAAAGTAGCCTATGTGCTAATCCAGGACATGATCTACCCGTGTGCCATATTTCATCGAAATCCGTTCAGTAGTTTTTGCATGAAAAAAACATCCATACATCCAGACATTCTTACAAACTTTCGCCTTTATAATATAATAAGATTAGTAGGATAGGGCATTAAGCTTGCGACCCACCAAATTTTATAACGGCGGTACATTGGGTGATATCTGAGTGTACTAAATGGCACCTCTGCCTCCGTCTAAAATGTATAGGTACTTAAATATATTATTATTGATTGATATTTACTTTTTACATTACATGTCAGCGAAATGAATATGAACCACCATTGAAACGTCAAGACTTGGAAGATTTCAATATATCAGTTAATGTGAAGACATCCAGTGAAATAAGTTTAAAGAAATAAAAGAAAGTATTGCAGCAGAAGATGAAGAGATAAAAGAAGAAAATTAATTACAAGTTATTTCTTATTAAAGTTGTTCATCAGATTATATAGTCTGAAATTGAAAATATTTTGCAGTGAAATTTTGCTAATATTTGAGATTTTTTTTAAAAGCATATTCCAAGTAGCAAGCAAAGAAAAATTACATATAGATGACATAAAGACTTTTGCTTTAACATTACACTTTTAGTCGCCGAAAACATTTTTGTTTTATAAATTCAAATATATATTTGCCGAAAGAGAGCACATTATGGTGATCTTTAGCAAACTTTAATTGTTTTGTTGGCTTTTTCACAGAAGTTTTAGAATATTAAAAATAAATTTAAGGACGAAACCTCGCCCGCAGAATGTAGCGTTAATTTTTGATTCCAAGGCTCTCAAACAAGAATTTATTTGGTATTGTAATTTGTAAAACATCCACGTGTTTATTACTTTTGCTATAAATATCTACTCAACTTTGTTTACAATCAACTTACCTATGGAATTTCACACTAGATGTTGGATTGCAAATAATTCTGCAACCATGAATTACACAACTCATAGTAGAATATCTCTAAAAGACAATATGTATTATTATGGATAATCACAGAAAAAAAGTTCGCAGAATATTCGCAAAAATTGTAAAATCACACAAAATAGATATTCGTAATATTTCAAAATTACTTACTGAAAATTAGGTTATTAACTTCCTAAATGTGTATTATTTTTTATGTATGATTGTTTACTTTTATGAGTATGTTTTTTATTTTTTTTGATTATATTTAAATTTAGCAATAACTGTAGTTTTCATTTTTAAATATCCCAATGTTTTTCTGTCTAACCTTACAGTCTCCATATTTGGTTATAAAGGCCGGCAAACAACGTGAACATATCCAGTCGCGGGGGAAAGTAAAACATATACAATGTGAGGCTGTGTGCCGAGCAAAAAAAAGCACGCGGGGTCCCGTGCGAAGCAAATAATTTTTTTTAACAGCTTTGTAAGTAAGGTGTCAAAAAACGGGCCCCCAAGGAGCTGCAAGATGCCCCTGTAACTGCGAGGCCCCAGGCGGTTGCCTGGTTCGCCCCCCTCCTCCAAGGCCGCCACTGAATTCACCACCGCGTGGTGACGTATTTTTATTATGTAAGTGGAACTAGTAGTTCCGAACTACACATACCAAAAAAGTATGTAAATATGCCAATTTTGTTTGGAATAAACTTTCTAACTCAAATTATACTTCGGCTTCGTCCTCGAGATTAGCATGAAGAGAAGTTATAGAACACATGTAGTACGTGTACTTAGTACGCCTTTGCACTATATTACTAGCCGCTGTAGTTGGTTTTCATAATTAATTTAAACCGCATTACTTTATAGAGATAAAAATAAATATTATGGTGCGATATCATATTATTACACACTCACGCCTCTTATCCCCCGGGTAGACAGAGGTGCAATTAGTGCACCCACTTTTTGCCGTTATTCCGTTCCATGCTGTGATAGGGGGCGAGCCTATCGCCTTATCGTGTACAAATTCCAGACTCCGAGCTGATACTGAATGGAAAATAATCACTTTGCCCGACCCGACTAACCCGGGGATCGAACCCGAGATCTCAGCATTGCAGTCGTACCATAATACAACTACGCCACCGAGGCAGCCATATTATATCATATCATATTATTATGGACAGTTAATTATGTTACGTCCTGGTTTTGAAAATAAACCTTTGTCACTCTAAAGAGAGAGACAGCAGATAGCTGTGACGTCACATTTTATTCTTCAGTTTGTTAAACGGAATGAAAAATCCATATGGGTATAACATTCTTGGTCTCGGACGACAAAATGTTGTTTTGTTAATTTATTCATGTCCATGGATACAAAGTCCTTCAGACGCATACTTGTTTCTTTTTTAATTATCCTCAGTACTTACTAACTACTATGTCAAAGTAAAGCAGTGGTTACCTTACCAAGACTTTATCGAGGAGTTTTGGCGGCAACAAAAAAGCACTTGATTAGCACAGTTATTTCAATTCACTTCATTTGAGCCCTTTAATAGAACTATATTGGATAATATACCACCATAATTATGCAACATAACACTAAGTATCACCAAAATAATGAATTAAAACAAGAGCACCTCATGACACTACCAAGTTCCCGCCAAAACTCTCACGACAAAATGAAATCGTTAGAGTTGCCAAGAAAAATCGGTATATGCAAAAAAACAAGCCATATTCAATGAAAACCCCCTAATTTTAAACACTAGGGTCTATTATTGTACCAAAAGAAGGTAATTTCAACAAACGAGAATCACGCATACCCCCCCCCCCCGGTCATGGAAGTAAACATTTACCGCCCCTTTAAGAATATTGCCCCCCGCCGACCCAAACAGCACAATATTTAACCAAGGAATCGCAAAATATGAAAGAAAAAGGGGATTTTATCTTCGAATCGCTGAAAATGGGTAGAAAAATCGGGAGAATCTTCTAGCTTTCAAAAAATCGTTGAAAAATCATGTCATTTCGGTAGGACAGGCCCAAAATCGGTATAAATACCGAAAAATTGGTAGGTTCGAGACCGCTGTCTGAGACAGACTCACGAAACAATTCCCGCAGACGCGACGGTGTTAAGACGTCCCGAAATCCATAAAAGTTTACGGTATAATTATTTTTAGTGATTATGAGAAAGTAAAACAAAATGTTGTTAACATTTTGTTATATTCTATTATATTTTGTCATATTGCTGTATTCGAAAAATCAGTGATTCGGGGAATTTAGGGTAGGTAGGGAATTCAAGATTATTGGGACGGGTTTACAATTATATTTTACTCCCTACATTTTGAATGCTTTACAGCATTTCATAGTAGCCACATATTGCCGCGGGACTTATTTCGTGAGACAGACTTTAAAACTCAGAGGTGGTGGTATAGTGCGTTTCAACTTTAAGTTCCGATGGCGTTATATTGGCAGCAAGATATATGCAATGCTGCTACATCACACAAAATATGTTACGTTGAAATAGAGGATTTATTGTACAATGAGAACATGTTTTGTCTAGTAACAAAACACTAATATTTTCAAATCAAATATAAAAATATGTAGGTAAGCGTAAACTATATTATAATATATTGTACCCATTTTTTTAATAATTTATTAATCATTGAATTCTGCCATAAGTACATAATGACCAGCTTTGTAGTTTCCAATAAATACTTATTTTTTCTAGGATGCATGATGCAGGACAACAAATAGTTATGCCACGAAATTACATTATGGAATTAATCTGCAACTTACGGAAGTAAATCAAAGACTATAAACATAATTAATAAGTGGGTAGATATTGAGCAGCTAAATCAACTGTAGTTTATCTACTAAACATTTATAGGTTTAGGATAATACATAAAGTCCATTTTTTTCGAATTTCAATAATATACCTCCGGTATTCAGAGTTATACCGTAAACTTTGGTTGATTTCGGGACATCTAACACCTTAAAGCAGTGCTGCCAGATTAGGCGACTTTTTACCATTTAGGCTATCTTGAAGAGTGTCGGGGCGACCAAAAATGGCGAATGGCGACTGGTCGCCGTTTAGCCTAAACGGCGACCAGTCGCCATTCGCGTAGCCTACGCGCATGGTGATTAATCGCCAATTTAGGCTACTTCGGAAAGTTCGTGTTTTATGCATGTTTTTATCGAATTTTAGGATATTTATAGCGTTGAGGGTACAAAACATGTACTCAGATCCCTTACACACAATTATTGAAAACTGGGGATCTTTTTTTTTTTTTTGCCCTCCGCGACCCCACACAAGTGAGCGACTTTAGGCTACTTCGAATTTTCGGCGCGTTGGACCACTATACATTAGAAATTAGGGACTTTTTTTTTTTACTCCTACACCTCTCCATATACGAAGAGGCGACTTTAGGCTACTTCACAATGGATTTTCAGCGACTTCAATCGTAAAACATCTGGCAACACTGGTGGCGCGGGGCGCCGCGTCTACGGGACTTCATATAATACTTTTTGGGACTTCTTTCGTGAGAGAGGTGAGACAGACTTTATCTGAATGTATCTACTGGTACATAGAATAAAAATGCTTATAGTCCTTATTCTGAAGACTGGTATCGACTATCGCTTGTCAATCCAAAAGTGTCAATTCTGTAATCTGTCAAATTCAAAATTGTCAATAAAAAAATGTAAGGGAAAGTGGTGGTAAAGGTAATAAATACACTGCTTATGAAGACGTTATCGGTCATTTGGAATGGGTTTTCTAAGTATCAGTAATATTGTTATATTCTGACAAACTCCAGTATTTTCTATGTTCTAACTTTAGTTATTGGTCTTTAGTACACAAAATTATAACCTCAATTTTGTTAAAAAACATTGTGAATATGGGTGTAACAGTGTAAGTTCGCGGTTTTAATTCTTTTTTTTAAATTTCATCTAATCGTTTTCTTATATTCTACTAATATACCTCTTTTTGTTTAGTTTACAGCAATTTCATGTACCGGAAAACAAGACCGGAACGTATGTGATAGAATTGTTAACGAAACGTATTCTTGCGCTGGGAGCCACACAGCAGGGCCAGTTTCTGGTGGACTGTGAAAGTTATTTGTCACATCCTCAAATGGGTTAGTATTTAATTCTTTTTCTACTATTTTTATAGATGCAAAAGTTTATGAAGACATTTCAAGTAGACATAGAAATTGCTGCATAGTATATTAAAGCACATTAATGGGACTTTGCTTCCAGAAAAAACTTTCACAGAGGCAAAGCCTGCAAGTAAAACTTAGTATACTATTAAGTAAATTAATACGAATATTTTAAATAGATTATTCCATAAATTTAAGGACAGTACTATTTACTTTTACATATATATACACTCACGCCTTTTATCCCCGAAGGGGTAGGCAGAGGCGCAACTAACTAGTGCACCCACTTTTCACCGTGCGTATTCCATCCCATGATATAGGGGGCGAGCCTGTTGCCATTTTGGGCTCGAATTTCTAACTCCGGGCTGATACTGAATAGAAAAATCCAATGCCACTGTGCCCAACCCGGGGATCGAACCCGAGACCTTAGCATTGCAGTTGTACCATAATACAACTCCACCCCCGATGCAGTTACGTTATCATTGTCATTTACTTTTACAGGAACAACAAAAACTGTGCATATTCTTCATAACTCAGAGCAGCCAGCTTCAGTATTCTCTATCCTTGAGAGTGGTACAAAGAATATCCATGTCATAGCTGATGGGCTATTTGACTTGCTGATGATGAAGCTGTCCCAGCATTATACATCCAAGAAACAGACCAAGATCGAGAGCAAGGGGCCCAGGTTTGAACTGGGTGACTTTTGTGTTAAGCTTGGTTCGGTCACCATGAACCAGAATTTTAAGGGAGTTCTGATTGAGGTAAGTGTTTGTGATGTTAAAAAATAAACCGATTTCAAAACCACTGCAAACCAAAAAAGAATTCAACTTTATATTCTCTTAGTATATATGTATATTTGGAGTCTATGTCTAATTTAAATTGCCAGCTAAGCCAAGGAAATACAAGATCATATATGTTCATTGTTCAATTTAAATTAGGCACTGACTCCAAATATATGTATATACTAAGCGAATATAAAGTTGAATTATTTTTGGTTTGCATTAGTTTTGAAGTCAGTTTATTTTTGGTTAAAAAGTTTTTATTTATTGCTCTTTTGTTAGTTAATTATAGAATAGTGTAAACAATACATCATAGATATATCATTGCAGCATTCGCGAGTCATCTGCTGTTAGTTATTGGAGAGTTCCATTGTGTATCTCCGAAGATCTTCATAAGATCTTCATAAATTATACACTAAAACCTTCCCTGAAAACTATACATTTGAACATCGAAAACCACATCCAAATTGGATCAGTAGTTTTTGAGAAGCTCGCGGCCATACAAATTTACATACATACAAACATACACACATACATACATACGGATCGAATACAGAACCTCCTTTTTGAAGTCTGTTAAAAATTATAAGATCACTTTAGTGACATAATTGTGAACAAATTATTTCTACACCCATGCCATACCATCTGGCATACCATCTGGTAAGCCTGTTGGATCCTAATGCTATTTGACTGTGGTGCCCAGTTTTGTTTTTAAGTGCACAATATCAGTGTTGTATGCCACACATTAGAATAAAAGAGCTCCAACAATATGATCATTCACATAAAGGAGATGTCAGATTTTTGTATGGGTGCTGGGCCTAAAAATGTAAACAGGCTCAAACTTTAGACATTAAAGGGGCAACATATGGAACTTGATCCATTAAAAAAATATTTTCAGACCCCTCCATTCATAACCAACTTTTTTGAAAACATTCATATTAAGTGTAGTTTTCAAACCAAACAAAATTACATGTATCTCAAAATCGGAGGTCTTTAAAATTATATGATTTATTGCAAAAGGCGAGTTTTCAGGAGCTCTATCCAAATATGTATAAACTGTCTTGTTTAGATTTTCAGGCCCATTTTTAGACATATCCTTTGGGTAGCTAATCACAATGGCCCACGATGATGTCTTGATGTCTCTTGTCTCGTTTTTGGACACTTACCGCTTTTACAGAAATTTAAAGGCTTATTACTTGTTGATTTCTGTCTGGATTTGATTATTTTTTGTGTTAGAATGTTCATGACGTAAATCCTACTAATATTATAAAGGCGAAAGTTTGTAAGAATGTATGGATGTTTGGATGTATGGATGTTTGTTCCTCTTTTACGCAAAAACTACTCAACGGATTTCGATGAAATTTGGAATACGGGTACATCATGTCTTGGATTAACACATAGGCTACTTTTTATCCCGGGAAAACATAAAACGGCACTTTTATCCCGGAAAAACTTTTTAACGAGGGTGGAGCCGCAGGCAAAAGCTAGTATTTAATAAAAGTAAAAAAAAGAGTGAAATACTCTATTGGGCGGCTAAAAAGGGATAATTTTAAAAAATACCACATAAAACATTCCAGGTGGAATACCGTCCGTGTGTGATGGCCAATGCAGTGTGGGGTCTATTGCGCGAGTTCCTTCAGGGTTTACTGGGACCCTCGGTGCCAGTACAACCACCACAACACCTGCTCAGCAGAATGAACGAGATATACACACCAATAGACACCATATATCAGTATTTAGAACATTTTAGTGCGTATAGGAAGGGGATGAGAAGTGCTTAATTGAATCGGTGTAATTATACATAGGTTGGAGAAGAAAATTGTGCGAGACATGCTGATACTTCAGTAAAAACTAAGCGGTGTGAATTAACTGCCAATGAGTATATACACATAGGTGTAGGTTACATTCTAGACATAAGTTATTTTAAATTTAATAATAAATATTGTGTACATTATCATGTTAATTGTTTTAGTCATACCTATGCAGCAATGCAGCATGCAATTAGTATGTTTTGCTGTTTCAACATATAATAGTAAAAAGAATAAGAATTGAGAAACATGATTCAATCAACTCGTTTGTGTTGTGTTTCTGGCCACATTATATGTAGATGAGCTAGTCCTGTGATACATAAGAAAGCCAACACACTTAAATATCGTATTATAATGTGACGCGTCTATCCCATAGGGGTGGGCGGAGACTATGGATTGCCACTTATCTTGATTCTGGCACACTTCTTTCGCTTCATATACCTTCATCAATCTTCATGCATTCCCGCCGATTCAGGAAATTTTTGATCTGACCTTCACCAAGAATATGAGATATCTGATGATTCGAAGCTTCTGTGCGATCGACTCCTACTGGCTCTTTGATCCACATTCGCCTTATATACCCTCTTTGTCAGTCTCCTATAATCCATGCTCTCCAAATGCCCAAACCAACTAAGCATAGCCTATATTTTTTTTTGACAAGACGAGCATGCTGTTCGCGTGTTAGTAAGCGATACGACTACCCATAAACAGTAGCAAGACCATCCAGCACCTTGACTCAAAAAGTACTGTGTGGCATTCCACTGCGCTCATCATCCCGAGACAAAATGTTAAGTCTCATTATGTCCAGTAGTTACACAGGCTACAATGTCCTTCAAACCGAAACAACAGTGCATGCACACCGCTGCTTGGCGGTAGAAATAGTCATTGCGGTGGTACCCACTCACGCGCACTCTTACATAATATGAGAGACAGCCAGTAAATATTCACTTACAATTATTTAAAAATGAAGCGATCACCACTTGTATCCAAGAGATCACGATTAATCACGAAATTCAATCCGCTGTTAATTATAATAATATAGAAAACATATAACATCCACCGAACTTCCTTCCAAGAATTATTTATAAAAGTATTTGTAAGCAAAATCACATTTCATAATAAGATGCGTTTATTTAAGTGTTAACCGTCAGTACTCAGTTGTTATTGTTTGTTAAGTGCGTGACCGCGACAAGTACAATAAATTGTTACACCAAAATGATTAAGAGGATTATAATGCTTCTGCTTTTACAAGGTAAGATTATTTGAAAAAAAAAAAAAAAATTAAGCTACTTGCATGGGCGTAGCTAGCCATGGTTGGGGCAGCAATATAAAATAATAATATATAACCAGTAAACTATAGCCGAAGTCTTATCCCGGTTAATTTTTTCATACAATTTTTTTAGGTTTGATTAGGTACTTTCAGGTCAGAGCCAGGGTGGGACAAGCGCCCCACCCTGCCCCACCATGGCTACTCCCATGTCTACTTGTATTACTAGTTACAAGATATAGTACGGGCGTTAAGTTCTAGTCGGTTTAAAGTTATACACGACAATCGCCCTCTACATCTTCACGTCACCCTCTAGTCTCATGAAAGAAAGACCTTGGCGCCATCTGTGACTAAGAGATAACAAAAAGTAAAGTACCTAATTACGATATGGGCTAGGGAGTTTGGTTAAATTCTGGAGTCGGCCAGAAATTTGTGATTAGGTAATAGGGTATCTCACGAGGGTATCTAAAGGTAAGTGGGAAGCGGGGAGTATCTCTAGTATACGTATTAAGGTCATAAGCGTATATAAGAGGGGGGGGGGGTCAGGGGTCCGGACTCCCTCCTTAGCTTTCAATAAACCACGCTACGCCATTGACCGCTGACATTTTGGGGATCGGGACCCCCCCTCCCCCTAGCTTCCAAAATACGGTGTCATGCAAGGCAAGAACCCACGACACTAAAATTTTTAATTGTTAATTTGAAACCCAAGGGCACACACCTCGTGATTTTCTAAAGTTATGTGTGTTTTCTTTGCGAATTATCGCTAGCTTTAACGGCGGAGGAAAAATATCGTGAGGAATCAGGAAACCTGCATGCCTGCAAAATTTTCCATAAGAATTTCGAAGGTAGGTACCTATGTGATGTGTGTTAGAGCGTGGTGTACTAAGACCTAAACTCTCTAAGTAGTAGACGAAGCCCGTACCCAGCAACGTGGGACAATATATTATACAGGGTTGGTAGTAGGTATTTTTTTTTTTTTTAGACATGGCCATCTTCGGCTCATTAGGGACGGCTGCGGGCTTCCTCCGACTCACGTCTAAGTTGTCGTCCGCAACCGTCCCTGCGCGTACCGCTGTTGCGGTCCTTTTCCTGTTGCGGGGGCTCAGAAGCCCCCGAAACACCGTACCGTGTCCACCTTTTGGTCCACCGGACATGTCCATCACGGGGGCCACAGAAGTTGGCTAGACTAATGGGTGGGCGGCACGTCCCGCCCACCCGTGACCCCCGGAGGCCCCTATTAGTCGCCTTTTACGACAGGCAGGGGATACCGTGGTGGAATTCTCCAAACGCCCCCAATCCACAGGGCGGTTGGTAGTAGGTATTATATATGTAACCAGGTCTTTGTTACTACTAACAGTTTTTGTTTCAGTATTGCTAACAATAGCTGTTGAATTGGACCTTATAAACTGCGGGGTCGATCACGAGATAGACGTCAGCACGGGCAATGTCACACTCGACAAATACCCATGGAGTGGAATACTTTATTATTTGGATTGTAAGGCATTTTACTACCTACCAATTGTGTGTGTGAATTATATTTCAAACACCTTTAAATACTCACAATCGTAGAAGAACGACAGATGCGCTATAACTGGCCTGAAAGAATAAAGGAATGGAAAGAAAATTCGAGATGCAGTGGCGGCGTAGCATGGCTTATCAATCTAGCACCTTCCGAAACGAACGAAATATGATATATATTGAATTCAATGCTGTGATTGCTTTTTCCATCCTGTGCTCTTCCGATTTTCTTTGGCCATACAAGACCCCTCCCCTTGCGCCGTTAGTGTTGAGAAGACGGGTCCTTGGGCCTCCAGATACATAGAAGGAAAGGCAACAAGAAATTCACTTTACGTCGGTTTTCTGTGGTTTTACGTCTGTCGACCCTGCGTCCTGCCTAATCGTGCTGTAGACAGATATGTACATACAGGGTGGCTCTTCCAACTAACTTGTCATTTCAGACGCTAAAGGCGACGTGAGAGCTGTGACGACTGTCGTTTTGATCCACAAGGAGTTCGTGTTAGCCGCAGCGGCTGATATAGGTCCTTTATCGAAGAGGCACTTCAGGTTTGGTTCAATGATACTGCTATTAGTAGTAGTTAGGTAAACGAAATGTAAAAGTATTACACGTCGAGTTTATGAGCAGACCTATGGTCTGCAGTGTGGTCGTGGCTAGATTTGTCATTTCATGGCCGTAGTACTGGAACTACAATTGTATGAAATGAATTGATATTATATTATTGCATTTTTAGTAGCCTAAAATATAAATGTTCTCTAGTGCTGAATGGCTTGACTTAACTGCTCATGGTTAGGAAAGTTTGGGCTGTAATATTACCCACCACGCCGGCCAATTCTGGCCTAGATATTCACCACAAATAAATGTGAATATTAGTCGGCAATTGATTCAATGTCTAACATTCGCGTAAACATAAGGAATCATTATTAGTCGGCAAGTTTACTAACCTGTTAGGTGACTAAAATTTTTGCTGTACTCAAATTCCTTATTAGTTCATATTTATAACTAATCCTTTAGAAAAACAGGCCTAAAAATGTATGTCATTCTCAGGAAAAGTTCCCGTGTCCTGCTAGGCGAGGACTGGGAGGCTCCAGGTCGCCGAGTGCGGAACTACGTCATTCACCCAGAGTATGGAGAGACTTACAACACTCTAGCTCTTATACAGTTGACCGACATTGTTAGGAATCGTGAGTATCGATTACGGCTACATTTGAAAATGTTTTTCTGCCGCAGAAGTCATCTTTTCTGTTTACCATCTGCAGTAAACTTATTTCATTGTGTCGCCATGAAATCTTAATGTTTGCTGACTCCAAATCTTGCAGCATTATTATCCCATCTTATTTTACTTCCCTGTGAGTCTGGTAGTAGTATCTTAGTATTTGTGATCTCAGAGAGACTATAACACGTCAGACAGATCCGCTGACACTTAGGTACCTACGTATAGAACAGAGTCAAATTGGAATAACCGCATCGATCGAGTTGTTCGATTGGTCTGTGTTCTTCCGAAATATTAACCTGAAGAATGTCTACGTAAATTGTTTCAGCTACAATCAAACCGTTATGTCCACCGCCAGAAATGCTCCGGAAACCGAAGTTTTACGTCGTTAAATTTGACGAAGGTACATATTTATAGTAGAACATCTTACTTCCAGTAAACTTTTCTACTACGTTCTTTAACTATCTTTATATGCAGTAAAATGCGAAGGTGGTTTGGGCATTTGGAGAGTATGGATGATAGGACCCTGACAAAGAGGATAATATATAAGGCGAGTATGAATGGCCGGCAGGGGTCGACCGCACCGAACCTTCGAATGTCAGATATCTGACATTCGGAGTATAGGCCAGCTCAAAAGTACCCTGAACCGGCGGGAGTGTATGAAAAGATTGATGAAGGTAGAAACAAAAGTAGTGTGCCAGTATCTAGCAAAGTGGCAATCCATAGTCTATGCCTACGTCTATGGGATAGAGGCGTGATACTATGTATGTGTGTATGTAAAATGGTTTTTAAAGGTACGGCGGAACTACACTGCACTTAAGGATAAGTACAGTGCAGTTGAAAGACAATGATGAAAGAGACGCGGCGATTTCGGTAGCTATAGTAATGACGGTCTGTCTAATTGCTTGTTCATTGCATATTGTTAGAAGCTGAAAATTAAATAGCTTGTATGTTTTCAACGTGCCTAATGTTGAGAATCTTTTAAAAAATGCAACAATTCGACAGCAATTTTACGATGCCTAAAGTCTCTATTGAATCGGGATGAAATAAATCTTACTTATGGATTATACTAAAATTTTAATTTATGAAGGTGTTCCCGTCGACAAAAACTGATTGATTTATATATCTACATACCTACTTCTATACTAATATTGTGCAGAGGAAACATTTGTATTTTTGTATCTTTGTAACAAATAAACTACTGGACCGATTTTAATAATTCTTTCACCAAATCTACATAATCAGCGAGTAGCATAGGCTACTTTCTACCCCGGGAAATATATAAAGCAGGCCTTTTGTTGCGAAAAAACTTATAAACGCGGGCGGAGTGGCGAGCAAAAATTATAATTCTCGTGTAAAGTTCTTCCTGTCATGTTTATGATGTCTTATCAAGACATTGAAGGTATAGGGTAGTTTCCTATGTTCTATTTTGTATATTATTTTATATTATGTAACAGAAAATAATAAGTACCTACTTAGCTACGAAAAAAAAAATCTTCTGTGCAATCATCAAAATTGCTTGAAAAATAAACCAGTTATTCACATTTGAAATATTATCGTGAGTAAAAGTGGGGGCGTGGTGGGGATATCGCGCTATCTCTTTCGCAAGCACGCAGTGTTAAGGCTGGTGAAACCCGGTGACTTCACATTCTGATATTACTTTTATTTGGCTTCTACCACATTTCAAAGCTTTATAACCAATTTATTATTGCACCAATTTTTTTCCATTACCTACCTTTTGGATGGCACAAGTACATTTTTGATAAATGTATTCTTTTAAAGAGTCAACTAGCCTATTGTTAGGTAAATAAAATTAGCTAAAGAACATTCGTACTTGGCAAAACACACTTTTTGTATTTCTAGAATTATCTAAAAAACGTATTAACTGACAGATTACAAGACTCTTCAGAAACAAGTCTATAAGATGGAGCACATTCCTGGTGGTTGGTGCAAGGACTTCTACGTCGGAGCTAATGTAAGTACCAGATCGAACACAGGAATTAATCTTGAGATATAAGCTGATGTGGAAACAAATTACCAAGTCAGTTTTGTGTATAAAGTGATTGGGCCAAATTGGAGAGGGTAGTGCCTACTTAAGTCTCATAAAAAAACCGTCGTTAAGTTTCTTGCTTGCGTCGTTTCCAACGGTGACAGATGTCTGAAGGCCTAAAATTAAATCCCTATTCGTCTACCATAGGGCTGGAAGAGCACCCGGGCAGTGCCAAACGGAATAGGAGTTTTTTTAGAATAAAGCACGATATAACGTTTAGAATAGCAAGTTCTCTCATCAATATATTGCGCAAGACTGATGCGTTTACACTAGAAGCAATATTTCAATAATTCTATACACATGCGACTAACCGCAACTCCTGTAAGCTTCATTTGCAAAAGTCAACTTCCCGTAGCTGTTTACACAGTAAACATCGCTTCTTATTCAACTTCTGCAAATTTTCTTGCCAATCTAAACCCTATAGAGTTACAATGCGATTCAAATAAGAATAGGAACGTCGATGACCTTTATGTGTCAAATGTCACTTGAAAAGTACAAAATTAGCATAAAAAACTTATTAGCTAATCAATAACGGTTTATTTTGGTTGGTTTAATTGACTCGTACATCAAATTTAAATAACAAGATTATTGGTAAATTAGCTTCATATAATATTTAGTTATTTAGACGTCACAATATGGCGCAGAGTCGACCCTATTCTTATTTGAATCGCATTGTACAGCCGTTTTCAATCAACGATCCCAATCACTTTTTTCTATCAATCGTGAAAACTTAGGTACTAATCAGAATAAAGTGTTATTCACATGCTTACATATTACTTATGTTGGTTTATTATCGCGATCGGATCGTTAAGATTGTGAATTGGAAACGACCGTTAGAGGCAGTGAAGAACTTTGGGCCGTCAAATCTGGTCACGGGCGTAGCTATAGCTTTTACACGAGGGGGGGGGGGGGGGGTCGAAGATACCAAAATGTCACGTATACACCCCTCCCCCCCTTATATACGCCCATGGGTTTGGTATCGGTTATGTGCTGTAGAGTCAGCAACTCACATTTGTAGCTGAACAAATACAAAACTTCAAATCGCCCCTACGCTTTTCGGTTCTTACCAATTTTCATTTTCTCTTCACAAAAATAAAATAAGACTGCCTCGGTGGCGTAGCTGTATTATAGTACGACTGCAATGCTGAGGTCTCGGGTTTGATCCCCGGGTCGGGCAAAGTGATATTGAGTTTTTCTATTCAATATCAGCTCGGAGTCTGTGCCCGATATGGCGATAGACTCGCCTCCTATCACATCATGGGACGGAATAACGGCGAAAAGTGGGTGCACTAGTTGCGCCTCTGCCTACCCCTTTGGGGATAACAGGCGTGAGTGGGTGTGTGTAAAAATAAAATAAAAAATATTTACTTCACACAAAGAAAAAATAAAAAAAGGGTTTCAATTGAACTGAACGCGTATAAGCGGTTTGAAATATTGAATTTGTTCAGCTACTTATATGGCTGACTGTATGTATGCGTGTGCGCAGCTGTACAGTGAGCGCATGCGTCCGCCGCACGTGGCGTGCGCGCTGTCACTGCGGATGCAGTACCCGTGCGTGTGGCACGCGGGCGCCGCGCTCGTCAGCCGCGACGTGTGGGGACGGTGGCAACTGGTACCTTACATAATATTACCTTTAAGGCGGCTGTACACATTGGGCCAACGTATTGGGCCAGCATGTTGGGCCAACGTGTAGAAACTTACTTGGCGGTATGTTGGTAGTTGGCGCCAACATTGTTCGGCCAAGCGAATGTTGTCGGTTTTGCGTGCGCACATCAAAGGATCTTGGCGCGCTCCGCAAATGCAGTATGGTCAATACGCCAATGTATAAACAGGGACATTTACAATCAACTCTTTTGGCCCAATAACTTGGCCTAATGTGTACAGCCGCCTTTACGCTTGCCGCACACGTTCGGTTTCCTGATCAGGAATTCAGATTCAGGAACGTGTGCGCGTTGTTGAACATTTTCTATGTAATTCCGAGTGACTAGCGCAAACGTCCGGTTTTTTGTACCAACACTTTCGGTTTCCTAATCAGCTTTTCTGATCAGGAATTCAGATTCAGGAACGTGTGCGCGTCGTTGAACATTTTCTATGTAAGCGGAGCATTCAGGTTTCCGAATCTGAATTCCTGATCAGGAAACCTAATTAGGAAACCGAACGTGTGCGGCAAGCGTTACATATTAACTTATTCGGAATGAAGTGATCCATCAGAGAACCAAAGTGACCGACATAGCTCTGAGAGTTAGTAGGTTGAAGTGGCAATGGGCTGGCCACATATGTCGCAGAACAGATAACCGCTGGAGTAAGCGTGTTCTGGAGTGGAGACCGCGTCTTGGTAAACGTACGGGACGCCCTCTAGCCAGATGGCGGGACGACTTGCACAAGAGGGCCGGCAGCAACTGGATGCATAAAGTAGCAGACCGGGCTCTGTGGCGTATCTTGGGAGAGGCCTATGTCCAGCAGTGGACTGCAACGAGCTGATGATGATGATTATATTAACTTTTATACGTGTAAGCCTATATTATGATTTTTATACATGTTAATGGCCATGTAGTGCCTGGACAATGTTTTTATATTATTATGGAAATATTGAAAAACAGTCGAAAGTAGGATTTGAACCCACGACCTCCAGCGTACCAAGCCGGTGCTCTGCCAATTGAGCTATTTATTAAGAATTTGGACAAACAAAGGTAGGGTTGAAAAAGCTCAATTTCTTTTTCAATGTTTCCATAATAATATAAAAACATTTTATGCGTGTTTTTGTTATGGATGATGAATGTTCCACATTTTTTCGTCTCAACTGCTCCCTATCTTTCTATTTGATTGATTTCGTTGCGGCCTAGACAGATTAGTGTTCCCTGAGACTCGCCGAGCTTCATCGCTCGGTGTCATAAAATGCGTGCCATTACCGATCCTGTACAGGAGTTGCAGTGGTGGGTGTGAAGTTGAGATATTCTCTATTTTTTTCGTCTGGTATGAAAAAGCTTTGGACAGGTCAGTCTGGAAATCTTTAGGGGAGGTCTAAGTTCTGCAGTGGATGTCACATCTGGTGATGATGATAAAAAGAAGCCTATAAAGTATTATAAATACTTTATTTACAATATTTCATATATACATATACACTCACGCCTGTTATCCCCGAAGGGGTAGGCAGAGGCGCAACTAGTGCACCCACTTTTCGCCATTATTCCGTCCCATGATGTGATAGGGGGCGAGCCTATCACCATATCGGGCACAAATTCCAGACTCCGAGCTGATACTGAATAGAAAAACTTAATATCACTTTGCCCGACCCGGGGATCGAACCCGAGACCTCAGCTTTGCAGTCGTACTGTAATACAACTACGCCACCGAGGCAGTCAATACAATGTTTCAGTCCTCCTCTAGCCAAGAAACCCGCTAATCTGATGGTGAGCGTCACAAAAAAAGATTAGGTACTAACACTACTCTTTTTCAATGGCAAAATACTGATGATTTTGATATTCAATCTCATAGATAATATCCAAAAATTGCATCTAGAAAAGTTCTTTAAAAATTAGAGATTTGTGGAAATTGGCGTATAATAAATTCTTACTTTAAGCACACAGAAAAAACTTTAAATAATACTTTGAGTAGTAGTAATCAGAAATCGCCACGATCAATCCTACTAATATTAGGTATAAACGCGAAAGTTTGTAAGAATGTATGGATGTCTGGATGTTTCTTCCTCTTTCACGCAAAAACTACTGATCGTATTTCGATGAAATTTGGCACACGGGTGGATCATCTCCTGGATTAACACATAGGCTACTTTTTATCCCGGGAAAACTTTTTAACGCAGGCGGAGCCGCGGGCAAAAGCTAGTTTAACTATAAAAATACTTCCATGTTTTTCCGCAGCTAGGGTTCGGCGTCCGAGGCCCTGGCTGCGGAGTCCCATCTCGATACCTCGACATCATGAGCTACGACCCCTGGATACGGTCCAGTCTGCGCAAGTTCCAGCGCATCACCATCACCAAGTTGAACAAGCAGCAGTTCATCCTACGATGTGAGTATTGACAGGATAGGTAAAATTATGTTTTTTAGTATTCGTAGTTTTTTTGGCTCATTCATCTGGCTCATTTTTTTACAGTTCATCCAAATGAAAATATAACTTTGTTAAGGTCATTATAAAGACGAAAGTAACTCTGTCTGTCGCGCTTTCACGTCAAAACTACTGAACCAATTTAAGTGAAGTGGCACACAGATAGTCTAGAGCATGAGAAAGGACATAGGCTGCTTTTTATCCCGGGAAATATAAAGCGGGACTTTTGTCCCGGAAAAATTTTTCACGCGGGAGGAGTCGCGAGCAACAGCTAGTAATAACAACTGTTATGCTTCCAGCTATAGTTGTAACAAAAATATGAGCCAGACGAATCGAAAACATTCGTATATGAAGAAATACTTACTCTACGGGAGAGTATTTTTTAACGGATACGGTATTGTTATACCCCACAGCAACTTATGATAAGTGGCACGGGCGTACCTATAGCTCTCGCATAGGGGTCCTAATACCAACATGTCAGTGGCGTAGCGTGGGTTCTTGGCGACACCAAATGCCACATGGTCTCCTACCCCTCCCTCGTCAAAAAAGTTTTATTTTCAGTTTGTGGTGTTTTTGCGTTGGGTTTTGTTGGGTCAATTTTATCTTTTTGTAAATGCGAAAGTTGTGAAAATGTTTGGATGTTTCTTAGAAGCTAAGGGGGGGGGGGGGTCATTGCCAATCAAGTGCTAGAATAACATTTACTACAGGGGTTTACACCGTTTTGTTACTTTTCGTTTCCAGCTGCAAGCGCTGCCGCACAACGGTTCGGCGCTTGCGACGCGGAGGAAACCACTAATCTCATATTCAGAGAGTCTATTGTACTGAGAACTGATAATAATCAGTACCAGTTCCTCATGTACAATGTAAGTAATTACTAATGCTAATCAGAAGTACAAAAGTATGATTGTTTTCTACAAAAAGTTCTAAGATTATACTGGTGTTGAATGTCTGGTTTTCTACTACACTGGCAGAACTATCGCGTATGCGGGGTCTCCATAAATTAGAAGAAGAAAAAAATGGCTGCCTTCGTGAAAAGCCTTTCCCGCCATAAGAATCACTAATGCTTGCCGCACACGTTCGGTTTCCTAATTAGGTTTCCGGATCCGGAATTCAGATTCGGAATTCCGAGTGACTAGCGCAAACGTCCGGTTTTTTGTACCAACACGTTCGGTTTCCTGATCAGGAACGTGTGCTCGTTGTTGAACATTTTCTATGTAAGCGGAGCATTCAGGTTTCCGAATTTGAATTCCTGATCAGGAAACCTAATCAGGAAACCGAACGTGTGCGGCAAGCGTAAATCCCAGTAGCGTTCCTTAGCGCCATCTGTACGTCGCAGGCGCCATTAATAAAAAAAAGCAGTTTAAATTTTTTACTCCGAGAGGGATAAAAAGTAGGTCGCACTCTTATTTAGTCGCACACCCGGATTTAGTCTGGCATTTGATGATCGGCAGCACTTTTAGAAGGCACCAAGTGTCAGAAACATCGCTTTTGATGAAATTTGGCACATTTTATTTCTTCTGTAGGTGTATCCGCCTTACTCGACATTGCCAAAATTGTCCTAAACTATAGAGCCAGATAGGGAAAAAAATGGCACATGCATAGACCATGACATTGATTAGCTCTTAATAAAACAATGACCCAATCCAAAATTTTGGCTAGATGAGTTTCAGCAAAATATGGACCCTAAAGGGCAAGCTGCATTGACTAAGGACAAAAATACGTCTTTTCAACATTGGAAATAGGGCCAAAATGGTTTAAATTTATGTTCGTTCCACGCCCAACTTAAAAAAAATATGTACAGTTAGTTTTTGTGACGATTCCCACAAGTCAACGATTTAGAATTAGGTAATTGTTTTATTAAGAGTGCGAGGTAGCTAATTAAGGTCATGGTCTATGCATGTACCATTTTTTCCTATCTGGCTCTGTCGTTTAGAACAATTTTGACAGTGTCGAGTAAGACACCTACAGAAGAAATAAAATGTGCCAAATTTCATCAAAAGGCGATGTTTCTGACACTTGGTGCCTTCTAAAAGTGCTGCCGATCAACAAATGCCAGACTAAATCCGGCAGAATACACTGAATGCACCCAGTGAACGAGCCCTTATGTAAGGTTTTTTTTAGATGACACTGTACAACAACATAGATTACAAGTGCATTACACTGGAGCTGGTAAACGCGTCGGCCGTCTCCGAGATGAAGATCAAACACTACTGTACCAGATATTCTCACGGACCCGCCTGTTACGCCTACAAAGGTTACATTGCTTCCGTATTCTGTCTAAAATGCGGGGTTATGTAGCAAAACTTGCAGAAGTTATTTTCCGCAAGGGATCAGTGGGGCTAGGATGTGAAAAAAAAAGCACGATGCATCTCCGCTTCGTTTTATTGTGATTGGTTGAGAGACTGACGTATCGGTCTCTCGACCAATCACTAACATTAAAATACCGATACGTCAATCACTCAACCAATCACAATAAAACGAAGTGGAGACGCATCGTGCTTTTTTTTTCACATCCTAGCCCCACTGATTATATAATGACAGCAAGCTGACTTTTGCAAACTTTGAAGGTTGCAGAACTTGTGGAGAGTCGCATGTGTCTATATTTTTTTATATATTACCGCAAGTATTTTTTATTGCATTGAATGGCGAAACGAGCATGCCGTTCGCCTAATGCCTAAGCGATACGACTATCCATAAACAGTAGCAACACCATTCAGCACCTTGAATTTCAAAGTACTGTGTGGCATTCCACTGCGCTCGTCATTCTGAGGCATAAGATGTTAAGTCTCATTATGTCCAGTAGTTACACTGGCTATAATGTCCTGCAAAGACGTAAAGTAAAAGCAAACGCATCTAGAATTTTTTGCGCGATATATAACGGGAACTTGCTCGTCTAATCTTAACATAGATCCAGTCGGCCATAGTTCAGTAATCAGTTCACATAATTTGCCGTTCTGAAGTTAGTCACAATTCACACGGCCTTTAACCGATAGAGCGCCACAAATTATCAGAGAAATACTGAATTAAAATTGCTTCTATATTTTTTCTTTTTGTATTAACAACAATTAAAATCATTAAAATAACAAAGATGTATCAATAAAATCTCATAAAAAACAAAAGTTCATATCCATTCCACTTCCTACACTAGCGCTATTTCGGTGAGTGTTCGAACTATAATTTGCTGTTTATAAGCGGACACTTTTTCAACTAATCCCCCATACAAGATGGTCCTGCAGCCTCCTTACTTTTAACGGACTAATCAGCAACTAACTTCAGAGCGTGAATCACGAATCGCACGCCTCCTGACTTAACTTCATGCCAATAATAGCCAATAAAGTTATAAATCATACTGTAAGTGCTATTGTATATTCTTTAGAATTACAAATTAATCCTATATTATGATTTATATAAATGTTAATGGCCATGTAGTACCTGGACTAACTTCAGCTTGAAGTTGTATGTATTGTATTGTATGTATTGTTGGGACGTATGCATTCGCACAGACGGGTGATCAGTGAGCTTTGTTGCTACTATTTCACCCTTAGTCCCAGAAGCTTGAAGTTAGTAATTATAATAATTGCTAACAGATGTCGCTGGGCATCTCCTTAAGGCCAAGCGCACACGTTCGGTTTCCTAATCAGGAATTCAGATTCAGGAATGTGTGCGCGTTGTTGAACATTTTCTATGTAAGCGGAGCATTCAGGTTTCCGAATTTGAATTCCTCATCAGGAAACCTAATTAGAAAACCGAACGTTTGCGGCAAGCGTTAAGAGATTAAATAGGGAACTTCAAATTGGACAGACGAAGATAGGGTCGAAAAGCTGTTGGCAGAGCACCGGCACGGTACGCTGGAGGTCGCCGGTTCAAACCCTGCTTTCGACTGTTTCTTTACACATTACAAATTAATACTATTGTAATTTATTATTATTTATTTATTTACCAGGTTCCGTATTGGATGTATCTGTATACCTAATGTTCTCTGATAAATGCATATTCGAAATGTTTGTATGGGGAGATGTCCAATCGATGGCTTTATTGGACATACAAAAGTGGAAATGGGAAGAGGGTACATACTACAAGGACTTTAGTATGACGCGCGTCGAATACCGCGGTCAGAGTTATTTGACGGACTTTGGCTTCGAGCCTTTGGATTATAAGATGTGGGTGCCGGAGTATGATGTGTGGACCACCACTGAGTTCGATAACAGTACCTGGTCGAGTACAACGCCGCCGCCTACGAAGGAAGAGTGTACGTTACAAAACAGTTACTATTTATGTTCTATAGTCTATGCCCTTCCCAGGGTATCAAACTATCTGCACACCAAATTTCATCGAAATCGGTATAGTAGTTTCAGAGATTACTTCTTACAAACAAATGCACAATACATGAATGTAAATAATTGGTTATAGGCCAGAATATAGTAGAATCTGAATGCATGCAAACTTTAATTTCACACACACACACTCACGCCTGTTATCCCCGAAGGGGGTAGGCAGAGGCGCAACTAGTGCACCCACTTTTCGCCGTTAATCCGTCCCATGATATGATAGGGGGCGAGCCTATCGCCATAACGGGCACAAATTCCAGACTCCGGGCTGATACTGTGTAGAAAAACTTAATATCACTTTGCCCGACCCGGGGATCGAACCCGAGACCTCAGCACTGCAGTCGTACTGTAATACAACTACGCGACCGAGACAGTCCATAAAAAATAGAACATAGTAAAATATCCTTTTGGTGCAAAAATCCTGGGACTACTGTTACTTAGTACCTACTAATTTCATTTAGACAAATGGTATCGTTTACAGCCGGGCCGAACGAGATCGCCGAATCGTACGAGTACAAGCCTACGACAAGCACGGCACCGCCTACGAAGAAAAGGTATAAGACTAGGTCGACAACCAAGAGGACTACAACCACAACGACTACAACTAAGCCTACAACTACGACTACAGCGACTACGACTAAGCCTACAACTATAGCCCCCTGAGATACGAATACCATCGCAGAAGAGACTACGATGACAACCGTATGAGAGCCTGCGACGACTTCGACATCCGATAGATAAATGATTATTCGTTGTGTAACAAATGTTTTTACTGTAATTATAATAAACTAGTTACTGCTCGTTCTGTTCGCGTGTAAATTTTATTGAAACGAATGTCCCACCGTGAATTTATCTGAGATAAATTCCTATATAGTAATCTTGGACACACAGAACAGGGATCTTCTCTTTCCTCCGTGCTTGGACATGGTCTATTTTTAACCAAATTTCGATTATCGATTTTGGCATTCATAAGTTCTAACAAACACAATCTTCGGTATAAAGTTTCGCATTAATTCGTAACTAGGCTAAAAAAATAAAATAATGATGGAAATTAATTCAGGTCCCATAGCAGCTCAATTATGAACAAAATCCTAACCTGACATTTTTACGTTGTCCGCTTCACGTGAATTGTCCCAAATGTTAATTCAAAGCTGGCGAATAAAAAACAGAAACTGATTTGTGACAATTATTTATATTATAGTTTCATATGTATCCTCTGTCAACACAAAATACTACATTATTTGCTTCCCGTAGTCTCCCTTCTTTAGTTTTGAATGGACCAATCTGCCACACGTCTTCGATGTTCAGTTTTTCGTCACCCTGGAATGAGAGGTGGGACTTAACAACCAATGTAAGATAGGATATATTTTGGACATACACGCTCACGCCTCTTAACCCCAAAGGAGTAGGCAGAGGCGCAACTAATGCACTCACTTTTCGGCAAGCGTATTCCGTCCCACGATATGATAGGGGGCGAGCTTATCACCATATCGGGCACAAATTCCAGACTCCGGGCTGATATTGAATGCAATCAGCCCTGTTTTATATTGCCCCACTGCTGAGCGCGGGCCTCCTCTACTGACAGGGGTTAGGCCTTAGTCTACCACTGGCCTAGTGCGGATTGGCAGACTTCACATACCCTCGAAATTCTTATGGAGTATTCTCGGGTATGTAGGTTTCCTCACGATGTTTTCCTTCACTGTTAAAGTGAACTATAATTGATAAACAATACACACGTAACTTCGAAATGCCAGAGGTGTGTGCCTTGGGTTTTGAATAGAAAAATACAATATTACGGAGATCGAACCCGAGACTTCAGTACAGCAATCGTACCGCAATACAACTGCGCCACTGAGGCAGTTATAATTAAGTATCAGCCCAGATAGCGACCATGATACAAAAGTTGTAAAGCCTGCTTTAGTGTCTAATGGCCAGTCATTTGATATGCTACCTGGACACCAATTCTTACCACCAGGAGGAGTAATAACTATCGTGCCCGTACAAATAATTGTTACAGTGCTTTCTTTTAAAATTTCTGGAAGATTTTGCTACTAATTGAGGATGCACGAACCATTTGGTTAGTGCGCCATTAATTTGTACATAAATTATTATGAATAGCTACCTCCATTTCCATATTAACAGCATCCTCTGGATCCAAAACGATGAACGGCGTCGACTCAAAACTAAAAGCGAGGCCAAAGTACGAATACTTCTGAATCTCATCCATGAATAAACTCCATGGGTATACCTTTTCTGGATCGGTTCCCATATCCCTAACTTCTTGGGACAGTACATCGTGATAATACTTTAGTAACTCATCATAATACTTCAGCCGTAGCTCTTGTGATGTGCAAGCGTAAATAACAAAGGTCAAATCTAATACTGGACTAGCGCAACGCGAGAGTTGGAAGTCGATAATCTTGGCGTCAACTGGCCGGCCATCTTCATATTTGTACAGAAAGTTATTGGTCCAAGAATCGCCGTGCGATATGACCCCAGTGGCTGTAGTCTTCGTGGCGGCGTCTATCATGTCCTGGTATCGTTCTGGCACCGCAAACTTTTTTAATTTCTCCACATATATGGAGTTCGGATACTCTTTTTCAACAGCGTCTATTGCTATACCAGAGATCCGCTTCCAGAATCTGGAGTACCAATCCCACAGACGGTCATGGTAGTAGGTCTCGAACACTTCAGTACTAATCCTCTGGAATTCTTCCGGTTGTTGGTCTTTCATGGCGAAGGACAGGGCGTGAAACTTCGCCAACACCTTAAATGTTATCTTGCAGTGTTCATAGTCAATTCCTTCTTGACGTACGGCACTTCCAAAGTTCTCTAGACTGGCGTCTTCGAGACAAATAACGTCATTGGTCCCATCACTGTAAGCTAAGAAGAGATTTACGTATTTATCGTAGGGTTCTGGAACGTTTTTGCCAGCCTGGAATTTAATTAACTCTGGCAATACTTTTTCATAGAAGTTGATCTCGTTTTTGAAGAATTCGTGACTTTTGAATGTGAGCCGTCGCGCTTTGCTTTTGGGTATGTTTTTGAGTATCACTTGAACGTGTTTAGCGACGTTCTCTGTGTTCTTTCCGTGTATCTTGATTCTTATCAACTCGCTGAGGTACGAGTCACCTTTCCCTGTCTCGCTGACATACTGAAAACATTTTTACTTTATTATAGTTGAGTATCTCTTTATTGGCCGTGGGGCAAGGGGGGGAGGGTCAATTGGACATTACTCATAGGTATAACACGAAAGCAAGTTACAGTATAAGGCATAAGAAAATGTAAAGGTAGATGCCAACTGCTCTTTCCTGCCCTCCTGCGCAACTTTTATATGTGCATTTTTATTGTATAACTTTATAAGGCAGGATTATGGCAGTATCATTCTAAAATGATATTATGAAGGAATCAAAAAAATTATAATTAAAAGACAACGAAAATATATCTAAAAACAATAATAAAGAAAAAAAACTGTTATGCACACTTATCTTTATTAATGTATGTAGTGCCAGTTCTCTGAAAACCAAAGTTCAAAGTCTTGAATAACTGCATATGACTACAGTCATTATATTATGCATAAAACATTATAATTATTTAGAAATTATTCCAAAAAAGAATTTAAACAAACTGGAATCAATAAATGGGTATCATTATGTCATAATAATAAAATAGATAGAATATCAAACATGCCCTTAAAAGTAATGTAACTTTCTATTTGGGAAAGTATTTTCTAAAATATTGATGGTCCGTTAAAAAATTAACAATGATAATATATTTACCTCCCAGTGTGTAAATGTCACAGATTCCTTGAACCAACCAGAGAGTGCTTTGCTCAGCATTTCATTTGTGAGCGCTGGTGATACATGGATCAAAGTGGAGAAATCTTCAGCCATATTGAGTTTGCTGAAATCAAATATGTATATAAAATCACTATTAAGTAGAGAATTAGGTAGTAGAGACATAGAGCTGTAAAGACAGAATTGGCATGTGGACAAACTGTCACATAGGAATTTATTTATTATGGTACACCAACAGCATATTATTATATTCATAAATTATTTATAAAAAACATTCATTGTCCCTGTCAGACGCAGATGTATGCCCATTGCAGGTATGCACAGCTATGGTATCAAAATTACATTTTAGAATGAAACAGAAAACAAAATTAAATTAAGACTAATACAATCTGTAATAAATTCATAGTTGTATAATTAATAGCTAATAGTTGTGTTTCATACAAGTTGCTGGTGATACATAAAAAGAGGAGACACAATTCTCTAAAGTTATCAAGTTCATAATTTTTCTAGCTGTTCAGTGTTTATTTTCTGTGATGGTAACTTACATTTAACTTGGCTATTTCCTTGAAGTCATTCAAGCAAGTGGCCAAGTTAATTTAAGTAAGATAGTAGCCATACTATCTTACAAAATAGGTGATAAGGTTACTGACAATTACTTAAAACATTTATAAGGGCAGGTTTTGACTTGATAAGCAGTTTATTTAATTATGCAAATAATTAATCCTTTTGTGAATGTAAGAGGCATTAGAGCAATTAATAATCATAATTAGATAAATGAAATATAAATAATTTGATAATGAAATATTTGTTTTACTACTTTTTATGTGGAAATCTGCATGGCATAAGAGAATCTAAGCATTATTTTACAGTCTAGTGAAGCAGCCCTTGTGAAATATTGTAATACTTGTAATTACTGAAATAAGTGAATGAAAGTATGAATTAATATACATCAGAAAATTATTAACGATACAAAAATAAAGAAATACATACTTTAAAAAATTACAAATATCTCTTTATTAAATAGCTACAACGCCGTGCATAAGACATGATAGCCTAGTTGGGGATGGAAGTGTCCGCTGAGATTAGTACTGCCATCTGTCTGGATTTCCCCAGATTTGTCCTAGTTTGAATGGCATCTGGGGCCATCCGGCAGGGGTTCTAAAAGAACTGACAAGTGTCCAGGACACTTGTCTGGGGGAAATCAATTTTTTTTATAGATAAGCAATAAATTGAAATAAACCTTAGTTAAAAATTCATTCATAATAACCCGCATTCAAGAAGGCACAGCAAAAATTTTTTCAGTGTCCGGAGAAAAGCACATATTTCGCCCAAATGTCTGGGATTTTTGCCGTGTATATCCGGCGTCGGCAATTTAAGTCATGGCAGCCCTAGCTGAGACAAATGTCTGCAGGTGTAAAACTTTTTGAAGTAATGTGTGAATTGTTTATCAACTATTGTTCTCATTCACGGTGAAGGAAAATATCGTGAGGAAAACCACACACCTGAGAATTGGAGGGTATGCAAAGTCTGCCAACCCACACTAGGCCAGTGTGGTGTACTAAGACCTTAACCTTCTCAGTAGTAGATGGAGGCTTGTGGCCAGTAGTGGGTAGTCTACAGGGCTGGTATTATTAAATATATATTATGTAATATAATGCAGTATTATTGATGGAAAGTTTCTTTTATTTTATTTTATTTGGAAAAATGTAATGATTTTTATAGTAGGTACTTAACAAAACAAAAATACTAGCTAATTGTAACGACGTAAATAATGTAACTATATACTTTATTTATAACCATTTCTAACTTCCAATTTGTTGAGATTGGCAGTATTGTGTAAAGGAAAAATTCTTCTCATAGATAAAAGTATTAGTAATAGGTACTGTATCAAAAGTACTTAATGTAAAATCAATACTTAATTATGTATAATAGAAAATACGCGTCTAACAAAAACGTTAGTCTAAGCAAAAAACCTTAGACTTACACAAAAAAACACAAAAACTAATCGCCACTAATCTCAGTTCAAAATTGCGCGTCTTATATAAATAAACAACGTGTAATAGCCGTATAAATTAAAGACACAATCACATGTCAGTTTTGTTTATGATTTTTATGGCATTTGCAATTTAGTAGAATAAACATCTGTCTTCATGACAGTTGGACGATTGCGTTTACTAAAATGACGTTTTTAGAGATGATGTTCCTCAAAACACGTCGCACCCAAGAATTTTTTAGATAATATTATAAACTTCTTGGTCGCACCTTTAGAACGAAAACGACACAATTCAAAAAATAGAAAATTGAGTTGTCATTTTTAAATGACTAAAAACCAAGAATGTTTACTTAGATAATATTATAAACTTCTTGCTAAAAACTAGTCCCTTATGTATAAAAATATAATAAAAAAAGGGACCGACATAACAGCTTTGTCCTTTTTCTGCTCGAATATGGCTGTGTTTGAACTATTATTGTATTGAGAACTTCGTTTCAAGTAATTTTATGACGATAACTCAATTTTCTGTCTTTTTGAATTGTGTCGTTTTCATCCTAAAGGTGCGACGTGTTGAGATGGCATTCTCGAAGATGTTAGGCGCCTATTACACGCTCACACAACCGGCATTCAACTCCATTATTCATGATTGACTGGTGATTGATGAAAACAAAGTGACATTACACTATCACTCACCTTCAGTCATACTCAAGATTTTACGTAGAACACACGTTTTCACTCGTTATGGTATGAATACTTGTAAAATAAATAGGAATTTAGAGAAAATAAGTGTAACAAGAAAATATTGGGTAAAATATTGACTGAAAAAGCAAGTTTTATAGCCATACTTTTGTTTTGCCCAGCTTTTATTAGCGGCTACGCCCCTTTTGAATTTTTCCGGGATAAAAGTCCCGTTATATATTTTCCAGGGATAAAGGTAGCCTATGTGTTATTCTAGACATACTATAATCTATCTGGGCCAAATTTCATTCTATCTGGATGTTCAGCCGTTCGGGTGTAAGTGAGAAAAAAAAGCATCGAAGATTTCGCATTTATAATATAATACCTCTAGATTAATTTAGTCTGAAATAGAGATGTAAAAGAAGATAAAGACTATGACAACAATTTTCTGTATTGTCAAACTAGACTTCTGATCGCGGCTCCACCCGCGTGAAAAAAATTTCACCGGTTAAATATATTTTCCCGAGATAAAAAATAAAGTTTCCTATTAGTGAAAGAATTTACAAAATCAAACAAATCTTTCCTCTTTATAACACTAGTATAGACTATCTATTAAAGATTCGTGGTATACCAAAAGTCAGGGATTGTTTCAAAACTTAAAATAAATTATTTCTGCGACTGTAGCATAATGTTAGTTCGGAGTAGGTAAGGCCGCGCGGGTACGCCAGCGCCTCTCCGACTCAACACAATATGTCCAACTCCACCACTGTCCGCGCGCTGACTGACGTTTGCCGGACGAAATGCCATTAGACGATCGCGCAATGAACGCGCAAAGATCGCGTAAATCAAAAAATCCAGTTTTTCATCAATCACCGTTACTCAACCTTCAATCACCACATTAGACGATAGGTTATTCGTCACTCACAGACGTGACTGTGGTAAAACTGACAGCAAAACGTACTGTCTAATGGGCGCTTTACAGTTGCTTGAAATGAGATTTTTTTTAGATTTCACGCGAATTTTAATTACTGTGTATTATGCTGGTATTGTCTAAGTTGTTGAATTATCACTCACAATTAGGTCAATTTCATACAACTATGCAGGTAAGTATGAAAATTGAGCAGGAATATATACAGGTTGTTTTGTTTACACTATGTCTAAAGATAATTAAATAGAATAGGTATGATTATAATATAATTATAGATTTCTACCCTACTCAAGAAAAGAAGTGACGTCACTACTCAAATCGCTATAAATTGCCTGCGAGCTGTCACTGGAGCACATTTCGCTTGGAGCGGCCGTACTGTGAAGTTGGTCTCCGGAATTTATCGTTTATTAGTGATTATTAATTATTAATTGAATTATAAATTATAAATTGAATTATTAATTGAATTGTAGAATTTAGTTATTTTGGCAATCATTTTGTATTTTTTTTAAATAATTAATTTATTGATCTATAAATTCAGAAGTGGGATTGGCTTACGCTGTGTATGCCGATCATTTCTGCTGCTTTCTTTCATTTGATAATTCTTGTTTGATTAAATTTAAACGTAAAAAGTTATGGAAGAGATGCCTCCACCCCGAAGATCAACTAGACGAAGGTGCGAGCCGACTCCCAATATAAGTGAGACATTGGGGGCTATTATGGATCGTTTGACTGCATTAGAAGGACGATCTGAGAATAATAGACTCATAACATCATCACCAGCTCCTGCTTTATTGCAGTCTGGAAGCTCGACCGCCACAAATGCGGTTATAGAACAAGTGTCACCAGAAATGCCGTCCGAAGTACCTTCCCACACCAATAGTACTTCTATAGATGTCTCTGATCGTTTAATCGGAGCGTTATCATCACTTTCAAAGATCAGAACGAATCATTTTTATGTTTCGAATTTTGATCCAAGTATCAACGACATAGACAGCTGGTGTGAGGAAGTGGATAGAGCATGTGAACTTAATGACTGGGATGACAATGAATGTTTTTCACGAATCGCTCATTGTCTTAAGGGAGATGCACGACATTGGTTAAAAGATTGGGTAACCAATGATCGTAGTTGGAGCAATTTTAAGGAAGAATTTAAGCCACTGTGTTCACGCAAAGTGGATATTGCGGGTATTTTGTACGAAGTCATGAGTACTGATTCAAGTAATTTTTCAACGTATGCAGATTATGCAAGACGATCCTTGTTACGCCTGAAGATCGTAAAAGGATTAAGTGATGAATTAACAGTGGCCATCATTATACGCGGTATAAAAGATGCGCAAATACGCGCCGCCGCTACTAATGCCAAACTAACAACAAAAGAACTAGTTGAATTCCTTTCAATTTATTGTAAACCAAATGTGCCTATTAACAAGCATAGGCATTCCGAAAGCAGCTTTTCTGGTAGTAGATTTGGAAATGTGGAGCGAAAATTTCAGAAACGTACATTCAATGATAATAACTCTCGTCATGAAAAGAGATGTTTTTCTTGTGGTAATACGGGACATACAAAAAGATTTTGCACCAAACGCCAGAAAACCGATTTAGAGGCATCCGGTTCCAATATAAATTCCTCAACTAAAGTGAATAGTTTCTGTCAATATTGTAAGAAACCAGGTCATTTAATACAAGACTGCTTCGCTAAACAGCGCGAAAATTTGCACAAAGGGGGAAAAAATGTGAATTACTGTTGCGAATTAAAAGGCAGTTCAAAAGATAATGATGTTACTATAGCAGTTATTCAGGGGATACCCGTAGATGTTCTTATCGATAGTGGGTCTCGTGTCTCGCTAATTTCTGAAGACATAATAAAAAGTTTCCAATGTACACGAATACCCAGCCGACAATTATTAAAAGGTATAGGCAGTCAAAATGTCGAAACTCATTTTTATGTCACACTAATAGTAGAGTTTCGTGACTTATCCATTGAAGTTGATTTATTGGTGGTACCGTCGGGATGTATAAGTGTTCCAGTGATTGTAGGAACCGATGTGTTGAATCGCGATGGAGTAACCTATGTCCGAACAGGCTCTGAGCAATATTTGACGCGCGTTCCTAGTCCATTACAAGTGTTGCAAATACAACCCAATAGTGTCCCTAATATTAATACTCCTTTAATGGGGGCTGACCGTGATAACTTAATTACTATTATTAACAAATTTGCAAACAATTTAATTACGGGAACCGCAATGACTACTGTTAAAACAGGAGAAATGGTCATTAGACTAAAGAACGAAACTCCGATTAATTATAGACCCTATAAATTATCCTACGATGAAAAGATTCGGGTTCGAGCAATTGTTCAAGACTTGCTTGATAAAAACATTATTCGGGAATCGGAGTCGGATTATGCAAGTCCAATTATTTTAGTTAAAAAGAAAGATGGCACTGACCGCATGTGCGTAGACTACCGCGCTTTAAACTCAATAACAATAAAGGAACGTTTTCCCATGCCTTTAATTGATGACCATATAGATAGACTGGGGAAAAGCAAATTTTTCTCCTGTCTCGATATGGCAACCGGATTTCACCAAGTCCGCGTTAATGAGGACTCAATTTCTAAAACAGCCTTTGTAACACCGGAGGGGCACTTTGAATACCTTAAGATGCCATATGGTCTGGCTAATGCCCCTGTTGTGTATCAGAGGATAATGACTAAAACCCTTAAGCAGTTTATAGATGCAGGCAAAGCACTAGTTTATGTGGACGATGTAATAATAATTGCTGTAACAGTAGAGGAGGCATTAACAAACCTTTATGAGGTTATGAAGACGCTGGCCGAAGCGGGTTTCTCAATCAATCTTAAAAAGAGCACTTTTATAGCTACGGAAGTTGAGTATTTAGGCCGGCGCATAAGTTACGGTCAAGTTAAGCCAAGTGAGCACAAAGTACAAGCACTAGTAGAAGCCCCAAACCTACTAATGTTAAGCAAGTCCGCCAGTTCTTGGGTTTGGCAGGATACTTTAGACGCTATATACCCAACTACGCTTCAAAAACGGCTTGTATTGCACAACTAACTCGCAAAGGTATTGCATTCTTATGGGGCAAAGAGCAAGAGGCCGCTCGTTGTTATATCATCGAATGCCTGACTAACGAACCAGTCCTTGCAATATTCGATCCATCGCTTCCGACAGAATTGCACACAGACGCTAGCTCTATAGGGTTTGGAGGGATTCTTTTACAAGAACATGAAGGCAAGAAACGCCGTGTTGTTGCTTATTTTAGTAAGAGGACTCAAGCCTCGGAATCCCGTTATCATTCATATGAACTTGAAACCCTTGCAGTAGTTAAATCACTTCAAAAATTTAGACAATATCTCATTGGCATATCATTCAAAATTATAACGGATTGCAATGCTCTAAAAATGACTGCACGCAAAAAGGATTTACTGCCTCGTGTAGCGAGATGGTGGATCTATATGCAAGATTTTGATTATACGATCGAATATAGAAAAGGGGTTCTCATGTCTCATGCAGATTTTCTGAGTAGAAATCCTGTATGTGTAAACCATATCGACAGGCCCCGCAATTGGGCTCAGATAGCTCAATCTGCTGATGACGAAACTTTGAAAATCATAGACAGACTAAATAATGGGGAGTTGGACTGTCATAGGTACATAATTCAAAATGATATATTGTACTACAAATATTGCCCTATAGGCGAAGAGTCGCGGCTGTTGTGTTTTATACCCAAAGGTCATAGATTAAGTCTTCTTCGTATTTTTCATGATCAACATGAACATATTAATTACGAAAAGACTTTAGATCTCATATTGAGACATTTTTGGTTTCCCGGACTGCGTAGTTTCGTCAGAAAATATATCGCGCATTGTTTAGTGTGCATGTCAGCCAAAAGAGTACCGAGAGCCCCTCATCAACCCATATCATCATGGGTGAAACCCGATAGTCCTTTTAAAATCATCCACTCAGATGTCCTCGGACCACTTCCGGAGTCTAATAGCCATAAATATGTACTCATTATTGTTGACGCATTTACCAAATTCTGTCTGTTATACCCGATGATAAGACAAGATGCTGAGGAATTGAAACATTTATTTTCTCAAGCTTTAGCATTATTCGGTACTCCTACAATGCTAGTTTGCGACAGAGCGAGAATGTTCGAAAGTAGACATTTTAAGAATTGGATTACAAATCTCGGTTGCGATGTACACTATATTACGCCTGAAGTGCATAACGAAAATGGTCAGGCAGAGCGCTATTGTCGCACAGTATTGAATATGTTGCGTATAGAAGCTGAAAATAAAGATTGTAGGTGGTCCGACACATTAGGTAAAATGCAACTTGTACTCAATTGCACAAAACATAAAACTACGCAAATGGCTCCACTACAGTTGCTCATAGGAGCAGATGCAGTGACGCCTGTTATAAGGTCACTGGTTAGAGATGTGGCATTAAATGACACACAATCTAACAGAGAGGCTTTTAGAGAGTTACGAAAACAACGTGCCTCTGAATTACTACAGAAGAACAAAGAAAAGCAAGATAGTTACGTGAACAAAGGACGTACGATTATGAGAAGTTTTAGCCTTGGCGACAATGTATTTGTAATCAAGAGGTCGCAAATCATGGGTAAACTGGACTCTGGCATGCGTGGCCCGTATCGAGTTATTGGTGTGTTGCCACACGGTCGTTATAAATTACAGTTGTTAAGCGGATCATATGGAAAAGTTACCCAGGCTATTGGCACAAATATGATACTTTGGAGAGGAGAGTGGTCTCCTGATGCGTGTGCCGCGTTTTTTGATTGTGAGTTTAAAACATTTTTGCAGTATTAAGATAGACTGGTTACTTCAGTGTCGATATTTATCGTCACTGGTTCAGTGAGGTTCATTCACTGGTTCAGTGAGGTTTGTTCACTGGTTATTTCAGTGTCTATATTTATAGACATTGGGCAGCGTAGAGCTCAGAGTGTGCTCCGCTGGTTACTTCAGTGTCGATATTTATCGTCACTGGTTCAGTGAAGTTTATTCACTGGTTCAGTGAGGTTTGCTTACTGGTTATTTCAGTGCCATGGGCATTGGGCAGCGTAGAGCTCGGTGTGTGCTCCGCTGGTTACTTCAGTGTCGATATTTATCGTCACTGGTTCAGTGAAGTTTATTCACTGGTTCAGTGAGGTTTGCTCACTGGTTATTTCAGTGCCTATGGGCATTGGGCAGCGTAGAGCTCGGTGTGTGCTCCGCTGGTTACTTCAGTGTCGATATTTATCGTCACTGGTTCAGTGAGGTTTATTCACTGGTTCAGTGAGGTTTGTTCACTGGTTATTTCAGTGTCTATGTTTATAGGCATTGGGCAGCGTAGAGCTCGGTGTGTGCTCCGCTGGTTCAGTGTTGGGATTCCATCTCACACTGGTTTCTAGCATGGTTATATGCTAGGTTGGACCGATATTTTCAAAAAGTTGTTGTTTCATTTTTAATTTTCAGTTCGATTTATTAATTTCATAATTGAAAGATTCGTTTTACTTTGAAAATAACGGTCAGTGAAAGGCGATTTTATGAGTGTCAGAGAAATCCGGAGCTCTGACATTTGTGTGATGCGTGAATGTAATGGTTGTTTGAGGCTGTATGAAGTGGTGCTTATTTGAGACAATTCCTGCAATAATTAGAGTGCACGCTAATTATTGCGAAGAATGATTGAGCTTTCTTATAAGATAGCGTTTAGCGTATCATTACCTTCCGAACAATAATCTCATACAGATCGCATATATGATTGCTCATTTTAATGTTTTAGCTGTAGAAGACGATGACGACGAACCTACAGCGGGTCCATCAAATAATATCGAAGTGAACGAGGACGCTCACGTGTCAGGAGAGGCCGAATTATAGATTTCTACCCTACTCAAGAAAAGAAGTGACGTCACTACTCAAATCGCTATAAATTGCCTGCGAGCTGTCACTGGAGCACATTTCGCTTGGAGCGGCCGTACTGTGAAGTTGGTCTCCGGAATTTATCGTTTATTAGTGATTATTAATTATTAATTGAATTATAAATTATAAATTGAATTATTAATTGAATTGTAGAATTTAGTTATTTTGGCAATCATTTTGTATTTTTTTTAAATAATTAATTTATTGATCTATAAATATATGGACTTGCTGTAATCATTTTAATTCGAATGTTAAAATTGATGAAATATGTAAATAAACTTCATACAGGAATTAAAGAAAATACATACTTATTGTGAATATGAATTCTGTTATCAGTTATCTATTTAAAAGAGTGTGATAGTGTAGTTGGCGATGGAATGGACTTTTGAGACAGTGTCCGCAGGTTCAAAATCCAAGGCACACATCTCTGACATTTCGTAAGTTCGAGCAGTGATAATTATTGTCTGTTATAGATTCTAATCGCTCATTGAAGGAAAATATGAGGTAACCTTCATGCTTACCTAAAAATCTATATAGGAATTTTGAAGGTAGGGAATTTCTGAGGTATGTGAAATCTGGTCGACACTAGGCCAACCTTTTCAGTATTAGAGCCCCAAGTCCAGCCGCGGGAGAGTATACTTATACCTGATATAGAGCTGGTATTATTATAATATTATTAGTGTATGATAACACAGATCTGTACATGAGTACAGACAAAATATATACCTACGCGAAAAGATAAAAGAGCGACAACCTTAAAAAAAAATTAATTTTGCTGTAACTTGTAAGCAGTGGCGACGTTAACCAACGCGAGGCTCCAGGTGACAGATTTTCCTTTTTTCTTTGTGCCCCTTACCTACCAGTGCCGGTGAGAGGGCCCGGGAGGAACAAAACAATCCTGATTTCTACAATTTCGTATGTAAGATGCGTTTGTAAATAGGGCAGTGAACTAAAAAAAGTTCGTCGTTGGAAACGCGTAAGGTCCAAGAGTCGTTGTCCTAGGCTCTCTCCAGAAGAATTCGTGTCCTAACGTGCTGGACATGGCCCCTGATGAGTTTTGGTTGGTATGCTCATGTAGGGTGAAAAAATAAAGCTTTAGGGACTCAGTTCAGCGGTCCCTCGATGTTTACCATCATTCCAGTTGGCTCAATATTGGGTCGTAGCACCGGTGACCCTGACATAACTGTCTGGTCGCTCCATAGGATAAGCAGTACTGGTAAATGGTAATCAAATTTAACCCTGCGAAAACAATAAAAAGGCAGCAGTAGATATTGGTAAAAGAACTGTTACGTTCTAATTCGTAGGGTGTAGGTAATACTTACGCATTAAGTACTTATTAGTAGTACATTAGTACATATTACATGCATACTTATTACATAGCTTTTACATACCTATGTGTAATAGGTAGGTGCATGATATTATAGGTACTATTTCAATACTTTCTGATTCGAATATTGGATCGGTGCAATGTTTAAGGATAATTTAGGATCAAACTTGCTACCTAAGTACTAGCTCATTTCGTACATTGTATAAAACTCTACTGTATCTAGCGATCATCAGTTAGACCCACCGTTTATGAAATGGATTGAACTTTGAAACAACTAAAGCACCTTCGGGCTTAGTTCAAACTTCAACGAAATCTTTAAATAAATATAAACAAACTACAAAGGTCGCTTGGCTCACGGGCCTTCCGTTGCCACAATCAGTCTTTTGTATACTGTAACACACTTTGTTTTACCCTTAACCTAACGAAGCAAATGTCTTGTGCCAACGAAATAGAGACCAAGATCGCCAAACACACGTTTGGATAGAAAAATGTCTAGTTTCGAAGCAAAAAGCAGTCGTAGCACCGCCCGAAGGCGCGAATCAAGAATTTCTCGCGCCAGTTCGCATGGAAAACAAAAGAGTTTTTGCTTCGCTTTGAGACGCCCTGTGGGCTGTAACGCGTGGTATTTTTCGTTGTTATCTTTTTGAAATGTAATCACAGTAAAACAAGACGTACTGATGGATTTTGGCTTTGTGAACACGTGACTTTATGAGATAATGAGCGACGCCATAAAAAGTACGCTTGCATCGAAATATAAAGACATGCAATTAACAAGAAGCTCTGGAAAACTATACGCTAATTCGAAATGAGATTATTAATGTAGTGTTTCTTTTTATAAAGTTCGTCTGATTTGGTACCAAAGCTATACCTCTTACAAGCAGCAATGTAAATGCATCGTCGTTTCATTTTGAAGTACTTACATTAAAGTTTATACTTTAAACCCAGTGTATTTACTGGGCATACCATTACACATCACGATGGGGAGCGAAATTGGCACCACGCTGATTTACAATTCAACTTTTTAGGTGGGGTTGCTACTGTTTATGGACGGCCTGTCGCTTATCACCATAGGAGCAGTTTGTTTGTTTCATTAATTAAATATCATACAAAAATGGGAATCAGTTTATTAAAGATCCGTCTAACATTAGTCTTAAGCTTGCTAGTTCAAAGAAGTAAAAAAAATGACATACACACTCTCACGCCTTTTATCCCGAAGGGCTAGGCAGGTGAGCATCTAGTGCACCCACTTTTCGCCGTTATTCTATCCCATCACCCCATGATGTGATAGGGGCAAGCTTATTGCCATATCGGGAATAAATTCCAGACTCCCGGCTGATACCGAATAGAAGAACTTAATATCACTTTGCCCGACCCGGGGATCGAATCTGTAACCTTAGCATTGCAGTCGTACCGTAATACAACTACGCCACTGAGGCAGTCCAGCAGTAAGCAATTGACCTTAAAAGTATGTTTACTATTTATTCTATTTATTTTTTCTACGTAGCGTAATTTTAAATGTTATATTATATCTTTCCGCACCCACATTTAATGCGATTACTTCGATTCTAAAAAAGAAACAAACAAGCTTCTGTATAACTTGTATCCCTTTGTTTATTTTGGTAAAATCCTATCGCTGCTTTACCTGGCTCGATTTCGGGTTGACATTACGTTCATTTATAATTCACTCCTTCACTCACGACTCGAAGCCCTACATAACCCGTCGGGGTTATAGGGCTATAATACTGCTAAATTGTAAATGACCATTTCGACTTTGAGTGAACTTTGAAATTCGACTGTTTTAAATTATTCAGGTTAAATTGGCTTGGGTTACTCACCACAGTGCGTGTGGTTGATCGTCTGAATATTTTAGGTAGCCGACACGATGAAAAAGCCTTGATTTAATTTGATTGCTGCGAGATTTCATGGGGTTTCTTTTACTGTATTTACAGTCTGCCTAGGATTGAGGAAATTTCATGTGGGGTCTATCTATCTGAATACATTGGAACAAATCTTCTAAATGTGTAAAGTAATGGGTGGTACCTGTACTTAAATAGGACATAATATCTAAAGGTAAACGGTTGTGAGTAAGTCATTGAGAAAAATAAATCTATATATAAAAAATTCTCGTGTCACAGTTTTCGTTGCCATACTCCTCCGAAACGGCTTGACCGATTTTGATGAAATTTTTTGTGCTTATCCGGTATCTATGAGAATCGGCCAACATCTATTTTTCATCCCCCCAAATGTTAAGGGTGGACCACCCCTAAATTTTTTTTTTATTTTTCAGACAAAATTTTTTGTTTTAATTTTTTTATGATACAGCATACAAAAATACCTACAACCCTAAATTTTCACCCCTCTTCGATCAACCCTTATTTTTTAATAGCCATTTTAGTTACCTTTTTAGGGCAGGACAACGTCTGTCGGGGCCGCTAGTAATATTATAATTGAGTTGTATATTGAGTCTCTCGATCAATCACAAACATCAAAATATCGATACGTCAGTCTCTCAACTAATGACAACAAAACGAAGCGGAAACGCATCTTTTTTTTTTCACCTCTAACCCCATTGAAGAGTTTGTTTGAACGCGCTAATCTCAGGAACCACTGAATTGATTTTGAAAATTCTTTCACCAATAGGAAGCTACATAACTCCTTAGTGCTATAGGCTACTTTTTATCCCAGGAAAACATTTTTATCCCGGAGAATTTTTTCACGCGGGTTGTTATAAATAAGATTGCTAGGTACCTACTTAATTAACTCACTTCAATACTTACCAACTTAAATAATCATAATATTTAGCGTATTTTCCATAGATCATAACCAAATTTTTTTTTATTTGAATAAATTTTGAACTTGTCAAGGACTTAATATTTATTAATCAAAGTTGGCAAGGTATCTTCGAAAAATGTTTTTTAATCAGGACTTATCTATACTAATATTATAAAGCTGAAGAGTTTGTTTGTTTGAACGCGCTAATCTCAGGAACTACTTAACCGATTTTGAAAATTCTTTCACTAATAGGAAGCTACTTTACTCCTGAGTGCTATTTTTTATCCCGGGAAAATATTTTCATCCCGGAAAAACTTTTTCACGCGGGCGGAGCCGAGAGCACTACTAGTTAGATGATATAATGTAATTGCTCGTAGCTTCGTCCGCATGAAAGTTTTGAGGGATAAAAGTCTATGATTTCTCAGGTTCTCAAACGATCTACATATCAAATTTCATCGAAATCCATTCAGTAGTTTACAATACGCGCTTACGAAGAAACAGAAAAACAGACGGAAAGGAATTCTAAAAATCAGTGATTCAGTGTTCTATATAACTCTTTAGTCGTCCCCAAATTTTTTATTATTTTTTTTTCAATGTACAGATGCACCGGGTTCTTCTGCTTCATTATATGTAGTTAGGTATAGATGTGCTGTATTCTTCGTAGTCTTTTTCGAAATACCTACACTCTTACTTTGTGGGGTAATATATTTCCTTTTTTAATCTTTAGTATCTGCAAAGACTTCGAGGGTTGAGGCTGACAACTTTTAATATAACTTGAACGGCTATTTTCCAAGTCATAGTTGAGGCACAAAACGAATCAAAGCTCAGTCTGTGAAACTTGTGAACGACAGAAATTATGCAAATGACAGTCAAACTCTTGGCCAACTTGCATACTTACCTTCGATTTGGTTAGAAAAAAATATATCCCTTTAAACGTTCAAGTTTGATAGCAGTTCTTAAAGTATTGAACATTGCACGTATTTTACTACGGTATTGGTCAGAGTCCTTTACATGGACATTATAAATGTGGTAAAGGTAAAATAAAATACCTATCGCTTATGGAGGTAATGTTTTGGTAGGTAAGATGTCAGGGTTTACTGACCTGTTGATATTTGATAACAAAAAAGCAAAAAGGATTTATGCATCCTAGTTAGTACCTCAGGGTTTGAAACAGGAGCACGTCCAAAGAGCATTATAATACTACGGAAAAGCACGTCCTTTTGGGATTTACAGCATTTCGAATACCAATGCTCTAAAAATGAAGTAAGCAAGACATATATTTATTACTTTTATTTAACATCGTCTTGATAAAACCAGAAACAATTCCGACCGCTTTTTTTAATTTTCAATTCTGTTTTCAAATCTTTATACTTCGTGATGTTAGGTTTGGAATGCACCTTATTCGCATACACACTGGCTTTAATGGGGTCTATTACTTTAACTTCCTTGCCATATGCGCTGAGCTTGAATATAATGTGATTGACGAAGTGTATATCGATTTGGAAATGTATTTCGATGTACTGGAAGTCGTAGCAGACGGCAGTGGAGCCGGCGCACCATCTGCGCAGGCGCAGCGTGGGCTTCGAATACCAGTCGTGGCCGCGTTCCTCGAATGGATTGTAGTTGTCAGCGCGAAACACTACGCAGGAGTACTCCACGTCGGCGTATAGGGATAGCTGGAAATAATAGAGTCTATACAAACAAATACTAGTTTTAGCAATCGGAAGGAACTTCAGAGCCACCCTGCATTTATTCATCAAACCATAGGAGCTCTCTTTGGGATGCTCAAGGCACAATGAAAGAACTTTGCCACGGGGTGATAAAAAGTTATCATAAAGTACCGTATAAAATTGTAACTCTACGCACATTGTATGTTACATGAAACCATTGGCCTTGCTTCTCCATTTGTACGGTGTCGGTGTATATTTCGGTTTTGGTCTCACCCTTGTCGCACGGACCGAACCTTTGCAGTGTGGACAACGCTGTAGAAATAAAAGAAATGGGTAAATTAATCTTTAATTTGCATTATTTAAGTTACTTAAAAGAAACGATGAAGACTAGCTTCTGCTCGCAACTCTACTTGCGATGAATTCCATTCCCGAAAAAATTTTGCATATAAGTCATAGCTTCCTATTAATATTCATCTATTAGTCATGAAGCTGTCTAGAGAAGCAGTAATTCGAAAATATAGCGCTTTCTAGCAATCTCTACGAACTCTATATAATTTCACAGCTCTGGCGCTATAGGGAGACCAGGAATCCCTGGCTGCTAATTCGATCGCATATACCTTATGGACAAATTATTGCATGATTTTTATTTTACAATAAAAAAAATTCGACTATGCGACTGATGTTTTTGATAATTAACATAACTTGGCTTACTTCTCCGCAGTACCATGTGGTTCGGAGCCAGCCTAGTGATGGCGGGCGTGCCGATACGCGCGATGTTCCGCTTCACCCACTTGTGGTACATGCCGTAGTCCAGAAACCTCGCGGGTGCTCTGCAGCCAGGTCCGTGGACGCCGAAACCGAGCTGTGATAACCTCTACGTTAGGATCTATTTTTAGATCGCAATACCTAGCGACTATTAAATTAAATAATTTATTCGAATCCATTAAAATTAAACGACCATCAGACAGCAGCCGTGGACAGCAGTGACCATCGTTTCGTAAAAGCCACATTTAGATTCAACCTAACAAGAGAACGACATAACCTGAAAAAATAAACGAAAATCTCAACATCGAAAATACGAAAAGGAAGATTATTTTTTCCTTAACAAAGAATTCCGACTGGAGCTTACTAATCGCTTTAGTTTGTTGGAATTGGATAATCTGGATGTGGACCCGTTATACTAGACAGTTACAAATATTATAACCGATACAACTAAAAACTATTTAGGTAAAAAGAGACTAAAACCAAAACAACTTACACCAGAAACACTTGATTTTTTAGCCCAAAGAAGAAAGTTAAAGAACAGTTACGTAGAGGAATAGAAACAAATAGAACAACTCAATAAAACAATCAGAAAAAGAATTAAAATCGATTTAAGAACGCACAATATTGATATTATTACAAATACTGTTAAAGAAAATAGGGGTCTGAAGGTAGTCAGTGGTAGGTCGGCAGTGGATGAGGCGCGCACAAAATCGGAAAGTGGCGTGATAGAGAGGAGACCTATACCCAGCAGTGGGTGGAGAAGGGCTGATTTGATTGGTTTGGATTGATTAAAATTAAACATTACTTAGATTTAGGCAATTTTTACTCTACCACCAGTTCGGAAAGCAGTTTCCACCAGAGAAGAACGGGCAAGAAACTTTAGTGACGCTTTTTATAATTTTACACGACCATTACAAACATAAAATCATTAAAAATTACCGTTTTTTTATGGGTGTTCAAAATCAAAATCAAACCAGGCTCAAACTTTAGATAATATATTAAAATCTGGATCTAGGATCCATTAAAAAATTTTTTTAGACCCCTCCATTTATAACTAACTTTTTTGAGAACATTCATTTTTTAATCCCTGACAAAAAAGAGGGAAGTTCAGGGTGTGTGTATCTATATGCTCTCAAACGAATGAACCGATTTGGACGCGGTTTTCTTTTGTATGAAAGTAGATGTGATCGCGATGGTTCTTAGTTATAATTTATGTAGATCTGTTCATGCGTTTGAAGATTATCATCCCATTTCCAACTTAAGAAGCCCGATGGATTTTAAATGTGGTGTACTGGAGAAGGAGAAGGAGAAGGAGAAGGAGAAGGAGAAGGAGAAGGAGAAGGAGAAGGAGAAGGAGAAGGAGAAGGAGAAGGAAAAGAAGGAGAAGAAGGAGAAGGAGAATAGTAGGGTGGGGGTGGCGATGGCGGCGAGAGTGCAAGTAAGAGCGAGGGCGGGACAACGTTGGGAACGGTAGCGGGAGCGGGAGCGAGAGTGAGAGCGACCCAAGCGTCTTCGCGTCGGGGGACCGCTAAAGAAGTATTTTCATCGCCCTGGTCCTGAGTTCGGTCTCCCGACGCGAGTACGCTTGGGTCAAAATATTATTAGGTGCTTAGACGACAAACACTTTTATTATTTTTCTCTTTAGAGATTTTTTGTGTCGGGGGTTATTTAAGTTTTAATTAAAATTCTATTTCAACATTTTAATTTACTTTATTCTCCATAATGGGGCCTTGTCCCTTGATAATGAACTACTATCTAACACCTACTCGTTGAGTCCATCCTTATGAGCTCAAACATGCTATATCTGCTATAAGTTCCTAAGAAGTTAGGTATCCCACAGACTTGCAACACGACCTTTGTCGTCTGCTATATTTATCTAGTCATAATTCACGTATAAATTTCCTTTAAGCTAAACTAAACTAAATTGATACACACACACCATTCACGCCTCTTATCCCCGAAGGGGTAGGCCGACGCGAAACTAATGCACCCACTTTTCTGTGCGTATTCCGTCCCATGATGTGATGGGGCGAGTCTACCCTCATATCGGGTACAAATTCCAGACTCTGGACTGATATTGAGTAGAAAAACCCAATATCACTTTGCCCGGCTCGGAGATCGAACCCGATACTTCAGTTTTGCAGTCATACCATAGCCACCGAGACAGTACTTCATGGACGTATAATAAATTTGCGAAAATGTATTGTCACACGATCTCGCCAACTTCTAGTGTTAGTGTAGATCTAACCCTTGCTGCACACGTTGGGTTTCCTTATGAGGTTTCCTGATCAGGAATTCAGATTCGGAAACCTGAATGCTGCGCTTACATAGAAAATGTTCAACAACGCGCACACGTTCCTGAATCTGAATTCCTGATCAGGAAACCTAATTAGGAAACCGAACGTGTGCGGCAAGCGTAACACATATCTTTGATATTTTCTATCAAAGACATGTTGTATCTACGACATAAGTTAATAGGACGTGAATAAGTCAATATCATTCCCGGAGTTCCAAAAACCATTGCTTCCAATTCCTCACCTATAGGAAAGTCTTACGATTCCTGTAGCACAGTTGATTCGAGGCAGTGGTAGTTGCTTTACTCTTTTGCCAGTCTCCGGCTATATAAATATATATTTATATCGTACCAGTCTCCACCTGCCGTTGAGTTTCATAACTAGTGCTGCCCCGCTGCGCCACACGCACTCGCCGCCGTCTAGTGCGCGAGCACACGTGGCGTACGACGGCCACAGTGTACTTACGTCTAACTAAAGAAACAAACGAAACACATTCCAAAGTACCGCTACATTAAAACACTTAGGGTCTTAGGGACTAAGGGTCATTCAAGCGGGGCGTGAAGAAGCAACTAAGCAGGCCGGCATAACTGTGCCAACCGACCAGGGATGTTTATCTCTTGCCGGTCGACATTACTTTTTGGGCTTCACTACATTTACCATCAGATACAGTGAAGCCACTTTGTCGAGCCTTTTATAAAAAATAAAAAAAATACACCTGATGTGTTGATTATTCCCCATGACCCACAATCACAGCAAATTATTTGCCAAAACGTGCCACAAAACTATCAAGGAATCTGTCCTTTCTATGAGAGTTCATACAATCCTCCCACTAACTCTAATCGCTGTCTGAGGCAAGAAATTTTACATGAAGAATATAATCCTTTCTAATATTATTAATGCGAAAGTAACTCTGTCTGTCTATAGCGCTTTCACGCCAAAACTACTGAATCGATTTAAATGAAGTTTGATATACAGGTAGTCTAGAGCCTGAGAAAGGACATAGGCTACTTCTTATCCCTGGAAAATAGAAACTAGGATAATATGTAACCCTGAAATAATGTATAAAGCACTCCCTTTATGGCTAGCTATGCGAAGAAATTATCTACTATTTTAATTGTTAACATTACATAAATCAGCAATGTATAAAGACTAAACATGTTTGTACAAACCTGAGATCTCCTGTAATATTGTTTGCATTCCGCTTCGTTTACGTACTGCATTTTGTGTATTCTTATTGTTGGGTTGTTGCAGTCTGCAAATATTACATTTATTCATTAAATTCTTTTACAAATACAATTCCATTTATCTCTGAATATAAAAATATGAATCGTATTTCTATTTCAATTGTTTTGTTGATTGAAAACGTATTTGAATGCAGCAATAACTTTTGGAAAGTTATCAAAGGATCTGATGGCGATTATTTTTTTCATTGCTTCTGGAAGCTTCGAATTCAATTAGGATAGAGTGAAAAATGAGACCAGACGCTTCCCGGCTCACATAACATTTTCTTTTACACCCCATTGACAGCATTTCGCGTAATAATTGTATCGGTGGAAATTCAAAGTTGTCGCATTAAGTACAATATTAGAAAGGGAAATTTTTTAAAGAGATGTTTTTTGTTGACGCGGAGAAAGTGACTCATTACTACCGCCCAGTGTTCAAGGGGAACGACTGAGCGGTTATGTTGGGTTCATCGTGCCTTACGACCCGACGTTGAGCCGTCCGGAGAGATGGAAAACGTCGGGCGACCGCCGGGCCGAGTCCCTAACCTATGTACACCGCACGGCATACCAACTAAAACTCCGCGGTGGCCATCTTCGGCGCATTAGGGACGGCTGCGGGCTTCTTCCGACTCACGTCTAAGTTGTCGTCCGCAACCGCCCATGCGCGTACCGCTGTTGCGGTCCTTCTCCTGTTGTTGCGGGGGCTCAGAAGCGCCGTACACCGAAGGACGCCCTTGGCGTCCGAGGCAGCGTGAGACACGCTGCCGTCCATCACAGGGGTCACAGAAGTTGGCGAGACTAATAGGTGGACGGCCCCACCGCCCACCCGTGACCCCCGGAGGCCCCTATTATTCGCCTTTTACGACAGGCAGGGGATACCGTGGTGGAATTCTCCAAACGCCCCCAATCCACAGTGTCATTATTGGGCATGAAACTTAACATCTTATGTCACAGGGCGACGAGCGCAGTGGAATGCTACGTAGTAAATTGCCATTCAGTTCTGAATGGTGTTGGTACTGTTAATGGATGGTCGCGATGGGTGGTCGTATTGCTTACCATCAGGCGAGCGGCATGGGAGTGTCGTGATTAAACGACAATAAAAAAATAAATTAAGTGGGCAGTAGGCACTTAAATCTATAATATTATACTCCATTACATGTTACATTATTTTTAATATTTGCATACCATTGGACAAAGTCATTGCGTACATCTGCGGCTGTACGAAGTGGTTTGGTGGATGGCATATGGGATGTAATTCTGCAAAGGAATATCAACTTAAAGTTATCTTAAATTACTGTATAAAAAGCTACTGCGAACCCCCTCACATCTGTTTTCCGAAAGATAATTGAATTTCCTCGGTTAACCAGCGTGTAGACAAAACTGTCTAGTGTCGCGCACAAACAAGCTTCAAGGAATGCTTCAATGAATTGCTAGACTTAAATGTTTAACATTGTACTTGTCAACCATTGAAATACATCAATGTTGTCAACTTAACATTACAGTTACCAAAACAATCGGATTTTTTATTTTAGATGTATTTTCCTGAATCATTTTAATCCTTAATAAGGAAACAACAAAAATACTTTGTTAATTTAAATAGGTATTTCATTTCTTGTTTGTTACCTCATTACAGTAAATTGTTTTATAATTCAGTAATGTTTTCATAATAATCATAAAATGTAAATATAAATCTCGGGATATTTTGAGTGTTGTACATACATATATACATATACACTCACGCCTTTTATCCCCTAAGGGGTAGGCAGAGGCGCAACTAGTGCACCCACTTTTCGCCATTATTCCGTCCCATGATGTGATAGGTGGCGAGCCTGTCGCCATATCGGGCACAAATTCCAGACTCCGAGCTAATACCATGGACTAATAAGAGTACTAATACTGAACATATTTTTTTTTTAAATAGAAAAAAATTGAGTGTTGTATTTTATGAAATTTAAAGGCCAAAGTGGTGACTAAAGTATTGATTATTTTATATAATAATAATAATAACAGCCCTGTATTATATACTGCCCAATGCTGGGCTCGGGCCTTCTCCACTGAGAGGGATAAGTCCATAGTCCACCACGCTGGCCTAATGCTGGTTGGCAGACTTCACACACCGAAATTCATATAGAGAACGTCTCAGTTATGCACGTTTCCTCACGATGTTTTTCTTCATCGTTAAAGTGAGCTAAAATTTACAAAGAATACACACATAACTTAGAAAAGTTAGAAGTGCGTGCCTTTGGGTTTTGAATCTGCGGATATTCGTCTCGGCGCGGCAGTTCGTTTCATTCAATGTAATGATTACAGGGTTTCATCGGGTTTCGTGATTGTCTATCCCTTTTTATTATATTAATACAAGAAACACACAACACGATTTTATTTCCATGATGTGATACGGGGCGAGCCTACCCCCATATCAGGCACAAAATCTTCAAGTTGATGCTGAACAGAAACACCCAATATCACTTTGTCTGACCCGGTATTCGGGACCAGCGGTGTCGTTGCGCACGTAATACAACTACGCCACCGAGGCAGTTTATTGTTTAACCCGTCAAGCCCCGCTTATATAGCTAGATGTATGCGGAAACCCTATATACTCGCGTCCATCGCGGGGCTTAACGGGTCAAGAAAGAATTAGGGCCCATTTATATCTCATACTTCTTAGTTATATTTTATTGTAACAATGTTATATTTCCCAAATAAATAAAATATACTGCTCGGTGGCGTAGTTGTATTACGTTATGACTGAAATACTGAGGTCTTGGGTTCGATTCCCGGGTCAGCCGAAGTGATATTGGGTGTAATTTAAATTCAGTATCAGCCCGGAGTCTGGAATTTGTGCTCGATATGGCGATAGGCTCGCCCCTATCACATCATGGGACAGAATACGCGCGAAAAGTGGGTGCATTAATCTTGCGCCTCTGCCTACCCCTTCGGGAATAACGGGCGTGAGTGTGTGTGTGAGCGTGTCTAAATCACTACATAGTATAAAACAAAGTCGCTTGCCGCTGTGTGTCCCTATGTATGCTTAGATCTTTAAAACTACACAACGGATTTTGATGCGGTTTTTTTAATAGATAGAGTGATTCAACGGGAAGGTTTTTATGTACTTTTAGCCCGGAAAAACTTATTAACGCGGGCGAAGCCGCGGGCAAAAGCTAGTAAAATATAAAGTATAATAAGTATTTCACTGCTTGTTGATAAACGTCATTCGACACATAAATGTACGAGCCGACCAAATACACAAGTCACACTCTTATACATTAAGGTGATAAGTAGTATTTATCAACAAGCTATAAAATCGGCCCTTAATACCATTTATTTAAGTTGTTTTGACTCACCTATTTGCAAGTGATCGGTCTCTAACTGAATCATTACTAGAGCGCTATAAGTATTTTTTTCATAATCAGGATGGAAGGTGTAGTCTCGGATACCCACAGCAGGCCCACTGCAGTTGTGGCCAAACACCACCCTCGATCTCTCCCTGGAATGTTCTAATTATTAATATTAAAAGAAATACCGTTGATATTGGTATGAAAAGGTATTGCCATTACCTACTCTGAATTTTCGAAATTATGTGTGTTGATTATCAATACTTATCATTTATTTTAACAGTCAAGAAATAATCTATCTCTGTGTTAAATTTCATACAGATTTGTTCAGCCGTTCTGGAGTAACAGTAACAAACATCCATCCACTTTTTCAATTACATAACGAGACTATCCCGCCCTCACATCCACCACTGCAACTTCTGTAAGGGGCCATACATTTATTACGTAAGACGATTTAGGGGCGGGGAAGGGGGGGGGTCGACCATGTCTTATTTTTTCTTACAATGGCCCCTAAGCCAGGAGCGGCAGTGGCACGCATTTTATAACACCAAGCAGTGAAGCGAGTCGCTGGGAGCACAAATGAATCTCACACGCAACATCATCATTATTATCATCATCATCATCAGGCTATACTTTAGTCCACTGCTGGACATAGGCCTCCTCCAATACGTGCCATTTCACCCGGTCTTCACCCGCAACGAAGGTAATCAAATAAGAATGAATGAGTAAGTGTTGTAGCTTGGTGCTGGTGCAGACATAGTTTTGAATTTGGACTTGTGAAATAAATGAATAAGTAGACTTTGATATACGAAATAGCTTTTACTGATTTTTAAATAAACATTTTCGTTGTCGAATTTTTCCAAGTGAGTTACAACGTTCGTGGATAAAGGGAATAATCGACCAATCACGATGAAGAAAGCGTTGTACGTCAGCACTTAAGTTAAATTGTCTAATAATAGATGTCGCCTAAAGTTCAAATAAATACAATCTGGAGCAGTAAGTAAGATTATCAAAAATAATACAATACCTGAAGTCACGCTTGGGCAGTTTATCGATTTCAGTAGCTGTTCCAATTGCCATTTGCCGCGTCACCAGAACCACAGCAGTGGTCAATCGCCTTTTATCTATAGAATAAAATACTTACAGTCGATCATAGAACCTCCTTTTATTTGAAGTCGGTTAAAGGTAAGCAAAAGCTTGTAAAAATGCATGTACGTGGCTAAATACACCAACATTAAAATCTCAAATATTCATGAAGATAGGTTAATCAAATTAACAAGAGGTAGCTTTTAGAGTAAATTAAAAAGTAATTTGTGGTAATTCTCTATCAGAACCCTCACTAGAATGACAAGCCTTAAAAATAATCCCGTGTATTTAGCAAAAAATAAAAAGTATACATACACATCGGGTAGAACAATATGCCCATCCAGGGATATACTGCGACGCGGGCTGTACCCTCGTAAACCACTGTTATTGGTGAGTTGTCGACCCCACACGAGCTCTCTTTGTGGCTTTGTGCAATCATCGCTGCGAAACGTTTTTATTTGGACGTGTCACAGGATTGTTTAAAGTCTAGTAGGTAAGGTTCGAGTTTGTGTCCGCATGGCGTTATTTCCACTACTTCCATTTCGTTGTACAAAATAACTCCAAAATCAGCGTTCTGTTAGTAATTAGACAAGCTCAAAGCGTAGTCAGCGGCTGTAGCTAGGACGCCTTTTTACAATAGTATGCTATTTACAATATGAGAGACTAGCTTTTGCCCGCGGCTCCGCCCGCATTAAAAAGTTTTTCCGGGATAAAAGTCCCGGTTTATATTTTCCCGGGATAAAAAATAGCCTATGTGTTAATCTAGAACATGATCTACCCGTGTGCCAAATTTCATCGAAATCCTTTCAGTAGTTTTTGCGTGAAAGAGGAACAAACATCCATACATCCATACATCCATACATCCATACATTCTTACAAACTTTCGCCTTTATAATATTAGTAGGATTTATCCATAGGATATGTCATTCTGATGTACATTTAAAAAAAAAATTAGGGTAAGCGATTGAAGGCAGAGATCACGGCTATGGACTCTGGAATGAGTTTGGAAAATTTCAAAGTAGTAGATTGTGACCTCTATTCATGAGAATCTAGACTTAAAGATACAGAAAAGAAAAAAATTGTCAAGAGTTCTCAAATGCAATGGACATTGAAAATAGTCAGCTCAGTATCAATTTAGTTTCTCGTGTTTCTGAACTTACCTAGTAAAGGAATAAAATCCTCTTAGAAGTATCTACAAAACTTTCCCCTTCGTATTTTACTGATATTTGCCACTAATAGTCAGGTCAGCTCTAAGCAAAATTCTGTTTGTGCCTCGACTAATGGAACATTCGATACAGTAGATATTGATGTAATTCGACTCTATGTATTGATATTGTGTCGAATATAATTAATAAACCAGTGGTAGAAGATCTATATACAAAACAACAGCGTATTCCATCACTTTATTTAATCAAGTCTAACAAATCTCAGATTACATTCACACCGTTTATCCCCGATTAATTGATATTTAGGAGACGTACAAACACGAATTCAGTACCTCTTGCTTCGGTGGCGTAGTTGTGTTACGGCACAACTGCAATTCTGAGGTCTTCGTTTCGATCCCCGGGTCGGGCAGAAGGATTTGGGGTTTTCTAATCAGTATCAGACGGCAGTCTGGAATTTGTGCCCGATAAGGCGAAAGGCCCCTCTATCACATTATGCGACGGAATACTCATGGCGAAAATTAGTGCACTAGCTGCACATCTGCCTACCCCTTCTAGGATAAAAGGCGTGGATGTATCTGTATGCCTTTCTGACCTTGGTAAAAAAAATGTCCTGAGTATTGTACTTATTTACATCTAATTTGTGATATGCCACAGCATCAAGCAAATCCTACTAATATTATAAAGGCGAAAGTTTGTAAGAATGTATGAATGTTTGGATGTTTGGATGTTTGTATGTATGGATGTTTATTCCTCTTTCACGCAAAAACTACTGAACGGATTTCGATGAAATTTGGCACACGTGTAGATCATGTTCTGGATTAACACATAGGCTACTTTTTATCCCGGGAAAATATAAAGCGGGACTTTTATCCCGGAAAAACTTTTTAATGCGGGCGGAGCCGCGGGCAAAAGCTAGTAGGAGATAAAAAGATCACTCACCTGAATACGAACTTAAAATGAGAACAAATATGAAATTCATTTATGAACTATTTACTTAGGATCCGTAATGTAATATAGCTCGGGTAATGTAATAGAATGTCGTTCACAATACATTTTATTGACATAAATACTGGAATCCAAACAAACATATCATCAATATCTTCGTATTACAGGATTGTTCTACGAATGTTTATAAAACATGTACGTTTTAATATCAGCTCTGTAATGTAACATCCTTTTCTACGTCTACTAAGATTATCAGCGCGAAAGTTTGTAAAAATGTTTGAATGTTTGTTAGAAGTAAACGCAGAAATAACTAAAGGGATTTGAATGAAATTTAGCACACGGGTAGATCATGTCCTGGATTGACACATAGGCTACTTTTTATTTGAGTAATTTGCTCCTATGGGAAGAAATGGATTTTTAAAATCTGATTCCATAAAAAGATGGCGTTAGCAACGAACTGTGTTTAGGACTTTTGTAGCAGCAAAGGCTATTTACGCGGGCAAAGGCGCGAGTAGCGGCTAGTCTAAAATAAAAGACAGTCCCATTTAGACGGATCAATTGCTAGTGCTAGCGATAATAACACGCAATTATTGTTAGCAATAATCATTTTTGAAATATCTGTCAAAAGCGTCGTATACGTTTACGCGGGTGAGAATAGCCTCAACATTGCGCATGCTCAGACGTGCTCACTTTTCAAGCAATAATTGGGTACAATTATTGCCTGCAACAATCGCGTCCAAATGAGGCTTAGATTGCCACAATAAAAATATAATTTAGGTAAAAGTAACTGTCATTATCGATAAAGAAATTAGTTGTAAATCAGACATCGGTTTTTGTTGCTAATTTGATGCAAATTACGATAATGTTATCAAGAAAGCAGCTTCGGTAATTCATGTTCTGTTAAAACCACTTAAACCTTCTCAAAGCTGGGAACGTTGGTGCGCGGATTAAGAACAAAAACTTCATGTGTTGCAAATAGCTTGGCGCTGATGCAAGCTTTAGTTCTAGTCTACTTAACCCTAAACAACCCACAAGTGTCTGTCGGACACATTTTTGTGTTCGGTCATTCATAAAACCTACAGTACTTATAATAACAATAATAATAATATAATCTGGGAACACATAGCGTCATCTGTTGAATATATAAAAAATTTTGAAATATTTATAATTTGTGATATATACCCACTTATAATCATTTATTTTATGCACAATAGTTTACAATCAATAATACAAAATGTTTTCATCACAGTGAAATAACAAATAAGCAAATAATATATCAAATTTATAAAATAAAATTTTACAACAAAATGACAACGTCAAAAAAATATTGTGGTGAAGAAATATCTGTGTATTCAACATATAGCTGCATTTTAACGGATGACGACAATTAGAGCCAGAAAGAACATAATATGCGCACGACCAACATCATCCAGCTCGTCGAGCTCCGCGTCATGGGCGTCGGCTTCGGAAGTTTTCGAAGCGTCGCCAGAAGTCGACGCGTTGAGCCAACGTGACGAGCTGCAGTCGTCCCCGCCGCCACCAAGACCAGTGCGACGAAGAGGACGACAACCCCCTCCAGTGGTGGGCTTGGGACCTGTGGGGCCGTGTGCCTCGCCTTCGGTCCCCGCTACCGGTGGAATAGTGCGCCGCATGAGATGGACTCAAGCAATTAATGAAAATGTCATGCGGGCCTATTTTGGGGCAACAAATGGAGGAACCAAACTCACAGCGTATCGTGCTCAGATGCTCTCTCTGTTTGAGGCTTTGGAACCTACGATCAATGTGTCATCTCAGCGATTGTCGGATCAGGTGCGGTACATCCAACGACGCAACGTGTTGAATGATGAAGCACTTGAGCGGCTGCGTGCAGACTTGTGTGTTGTCCAGGACACTATCTCGCCTGTCCTAACCCAGCTAGCGCCTGACATAACAAACACACCTACCGCTGAAGTTGAGCGGGAGGATGGCTTGGACAATATCGTAAGTCCCCACGACGAACAGCGTTTGAGAGGGGCTTTGGAGAGTGCGATTTTGGAATTTAAATCGACTTCTACATCGTATAGACCGAAGGTGCCACGTTTGCCAACGCATAAAAAAATTTGGCACTGATGGGAGCGTTGGACTCCATGTTGGTTACATACATGGAGTCCAGTCGGGACCTTGTTGATGCGCATTCGATCCTTTACTGCGCGGCCGTCGCAGCATGTCGGGTGGCTAATGTAAAATTTTCTAATACAAATAGAATCACTGGGGATGTTGCGACCATGCCTGCATGGCAACATAGGATCGAGAAGCGTATCAACTGGGCCCGAACTCTCATCGGCAAGCTCATTTCCTTTCAAGGAGGAAATTGTAGACCGAAGATTATGCGTTTTGTGACCCAGGCCTTTTCTGGGACCAATATTAGTCCCCAGGACTATAGGCTTTGGGTCGCAGAACGCATAGACTTCTTTAAACAAAAAGTTTATGCGTAGGCAAGCCGCATTCGTCGTTATAGGAGGCGATGGGAACGGTTCCAGCAGAATCGTACTTTTCAAAGCGATCAAAAGAGAGTTTATAGATGTTGGGAGGATTCTCCTCAAGGTGTGGTGGATGGGCGGCTGCCTGATGCTCACGATATGCGTGATTATTGGAAGAATATCTGGTCGTCGTCTATCCCCCATACTGAAGCCCCTTGGTTTGGTGTTGTAGAACGAGCTTGCGAGGCAATACCGGCCATGGAAACCATTTCAATTAGCCCAGAGGATGTTCTGGCAGCGATCCGTCCGACACAAAATTGGAAGTCTCCTGGCTCGGACGGTCTGCACAATTTCTGGTTGAAATGGTAAATGGTTTCCCAGTTCGCATGCTCGTTTGGCAGCACAGTTTCAGGATGCGCTAGATAGAGGATCGCTTCCAACATTTATGACGACAGGTGTCACTCACTTGCTCTTTAAATCCGGCTGTACCACGGACCCGAAAAACTATAGACCCATAACATGCCTTCCAACCATTTATAAAGTTCTAACATCCATATTAAGATCAAAAATTGCAAATCATTTCGCTATCAATAATATTCTTTTTCCTGGCCAAACAGGATGCAAAATTGGGTCACGTGGTACGAAGGAGCTCCTTCTCATTGACATGATCATTTGCCAACAGGCTCGTCACAATCGAAGGAATTTATCGGCTGCCTGGATTGACTATAAGAAAGCCTATGATTCGGTGCCCCATACTTGGCTCATGAGGGTGTTGAATTTGTATAAGATCGATACAAATTTATGCACCTTTCTTGGGTCATGTATGGGACAATGGACCACTTACCTTAGGTATCCAGGTAGTACGAGTCCTCTTGATTGTGATGAGCCAATTAGAATCAAGCGGGGTATATTCCAGGGTGATAGTCTGAGTCCGTTGTGGTTCTGTATGGCCCTGAATCCTCTCAGTACTCTGTTGTTGGATTCAGGGTTAGGATACCGTCTACGGAGAGGGAGTGAGCCTATATCTCACTTGCTTTACATGAGTGATCTCAAGTTGTTTGCATCAAAACAATCGGAATTGATTGAGTTGTTAAAAATAACTGAAACGTTTAGCAACTCAATCAACATGGAGTTTGGTGTAGATAAATGTACGGTTATCCATGTGAAGCGAGGAGAGGTTGTGGTCTCTGATGACCTACAAGTCTCAGAGACTGTAAGACTTAGATCCCTTTCTGAGACGGAAACCTACAAATATCTGGGTATGCCTGAGGCACTGGGTATTATGGGTGCCGACGTAAAACAATCGGTGAGGGAACGTTTCTTCGGCCGTCTGACAAAAGTACTTAACAGTTTTTTGTCAGGTGGAAACAAGATCCGTGCTTTCAACGGTTGGGTTATGCCTGTACTCATGTACTCTTTTGGCATACTCAGATGGACTCAGACCGAATTGGACGCCCTGGATCGAAAGGTCCGGACCCTACTGACTACACATCGTATGCATCACCCACGATCGTCAGTGATGAGATTGTACATCCCGCGGAGATGCGGGGGCCGAGGCTTACTTAATGCTAAGGACTTGCATAACCGCGAGATATGCAATCTCAAGGATTATTTCCTCCACAGCGAAGTGGGCATGCATAAGGTTGTAGTCATGGTGGATAAAGGATTTACCCCGCTTTCCTTGGCAAATGAGAACTGGCGAAAACCTATGGCGATGGGCATTAATACCAGTGCCATATTACCAGTATATGCCTCAACCAGTTCTCGAAAATGATCATGCAACGCTGTACTGGGATCGATCTATTATCACGGACAGGACTATTGTTGCCAATAAGCCTGATATTGTAATAGTAGATCGATTGGCGCGCCGCGCAATACTTGTTGACGTCACCATTCCACATGACGATAACCTTGTTAAGGCTGAAAAGGACAAAATGTCTAAATATTTAAATTTGGCACATGAAATTACTGACATGTGGGATGTGGACTCCACAATTATTGTTCCGATTGTCGTTTCTGCTCATGGGTTGATACCGAAGAGTCTCGACCAACACCTCCAGAGGCTCTCAATTGGTCGTTGGGTCAAGAGCCAGATGCAGAAAGCAGTACTTCTGGACACGGCACGCATTGTGAGGAGATTCCTCACTTTGAATCCCTGACCACCGGTGGCTTGGGTCTTGAGCCTCGCCATCGATGGGTGATTCACTTTTTTTATATTTTTATATGTATAAATGTTTTTTTTTATGTATAAAAATGTAAAAAAAAGAGAAAAAATAGAAATAAAGAGAAATAAAAATTTTATTCAGTAACCAAAACTTTTCTTATTTAGTAATGAGGTTGAAGCCTTCTATTAAGTAAAGGAATACTTGTGTCAGAAGACTTCGCTCCTCCATAACAATAACATACTTAGTTTATCATATTATAATGTATTTGGTGCAGGCATAACCAGTATAGTAAATTAAGTGTGAATATATAAGTAACATAAAATAATGTAATATCAAAAGAGTATGTGTGTGAGCATATGTGTGTGTGTGATGTGTGTATGTGTGTGTGTGTGTGTGTGTGTGTGTGTGTGTGTGTGTGTGTGTGTGTGTGTGTGTGTGAGAGAGTGTGTGTGTGTGTGTGTATGAACCTATTCCATAACTTGTAATAGAGCTTCAGTGTCATCATAATCTTTGTTTGTTAGCCATTTCGTCAGAGTTTTCTTACATTCGTATTCATTCATAGGGTAAATATTTAGACTATTATTAAGGGTATTATATAATCGAGCTGAGCTATTGAAAAATTGAATACTAGCGAATTTCGATTTAACTGCATTTACTACAGCTACATTGTCTCTTCTTCTTCTATTTTCTTTATTTGGGTCGTAAATTAGTGTTTTATGTGTTTTTAGGATGCTTCGAAGTAAATATAGTTTTCTTACACTTAGTATACTAATTTCTGAATATAGCATGTTAGTGGGGTACCTGTATGGCTTGAAAAAGGTAACTTTTAACAGGGCCCTTTGAGACCTTTCAATATCCAAAAATCGTGTTTTTGCTGCACCGCCCCAGATAGGTATACAATAGCTTAATACTGACTGAGCCAGAGCATTATATAGATTTTAGTTAGTAGTATTTTTGAGGCTACATGTCTCAGAGTTTTAAATATCCATATAAGCTTTCTTATTCTGTTACTTAATGCGTCTATCTGTGGGTACCATGATAATCTTTGATCTATTATGACACCTAAATACTTAAAGGAACTCACTTTAAGGATAACGGGACAGCTACAAGTGCCGCTATGCTTATTTAAGGTGTTATGAATACGCAGGGTGAAATCTTTATTAGGTTATGAACTTGCATACATAGAAAAACACATAAACTTTGTTTTTTTCAGAATTTAGTGTCAGAAGGTTAATTTTAAGCCAAAGAGCAATTTTAGTAAGTCCTTGTTCCGCTTTTTCCCGAACATTTTCCCAAGTTGTACCCGAGAATGCAACAGCAGTATCATCTGCGTAGGAGTATATCTTGGCACCGTTAAGATTCAGATTGCACAAACTATTAATATATATTAGAAATAAAGTAGGACCAAGCACACTACCTTGCGGAACCCCAAAACTAATGTCCAATTCATTACTTATGTAATTTCCAATTTTGACTTTTTGCTTTCGATTACTTAAATAGTCTTTAAATAATGAGAGACACGTTCCTTTAATACCTATATTATGCAACTTTTTAATCAAAATAGGAATGTGAACAGTGTCGAAAGCTTTTTTAAGATCTATAAACACAGCCAAACATTTTTCTTTGTGATCCAAATGGTGTATTATGAAAGAGCTCAGTGCTGTAACTGCATCTTCAGTGGAACGTCTATTTCTAAAACCGTATTGATTATCTGATATTAGATTAAAACTTTCAAGATAGTTTAATAATCTTTTGTTGATAAGTTTTTCCACTACTTTAGAAATTGATAGCAATACAGAGATCGGTCTATAATTATTTACATCTTGTACATCACCAACTTTATACACAGGAGTGATGATAGACTGTTTCAAGACTAAAGGCAAAACACCTTTAGAAAAACATAGGTTTACTAATTGGCAAATTACGGGAATAATATGGTCCTTTGCCAATTTTAGAAAGCTGGTCGGGATGTTATCCCAACCGGGTGCACTGTCAGATTTTAACCCCATTAGTAAATTATGTACTTCCTCATAGTCGGTATCTAAAAGAACAAACGAATTTCTCTGCACATCATCATCGGGCTGAAAGTGCAATTTAGAGCTGGGTGAAGATAGAATATCTTCTGCCAGTTTTTTACCAATATTGCAAAACTATTCATTAACAAAATTAATTGATTCAATAGAAGAAGATTTAACATTCAATAATTTAGTATTATCAGATTTTGACGGGCACATATTAGTTATTATTTTAATATTTTTCCAAAGTCTACTTGTGTTGTTAGTATTTTTAGTTAGTTGCTCTCTGTCATATTTTCTTTTAGGTTTTTTAATTAAGTTGTTACAAAAGTTGCGATATCTTTTGAAAGTAATCTTCAGAATTTCATTATGAGGATCTAGTTGGAGTTTCTTTTGTAATTTATTTCTATTTCTTATGCACTTAAGGACACCAGGAGTTATCCATGGTTTTATGATACGCTTACTTTTAGGAATGGGTAGAGATACAGTATTATCTAGCAAAGATACATTAATTTTGTTAATAAGTTGCTGCGCCAATTTATTGGGGTCATCACATTTAATTAGTTCCAAAATGTTATTTTCCGCTAAACTATCAAGAGCACCTCCATAATCAACCACCTTTTTGAACTTAATACATTTATTAATAGTTTTTAGAGAAGAGATGTTTAGGAAAATCATGGAGTGATCGGTTATGGTAGTGTGTAGGATGGCAATTTTGGCAGACAGATTTGTACATTTTAACTTTAAAATAAAATGATCCAAGCAACTAGATTCCCTAGTTGGAAAGGAATGTCCAGGAATGAGACCATGCATAGATAACATATTAAGGTAATTTGTCCTGTTGTTTCGCTCATATGAAACCTCGTTGAATTTAGAAATTAAGTTAATATTTATGTCCCCAGTTACTATTATATTTCTATGTAATTTTAGAGTATTTAAGTGCAGATCCAATGAATTAATAAAAGACTCAGCATTATGGTTCGAAGGGGAGCGGTATATACCAAGAACAATACAGTTAGATGTTTCTATTTGAAGACATGATGCACTGTTTAAATAGATTTCTTTTATTATCATATTAGGCGTATAATTTCTTACATACATCACCACCCCATCATTTTGATTAAGGTTTATAGACGTGGCATAAGCTGAGTAATAATTTAAATATGGAATAGGTTTATCTGGGTTTCAGTTAATATGAGGATATCAGGAATAAAGGTAAGAATATTTAAAGCAAGATTTAAGTCCTCTACATTACTGTATATACTGCGTATATTTTGAGAGATAATTGTAAGGTCGTTATTTTCCACAGGGATTTTATGAGAAAGATCCTCAATATCACAGTCAATAGCTTGTGCTATTACAGATTCATCTATATCTTCCGAAATAGAGAGAGAGCTATCCATAATCACAACAAGACAAACTGGTGCAGTCACATAATAAATTTAAATGGGCCAGATTATCTTTTTGAAAAATAATCAAATGATTTATAGCAAATAAAATATGGGTGATAAAGAAGGGCAATGGTAAGTACTGCGAATAGAGAGACAAATATAATGTTATACTATACGAGCTGGCTAAATATGGGTAACTAGCTTTTGCCCACGGCTTCGCCCGCGTTAATAAATTTTTCCGGGCTAAAAGTACATACATAAAAACCTTCCCGTTGAATCACTCTATCCAACACATTTATTTGGATAAATATTAATATTATTACGTTGATACAACTCTTAACAAATAATGCATTAATTTCGACCAAATTTAGTTACCATAAAAACGGTTCTAGTGAGTTAATCTTAAAAGATAGATACATACTCTCGCGGACATTTTTTTAGATCATTTCAAGAGGAATAATTCTTTCATACATATATTTTTGGTATCTTGAACCGTTTTCGCAGCGCACGCAATGAAAGCCCTCAAGGATGAATAATTTTCCCCGCTTTTTTCATATTTTCCATTATTTCTTCGCTCCTAATGGTAGCATCGTGATGTTATATAGCCTATAGCCTTCCTCGATAAATGGTCTATTCAACACAAAAATAATTTTTCAATTCGCACCAGTAGTTCCTGAGATTAGCGCGTTCAAACAAACAAACAAACAAACAAACAAACTCTTCAGCTTTATAATATTAGTATAGATAAGTTATTGTGTAAGTGTTTAGGTGTGTGGGCGAGTGAGTGTAAGTGTGTATGTAGTCAGATTGAAGAGTTAACAAATGTGTTAGCAGTAATATAAACAAAGATTTTTTGAGATACAATTTCAACATGCTTAGGCAAACTTATTTTAACGAAAAACCGCTTTATCTAATCTACCTTCGAAGTTTACCGAATCTAATTGTGCAATAAAATATCTGTAACATAAATAGTTTAATATTTATTACGAGTAATGCAAAACTGTAACGCATCAACCCACAAGTGTCCAACAGACACAAATATATTTTGTTTGATTTAAGTACCAAGGTAGATTGTTTATTTACGTTTATTTAAAACAATGTCGTATCAAGTAGGTAATAAACCAACTCACAGTGCATTCTTTGTGTTATAATAGCAGTCTTTGTACTTGTCATTTTGACTATTTGGTTACAGTCACATTGCTTAGATATTTTTGAGATAGCCAGTCATACTCGTTTTTGTTCTGAGAAATCAACACTGAGATAGGGAGAAATTTAACGTGCCCTTGATACAAAATCTCTCAAAAAGTCAAGAAATTTACTGGCACCCATTAGTAAGTTGTTAAAGTATGTGTGCCTAAACCTAAAATATTTTTATTTGCATGGGGAAAATGTTACAATCGATGAGCATATATCTTTTGAAAGTAGGGTATAACTCAAACAGTATCTGCCCAAAAATCCTGGACGATTTTCAGCTGATGTACGATTTAAAATTTAGGAGATCTGTGACTAAAAGAAACACTTATACCCTTTTTTTGATACGAATATCTGGGAAAAGAAGGTCAAAATATTGCGTACAATATGGTCAACTAGTCATGTGAATCGTACGTTCGAAGTAGCAGAAACGTTACTTTTGGTAATTATTTTACGTACCTCGTAGTAGGAAATCCTAAACACAAAATGGTCTCATTGTAATTAAATACTATGAGGACAAAATAAGGTTTCTATATCTTAATTTTTTCAATGTGTCGACGCATCTAATACCTTCGGCTTTTCTAGAAAATAAATTGGGTTCGTATGTGTAAAAGATGAATCGTACTCATATAATCCAAGACATGAGGGGATCATCTGATGCTACCACAGATCAAGGAGCTGCCCAATCTTCTGAGCAAAAAGCAAGAACCGTTTTCATAATATTTGTCCATCGAAAATATACAAATCTTTTTAACAGTATTCTCGTATGAAATGTATGCTCTGAACACTTGTTAAAAATATTATGTCGTGTAATATCATCTGTTTGAAAAAAGTAATAAAAAAAGTAAAATAAATAAATAATGATTTCTTATATTTACGCGAATGTAAGACATCGAAACAAAAGTAGTTTTCGGATTTTAACACAGTTTTTCTATTTTATCTCTGTAGTGTGTCCGCCGGACACTACTGGTCAGGTACGTTACAAAAGCATACTGGGTAGTTAAGGGTTAAGATAAATATATTGCTTTAATTACTAAACGAAACTTGGGACCTGTTTCATAATGTAGACTTTATGTTGAAATTAGCGTATTAAACACCTTTTGTATATGAACTGAACTGAAATCCTAGCCAGTTTCGGCCACGGCGGCCAATCTCAACGGAGATCAGCCAGGTACGCAGGAGATATTATAGTGCACAAGTGTGTGCGCAATACACAGGTGCACTCGCTATACCTTCACTCTCATAGTCCGGTGAGACGGCAATCCGACATGACCGGAGAGAGATCAGGCGCAGGACCAACGGCTTTACGTGCTTTCCGAGGCACGGGGGTATCACACCGCCAACTTCCTGACTCCGAGCTGCGACTGAGTAAATTTTAAGATGGAAAAACCCAGTCACAATTTTTTTGGCTCGACCCGGGATTCGAACCCAGGACCTCAGCGCGCAAATCGTACTCGTAATGCGTACGCAATACCACTACGCCACCGAGGCAGTCAATAGTTTTGTATATAGTACTCATATGATTAGTATTTTGGGAGTATAGACTACAGTGTGTTCAGTATCCGGCCTGAGTCTGGAATTTGTGCCCGACATGGCGATAGGCTCGCCCCCTATCACATGATGGGGTGGAATACGCACGGCGAACAGTGGGTGCACTTAGTTGCGCCTCTGCCTACCCCGTCGGGGACAAAAACGTGAGTCTATGAGTGGACTTGGCTGCCTTACATTTACCTAAGTGACAAGTAGCACTCAGAGTTGTGAAACAGGCTCTTACATCTGTTGTCTTATATTGCACATAGTATTAGCAGCTATCTAACGAAATCTTATTATCCTACTAATATAAACGAGAAAGTTACAAATGTATACCGGGTGGAAGGGAAACGCTCTCGGAAACGAATACAGGTGATAGTATTGGTGATTCCTGACGTGATGGCACTAAAAAAATCGCGATCGCATTGTTACAATTTTAGTAGAATTTTCTCAAATTTCTGTACAGCTTCACGTATGGATAGATAAATCAAACTATTATTCTGAAAAACATAGTAAAAAAGGTCAATATTTCAAAAAAATCGTAATGAAACATGTACATCAGCTGACGGGTTAACGACCGCGGGCCGGTGCCGGCGCAGCGCGTCGGCCGCCCAGTTTTTTGTACGCTTTACATTGCGCGCGCATGAATTACGGAAATACTAAAATCGTAAGTATTATCGCTTAGCTTTGCAAATGGATATAGTTTTTCGTTAATGTTATGGTTCTTCTCTCTTACCGTTCCGGTATAGAGAGCGTTTCCCTTCCACCCGGTATATGGATGTATGTTTGTTACTCTTACACGTAAAAACTAATGAACAGATTTCGATGAAATTTGGCGCACGGGTAGATCATGTCCTGGATTAACACACAGGCTACTTTTCTCCCGGGAAAATATAAAACGAGACTATTATCCCGGAAAAACTTTTTATAGCGGGCGGAGCCGCGGGCAAAAGCTAGTTAAAATTATAAATGCAAAACCAAAAGGTATTTTGATGTTTATTAGAAGTAAAAGCAGTAACCACTGAAGGAGTTTGAATGAAGTTTAGCATAGGCTACAGAATACAGATAGATACGTCACGAACAGTTCGCGTATTATTCGTCACACGTTTACGTAATCTCTTGGATTTTTTATGAACTCAATAGAATTTACTTACCACGATATTTTATTGGCATTCAACCTATCAACCGCGTCACAAATTTTATCCTCCACGGCAATTATCCAAATCCATAATAACACAAAAGCGGGAATTTCGCATGAATAATCAATTTTCAATAATCCGCAATTTATAATAATGAAAATAGTAATTAAATATTTAACTTCAGTCCGTTAATACGAAATGAACTTTAAAATTATATATATTGGCACGAAGCCAATTCGACGCGTCAACGCTGCCAGTAGTAATGGTTTATTCAGCATCGTACGGTATTTAATATTTATTAACTAAATATTTATTATGTAAACTTATAACCGTATTATTACAAATTGTAATTTACAACGACTGCAATGCTGACTCCTTAAGTATTAAGTACCTCTACGTTCGGTGGCGTAGCTGTACTACGGTACGACTGCAATACTGAGGTCTTGGGTTCGCTCCCCGGGTCGGGCAAAGTGAGTATTGGCTCGGAGTCTGGAATTTGTGCCCGGTATAGCTAAAGGCTCGCGCCCTATCACATCATGGCACGTAATACGTACGGCGAAAAGTAGGTGCACTAGTTGCGCCTCTGCCTACCCCTTCGGAGACAAGAGGTGTGTGTGTGTGTTTGTAAGTTACAATAGCTGTTTTATGCTGACATCTTGCATGATCATGACTGTTAATCACATGTTATATTTAAATAGTACGAGCTGGACATATAACTTATTTTTTAAGCGTACTTACGTAGCATGATTTTGAATTGTGTTGATCCTATAAGGTTGCCCAAAAATAAATAACTTATGTAAAGAGATGTTACTAACTTTAGATGTATTAAAACTCTGTAGTTCTGAAAAACTTATAATTTGGAAAAAATACCAGACCATAATATAAAACTTAATAAACTAAGATTAAGTAAGACTGCAATTATAAAAATGATTAACGTTTGCAGTTGATAGAGAACTTGGGCTTAGAATGTGAAAAAAAAACACGATACGTCTCCGTTCGTTTTATTGTGATTGGTTGAGAGACTGACGTATTGGTATCTCGATCAATCACAAATATCAGAATACCGATACGTCAGTCTCTCAACCAATCACAATAAAACGAAGCGGAGACGCATCGTGTTTTTTTTCACATCCTAAGCCCCCAGCTATCTGCGATCTCGGACGTGACATGGCGACGGCGCGCGATCAGATAGCGTCCTCTCTCGCCTTAATCGGGTAACACACACTCTAGTGCCTGATTGGGTCTTCGCGGAAACATCGTTTTGTAGGTTTTCACTGGAAATATCGAAGTATTTAATAGTATAACTCCTATACCTATTAATATTATCAATGCGAAAGTTTTGATGAATGTTTGTTTCTCAATCTCACCAGAACGGCTGAACGGATCAGGATGAAATTTGGTATATAGATAGATTATAGTCTGAAATAGCACATAGACTTTTATCCCAGACTATAATCTATCTATATACCAAATTTCATCCCGATCCGTTCAGCCGTTCTGGTGAGATTGAGAAACAAACATTCATCAAAACTTTCTGAAATAGCACATAGACTTTTATCCCCCGCCCTGTGGATTGGGGGCGTTTGGAGAATTCCACCACGGTATCCCCTGCCTGTCGTAAAAGGCGACTCATAGGGGCCTCCGGGGGTCACGGGTGGGCGGGAGGTGCCGCCCACCTATTAGTCTAGCCAACTTCTGTGACCCCGTGATGGACGGCAGCGTGTCTCACGCTGCCTCGGACGCCAGGGGCGTCCCTCGGTCTGCGGGGGCTTCTGAGCCCCCGCAACATCAGGAAAAGGACCGCAACAGCGGTACGCGCAGGGGCGGTTGCGGACGACAACTTAGACGTGAGTCGGAGGAAGCCCGCAGCCGTCCCTAATGCGCCGAAGATGGCCATAGAAAAAAAAAAAAAAAAAAAAAAAACTTTTATCCCGGGAAAAGATATAGCGGGATTTTTTCCAGAAAACACTTTTCATGCGGGCGGAGTCGTGAGTAAAATCTAGTAGCCATTAAAGGTCATTTCATAGTCAGGCACTCCTACCTTTCTTCGTCGACAACCAAAGTGTATAATGTTTGAAACTATGTTATGTAGTTTTCTCTAACGGTAAATGTCCCTCACCATAGCAAGAGAAACAGCTATATATTATGTTTTGCACAGGTACACTGTTATGCACTTTAGTTACGACACATATAATAGCTTGAATTCTCCTACATACCCGCCTTCAATACTTAATAGTTTGCAACCCGTGTAAAATACTTTAGTTTATCTTATTTTAAGCGCCCAAATCGAATGCACGAAGGAATATCGATATTTTGACATCAGCACCTGCTTAATATTCAAGGCGACATAACCTTTTTACGAAGATTTTATAACAGGCTCTGAAGACGATACGGGTCGTCCAAATGAACTGCCATCAACAAGCTATTTCAGTATCGAAGAGCTGAACTTTGCGAGTACAATTTGTTCTATTTTTTAAGGATTGACCCGCTGTCACATTTAATACTATGCGATATTATGAATATAGATTCTATATTTATCGATAGATAAACGAGTAGTGTTACAGTCGTGTTCCGCTAGATGGTGCTATTATGAAAAGTATTTTAGAAGGGTTTTTTAGAGCCTGTCACAACGTCTCATAGTTTTAAGGTGTTTCCTGGTTTATGTAACCTGAAATTGGCTGCTACGGAAATGTCTAAATACGAAAAATTAGATTTCGAATAGGCCAGATGCAGAATAAAATGTGTAGAGCAAAAGCAGGGTTAAGTTTGTCAAGGTTATTATGGATGTAGAGATTTTTTTCTGGACAAAATTTCATTGGATGTTCCTAGCTTCCGCAAAAGAGGTAATATAACGCATTTTGAAGGTGTGTAGGAGAATTATGGTAGAGGAAGGAGAGAGGAGTACGATTAGGACTACGATTCTATGGTGCATTAGACTACCAGGCGACTTGCCAGGCAAAAAAAGAGGCCTACCCGTTAGCTACATTCATAACGCACACCACAGCCGGCCCGTTGTTATGAAATTAATAAACGATAAGGGCGAGTTGTTACATCCGTGGTCAGGTAAAGTTAAGGCTCCTATCACACTGGCGTATTGCAAGCGATACCACAGCGAGCAGAAGACGCTGCGCGCTCGTCTATTACCGTCAACCGTTTACTTGACCACGGATGACTACTGTTAACCACGCTTGCTATTGAAAAGATTTAACTCTTGCTATCCTCCTGGGTAAACGGATGGGTCCAACAGAGTGAAAAAACCTTTTGTGCGAGCGAAGCCGCTGGCAAAAGCTAGTTTATTATATATTGCCTAATCTATTTGTTTAGTGAGTAAGTATCTATGTATTAAAGAGCAAAGTAAACATTTTACTTACTCTTCAATACATAGATACCTAATTTAGTTGCTAGCTCTCGATACGACCTAAGCAAAAAGTAAAAATGTTTAAAAGTTAATAGCGGAAAAACTTTTAAAACTGGAACCACTCAATTAACGGTTTTCGCAGGTACAGAATGTCTTATGTGTCTATATAACTTCAACCTGGAATATACTCTAACTTTGTGATTACAGAAAGTACTTTTCAATGAAATATAACTTCACTTTCTGTGCTTCTGAATACTTTAATCAGAAAGTCAACACGTCCTCGATTTTATAAATAAAATATATAAAATTCTAATAAAGTCAAGAATAAAGTTTTGGAACTGAATACCAAGAATGGGTCTCATGAGGTTCAGATTCAGACTTGGTCGACTTATGCGTAATGGTGAATTTATCGTACTAACCTTGTAGTGGGTTAACTCTTTTGCTTTATAATTTGGGTACATTTTAAGGGCAGTATTAATAAATCAATCTCAAGTTTGAGTTACATCTCAAGTAGACATAATTCAATACATTATGATACACTTGAGATGTAACTCAAACTTGAGATTGATTTATTAATACCGCCCTAAGACACACACACGCATACACACACACACACACGCGCGCGCATACACGAAAAGGTAGGCAGAGGCGCAATTAATGCATTAACTTTTCGCCGTGCGTATTCCGTCCCATAATGTGATAGGGTGTCCCATTGCAGTCATACCGTGATACAACTACGCCACCCAGACAGTCACAGGCACATTTTAAGGCATGTTTGGCTATAATGAATGCTATAAATGTGATGACATATTTAGGTCTGGTGAAAAGCAAGAGGGATTTATTAGGATGTCACCACCGATCACATGGGTGTATGCCGTCTTTTAGATCAGGTTGTTTCATTCCTATTCAGGTAAAGTTAAAGCTCTTATGACACTGGCGAATTGCGAGCAAATTCACATCGAGTTGCGATCAAGAACCTTACTTGACCATGGACGAAACAATCGGTCTTTAGTCGCGTAAACACTGCGATCTTTTCAAGGAACACTGCACTTATAGAAGTGACAGTTGTTTAAGAAACTTCAAGTATAACAAGTTGATAAAAAAAGTTCATAGCAAACGCGTGCTGCCATAAGTAAATTAAAAGAAATAATAGATAATTTATGGGCTTTCGTTAATCTTTAAATTTATCAAGATTGCCTTTTTGCGACAATTTAATAAAAGGCAATGCTTTGGTCACATAAAACTGTAGGAATTTGGCCCATTTTTACTTCTAAAACTAGCTAAAGCTTCGAATATTTGGTCTAAGTAATAAAGACTTTTAATTCATTTATTAAGTGATCATCTTAAGAGTTTTGTATAGAAACAAAGATTCTCGATATAGATATAAAAAGTAATTTAATAGTGATTACTAAAAGACTGTATATAAGGCCTATTTCACAGTGTTCAACTAAATGTTATCCGCCAGTTAACTTAACTCAGAATGCATATAAGTACACAGTTACTTTTGTTTAGGTGCCATTTATTTGGGACCTTCACTTTTGTATTTGGTTGCCTTATATATTCTTTCAAAATTGAGAGTTATAGTAGCTTGAGGTCACTTACTAATATCATGGGTTCCAGTTGCTTGTTTTTTAACGACCTCTGGTACGAAATGTGAATCAATTAAGTCTATTCATGGAATAAGGCCTCTTTCCCCAGCAGTGGGACAATATACAGAGATGGTAACGAAAAACTAAATCCTCCTAGCCTGTTTCGGCCACGGCGGCCAATCTCAACGGAGATCAGCCAGGTACGCAGGAGATAGTATAGTAATAAGTGTGTGCGCAATACACAGGTGCACGCGCTATTCCTTCACTCTCATAGTCCGGTGAGACAGGAAGTCGTCATGACTGGAGAGAGATCAGGCGCAGGATCAATGGCTTTACGTGCTTTCCGATGCACGGGGGTATCACACCGCCAACTTCCTGACTCCGAGCTGCGACTGAGTAATTTTTTTAAAGATGGAAAAACCCAGTCACAAGGTTTTTGGCCCGGCCCGGGTTTCGAACCCAGGACCTCAGCGCCCAAATCGTACTCGTAACGTGTACGCAATACAACTACGCGACCGAGGCAGTCTCAGAGATGGTATTACTGATAAGGAGCATACACACTCGTAGTGGTTCACATAAGAATTTTCCTGCACAATTATTCGCCAAACCTCAGTCGAGGACTCTTCAGCCAGCGTCAAGGGTCGTCAAAATAATTCCGGCTTGGAAGTACACGAGAAAAGTTTAACTGCTAGTTCATGTTATTGTTCGTTATAGTCGGTCGATTTATCGTGATTTTGTTTTTAAGTAGTAAATGTTATTGTTTATTCCAAGATATTAGGTCCGTTCACAGGTTTCAAGTACATTTTATTTGACAGTCATCGTAATAAACGACTAATGTAGTATTCATTTGATTACCATTTATTTGGGAGCATAATATTAATTAGAATGTGACATTTGTATTTGGTCGGCTTATATTCGATTCGGCGAACGTTGTTTATTACAAATTGCGTTAATGTGAGTTGGGTTTTTAATACATCAATGTGTGAGTTAAGAAGTTTGGAATATCGATAGAATAAGTCGCACCTTTAGAACGAAAACAATAAAAAAAATCGGAAATTGAGTTATCATCATAAACTGACTTAAAACTGGTCCCTTTTTCATAAAAATATGATTAAAATGGCCCAATATTGCGGTTTGTTCTTTTCTCGCTTGAATATGTCTATGTTTGCTATTGTTGTATTGAGAACTTCGTTTTAAGTCATGTTATAACGATAACTCAATTTTAGATTTTTTTTAATTGAGTCGTTTTCGTTCTAAAGGTGCGAAGTCCCGCATTATCATACGCTACTTTTTAGCCAGAGTAGGAATTTTATTCCAAGAAAGTTTCACAGTAGCGGGCTGCGAGCATAGAAAGTAAAATAAATCAAAACTATTTTTTGTTGCCGTATTAGCTCATTAACTCGTTTTTATTGCAATGCAAATATTTGGTAATCTTACTAGTACCTATGAATGTGTGTGATGTTTGCAGAAGTAAACGTAGATACCGCTGATTTTTTTGGTGAAATTTGGCACACGCGTAGGCCACGTCCTGGATACGCTACTTTTTATTCCGGTAATTAGTAAGTGAGAAATATTTGTATTTTGTAATATTTTTTTTAAATAGATGGCGTTGGCGTCCTATAAATAGCGCTAAAGATCGCTACAGTAATTAGGGTCTTTAGTAGCGGGAGAAGCGAGGAATACTTAGTTCATAGTTGTAAAGCAAAGCAACTTATTTACTACGGAAAACAGTTTTAAATGCTGCAAGTTTGCTACAACTCGTATTTCCATCACCTTTTACGCGTACGTCGTTACTAAAGTTATCTTACAAAACACGCTGGCAGCAACAAAGAGGTCGTCGACAAAGGTGGCATCCAGGGCTGCCACCTGTAAGTAGTTCCGGTGCAACTGTCGCGCCGCTTAAAACGAAGCCAACTACGCATAGGGCTGGCACTCGATTGTTAAATATATTTATCAAACTAAAAGTTACTTTGGAATTAGTCTCATAAAAAAATTATAAGGCTCACTAGCGTATACAAAGGAGGGAGAGAGGTTGCCCGTGCACCCCCCAGAATTTAGTGCCCACTCACAGCGGTTTGAGACAGACTCATCATGGGACTCAGTACCGATTTACTAGAAGACTGATAATAAAAACATAAATTCTATATTATATGAAAACGAATAATAAACAGTGTCAAAGATGTTGGTCTAGGGGTTAGAATGTGAAAAAAAAACACGATGCGTCTTCTCTCAAACTCGCATCGTGTTTTTTTTTCACATTCTAAACCCGCTGATGAGTTCTTGAAATTGTGCTTATAAAATATTGTAAACAATATGGCACAGAGTAATAATTTTGAGAGCGTCGCTTTCGAAAATTCAGATGCGATCTCTCGAACGTCAAATTAAGCCACTTGACAAGGAAATTACTTTATAAGCTTTGATTGTACTTGTAGGTCAAACAAAAGATTTATCAACTAAAAAGCTGTTGAACACTATTCAATACACCAAGACCACTTGGATATGAAAACTGTATTTGAAGTAAAATATTCCCATTAGTGTTCGCTTTGTCTAGTGGGTATATTTAAATAAGTGGCAACCCTGCGCACAAATCATTAGCGAGCTGAAAGCTTCCTCTCGATAGTTTACATTTTCTGTTTAACGATGTTAGAGCTCTGCGCCTAACTGTCATGGTTGCGCTACATCATATTTTTATTCATATTTAATTGAATTGTTAAGTATATCCGCTTTTTGTATGGGTGCTGGACCTCATAATCTAACCAGGCTGAAACTTCATGGATATTAAAGTTGCAAAAATGTAGATCTTTGATCCATTCATAAAATTTTAGACCCCTCCATTCATATCTATTTTATTTTATTAAAATTACTTTTATATGTGTAGTTTTTTAGCTACAGAAAAATAACGAAAATTATGTTTGTTAATGTAGGCGTGTGCACGTTGTATACGGTTTAATTATAATTATTTATTTGTGTTCTCTCATTTTATTATTAAGTTTAGTGTTGAGTGTTTGTTAAATTCCCCCAATTGGATTTTATCCCAATTTAACGGTGACGTGTGTGCATTTGCTTATATTACTAATATGGCTTTGTACGCAAAAGACTAGGAAAAAAGAATTTAAAAAAGTTTGAGTTGCTGAGATGGTCATTTAAATTATCTGTATTTTTTTAAATAAATTTTGATCCTTTTAACTCCTTAGGTTTCACCCTTATTCACAGCGTTGACTGCCTCGGTGGCGTAGTGGTGTTGCGTACGCATTACGAGTACGATTTGAGCGCTGAGGTCCTGGGTTCGAATCCCGGGTCGAGCCAAAAAAAAAATTGTGACTGGGTTTTTCCATCTTAAAATTTACTCAGTCGCAGCTCGGAGTCAGGAAGTTGGCGGTGTGATACCCCCGTGCCTCGGAAAGCACGTAAAGCCGTTGGTCCTGCGCCTGATCTCTCTCCGGTCATGTCGGATTGCCGTCTCACCGGACTATGAGAGTGAAGGAATAGCGAGTGCACCTGTGTATTGCGCACACACTTGTGCACTATAATATCTCCTGCGTACCTGGCTGATCTCCGTTGAGATTGGCCGCCGTGGCCGAAACTGGCTAGGAGGATTTTCATTCACAGCGTATTATCCTACTAATATTATAAAGGCGAAAGTTTGTAAGAATGTATGGATGTTTGGATGTATGGATGTTTGTTCCTCTTTCACGCAAAAACTACTGAACGGATTTCGATGAAATTTGGTATACGGATAGGTCATGTCCGGGATTAACACATAGGCTACTTTTTATCCCGGGAAAATATAAAGCGGGACTTTTATCCCGGAAAAACTTTTTAAAGCGGGTGGAGCCGCGGGCAAAAGCTAGTGGTCGTATATGTGGTAAACGGTACGAAATGCTGTGCATTGGCACAGCATTTCGTTTGGCCAGATATTGATCTGGCCAAATCATTCCATCGAATGAGTTGCTTAAATTGGATCTCCCAGAACTAAAATCCTGCAAGCGGATATCGCTTGGAAATAATAGATCTCCAGAAACATATTGACTTTAGTTAAATAATATTTACCTTGGAAAGGAAACTTCACCGGATTTCGTTTTATTTATCTTTAATGTTTATATCCAATACAGGACTTTATTTCTCAGTATCAAAAATAATGCTACTAATTTTATAAACATGAATATGTGAAGACGTTCTGAAGTAGGTTAGTTTATATCCAGCTGATTGATTTCGGATGAAATTAGCTCTCAGATAAACTGAGCATTAGGTTTTTCATTACAAATTAATGACGAGCATGTCGCTCGCCCGATGGTTAATTGATCATTAGCTCGAAATTTGGCATAGTTATTTTATAACCTAAAAAGTAAAATGGCGTAATAGTACTTTTATTCTGAGAATAGACCCGCAAACAAGCGTAGCTTCGAGGACAAGCTAATATAATATAAATTGTTACATAAAAAATTTCAATAGGCTTTCTAACCTTGAATATCGTCCTCATTTTTTTCACTTGCTTACATTGTCCTCAATATATTATGGCGTATTAGTGGCGACATTATAGACAACTCAGTACATTACTTATTTACTAAAGTGAAGAATAAAAACCTTAACATGTTAAAAGGACTTCAAAAACCACTGAAACACAAAAAAATACTATTACTTTGCATAAAGGTTTTTTTTTTCTTATAACAATGTCATATGCACTGCCATAAGCGGCGATAGCCTATTTGGGAGTGGAAGGGACTGCCGAGACGAAATAAATGTAAAGTCTGCCAACCCGCACTAGGCGAGCGTGGTGTACTAAGGCCTAAACCCTCTGACTAGTAGAGGAGGCCGGTGCTCAGCAGTGGGGAGTATATAATACTGGGCTGGTGTTATATGGTACATGCACTGCCATTAGTATTATTGTGTTTATGTATAATAAATAAAATATATTTATTTTAAGTAAATATATACTAACACGAAGTGAGAACCCCATCCTTTTTTGATAGTCGGATAAAAATATATTGAGTAGCTAGTGAAACACACATGCCACTCGAGACGCAACGAAACATATAAAAAATTGGAAAGTTATATTATGCCATGGGATACTACTCTCTCACAGGTTTTTTTGCGGGGAAAAAACGCGTTAACGCTACCACCACTGGGGGGTGAGTGGATCGGTTATGTTGGTTTCACACAGTCTTACAGCCCAATGTCGACACTCGGGAGTATAGCATCATCCGAGCGAGCATTGGACCGAGTCCATAACACTATGTACACCCTACACTGGCATCCAACCAAAACCCACGGTGGCCTTCTTCGGCGCATACGAGACGGCCCCGGGGTATCTTGTTGCACTAAGATAGCTGCACGGGACCGTCCCTGCGCGATGCCGTTGCGGCCCTTCTCTGTACAAGGGGGCTAAGATGCCCTCACACTCTAAAGGACGCCTTTGGCGTCTTCGACAACGGGAGACCGACCACCCGCATTGTCATCCACCTCGGAGTCGCTTAAATTGGACTGAGCAGCCCCCCGCTGCTCGCCCCGCGACTCTCTTGAAGCCCCATTTAGTCGCCTCTTACGACAGGCAGGGAATACCGTGGCGGAACTCTCTAAATGCCCCTAAACCACTGGGCACGAGGCACCGGTCAGTCGTCCACCCGGCGACTCCTACGTCTCCTCTGGCTGTAGTCTCTCACAGTGCGATTTTAAAATGAATTTTATGATGCAAACTGAAGTCGGAGATTAATTGTTGATTTGGGAATAGGGAATTTATGATCGAGTAATTAAGTTATAATTCGATTCGGAAAGTTGTGAGTAATATAACTTAGTTTCAGTTCTACAGTTTAAGTGTTGGAATTCATAACTTGCCAAGTAAAAGTCATACAAGACTAACTTTGCTAAGTATTTTTAAACTTGCTGATAAAATTTCTTATCAGTTCTTTGCAGTTTTTATTACGATCCGTTCATTTATCTTGGTAATATTTTTTGAAGTTCTGATTATCTATTTCATTGGAATATGATATTCATGTAATCATGCTGACCTAATGCGAGATATCTACTAGAACGTTACGGAAAGAAGTACTACTTTTATAAGCATTTTTTTTATTACATTAAATGACATGACGAGCATGCCGTTCGCCTGATGGTAAGCGATACGACCACCCATAAACAGTAGAAACACCATCCAGCACCTTGAGTTACAAAGTACTGTGTGGCATTTCATTGCGCTCGTCATCCTGCGACATAAGATGTTAAGTCTCATTATGTCCAGCAGTAACACTGGCTACAATGTCCTTCAAACCGATACACAACAGTGCATGCATACTGCTGCTTGTCGGTAGAAATAGACATGCGGTGGTACCCACCCAGACGGGCATTCTGGCAAATTAAGGCTTTTAAGGTGTCTTCTTCAGCCTTAAGAACTCGATTGCTGAACATAGGCGGGATCTTCCCTACAGATTTCCATAATAAATCAGATGAGCAAGTTATTCCTTTGAATACTGAGAGATTTTCAGTAATTTGCTTCAATTTAGTAGATCCTACAAATATTATAAGCGCGAAAATTTGCAAGTATGGATGTATGGATGTCTGTTACTCTTTCACGAAAAAAGTACCGAACAGATTTCGATATAATTTGGCACACGCATAGATAAACTAATTACCTACCTAACTAATAACCTGGATTAACACATAGGCTACCTACTTTTTATCCCCTGAAAATATAAAGCGGGACTTTTAGCCCGAAAAAACTTTTTAACGCGGGCGGAGCCGCGTGAAAATGCTATTTGAAATAAAACAAAGCCCTCATATAATTATAATTCTTTAGAATACATAATGCCTCTGAAACACAGACGAATAGTTTAAACTTATAACTAGTTTCTATCAAAATGTTGGCAAACCAATTTTTAGGCCAATTTCAATGAGTTGCGGTTATCTTTGAAACCGTACAACAGTGGCCGAACTAGACAACTAGTTATTTAGACAAAATTTACTACCGTGGCACTTTAGGATACGGACGCACTGTAGATATCTATTGTATCTACAGTTATTTCATGGCAGCTTGCTTATACTATATCTATACAGTATGTATCCATTGTATATGACATCAGGAATAGTGCAATATCGCGTAAATGACAAAGAAGTCAAATATTATCTTACTAATATTATAAAGGCGAAAGTATTATAAAGGCGAAAGTTTGTAAGAATGTCTGGATGTATGGATGTATGGATGTTTGTTCCTCTTTCATGCAAAAACTACTAAACGGATTTCGATGAAATTTGGCACACGGGTAGATCATGTCCTGGATTAACACATAGGCTACTTTTTATCCCGGGGAAATATAAACCGGGACTTTTATCCCCGAAGGGGTAGGCAGAGGCGCACCTAGTGCACCCACTTTTCGCCATTATTCCCTCCCATGATGTGATAGGGGGCGAGCCTATCGCCATATCGGGCACAAATTCCAGACTCCGAGCTGATACTGAATAGAAAAACTCAATATCACTTTGCCCGACCCGGGGATCGAACCCGAGACCTCAGCACTGCAGTCGTACTGTAATACAAGTATGCCACCGAGGCAGTCCATTATTGTTAAGAATCAAAATAATATTCTTAAAACTTACGCGAGACATATCATATCACTGGTTTACAACACGGATTTACTCACGTATTTCTTGATCGAGAGGCCTCCGCGATGCGACGTCCTCTTAGCACTCACCCATGAAGATGACCTACTTAATAGGGCGAAACTGATCGGCGATTCTGACCAAGAAATACGTGAGTAAAACCGTGTTGTAAACCAGTGATAAGAATAAAAATGTTTAAAGATGATTTAAAATTTTAAATTTGTTCCCTTTTTTATGGCGGACTATACCAACATTGAACGACAGCGAAGTTCCGAAGAAAAATCTCAACATTCATACAAGTTTTAACAATGTGATATTAACAAGAATCCCTCTGTCCTCTCTATTGTGGTGCGCTCTATTGAGAACTTAGTCAAGGCTAGTTCCCTCCAAGTTTCAACTGCTTTAAATACTTGCATCGGGTCGCTGGAGTATGGCTTTATGAGAATCGATAGTTGGTGCCTTGTTGGCTTTAACGAGCTGTTTTTATTAAGAAGACTTCGCAATTCATTGTCTTTAATTCAACATTACTATTTGGACTAGGATTTTTTTGTATGGCATTGAATAACGAGACGAGTATGCCGTTCGCCTGATGGTAAGCAATACGACTACCCATAAACAATAGTAACACCATCCAGCACCTTGAGCTACAAAGTACTGTGTGGCATTACACTGCGCTCGTCATCCTGAGACATAAGATGGTTAGTCTCATTACGTCCAGTACTTACACGGGTTACAATATTTTTCAAATGGAAACACAACAGTTCATGCACACTGCTACTTAGCGGTAGAAATAGACATTGCGCTGGTACCCACCCAGACGGAGTCTTACATATGAGAGTCCTACCACCAGTATTTGCAAACAATACCTATTTGAATCCGAATTTAAAGGACCTCAAAGCCAAATAAATACTTAAAATAATAATAGCCCTGTATTATATTCTCTCCCTCTGCTGGGCACGGACCTACTTTACTGCTGAGAGCTGTTTTCGGCCTTAGTCCACCACGCTGGCCTAGTTAAGCAGACATAATACAGCGTTGAAATCCTTATGCAAATGTTTCAGCTATGCAGGTTTCCTCACGATATTTTGCTTCCCCATGAAAGCGAAGAATAATAAAAAAATAATACATAGATAACTTTAGAAATGTCAGTAGTGCGTGCCCTTGGGTTTTGAATCTGTGGACATTCGTCTCGGCAGATTATTCCATTCCCAACTAGATAGTCTATCATCGCATTCGTAATTACTAAGAACTATCACCCAATGTATGACGATGAACGTGTTTGAAAACATTTTACTTGACGAATGAATTTAGAACGAGCTTTGTATAAAACCTTAAGTCACATCACCGTCCTTCTAATCGAAGTGTATTGTAACAACTGACAGCTATTTTAATTCATTATTCGTTCTCCAAATAAAGATGAATACCAATGAGATGTTACCATGTACTGTAAACCAGCCACCTGCTTTATCGCTCCGTATTCTAGATCAGATCTTACAAACCTCAGATGGAGATAATGGCTGCTGACTATTTCTAGGTTTTATGTTATGATTTTTTTATACATGTTAATGGCCATGTAGTGCCTGGATAATGATTTCTATATTTTTATGGAATCTTGAAAAAGAAACAGTCGAAGGCCATCTCCTTTATAAGAATTAAATAACGGATCTTGAAATTAGCAATCGAAGGCAGGGGTCGAGGTAGCTCAATTGGAAGAGCACCGGCACGGTACGCCGGAGGTCGTGGGTTCGAGTCCCGCCTTCGACTGTTTCTTTTTCAAGATTCCATAAAAATATAGAAATTATTTCTAGGTTACCTTAATCATGGCCTAAGTATTTTGAAGGTGTTGCAAACCTTGGGTATAAACGGGGGTCCTACTAAAACCAACGGCCTACATCTAAAACATAGACAAGGTGTAACGAGAAATGTACATGTGAAGCGATCTGAGGCGCGAATTGAAAACTTGTCCGAGATTCGTGAAACTCGATCTACTGAGATGCAAACAAGTCCGCGTGTACTTTCCTGCTACGTTTTATACGGAGCAACCACTCACACCGACTCGTAGCCATAATTATTGTAGCCTCATTGGATTTTAGTAAGTCATTATAAAATAAAAAAAAATACTTTATTAATCCAACATAGTTGCACTTATGATAAGTTACATTCAATTAATTATAATTCTTATTGTTAATACTAAAGGTCAGTGATATAACTACAGACAATTTAATATGAGTAAAATTAATTATGAAAAATAAACAAAAAAGCCAGCTCGGACTGGCAGGAAAGGGGATGTAAAAAAGAGATTTAATAATTTTTATTAAAAATAATGGGAAGAACGCGTCGCGATCTTCACCGATGAGGACACTACAGGCCCTAGCCTAGTTAACTTACCAGCCTTTACTAGCTACCTAAGCGACAACCTCTCGACGAATACGAGACACGGTGACTCGGATTGGCAGTTAAAGCTGGGCAAGCGCAAATAATTCGATCCATACCACAGACTAATTAGAACAGACGTTGAACGTTGCAAGTAAAATTTGCCGAGCTTATTCGTTCCAAAATTGCAGGAGCGAGTTTCTTAGTGTGTTACGTATCAAAAAACTCATAAAATTACTGACTTCACCTGGAACGCGAACCCTGATAACACCTTTGACCCTTGAAGCGATGTATAAGATGTCTTTTTGTAATAAAAGTGGACATCGTAATGACGGTGTCAACATTTTAGATCAAACTTCCAAGAATACGCAGCACAGCTTAAAACTTTGTCTCTCGCGCTGAAACTGGAAGAAAAATCGAGCTGTCGTTATACGACGTCGACGAGAGATTATTTGTTATGTAAAATATATTATTAGCATACTCAATAGGAGGCCTATTCTAGTCGCGATATTCGCTGACAATCTTAAGAATTATGGGTGTGTAGTATTTTGAAATCTACACCTGTCACGTAGGTAGGTACAATGTCCAGAAAACGGAAAATCTTAATTTATTTTATTGACTGCTTTGAGATTTTTGCATGGGTCATTATTATGAGTACCATTAAAATATAGTGGACATTATACAAATAAAAGGAAAGGAAATACTATATACATATTTAGTATTTCCTTTTTTGAATATTAGGCTAACTTTGATCGAGCAGCCGCAAACGACACGCTAATTATGACAAGCATAATTTTTATTTTTATTGTTCGTTGCTGTTAGATATTTTACTTTTTTTTTATCATGTTCATATAGATATTACCAATATATCGATAAATAATTTTGTCATGCAAGCTTTATCGCATTCAGATTAGGGGCTTTATTCATAAATTCCTAACAACAATATTTTAGTTCAAGAGAATTTTAACCTTTTCTACCATAGGTAGAGGAACCATATCTATAAAATAATGTCAGTCCTGTATTATATACTGTGACTGCCTCGGTGGCGTAGTTGTATTGTGTACGCGTTACGAGTACGATTGGCGCGCTGAGGTCCTGGGTTCGAATCCCGCGTCGGGCCAAAAAAAACTGTGTGACTGAGTTTTTCCATCTTAAAAAAATTACTCAGTCGTAGCTCGGAGTCAGGAAGTTGGCGGTGTGATACCCCCGTGCTTCGGAAAGCACGTAAAGCTGTTGGTCCTGAGCCTGATCTCTCTCCGGTCATGTCGGATTGCCGTTTCACCGGGCTATGAGAGTGAAGGAATAGCGAGTGCACCTGTGTATTGCGCACACACTTGTGCACTATAATATCTCCTGCGTACCTGGCTGATCTCCATTGAGATTGGCCGCCGTGGCCGAAACTGGCTAGGAGGAGGGATTTTCATTCATATACTGTCCCACTACTGGGCACGGACCTCTTCTACAACTGAGAGGGTTTTACATATCCATCTTTATAAAGAGGAAAGATTTGAAATTATTCATATATACCTCTATTAAAGACGAAAACTTTTATAGAACTTTATTAAGGAGCCAATAACTATATGAGCTTAGAACTCTATTCCGAAATTATTTTATTTATTTGCATGCAATGAATGCAAACGTTTAATACAGCCGAATAGTACGGTTTGATCCAGAGTATTCTCGTCCAGTTTTCCCGGGGTACATCGCTTATATTTCGAACGTCATAAGCCATAAGAGGTAGCTGTTTTATTGAAGGAATATAATATTATTATCTTTATTATATTCTTTTATTATTTATCTTAACATCCCAAGTTGACATTATATATATACACTCACGCCTGTTATCCCCGAAGGGGTAGGCAGATTATAATAAAGTTTTAGTATATATTGTAATTATTATTCTACATGTAAATGTCGACATAATTACAAACGGCCATGAACTGCACCTAAGAATGAATAAAAAAAGGAGAGTAAATTAACCAAATAAAATAATACATTATAATATTGCAGTTTAGTAATTTATTCATTATTCAGTTACATTTATTAAAATTCGATAGTGAGCGTGATGTTCTAGTTGTATTTAGCGTTAAACAAATTTAGGCTCTTATTGCTCAAATCAACCTTAATTGGAGGAGTAATCATTTAACGACCAAGAAGAATTCATTTTTATTTCTGCACTCCTTCTCTATGTGAACTTTATGCCAAATCTCACAGTCCTCCGTGTGCGCAAAGTGCTTAATAAGGAGTACAAAGTTTTTTCTTCAAGTATATAGATAAGTTTTCCGCTAGCGTTGATACCCGAGGACATGCGCAGATCGCTCAAGTCGGTCCGTATTATGATTTTACTCGAATGCGTTTATTGAGGGCTGCTATCTATACAGTACTTGTTATTCCACGTACGGACAGGACAAAATTTCTCCTATTTATATAGATTTCATAAAAATATGCATGAGGACTGACGAATTCCACTTTGATTTAAAAGACTGTTCGCATAAAAGGTTTTGTTTAAATCCTAAAATTCCAGTGGCAACAAATATATTGTTTGAAAATATAAATAAAAGCTTTGCTTCTTCAAAAGCAAAACTTAATTTCCATATTTATATTTTTTTGGATTGACAAATCTAAAGCGACTTATGACAAGAGATAAAGTTATACACAATAAATTCTAGAGTACTATACAATTCTATATGGACGTTGTCGCGGGCAACTGTTGTCAAATTGAGCTCAGTAAACGATAACGAAGAAGGAGGCTGGTATTGGCGTAGAACAGCTATAAATACTAACTTATTTATTACTTATATGTTCTTACATTATAAAACGAGGTCACCCTCCTTCTATGTACGCGATAAACTCAAAAAGTACCAAACGGATTTCGATGTTTGGTATGGAGAGAGTTTGAGACCCTGGCAAGGTTTTATCCCGGAGAAATATATGTGCAATGCAATCAGCCCTGGATTATATACTGCCCACTGCTGAGCACGGGCCTCCTCTACTACTGAGAGGGGTTAGGCCTTAGTCCACCACGCTGACCTAATGCGGGTTGGCAGACTTCACATACCTTCGAAATTCTTATAGAATTCTCAGGTATGTAGGTTTCCTCACGATGTTTTCCTTGACCGTTAAAGCGAACGATAATTGATAAACAATACACAAATAACTTCGAAAAGTCAGAGGTGTGTGCCTTGGGTTTGAACCTCCGGACAATATCTCAGCAGACCGTTCCATTCCCAACTAGGCTATCGTCGCTAAGTTAATTGTGAAAATCACCAGTTATACATGAAGGAAATATTATATTCTAAAGGGTTCAGTAACAACTTTGAACCTAATGTGTGAAAATAGCACTAATTCGCACATGAATACAAACTTTCAAAGCGCTCTACTGAAAAGCTAACATTTTGCATATACGACTTTGTTCTATGGGACCGTCGATATGTGCAATACAATCAGCTCTAAATTATATACTGCCCACTGCTGAGCACGGGCCTCTTCTACTATAGAGAGGGGTTAGGCCTTAGTCCGCCACGATGGCCTAGTGCGGGTTGGCAGACTGCACATACCCTCGAGATTCTTATGGAGAATTCGCAGCTCCTCTGTCCCTTCACCGTTAAAATGAACGATATTAGATAAACAATACACACGTAACTTCGAAAAGTCAGAGGTGTTTGCCTTGGGTTTTGAACCTCTGGACATTGTCTTGGCAGACGGCTCCATTCTAAACTAGGCTATATCCAAATATCTACATCCAAAATATATAGCGGGACTTTTATTCCAGAAATACACTCACGCGGGCGAAGCCTCGAGCAAAGGCTAGAATATTATAAATACGAATGTGTCAGAATGTTTACATGTTTGTTAGTAGTAAACGCAGATATTGCTGAACGAATTTTGATGAAATTTGGCACACGGATAAATCATGTCATGGATTAGCATAAACATTTTATTCCAGAAAAGTACGCTGGCACTTATAATACGGGCAAGGTATTATCGCCGAATCCATGAGCAGCGGTGGCCACTTCCCATCAGGCGGGCCGCTAGCTCGTCTACCTATACTGGCATAATAAAAAAAAAAAGCCCTTGATCACATTTCGTACATACAAAGTACTGAGTAGCAACTCATTTGCAATAAAACCTTTTAATTACAAAGGATAGAGTCTCCCGTGTGACCGCACGCTGCACGCCCCAGTGTGTAAAGCCTTACGCTTGGGGTAAGAGCTTGCGAGATTTCTCGAATGTTCCACCTTGTTCTACAACCAATTCGGTTTGCAAGACCGTTCGCAATTTACACGTATACATGAGTTTAAATTGTGTTCACGTTGAGATGTGAGAAACCTATATTGTGGTGAAATTAATTTAAACTCAAAAGTAAAAAATTTAACGCAATGTTCATAATATAATAACGTAAATTCAGGTCTGTGTCTCTGAAGGGTTGGGCAGAGGGCTAACAAGTGCACCCAGGTGAGTGTCAAGTTATTCCATCCTATGGTGAAATAAATAGGGGTTATATTGGCTACTTTTTGTCCTGTTAATTTGTTTACCTGGAAAAAAATTAACTTTTTAATCAGATGTAGAGATTTTTGTAGCGTGATAGGCTTTTCATACGGATGAAACCACGAGCAATACCTATCTTACTAATATTATAAAAGCGAAAGTTTGTAAGTATGTATGGATGTCTGGATGTTTGTTACTCTTTCACGCAAAAACTACTGAACGGATATCGATGAATTTGGCACACGGGTAGATTATGTCCTGGATTGACACATAGGCTACTTTTTAGCCCGGGAAAATATAAACCAGGACTTTTATCCCGGAAAAACTTTTTAATGCGGGCGGAGCCGTGGGCAAAAGCTAGTATATAAATAACTAGCTTTTGCGTGAAAGAGTAACAAACATCCATACATCCAAACATCCATACATTCTTACAAACTTTCGCCTTTATAATATTAGTAGGATAATATCGGCCCCGTATTGTATAATGTCCCACTGCTGAGCACGGACCTCCTCTACTACTGAGAGGGTTTAGGCCTTAATCCACCACGCTGGCCTAGTGCGGGTTAGCAAATTTCTCATGTAGCTTTCCTCTTGATGATTTCCTTCACCTTTAAAGCAAGCTATAATTCTCAAACAATACACAAATAAATTATGAAAGTCGACTCGAAACGTCTGCCTCGGTAGCGTAGTTGTAATAAGGTACGACTGCAATGCTGAGGTCTCGGGTTCGATCCTCGGTTGGGCAAAGTGATATTGAGTTTTTCTATTCAGTATCAGCCGGAGTCAGGATTTCGGGCCCGATATGGCGATAAGCTCGCCCCCTGTCACATCATGGGACGGAATAACGGCAAAAGTCGGTGCACTAGTTGCGCTTCTGCCTACCTCTTCAGGGATAATAGGCGTGAGTGTGTGTGTATGTGTGTGTATAGATTTAGAAAAGTGAAGTTCGTTAAAGCGTGCGATAATTTACAAAGAATATATACTTAATTTTTTTTAAAAGTCAGAGGTGTGTGTGTGCCTTTGGGTTTTTTGCGGATCGTCTCTGTAGTCTGTTCCACGCTCACATAGGCTGTCGTCACTTCGCAAGCGGCAAGAACAATATCTAGTTTATAGATAAAATGTTTAAGTTCATGTAATTTCGTTGCTATCCGTACCAAGTCCTTACTATCTGCGAGCATCTCAACGAGATCTATCTGAGATCCGCTCGGTCCGCTGCCATTTCGGTCTAGCCTCAATCATGCTGCGTCAGCATTTATGTTGGTCTTTAAATATTTCATTTCAAACAGTATAGACAAATTTCGTACGAGAGCTGAATACGAAGAATGTTTTGGCGTCACCCACCATTTCAATTTATGATATTTACCTTCCTTTACATTTCCAAAACATTTAGGTATTCAAATATAGACAATGCAACTAATGACCATATCTGCACACAATGTATTGAAAATTTACAATTGTACGCACAGGTAATTTGAATATAGATTGCGTGGTAATTGAACGAAATATATACATCGAATGTGTAACTAGCCGTGCAATTGGTAATAAATTGTTGTTACGATTAAGATTAGTGAGTTAATGTGCAGGATTACTAATAGGATATTTGACTACTTTTTTAAAATACAGTTATGGAAAATCTATGCTATCCAAAATGTAATGGAAAAAGAATTTTCAAAATTGGCGCTATAGTAGGGAGGACGGGGCTACAATTAACGGAGGTAAGTATTAACAAGCGAAATTCTCTAAAACTATACACACTACACCTCCAACGCGAGTTTTAATTCGTCAACTAGACCAAGCTGAATGCCACAGGATCGGTCAGTTGCGGCCTACTCGCCATACAAGTGAGTTGTGTGCCGGGTGATATTTTTACGCAGGTAAAGAACATTTTAAAGTTTACAATTTTTTGGTTTCTACAAAAAATATACAGTGCTATGATAATATTCATTATTCTCTGGCAGCATATTTTATACTTAATAATTCTACTTTGCTTAATTGACAAAATTATTGATCAATATTTTAGTATGTTATTTAATTCTTTAAATGAACCTTTGGGGCTACAATTAACAAATTTGCGGGGTTAGTTTTAACGTGTTAATAGCTGTCCCGGATGTGAGGATTAACAGGGTATCTGAATGTTTGTGTATAGTTATTTTAAAATGTTTTGTTTTATGACATTATGCGAACGTATAAACGAAAACCTACGCGGGGCACTACATCCCAAGAGGTCTACGAGTTGGCTGCGCTAGAAGTGTTGGAGAAGAACAGAAAGTACAGAGATGTAGCAAAAGAATTTGAGCTTTGCTACGTTTCACTCTTTAATTTCGTGAAAAAAAAAGTAAGCGGGTGCACACTGGTGCACCCGCTTTCTTTAACCGCTTTTTGTAACCCATTTCTACTGAGAAATGGGTAACAAAAAAATCCGGTTAGGTTTCATTGCCGAACAAGAGGCAACCATAGCCGCAGGGGCGGTTGCGGACGACAACTTAGACGTGAGTCGGAAGAAGCCCGCAGCCGTCCCTAATGCGCCGAAGATGGCCACCGCGGAGTTTTAGTTGGTATGCCGTGCGGTGTACATAGGTTAGGGACTCGGCCCGGCGGTCGCTCGACGTTTTCCATCAGTCAGTTTATAAGAAAGCATATCCCATACAAGTCTGTATTAATTACCTAATAAAGAAATGTGTCATACATATATTTGTTTTCCTCTACATGAGTCAGCATATCATTATGTTAATTGTTGCCCCTTCTGTTAATACTTACCCTCGACCTGTTAATTCTAGCCCCAAACGTGAGGTAAGAATTAACAACTGACTCTTTTGTGTAAAAGAGTTCTATTTACGACATCGTTTCTGTTTTGTTTAATTTGAGATAATTATACGATACCTGAATAATTAAATCATCGTATAACATAATAATCAAATATGGCTATTGAATAATCACGAATCTACAACTAAAAATCCTTTTTTTGTTAATTGTGGCCCCGGCCTCCCCTAAGTTATAAAGATTTGAAATTTGGTGGAAGCTGTCAAATAATAGCAATACTAAGCCGTGACATCACCAAGCGCCGTTGGATATAACGCAGCCTGTGTGCGAAAGAGATAGCACGATATCCCTGCCACGCCCTCAGTTTTGCTGACAAGAATATTTCAAAATTGAGTAACTGCTTTATTTTTCAATCGATTTTGACGCTGATTTCACAGAAGAATTCCTTTATCCTATTTTTTTCTGTTACATCTAAAAAAATGTACACAACCAAACATAAGAAACTGTCCTATTGTGTTTTATTGGTACTTACATTAAAATTTGACCACGCAGATTTGTAATATCTTTTAAACCGTCCAGAAGTCTATACAGTGTAATCTGTACAACTAGGATCTTAAGGGACCTAAATTTTTTTTCACTTACTAGGCGTGGCTCGCGACTTTGTCCGCGTGAAAAGCCTTTTTCGCTACAAAAGTCCCTGTACAGTATGACGCCAGCGTCATCTACTTCAAGAATGAGATTAAAAATATACATAAATTCCCATGGGAGCAATTTGCCGGAAAAAAATAGCCTATGTGTTAATTTCATCCAAATTCGTTTGGTTATTGCTGCGTTTACAGTTTACATCTAACAAACATCCAAACTACTTACAAACTTTCGTATTCATAATATTAGTAAGATAAAGGCGGTGTGATACCCCCGTGCCTCGGAAAGCACGTAAAGTCGTTGGTCCTGCGCCTGATCTCTCTCCAGTTATGTCGGATTGCCGTCTCACCGGACTATGAGAGTGAAGGAATAGCGAGTGCACCTGTGTATTGCGCACACACTTGTGCACTATAATATCTCCTGCGTACTTGGCTGATCTCCGTTGAGATTGGCCGCCGTGGCCGAAACTGGCTAGGAGGATTTCATTTTCAAGATAAAGGCTTTTCGTGTACCCTAGTTTCCCAAAAATAGGTTTGTAAAAGTTCCCTTATTTATAGAGGGATCCAACAAGAGTTGAAAATGTTCGTTAGAATATTGGTCTACAACTGTAACGTAACCTGTCCAAACCAGACTGTCTAACAAATAGAGGTTATTAAGCTACGAAGTCCCAATTTATAGAGGTTAATAGTGAAAATACAAGAAATCAAATCTCAATTAGCAATGTTTGAAATTTTCAGTAACAGATTTCAATGCAAAAGTGCCGGGACCTCATTATAATCATCAGTAGCAGATGTTTTTTTTACATATTCTGGGCCTATTTAACCACGTTTCAATTTAATTCCAATAGTCCAGTAGTATTCAAGGGATGTTTTAAACTTTTCTTCAACTTTATGAAGTTATGAACTCTACAGTAATCCGAAATCTCGTATTGTTTCATGGGTTATGCAGTAAAAATACCCCTATCGAAGTTCATTGATCTTTTAAAAACAATGAAAGCGCAGCGTGGATGCAGAGGGCGTCGACACTTCAAGGGCCCTCCACAACCCGTGAGGCTTTGTGTACGATTCGTGCCATTTGCAACACTTTTTGTACTGCGTATTTGTAGATTTTCCTTTTCACTTTTTATATTACACACTCATTTTGATGTTACGTTACTAGATAAAACTATGCGTAGGTGTACTTATCGTCTTGAAAATAGCACTTTAAAATAAGTTACCCGAATCGCAGATGTAAAATAAAAAGTGTAAGTTTAGAACAATATACATCACCACATAGTATAAAACAAATTATAATACATCACGTCTTTATCCTCGAAAGGGTAGGCACAGGTGGAACGACGCACCCACTTTTCCCATTGTGTGGTCCCATGATATGATGAGCTTATCGTGCACAAATTCCAGACTCCAGGCTGAAAACACCACGTTGCCCGACCCGGGATTTGAATCCGATACCCAAGATAGTCGTCATAGCATGTAAAAATGTGAAACTAGTAACTGCAATTAAATTTGTAACTTTAAAGATGATTGAAAGCTGTATGGATTTTAATCACTATAATATTTAACACATTAATTAACCATCTCAAAAGCCCCATTCAGGATCACGTGAACACGATTTCTATTCAAAGCCGAATGTTGATTTAATAGCTCCGATTTATCTGTATTAGTCCGATAAATGTAAATCAACTGGAAATATTTACAGAATTCGGAATTTGATGAATAACTTTGTTTAAAAATATACCAGATTAATTGTATATGTGATATTGATTATTTAAACAATCCGATTAAGCGCCGATTTCAGGGCTAAAATTGCTACTCGTCACATAAATGTATAGACGACAAAATACAAAAGTTACATTCTAATCTATGCTAAAAAATAAATGGTTTTAAGTTAAATAAAATTTACTTGAAACCTCGAGAGTCCGGTATCTCAAAGTCCACACATGAGCTAACTGTCTGTGTTGATTCTTTTCGTACACAGTATTTACCAATCAAATCGCATTTCGCGCCAATTAAACCAATTTGCAGTGATTGATTGCTCTTTTATAATCCAAATGTTTGTAAATTGTATAATTGACGGTACAACAGTTGTAAATTACTGGTGGACGCGACTCTCGAGCCACAGATAGTGCTAAATGATCAAATTACATTGATTTGCGACCGCTGTGACGGATTTAATTCAGTACAGCAACATGCATTTAATTGATAAACATTGCTCGGTTATTGTTCGTTTAGTACATTGCTAATCAATGTCATCATATCTTGTTTCAAGAACGGTATTTCTAATGTGTTCTTCTTTTCAAAGACAATGGATGCGTTGATTTTCAAGACAAATTGATGTATTTTTTTTAACAGAAGGATATTCGAGGTAGGCTGCCATAAGGGTTAAACAAAACGTACGTTTATTTTATAGGAACTAGTAGACTGATAGAAAATCGATTACGATAAAAAAAAAATTTTTTTGCACTCCTCTATATCAACTATTAAATAATGGTAAAAAGTAATATAAAGATAAATCATAACCGTCTATAACAATTTGATAAGGAAAGAATCGTGAGTGTAATGGAATGTGAATATTTAAGCAATGGTTCACCGAGCGCATTGAATTTTCTATGATAATGGTACCGTGTCGATGGAAACAGAATATTCAAACGAACTGAATTTTTTTCTTGTTTTCTTTCTTGACTAAACTGTACGATATTAAAGGCCGATTTATCATTAGGGACACAAAATTCACACTTTAACCTAGGAGCATAGATTACAGTTATTTGGTCGGGTTATACATTTATGTGACTAATAGCGTTTATCAGCTAGCTGTAAATTCGGCCCTAAGCTATATTATATTGCTATTCAATGAGTTTTCTTCGAGTATTTTTTATAAATCTAAGATAAAATCAATTCTACAAGTCGGAAAGACCTCATTAAATAACTGCAATTAGCTGTTTTGAATAATAGCTTGCGATAGTGTGCGGCATTGTTGTTTACAGACTTGGTACCTGGACCTGCGTTGGTTGTGTTTTTCAGTTTTTTTTACAGATGGTAGCATTCTTTCTAAGTTACTTTATTTGTATAGCTGCAACCTAACCTTTTATATACTGGTTATATACATAATTTACGTATGGCATTAGTAAGGCAATTCTTTAATAATAAAATTATAAGAGAGAGAAAGATTTTTCATGGGTTTATAATATAATATAAGAATGCATGTGTATACAAACACACTCACGCCTATTACCCCCGAAGAGGTAAGCTGAGACGTTAATAGTGCAACCACTTTTCGTCGTGCGTATTCAATACCATGATGTGATAGGTTAGCCTATCGCCATATCGGACACAAATTTCACACTCCGACCTGATATTGATCAGGAAAACCCTACATTCATCCCAATTTACTTAAAAAAACACGATGTAATGTTATAAAACTTTAGAAGGTTGGTTAAAGGATCCTATGTATAAGTTAAATGACACACGTGAATGTCATTGCGGTGAAAATTACGAAAGTATTAGTGTGGTATTAGGTACACGTATTGAAAAACTTCCTTTGACACTCGTATATGTATGGTATGCAAAAAAGTTGTCGCAAACCTTTAGAATGTAAAATTAAATATTTTTTATAATTCATCGGTGTTTGTTATTCATTATTGTGTAAGACTTTTCGTGAAATATTACTAATCTTATTACAATCAATATTAAAGCGGCTTATCCTGTATATTTTTACTATACAAGGCGTGAGTGTATATGTATATGTATACACACACACACACACTCACGCCTTTTATCCCCGAAGGGGTAGGCACAGGCGCAACTAGTGCATCTACTTTTCGACGTGCATATGCCGTCCCATGATGCGACGGGGGGGCGAGCCTATCGACATATCGGGCACAAATTTCAGACTCCGGGCTGATACCTACCGACATCTGCATTGCACTTGTACCGTAATACAACTACGCCACCGAGGCCACCATTTTTATTATACCTAACCCTAATGATGATTTTCATCTATTTATTTGAATATATTTGAGCACGTATAAAAGAGATACAATTTAACAACTTGAATTTATTAGCGTGAGTTCAACTGTATGTTTTTTTTTCGATTTCCCTTTACGTATATACACGTAACCAATTTTGGCAACCAAAACATAATTATGTGTGTACCTATGATGGGACAGCAGAGAATACTCAAGATTAAATGTATAGATATTTTAAGTCTCAGGTAATAAGGGATGAGTCTACTGCCGTACACCGGCCGCAATGGGGTAGTTGACTACGTCTTTGTTAAATAAATTTATCAAAAATGCAGAAAGAAAAAGATTTTTCAAAATTAGCGCTATAATAAGTTATAAAGATTTGAAATTTGTTGGGAGGCGAAGTTGTCAAATAAAACTAATATTAGACTATGACATCACCAAGTGTCACCGGCCATAGCTATGCGTGAGTGCGAAGAAGATAGCGCGATATCCCCGCCACGCCTCCACTTTTGCTCACAATAATAGTTCCAATAAATAACTGCTTTATTTCTCAACCAATTTTGGCACTGATTTCACAGAATGATTTCTTTTTCGTATTATTTTCTGTTACATATAAAATAATGTACAAAATCAAACGAAAGAAACTACCATATTCCAGACTCTGAAAAAGAGTCTTCGTTTCGGAGTCTGGAATAGGATAGATTATGTTAAGTAGAAAACCCAATATCCTAACGCACATTATATGTGGTTTCATTTTGTAAGGCAATGTCAAATCCCTGTTAGTATGTATTACAATATTCAATAAACGAAAGACATCCGTTACGTTCACTATTTAATCACCGAATGCCAATACAAATCGTAAGCTGGGATAGTTGGCTCATACCGATGAACCAACTACCTACATTTATATTAAGATGTGACTACGTATATACAATGTTTGTGTGTCCAAGCAAACACAATTTGAATTACATTTATCATAAGTCCTACTAATATTATAAAGGCGAAAGTTTGTAAGAATGTATGGATGTTTGGATGTTTGGATGTTTGGATGTATGGATGTAAGGATGTTTGTTCCTCTTTCACGCAAAAACTACTAAACGGATTTCGATGAAAATTGGCACACGGGTAGATCGTGTCCTGGATTAACACATAGGCTACTTTATATACCGGGAAAATATAAACCGGAACTTTTATCCCGGAAAAACTTTTTAATGCGGGCGGAGCCGCGGGCATAAGCTAGTTTACTATATAACACCTGTATAAATCCATGGTCTTCGTCCATGCGACATCTGGCAATCTTAAAATTACTGCATTCACGAAATGCGAAGTTTATTTGCAGACCGTACTCTCTCATCAATACCGGTTCACGTCGCAGCGTCAAAGCAGTAAGATTTATTACACACCCCTCTCATTATTCACGGGGCATGGCGTACCGGTATACTCGGTCGGAATTAACGTTTCGTTCATAACAATTTGCATTCTCTGATTATTGATGTGGATTTGTTTGATTGAGGAGCGCTGTTGTGATATTGATTGGTTTTGATATACGGAGAATGCAGTAATATTAGTGGATAAGGTGTTTTTGTTTGTTCTTTTAAGTAGGCGGGTGGCGAAATGGTTTGGGATAGTTTATCCGGATGAGAATTGCAAGACAATTTTGAAAATTAAACTGTTCCTTTGGGAGTTATAGGAAAAGCGCAAGCTGAGATGACAGGAAACATGCTAGCAGAGAATACACTATTTTCAAGCTCTTTTAAATTGTTTCATAACTTAATACATCTAAATAAATAAAAAAAAAAATAATAAAAATAAAAGCAGTTTATTGCCTTAAAATTAACAAATAATATCTACAACAAATTTAAGCAAACATAATATTAGTGAAAGGCAAAAGGATGTGCTAATCGAAACTAGAGTTTAGATCAGCGCTGGTTTTCAGTCACCCCTATCTCCCTATGGTCTTGTCCTGGAGTTAATGTAATTAATGGCGTAATTGCACAACGGAAAACTTTAATTAAGAAAAAATATCATAGGACACAGTACATACAGAACAAAAGTGAAGCAACAACACATAAGTTACAATAATTTATAAAATACAAATAATAATCTATCCTATTTCTATTATATTTTAAATTCTTTCAAGACTAACCGGTGGTAGGTGTCTTATATGGTGGGTACCACCGCAATGTCTATCTTTACTGCCAAGCAGCAGTGTGCATGCACTGTTGTGTTTCGGTTTGAAGGACATTGTAACCAGTGAAACTAATGGACATAATGAGACTTAACATCCTATGTTTCAGGATGACGAGCGCAGCGGAATGCCACACAGTATTTGTAGCTCAAGGTGCTGTATGGTGTTTCTACTGTTTATGGTTTGTCGTATTGCTTACCATTAGATGAACGGCATGCTCGCATCGTCATTAAATGCCATAAAAAAAGGAATTTTTTCCTACGTAAACCCTTTTAATTAACTTGTTTTATAAACCAATATCAGTCAAGTGACAAATTAGTTGGCACAGGTCTAAATAGTCGATTGGTCAGCCTCAAGCAATTATGTGTAGTTCTACAACTGATTAGTGGTTCCACAAACCCGTGAGCAGAGCCGGTGCAAAATCGAGTGAGGTATTTAATTGCTCATGCGATAGTCGATAATATGCGGTCAGTGTTGGTGGACAGAGTCCAAAATGACAATTCCCGTTGAGGAAGTCTTCGTCGGTTATATTTTAGTTTCGAAATACTATTGAATGAAAAGAGTTAAAGTTATACGCGTTTTAAACAGTGGATTTTTTTAACAAAGGGATTAGTTATCACACACACACACACACACACACACACACACACACACACACTTACACCCACACACACACACACACACACACACACACACACACACACACACACACACACACACATCACGCATTTACCTTCTAAAGGCTAGGCAGAGGTGTGACCAGGATATCCACCTTTCGCCAAGTGTGTTCGCCATTTGATGTCTCGCCACACCTTCCAAATTCCGAGCTGATACTGAGCAGAAAATGTAATTTTGCCAGCCCCGGGATTCGAGCCCGGCACTTCAGAATGTATTCAAAGCACGCAGTCAGCTGTAATTTATGACATTGTTTGTTATTACGCAAATATTTATCTCGGACGAACTGCCGAGGCGAATTTCCGCAGGTTCGAAACCCAAGGGCACGCACCTCTATTTGTGTGTCTTCTTTGTGGATAATCGTTCGGTTTAACGGTAAAACATCGTGAGGAAACCTTCACACCTGAGAAATTCTCTTGAAGAATTTTAAAGGTATGTGAAGTACTTATGTTAACCCGCACTAGGCCAGCGTGGTGGACTAAACCCTCTCAGTAGTATAGGAGGCCCGTGGTCAGCAGTGGGCAGTATATACAGGGCCGGTATGGTATCTCGATTTTGGTTCTAAAGGATTCAAAAGGTGCTTCTAAAAGTACTAGTAAACCTAAGCTCTACTTATATTCGAAACCTTTCTTTTCTGCATCATATTATAACGTATTTCTCCGTTGGCTGCATATTACGGCGCGTCAGATTATAAGGAAATACACGGGCATGTTTTGAAAGAAAATCGTCTCACGTCGAAGCTTACCTTGTTCCGCACTCACTTCAACATTGCCTCGATGGAGTTTGCGAAATAAAATTTCGAACATTCTCGAGTTTGATAGACGTTGTTTTATAAAGTGTTTCGAGATTTTGTTTATGTATGAACGTGTGTCCCGAATATTCAATTGATGTGTATGATTTTGGTATGCGAAAATGGAATAAGCTTCGTTTCTACTGAGACGAGTCGTCTACACACACACACACATACGCTCACGCCCTTTATCTCTGAAGGGGTAGGGAGAGGCGCAACTAGTGCACCCACTTTTCGCCGAGCGTATTCCGTCCTATGATGTGATAGGGGGCGAGCCTATCTCCACATCGGGCACAAGTTCCAGACTTCGGACAGATACTGAGTAGAAAAACCTAATACCACTGCCCGACCCGGGGATCGAACCCGAGACCTCATCATTGCAGTCTTACCGTAATACAACTACGCCACCGAGTCAGTCCATCTATTGTAGGAGATACTGACTATCGTTTAATCTTGGAATGGGACTCACAAGATTGTAATGCTTTTATTATTTGAAACAGATGGGCCAGTACTTAACTGATGTGTACTAAGTTAAAAGAGTTATGTACAAAATAGTTGCATTGTAGATTTACTTTGCACCCTTCGTAAATCAGTACCTGAATAATCATCATCATCATCAGCTACATGACGTCCAGTGCTTGAACATAGGTCTCCCCTAAAGATTTCCAGACGGACCTGTCAAAAGCGTCCTGTCAGCACCTGAATAATAATCATTTTTACCTACTAACCCTGCTAAACATTCATGATATCCAACCTGTTTTGGGAAATTTTGAAGATTTGGCACTAGTAATTACTTTGCTACTGGTGCTCTTACCATTGTTACTTATAGATCGATTGACTGTGACACCGTTTTTAGTTCAGTAGTATAGTGAGTATTTTTTTTTATTGCATAGAATGACGAGACGAACATGCCGTTCACCTGATGGTAAGCGATAAGACCGCTCATGAATAGCAGAAACACCATCCAGCACCTTGAGTTAAAGTACTGTGTGGCATTCCACTGCGCTCGTCATCCTGAGACATAAGATGTTGAGTCTCATTATGTCCCGTAGTTACACTGGCTGCAATGCCCTTCAAACCGAAACACTACAGTGCATGCACACTGCTCCTTGGTGGTAGGCGTATGTAGGTGTGTTTCAAACTTAAATTCTTACCTTTATGACTTCCATTCTACTTTGGCCAGAGTGCATGTCTCATGACGTCGGAGGTCTGCTTGACCCGATGCCAGCGCGTGCGTGCCTCGCAATAATGAGCGTAATTGCGTCGTCATCGTCAGCCCAAGCATGCATTTTATGTTCAGCATTTTTATGCCACAATCACCTTATGTCACGAATATGATTGTTAACGTGTTATTATTGTCTTACTCACTAAGATCTGGATTTGAGTTATTGTATTTACCTATTCAAAATTGTTCAAACTTAAATATTAGAATTAACCTATTAACATATATCCAACCAAGTACCTCATAATTTTCCTTTGGAGTAAGTTGTAAATACCTTTAAGAGGTAAGCACACGGCTCTATACCTAACCTAAGATTTTATTTAAGATAATTGTACTGTGTATTACTTAATGGTGTTTCGAAATAAAATAAATAAATAAACTGTTGTTGGTTTTGGTTGCAGCATGTGTAGCACGGAATTACTCCGATTTTATAGGTAGGACAGATTATAAGAAAGGATGTCCGCTTGAATGGGTACTGGGCTTCAAAATCTAACCAGGCTAAAACTTTATGAATATTAAAGGGGTAAAAATATAGATCTTGGATCCATTAGAAAAGACCTCTCCATTTATAACTAACTTTTATAAAAACGTTGATGCAGTTGTAGTTTTTAAGCGAAATAAAATAACATCGAATCGGAGGACTTTAAAATTGTACGATTTATTGGAAAGGTCTAGTTTTTGGGAGTTCTATCTAAATATATATAAAATATCTTAGTTATAATTTTAATCCCGGACATGTACTTAAAACATAGAATTGTACCACAATGCCTTCAGCTCCTTAATGCAGCACGGCCTAGCCAAAACTGCACACCGATCTAGTGAAAATCGGCGTAGTAACTATATCACGATTTACGGTATGATTGTAGAGCTGATGTCTCTTGGTCGATCCCCGAGTTGGGCGAACTGGTATTGGGTTTGTAATACCTATAATAATTATTATATAAAGGTGAAGGTACGTTGAAACGTTCGTAACAGGGAGCGTATATCTATACTAATATTATAAAGCTGAAGAGTTTGTTTGTTTGAACGCGCTAATCTCAGGAACTACTGAACCGATTTTGAAAATTCATTCACTAATAGGAAGCTACATAACTCCTGAGTGCTATAGGCTACTACCGGGAAAATATTTTTGTCCTCGAAAAACTTTTTCACGCGGGCGGAGCCGCGAGCACTACTAGTTATAATACAATATGCGGTCGATCCACTTTCTGCAAAATTTATAAAACGGACATCTATAGTTGTTCTTCTTAAAATGTATAATATATTCCTCATTTTAGATTCTTTCTCGAACCCAAAACCAAACCCAAACCCAATCCCAAACCCAAACCCAGACCCAAACTCAAACCCAAACCCAAGCCCTTCCTTCCTTCCATGACCACGATATGCACGGTTAGACGAGTTTAGCTGAAATTTGGCACACAGTTAGTATTCTTCTTCTTCGCTTCGCTCTTGACAGAGCGGTCGTGGTCACGATGATTTGTGCGCAGACGATGATGTAGCTCGCCGCACGATATCCCTCCATCTGTCTCTGTTAGAAGACAATCGGGTACATTCGTTTACAGGGCCTCCTACTGCTGTTTTAATTTGGTCGGTCCACCTCATTGGTGCCCTACCACGAGGTCTATTTCCTTCCACTCTGCCCTGAACGACTAGACGCTCTATGGAGTCATTATTTCGCCGGGAGATATGACCGAAAAATTTTAGTATACGCGACTGTACTAACTCGGATAGACGCTGCTTGATGCCGAGTTCTTGGAGTATGGAAAGGTTTGTTCGGAATTCAGTCCATGATATCCCAAGCATTCTTCTCCAGCACCACATCTCTAGAGCATCCACCTTTTTCTTTTCCAGTTCGCGTAACGTCCACGTTTCAGCTGCGTACAGAAATATGGGGAATATAAGTGCCCTAACGAGCCTGATCTTTGTGGCCTTTGTTATGTTACGATTCCTCCATATTTTCTTTAGTTTGTCCATTGCCCCTCTAGCCATCGCCATGCGTCGTTTCACTTCGTCGACGCTACCACCATTGTTTGATATCAAAGCACCCAAGTAAACATACGACTGAACGACGTCGCAATTCGCAATTTGTGTTACTCCTAGTGCATTGACATTAGCGCGGTCCACAATCATAACCTTGGTCTTACTCCGATTAATCTTCAATCCAAATGTAAGACTTACGCGTTCCATCTTGAGCAGTAGTTCTTCCATGTGGCTCGCGCTAGTCGCAAACAAGGTTGTATCATCGGCGTAGCGCAGGTTTGCGATTTTGTAACCACCAATCGCAACGCCATCGGTCCAGTCTTCGAGAGTAATGCGCATTGCAAGTTCTGTGTAGATGTTGAATAGGATTGGTGATATGATACAGCCCTGGCGGACACCTGCGCTGGGGTGAAATCTATGTGAAAGAAGGTTATCCGTTCGTACCGAGGCAGTTCCTTCTTCGTAGAGACTCCTGAGAAGGTGCACAAGATGTTTTGGTGTGCCCATTTCAAGAAGCGTCTTCCACAATATTGGCCATTTCACAGAGTCAAACGCCTTTGAGAAGTCAACAAAGCATATGTAAGTTGGCTTATTGAATTCTCGAGCCTTCTCGATGATTTGACGAACTATCAAAATCTGTTCTCGGGTTCCCTTTCCTTTCACAAATCCAGTTTGCTCTTGCGCGATTTCTCGTGTCAGGTAAGCCTTCAGCCGTTCATTTAGAATGTGTAGCAGAATTTTGCTGGCATGACTAATTAGAGCAATGAGGCGGTAGTTGCTACACTTCTTGGTTGAACCTTTTTTATGTAGAGGAATGAAGACGGTATGGGCCCATTCTTTTGGCCATTTTCCTGACACCCATATCTTATTGCAGATGGTATGAAAGATATAAACACCGTGTTCTCCCATAGCTCTGATTGTTTCTACGGGAATTGCATCAGAGCCGGTAGCTTTCCCATTCTTCAGGTGTTTGATGGCAGCTCTGATCTCTGACTCAAGGATGTCAGGTTCTAAACTATCTTCTCCAGGTTCCATTGACTCGAAGGCCTGTGACAGTGGATCTTCAAACAGTGACTGGCAGTAGCATCTCCAAACTTCTGCTATTTTCTCCAATTCGCCGATCACTTTACCATTACAGTCTTCAATGGCCCAGGTTTTGGATGGTAACGTTTTTGTAATGAGACGAATTTTGTGATGCAGGTCACTGAGTTCATGCCTTCCTGCATGAGCTTCAATCTCCTCACAAATATGACGCAAGTAGGCGTTATGATCTTGTCTGCACAATTTCTGGATTTGGGCAGACATTTCGTTGAGAGCCCTGACAGTTGCGCCGGATGCTTTCAACCTGCGGCGTTCTTGGATAAGTGCAAAAGTGTTTTCAGTCATCCAATGCTTCAGTTTTCGCGCTGCAGGTGGTGGTCTGGATCCTGAGACGGCGAGTTCTATTATGTCCTTGGCTCTGCCCCATAGCGACTCAGGGGTTTCGTTGTTGAGATCTGCATCTGCCCATTTTGTCCAGTTGTGTTCCACAAGAGACTTGAACTTTGAAACATCTTCCACGTCCAGCTTTATTCGCTTTCGGTTGGGTCTGGCTGCTGTCAGTTTAAGCTTCAGTTTTAATATCAAAAGTTGATGGTCTGAACCGCAATTAGCCCCAGGTAGCGTATGAGCGTTTGTTATAGATGATCTCCATCGGGCTCGAATTAGGATGTAATCTATCTGGTTGCGATGTTTCCCGTCGGGTGATGTCCATGTGTATAACCGCCGAGGGTGATGTTGGTAGAGGCTATTTGCGATCACCAGATCATTTTCGGACGCAAATTGTATGAGCCGTTCGCCTCTCTCCTTACGTGTCCCAAGTCCAAACTGTCCAACGCCTGTGCTGAGCTGATGGGCATTTACTCCAATTTTGGCGTTGAAGTCACCCAAGATAATAAGTAGCTCTCTGTTGGCTATTTTAGCTATAGTAATTTCCAGATCAGAGTAAAATTTCTCTATGACCTCGTCGCTTGCTGTACTTGTGGGGGCGTATATTTGTATGAGGTTTAGATTAACAGGCGACGCCTTCAATTTAATGCTGATTAATCTGTCGCTAATTGGCTCATAACCCATCACACAGTTCCTTTGATGTGCAGGAATCAAAAAGGCTACCCCATTTTGGCTGTTGTGTTCATTGCCTGAAAAGTAGACAGCGTGGTTGTCACTTAAAAAGTGCCCATTGTTTTTCCAATGCGTCTCACTAATTCCACAGATGTTGATACTGGTTCTTCTGAGTTCTCTCTCAAGTATGGTCAATTTTCCGGGGCTGAGCAAGCCGCGTACGTTCCATGTTCCTATCTTCTGAATTTGCCGCAGCTTGATCGTGTTTCCAGTAGCAGAGTTTCCATGGAGGGCCTGGTCTCCCACTGCTCCATGGCCGGTAGCCAACTTTCCACCGTGCGCCCCGGACGCAGCACGGCGCCGGTTGCTAAGCGGTTCGCATGGCGATCGTCTTTTCTTTATACGTTCTTTCATAGTGACTGTCTTGGGAAATATAATGCAGTGGTTTCCCCTTGCCTTCTGCATCAGTTCTTTTTGGAGTTATTTAGACACCAAGGCTACTGACACCTCTTCTACCTGGTTTTCCAGGCAGGTGGGTGGATATCCCGCCACCAGCTCGGTCGTCATTGCCTCGTCGGTTATCTAGCAGGGAGTGCCGCGTGCAGGTGAGGTTGACAGTTGGGACTGACTAGATGTTATTGTCATTCTTCCCCTTACTCCCCTTAGTTAGTTTATACTAAACAGTTAGTATAAACTAACTAAAAAGGCGGAAATAAAAAAAAATTGTTAAAAATAAACAAAAATCCAGACTGCGTCAATATCTGCCATCTTTATTCAATTATACACGGTCTTGTATTTAACAAAAAAATGGTACGAAAAATCACAAGACCAAAGGGTATTTATTTATTTCCTGAATATATTTGCGAAGAATACTCTGGTTATTTCATTTAGAAATTTCATAACTTCATCGATTTTAAACTAAAGCCTGTTAATTAAGAAATTTATGAAATTGCACTTGTCTTACTGATATCAAATCTAGTTATAATATGATCAACCATACCCACCGGATGAAGATATTGTATTTCATAATACAACTTACACAAACGTGTCAAAGAGCCGACGTTATATTTTTTTCAACGGCCCCAGAGGTCTCAACTCACGGCGCCTTCTTTATTTTTCTATTTAGTAGGAAAATTGCTTTCGCCCGTGTTATTTTTAGTGAATTGATAGACGTGGAGTTTTTATTGAGAAATGTACTGGATTTATTTCTTTGAATGAACTGTTGTGGTTTTATATTGTTTTTTTTTATCGCCTGATAGTAAGCGATGCGACCACCCATAAACAGTAATAACACCATCCAGCACCTTGAGTTACAAAGTACTGTGTGGCATTCCATTGCGCTCTTGTGTCCTAGTTATCCGGTTTTATTAATTGTCAATTTCATTTATGCCTTTAAATACATAGAAGAATGTGTCACTGAACTAAATATAAAAAAAAAACATTTGATATATCGTTCTCTCCTGTTCCAAGGTTCCTCCGCACTAATTTAATCAAAATCTTTTCGCATTTATAATAGAAGGATATTTTTGTGTAAAGTCACTCACAAAGTAGCTTAAGAATACCCTGGGCATACACTTTTGAGTTAGAAAAAAAATCCTTAACAAAAATAAAAAATACACGGGATTTACTCCACGCAAAGAAAAAAAAAATCAAATAAACGTAACGTATAGGCAATTTATAGTTTTGAATTTGTTCAGTTATTTTGATAGCTGACTGTACTACCTATTGTTAGGTACAATTTATAACAGGATAATTAGATGTCCAAACACGTAGAGAACGCAAATGATCAGGATCTCGTTACTAGTCCGTTCCAGCCTGAATTGGTCTGAAGAGTGATTTACCGACATGAATGCGAGACGCTCAGCTCGTATTGACAAAGTCCAGACGCGGAGTTTAGGTGCACGATTCATTATAATTTGTGGTTCTGATTGGACTAGGTTTATCTTGATTATTCCCTCAATGAGACATTGAATGACAAATTAATAATAATCTATCTATAGTATAGTAAAGCAGAAGATCCCGATCTCCTGCTTTACTATCCCGATCCCGATAATTTACACACACACACACACACACACACTCACGCCTGTTATCCCCGAAGGGGTAGGCAGAGGCACAACTAGTGCGCCCTCTTTACGCCATTATTCCGTTCCATTATGTGATAGAGGGTGAGCCTATCGCCATATCGGGCACAAATTCCAGACTCCGGGCCGATACTGAATGGAAAAACTCAATATCACTTTGCCCGACCCGGGGATCGAACCCGAGACCTCAGCTTTGCAGACATACTGTAATACAACTACGCCACCGAGGCAGTCTAATAATCTACATTGAAAGAAAATATGTGATAAATAGAAAGAAATGTGATAAATTGAAATTTTGTTGTGTTGTAATTTGTAATGCACACATACTACCATATTTTGTTAGTACATATATTACTCAATTTTATAATATGTAGGTAGCACGAATTAAAGTTCTGTGGTAGGTAGTGATATTATTTCTTCATGAAACGATTTTATGAAAAACTAGTAGTGCTCGCGGCTCCGCCCGCGTGAAATAGTTTTTCCGGGACAAAAATATTTTCCCGGGATAAAAAGTAGCCTATAGCACTCAGGAGTTATATAGCTTCCTATTAGTGAAAGAATTTTCAAAATAGGTTCAGTAGTTCCTGAGATTAGCGCGTTCAAACAAACAAACAAATTCTTCAGCTTTATAATATTAGTATAGATTATAATAATCTTAATCTATATCTATATCTATATATATATATAAAAGAAAGTCGTGTTAGTTACACTATTTATAACTCAAGAACGGCTAAACCAATTTAGCTGAAAATTGGTGGGGAGGTAGCTTAGAACCAGGAGATGGACATAGGATACTTTTTATCACATTCGACCGCGTTCCCGTGTGACGTGACATAAAGCGTCAAAGTGAATCAGTGTAGCCAACTTAGGGGTTTTCCCCCCAAATTTAGGGGGAAACAATTGGTTAGGGATTTTAGGGGTTTTAAAAATTGGTTAAATGAAGACTCATTTGTTGGCAGGGAGGATTTTTTTTGCAAGTAAATTGCGCGAAAAATTTGAAAATTTAAGAATACTGTCTTAACCACCATATTAAACGTGTATGTCACTGAAATCCCCCTAAACGGCTGGACCGATTTTAATGAAATTTTTTGTGTCTTCGGGTGGATTCGAGAATAGTTTCGATTAACAATTGGATCCGGTAGGTGGCGCTCTACTCGGGTTCTAGGATTTCATTTTCTTTTTAGGGCAGGACAACGTCTGTCGGGGCCGCTAGTTTATAATAAAGTGGGCCCTCAATGGCTCCCTTATAATCCTCCACAATATCAAACCGATCGTCGCGTTGAAGTCTTTACTCTTACCAGTGGTGGCAATTAAAATTGTCAGGATACCATACCAGCCTTGTATTATATACTGCCCAATGCTGAGCACGGGCCACCTCTACAACTAAGAGGGTTAAGGCCTTAGTCCACCACGCTGGCCTAGTGCGGGTTGGCAGAATTCACATACCTTTGAAATTCAGAGAACTTCTGTGGTATGCAGTTTCCTCACGATGTTTTCCTTCACCGTTAAAGCCAACGATAATTCACAGAGAATACACACATATTTTTAAGAAAAGTCAGAGGTGTGTGCCCTTGGGTTTCGAACCTGCGGACGTTCATCTCTGCAGTCCGTTCCACTCCCAACTAGGCTATCGCCGTTTTCAGGATTATACATTATAGATTTTGTAGTTTAAATTTAGGACCCCTTTGGTATAATCTGAGTGCATTCCCCGCACGTAATCGATACGGGATGCTTGTTTGTCAGCATGGTTTATTGTAAACCATGCGTCATACCACATAACAATATTCGAGCTAATATTGGCAACTGCGTGCAGTCTGCGCCTTCGCTCGTCACACATGCCGTCATAAGTATGTTTCAGAAGCTTCCAAGATTAGTGGTTAGGTCCGTATAATGGGACAGACAGGTATTGTCTGATTATTGGTGTTATTTACGGCCAGTTTCTCACTTTTTTATAGGGGATGGCCAAGTTAGGTACCTACTGGTGGTAGGTCTACCGCCAAGCAGCAGTGTGCATACACTGTTTCGGTTTGAAGGAAATTGTAGCCAGTGTAACTGGACATAGAGACTTAACATCTTATGTCTCAGGATGGCGAGCGCAGTGGAATGCCACACAGTACTTTGTAACTCAAGGTGCTGGTTGGTGTTGCTACTGTGTATGGGTGGTCGTATTGTTTATCATCAGGCGATAGGCATGCTCGTCTCGTCATTCAATGTCGTATGACCCACAGCCCCTAATAGCCCCATAGATGGTAAGCGGAGAGAGGTCCAGATAGAATGTCGACTAACGATGATTATCGCTAGTCAGTGGACACTATGCCGGCCTGTGTGAACGGGATATACACAGACTGATGCCGGAACGTGACACACTTACTTGGGGATTATGGCGGGCTTTAACACCTTATGTATGGTGATCATTATCCGGACGGATCCAAAATATATCCTACCACCAGCAACGACTGATTGGGAACACTACATGAGAAAAGTCCCTTCTCTACCGGTACCGGATACTATATATGATCACCGGACACTGCTCATTAAACAAGTATTTACGTGTTTCAGGTATCACCGACAGCCCCTTCTGCAGAGGATGCCTGTTGGCTGAAGAAACTGCCTCCCACGTTATCCTGGAATACGAAGCAGTAGCTGCACAACGGTCTGAAATCCTCGACGCCCCGGGGTCACTCCGAGAAGCCTTTGAAGGAACCAGGAAGATCTTGCGCTTCTGGAAGGAGTTGAGCAGGCTAAACTGCTAGCTGGCACATCACGCACAACGGCCCGACTTTCTACGGGCTAAGTGCGGAAAAAGGAGCCCCACAACATGAGCATGAACGTGAGAAAAGTCACCATCTATACTGCGTGTGCAAAAAAAAAATAAAAAAAATACATTCAATATCTAAGCTACTATGGAGTTTTTGGATTTTTTAGCCAAACGATTAGTTTTATTATAAAAATTGGTTCATCATCATCATCAGCCACATGACGCCCACTGCTGAACATTGGCCTCCCCTAAATTTCCAGACGGACCTGACAAAAGCGGTCTGCATCTGGCGTGTTCCTGCACCTATATCAAATTCGTCTGTCCAATAGGTTAATTAGACAAATTTGTAGGGCACCGATTGTGACATTTTCAGCTTATGTTTAGTTCGAAAAACTTATAGCCTTTGATATTACAATTGTTGCACATTATGACAATACTTTATTCATCATAAATCAGGCTGTGTAGGATTTTAGGATGATCTCTTTAAATACGTCTACAGCTTTAATTTACCACTTTGCAATCACTAGTTACTCAGATAAAAGTGTATCAGGCTTAGTAATTAATTCCTAGTGATCAAGCAGACGTGACGAGCTACGACATCTGACAATAATACTGACATACTGACTTGATTCATGAGAAATGATGGCGGCTTGATTGAATTGTTAAACAGAATTCATAGATTGACATATGAATTGGTGGACCAACTAGAATGATAACGTAAGATGCAATTATGTCGGTAATGATACGTTTGGAGTAAATTATTCCTTCTTTTCAACTTTTAATGTCACGTTGTGGGACAGAATATGAACAGTGAAAAGTGGGTGCACTAGTTCGAGTTCTACCTACCCTTCCGGGGTTAAAAGTCGCATGTTTGTATGTAAGTAGAGACCTTTTACTGCCGATATAGTTAATGACATCCACGATGACGCGCTCTATTAATCACCCTAATCGCTTACAGTCCAAGTCTGCAGCTTTTGGCTTGTGTTTTACACACACACACACACACACACGCCTGTTATACCCGAAGGGGTAGACAGAGGTGCAACTAGTGCACCCACTTTTCGCCGTTATTCCATCCCATGATGTGATAGGGGGCGACCCTATCGCCATATCGGGCGCAAATTTCAGACTCCGGCTGAAACTGAATCGAAAAACTCAATATCACTTTGCCCGATCCGGGGATCGTACCCGAGACCTCAGCTTTGCAGTCATACAAATACGCCACCGAGGCAGTGTTTTAGTTCTATAAAATACACTTTGTACCTATGAGTGCACACACACTACGATGTATAATCAAAAGACTCTTAACTCGCAAAATCATCGCTCAAAAATTGCTAGCGCATCGTGGATGACATTAATATCAAAAATTCCCCATCGCTATGTTTAAGTTGATCGGGAAAACGGTCCGATCTGGATAAAGTTTGTTCGACACGCTTACAGGTGACTAGTTCCTCGAGATTGTTCCGATGAGAGCACTTGTGATAGTTTTTTGATCTCAGCACTAATTTCTGTAAACAATAATTGCTACACTGCTCGTGACTTACCTCAGACCAGCCCCCTTATTCTCTATGACACGCGTTATTTTCACCGTTCGTAACAAGCGCGTAACGTAACTCGTTGCGTTTATCACTATGGAAATTGGCATACAAAATACCATTTTACGCACATTACACGAAGTGAACGTGACGCGGCCGCGTTACGAGTTAACAATGTCATAGAGAATCATGCCTCTTCCAAGAAGATTAATGACAGCTATACGTAGTTACTTCCAATGGCACTACTTAAATAACTGACAGTTTCTTCACTGAAAGTAAAAGTCAAAATTACGGTTACTTTTGTATACATTGTGATGTAATATGTCTCAAAGCTATCATGGCGCTTACATTAATTTGAATTTTAATTTTTCTCAAATCTAAACTGACTAAAACTCAAACTCAAACTCAAATCATTTATTATGTAATTAGGCCCCTAGGGGCACTTTTACACGTCATTTTTAACAATGTTTTTTTTTTTTAACTATATGATTCTCCCAGTGCTTCGGAAAAGCCCACTGACCTGAGAAGAAGCACCAAGAAACTCAGCGTGGTTATTTTTTTTCATCTTGTTTTTTTTTTAACACATATTTAAATACAAATGTCATTTAACAATATAAATTCATATTATGGAACATGTGTGAATGCGAGCAACCTAATCCCAAGCATTTGTATCTTCCAAATAATCTCCTATAGTGTAATATAGCCTTTTTTGTAAAGTCGTTCTTTGACAGTTGTTTTAAATTTTTTTATTGGAAGATTAACAATATGCATTGGAAGTTTATTGAAGAAGCGTACGCATTGACCAACAAAAGAATTGCTTATTTTGTGGAGACGAGTAGCATGTACATGAACTTTATTGACTGTGTTGACTCTCCTTTTCCAGTCCTTTTATCATTTTATTGTAATTTTAATGATGCCAAATTTGTATTCTCACGCGCGTATATAAGTACACGCACCGATTTTTTTTTGGTTGTAAAGGAGTTTCCTTTGGTTTTTATTTAGTAGAATACCTACCCTCAATGTAACACAGTTGTAAACAATTATAGAGGTTAGTGCGGACGGGGCCGGCATAACAACGCGCCGCGGCACCGCCTGTAACTGAGCCGTGGTTAAAATTCAATCCGAGCCGTGAAACCTGTGCGACCGAGGGCTATCTAGAGGCGCGGGTGAACAGTGTTTTAATATTAATTTTGTAGAAAGTAGGCTGTAGTGAAAACGTTGGTGTTTTGGAATTGATATAATAAATGTAGGAAATTGTGAAAAAGTAGAAAACGTTTTGGTCGTTTATTAACAGGTTTTTTTTCATTATAAGAACAAATACCGTTATTTCCTTGTATTTTAATGACTTGTGGTTTCGCTCGCCTGTATACAGGGCGCAATTGAATTCATGGGCATTCTTTGAGCTTAAGACATTATTAATGATACTCTACCAAATGGGACTAAAATAACACAAATCAAGATTATGAATAGTGTAATATGAAAAACCCAGAAATGGCTTAAAGCCTATTGCAATAGATTATTTGCTACTGTAAATAAATATACTAGAAAAAAACAATCAAAACACTTAATAAGCGCCAATAAATCTTTAAATATCTAAGTCGAGAAGCATTTTGTGCTGTTTCGTGCCGCGCGGGAAAAAGTCGTCTGTAAAAATAACAGGGCTCTATTCACATTTTAGATGACAATCTGTCAATGTCTGCATCATCCACAATGCGGATGGCCCGCCGCTGCAATCCATCCAAGGCATCGAGCAAGTATTGGGCGGAACCGTCCCAGAGGTGCGAACAGTATTCCATACCCGGCCGTACCTGTGCTTTATACAAGCGGAAGATTTGACCGGGCGTGAAGAACCGACGCACCTTGTTCAGGATTCCAACCCTGCGAGATGTGGCAGATATAACGCCTTCGATGTGATTCCTTGGATTCAGATCACAGCGGATATCCATACCAAGGATATTCAGGTCATTCCGCATTAAGAGTGGAACACCCTGAAGATTGGGGAGAGGAGAAAACGGGGATCTTTTGCACGTGAACGCACACACCTGCGTTTTCTTGGCATTGAACTCTTATCCTGAGACATAAGATGTTAAGTCTCATTATGTCCTGTAGTTACACTGGCTTCAAGGTCCTTCAAACCGAAACACAGCAGTGCATGCACACTGATGCTTGGCGGTTGAAATAGGCATTGCGGTGGTACTCACCCAGACGGACTCTTACATATGAGAGTCCTACCACCAGTAATAATCATCGCAAACAATAATCGTTTTTTGAGTATCTGTCAAAGTCATATACGTCAACGCAGCTGAGAATTGCGTCGCTATTGCGAATGTTCCGGCGGAGTAACTTTTTTACCAATAATTGTTTACAATTTTTGATAGCAATTATTCATCCGTATAAATGGGATTTAATAGGATTACTGGAATATCGTTTTATTATCGTTCCTCATAATAACTGTCGCAGCATATTCATCAATATTCCAGAGGCAGTTTATGCAAAACATGAACATAGTTGGGCGGCGGTCAAACTTTCCGCCTCCCCAACGTGACCATTCTATTTAGAATAAAACCCTTCAAGTCGACACTCAAGCGTCCTTATACCTTATTGTGCCTTTTAGTTTCTATACAAGGCATTTTTAATGATCAAGGAAAGGTATTTCTTAAATTCTATGTAGGTAATGTAAGGATCTAAATGTATGAAAATCACGATTGTTCTACACGTAGGATATCTGATACACAATCCGAAATTTTACGAAAAAACTTTGACGTGCAAAATGCTCTAATCATAATTATAAAACTCATTTTGGTCTAAACAGACTATGAGAAAGTTACTCTTAGTTGAGTTCCGTACAAAAGTGACAATGAGACTAAATCCAGAATGACACGGTGCAATAATCGTACGCTATTATTGCTAGCAATAATTGATATTGGATTATTGCATCATACAGTTCACTCGCGAGCTTTTTTTTTTAATAAGAATCGTATAAGTATTAATAATTTTTATGTTCTTTCAGTAATCGCAAATGCCTAAGATAATTGCCCCATCTAAAGTAAGTGATTATATTTACGAATATTCTAAGTTTAAACTACAAAATCTGTGCAAAAACGGTCCAAAAAAATATTAAATCAGCGCAGAGCCGTGCGACCGGTGTACAAACTCATTTGATAATTTCTTTGTTCGAAACGCAAACTCTTTGTTCGAACGTAGCCGAGTGTGCAAGCGCCTCGTACGTTTGAATATAAATTAAAATTTTATCCAAAAAGTCCGTGATGAATGTATGAGATTTGTTTTCAAAACCAATCTTGCATTTAGCCCGGTAAAACTTCATTTTTATTAAATTGCGTCAAACGAAACGTAAAACGAAAACATTCTTTTAATTTCAGTGTTATTAGAAATTTCATTAAATTAAGTACCAGTTGTTTTTTTATGGCATAGAATGACGAGACGAGTATGCCGTTCGCCTGATGGTAAGCGATACGACCACCCATAAACAGTAGAAACACCATCCAGCACTTTGAGTTACAAAGTACTGTGTGGCATTCCACTGCGCTCGTCATCCTGAGACATAAGAGGTTAAGTCTCATTATGTCCTGTACTTAGGTAAATTGGCTACAATGTCCTTTAAATTGAAACACAACAGTGCATGCACACTGCTCCTTGGCGGTAGAAATAGATACTGCGGTGGTACCCACCCAGACGGAGTCTTACATATGAGAGTCCTACCACCAGTATTTGCTCGCGGGTTCGCCCGTGTGAAGAGTCTTTACCACTACAAATGTCCATAAAACACAGTACGACGTTAGCACTTCGTCATCTACTGAAATAATCAGATTAAAATACACATTTACAGCCTCGGTGGCGTAGTTGTACGACAGCATAGCTGTGGTCTCGGGTTCGATACCCGGGTCGGGCACTGATATTGGGTTTTTCTCTTTAGTATCAGGCCGGAGTCTGGAATCTGTGCCTGATATGGCGATAGGCTCGCCCCCTATCATAACATGGGACGGAATACGCATGGCGAAAGTGGGTGCACTAGTTGCAGTAGCGCCTCTGCCTACCCCTTCGGGGATAATAAGCGTGAGTGTGTGTGTAAAATATACGTTATTTCCCATGGGGGCAAATTACCGGGATAAAAAGTAGCCTATGTGTTAATCCAGGACATGATCTACCCGTGTGCTAAATTTCAACCAAATCCGTTCAGGAGTTTCTGCGTTTACTTCTAACAATCATACAAACATGCGAGTTTCACAAACTTTCGCATTTTTAATATTAGTAGGATAAGAAGAGTAAGATAAGAAATAATCTTTTGGGTATATTTGAAAAGGTTTATTCGATAAGTTTGTGCATGTTGATTAAGGTATAATCAGGGTCTTTTTGACATTAAGTTACTAAATGAAACAACTTACTTGTCTCCTTGAAATTATAACACGTTCTATTAAGTTATTTTAACCATAGATATTAAATAAAAAGTGTGAGTTTCGAATAAAATAAATATCAACAAAAAGTAACTAAGTTTGCACGCTAAATTACTACTCTTACTCTAACATTCGTACATGTCAGTCAATAAAACACTCACGCACACGTCATATTCGTATTCAACTCTAAAATGTTAAAGAAATCGGGAAAGTAAAATTGAGAGCTTTGGTGAAAATATTTGTTTTTCATGGATGATTTTTGGCATAATGTTAACAGAGGCCATGACGAGTACGTGATTTAATTTATTAATACAATGTCAAAATAACCTTGTATAAATAGGAAAGCCTAGGAAGCGAAATATTTTTTAGATATAAATATCGTACATACCGTAATTAACAGATGAGATGTATGCTTATCGAGTCCTGAGATAAAAGTGCTGAAAACGCAGATTTTTCTTCTAAATTATGTATAGGACAAAGGAAAGTAATAAATAAGTAGCTCGGTTACAATTACTCGGCAACTATTCAGCAATAAATAATTCATTTGTTTGTAATAAAAACTTGAATATAAACGAATGTTAGAAATGTAAGAAAAAAAGTGAAATATTGCTAAAGTTGGGGCGAATTGACGGCTAGGGTCGTCGCACACATTCAGAATAATATTCGAGATATATGTAGCTGTATTGTAATAGAAACTTACTAGTAAATAAATAATATATATTGGACTTACATTAAATAAAATTGTATACATATTTTTTATAACTACTTATTATATACATATCAAACAAATTTGTCGTGAAAAAATCTCTGAAGTAGTTTTATTTAAATGTCAAACATTCGCGTAAACATAATAAATCATTATAATTACTTATGTTTACTGTAATATAATATTAATTTATGGTAATAATTTTAACTGTTTTATCTTATACAAGGTTGATTAAACGGTGAGGCTTTATTTCTAACTACATATGTAATGTACCATATACAAGCTCTACACCAAATTTCAGTTCAATAGGAGGAATAGTTTAGCCACAGTATAGATTTTTCTTCTTTGCAAAACTACATCGGGATGTATATCTGCCCTAACAGCTGACCGAGAGTCTAAACATAGTTATCTAAGGTCATGTAAGGTGCGTGACCTTAAATATCAACAAAATTAGGAGACGTTGCCCCTCTATCAGCCAATAATCACGTCAAAGTGAGTCTTAATCTTATTACAATAAGAACGAGAACACAATAACATTACATCATAACTTTGTAACATAAACAAAGAAGCGATTAATAAATAGACCTGGGTCATTCCAATCTTCAAAAATTCAAAGAACTGTTTAAGTTTTTTTTAGTGTGTCGCCGTAATTGCTCCGGGACATGAGACGCCTTGCGAAAGCGCCTGAGCCGCTTCCTAGGTACAATCTTATTATTGCTTACGCGCCATTTTGAGAATATCCAAATATTGCTTTTTGTTGATGTGATAGGACACTAATGTAAATGTATTAAAAAGTGATAGTGTTTATTTATTTCTTTGTGTGATACGAGCACCGATCTTTTGTATGTTTGTGTTTGGTTTCTGTAACTTTGTGACAGCGAAAATTTTTAAATTTGTACTTGAGACCCACCCGCTTATGCGCCGAGCTACCTATCTATTTGTATTTGCCGGTCGGCTCATCGGCGACATGAAAGACAACAGAATGCGACGTTGCCGTTTTGTCACGCAGATGACCGCAGGTTAGTGTAAATATTTATAAATGGTGTTTGCGTATTAAATTGATAGAACTTGTTAGATAAAAGTGATTTTCTATTTCTATCTTTATCGAGTTTTTGACCGTTTCGAATTATTTCCGAGCCGATATGGAGTACTCTGTCCATTTTAATGCCCCTGGATCATAGCAACCTTGTATACTAATTATACACAAATTGTCGGAAAAACATTAAAATCTTAATAAAATTCTAACATCAAGTTTCGTGTTTACAAGCTTACAGCCTAATAAAAATTTAAATAACCCGAAATCTCCTTTCGTTCTTATTTCTCGTCTAACTACACATCCCTAATTCGCGATGAAAACTGCGAACTATAAAGTAACATTTATCAGAAAACATCGGTGTCTCTGGGGCAGAACAAGCCGCCTCGACGGGCACAACACTCTTACTCACTCTCGGAGCTAGATCAGTTACAATTGCTTTAATTTTTTTTAAACATAGTATTATATGACTATTTAGAAATTTACTGCCTCGGTGGCGTAGTTGTATTACAGTACGACTGCAAAGCTGGGGTCTCGGGTTCGATCCCCGGGTCGGGCAAAGTGATATTGAGTTTTTCTATTCAGTATCAGCCCGGAGTCTGGAATTTGTGCCCGATATGGCGATGGGCTCGCCCCCTATCACATCATGGGACGGAATAACGGCGAAAAGTGGGTGCACTAGTTGCGCCTCTGCCTACCCCTTCGGGGATAACAGGCGTGGGTGTGTGTGTGTGTGTATTTAGAAATTTAGCGTCAAGGACATCTGGTTTTATTCTATACTAGCTTTTACTCGCGTCTTCACTCGAAAAATTTTTTCCGGGATAGACAGTAGCCTATATCCTTTCCAGGATATCACACTATCTGCATATTAATATTTTACCGAAATCGGTTCAGTGGTTCAGCTGTGAAAGCGCAACCGACAGACAGATATACAGACAGACAGGCAGAGTTTTTTTCGCATTTATATGTACGTATGTGGGACTTGAAAGAGTATTTTGTGCTTTTAAGATGGTCATGCGGGCTACCGTCGGGAAAATTTAATAGTAAATTGATAGATGGCAAAATAAATCGAATCACTGAATTACCTGATCCGTATTATGGCAGTATTTTTTTAAATTTAACAGCCGTAATATAGATATAACCAATCACTACATAGTATAAAGAAGAGTCGCTTCCCGCTATCTGTCCCTATGTATGCTTAGATCTTTAAAACTACGCAACAGATTTTGATGCGGCTGTTTTTAATAGATAGAGTGATTCAAGAGGAAGGTTTATATGTATAATTTATCCTGGGGAAATATAAAGCGGGACTTTTATCCCGGAAAAACTCATTCACGCGGGCGAAGCCGAGAGCAGAAGTCTAGTAGACTTACAATTTAAGTAACAACCAAAATTTCATTAAGTATTCTTTTAACAATAAGGTAGTGTAACCGAATAAAGGCCAGTCCCTAACATGGCCTACCGTCCATGTGTTCGGTATTGGAACGAAGTTCCTTATCGCGCGTTGTGAAGGGGGGTTAGACGGAAAAAAATCTTACGAAAAGTTGTCACGACACTTTTATACTTGCCCTGTGAAACCAGTCAGTAACAATAAAGAACTGGCCGTAAAAGTGACATTCGAAATTTAAATAAAAAAAGACAATTTAAATTTTAGAGTATTTTTTTTTCGTTAGTTGTATGTTAATTTTAATGTCAATGCTTGCTTAGGTGATGATCGTGATTCGATGACATATCTATTGTGTAGGTAGAAGTAAATGTTTTAATTGATGTGGTAACGTTTTAATGAAATATACAATTATTATTATAACTTAAAAGAAATAAAATTTTATTACAATATCTTCACTAATTAATCGAAAACAACTTCGTTCCATCCGGGTGTCCCCTGACACCTCTCAAGTTTTTTTTTGTATTTTGGAAAAACATAGATACTACGATTTTTTGCCAGTTCTTTAATTATAATTAAATCGTAAAACATGTAGTGATGTATTGCAAATAAAAAAAAGGTTTTTCTTTATATTTCACAATGAAACGAAGGTGAAGACATTACAAATAAGCGGGCTTTCAAAGATTCCGTTAACTTATAATGTTATTTGGATTTCCTAAAAAAGTTTTTTAGCTGTATACAAGGTTGCTATGATCCAGGGGCATTAAAATGGACAGAGTACTCCATATCGGCTCGGAAATAATTCGAAACGGTCAAAAACTCGATAAAGATAAAAATAGAAAATCACTTTTATCTAACAAGTTCTATCAATTTAATACGCAAACACCATTTATAAATATTTACACTAACTTGCGGTCATCTGCGTGACAAAACGGCAACGTCGCATTCTGTTGTCTTTCATGTCGCCGATGAGCCGACCGGCAAATACAAATAGATAGGTAGCTCGGCGCATAAGCGGGTGGGTCTCAAGTACAAATTTAAAAATTTTCGCTGTCACAAAGTTACAGAAACCAAACACAAACATACAAAAGATCGGTGCTCGTATCACACAAAGAAATAAATAAACACTATCACTTTTTAATACATTTACATTAGTGTCCTATCACATAAACAAAAAGCAATATTTGGATATTCTCAAAATGGCGCGTAAGCAATAATAACAGTGTACCTAGGAAGCGGCTCAGGCGCTTTCCCTAGGCGTCTCATGTCCCGGAGCAATTACGGCGACACACTAAAAAAAACTAAAACAGTTCTTGGAATTTTTGAAGATTGGAATAACCCAGGTCTATTTATTAATCGCTTCTTTGTTTATGTTACAAAGTTATGATGTAATGTTATTGTGTTCTCGTTCTTATTGTAATAACCTTAAGACTCATTTTGACGTGATTATTGGCTGATAGAGGGGCAACGTCTCCTAATTTTGTTGATATTTAAGGTCACGCACCTTACATGACCTTAGATAACTATGTTTAGACTCTCGGTCAGCTGTTAGGGCAGATATACATCCCGATGTAGTTTTGCAAACACGAAAAATCTATACTGTGGCTAAACTATTCCTCCTATTGAACTGAAATTTGGTGTAGAGCTTGTATATGGTACATTACATATGTAGTTATAAATAAAGCCTCACCGTTTAATCAACCTTGTATACACTGGTTCCCAAACTAGGATGCCTACAGAACTATTTTTTAAGTGTATAATTAGTAAAATAACATACTGAGTATTATTCAACTACAAAAATATTAAAGATATTTTTTGATTAATGTCTATATAACGGACATCCAAAGATGTCAGTCTCCTAGACAAACAGCTCAAAGCTTTCGCAAGTAACAAATTGGTTGAAATACTTACACATGCTCCTTTCGCCCGTACGTTTCGAGAGTTTTATACTTTCTTGTTGAGATGTAACTAAGAATTTGTCCCACATTTGATTGAACACTTTTTAAATATTGTCTTGAGGATTTTGACGTGTGTCGTTTGTCGTATGGCATAGTTGTTTAGACACATCATTCAAGACTAGCTACCTACGTACTTTACTTTTTTATTTTCATTTATATTTCTCCTAATAATAATTACGTGGCAATCTTATTATGCGGCAAGCTGAGGACAGGGCGCTATGGCGCTCATTAGGGGAGGCCTATGTCCAGCAGTGGACTGATAAAGGCTTATGATGATGATGATGATGATGAATCTTATTATTTATTTATTTAATTAGAACGGATAGACCAATTACACTAATTAAGTTAATAACACGAACATATACCTAACTACAGTAAAAAATTAAACAAATCATTAAAGTACTAATAACTACATCAAATCATCTATCATAAGTTTATTTCACAATAGTGCAAACATTCATACTGGATCACGTTCCAATCAGCGGAAAAAAACATCAAAATGTGGTGCGCTATCAAGAAGAGAATTAAGAGCGTTGAGAGTCTGTGGAATAGGTGATCTTGAACGTGCTACAGTACGGCACTGCGGGACAGCAAACAGCTTGTGCGTCCTACTACGACAGTAATTGTTGGGTACAAAGAGCCTACACAGCTCATTATTCAGATCGGGAGCGTCTATTAACCCTCTCAGTATTTTACACATGGTTGTCAATTGGTCATACCATCTCCTGACCTCCAGGGAGTTGTATCCAGGACATCCCAATAGAAATTTCGATGGGTACATGTATGGATAGTTTGCATATATCCGCTTATATAGATACCTTAAAAAGGCTTTTTGGACCTTCTCCAGCAAGAGTGCATAAGTACTCTCGTAGGGATGCCAGACACACGCACTTGCCTCAATTTTGCTGCGAACCAATGCAGAAAAGATGATTTTAATCACACTAATATTATGAAAATCACGCGAATTACGAAGAACGAAACCCAAGCGTCGATAACATTCTTGTGCCAAAGTTACGATATGGTCTTGAATGGTTATTATAGAGATAGATAATATAGATTATAACAGAAATAGATAATATAGATCATAATAGAGATTGTATGCAAACGAAATCTGGTAACTGGTTGCCGCCATTTTGCGTCATGTATTGTATTGTAGATACCTACTTATAACAAGTTGTCAGCGTTTACGCGGTGCCATAATATATTCTTTATTGTTTCCCGGAAAATTAAAATAAGAGTAATCTAAGTTCCCTAGAGAAAAGACAACCGTCTTGATGCCTTGACAACGTTAATTCATTTACCTACTGAAGTGTAACTAAATACGCGAGAAAAAAATATTTGCTTACATTTCAGCATCATCAACCACATGAAGTATACTGCTGATAGGCCTCTCCTTAAGATTTCCATACGGACCTGTCAAAAGCGACCTGCATCCAGCGTGTTCCTGCGACCTTTATCAAGTCGTCTGCTATATTTATCTTCTCATAATTCACGTCTTAAATTTCCAAGAAGCTAAACTAGAATAATACAAACACAGTGAGTGTTGTGTACTCACACCTTTCATCCCCGAAGGGGTAGGCACAGGTGCAAATAATACATTCACTTTTCGTCGTGCGTATTCCGTCCCATGATGTGATAGGGGGCGAGCCTATCGCCATATCGGGCACAAATTCCAGACTCCGGGCTGATACTGAATAGAAAAATCCTATATCACTTTGCCCGACCCGGGGATCAAACCCGAGACCTCAGCATTACAGTCGTATCGTAATACAACGCCACCGAGGCACTAAAATAATACCTAATGTAAATATAAATACTCTATGTAAATATAGCGAGTGATTTTTCCCTAGCTCGGAGGAGACTGGCTCCTCACAGTCGAGCACTGAACGAGCACAGTTGATTTAGTCAACGTTCCACGTCCTACTAATTTCGCCGCGTCTCCTCTGCCCTGCCAGAGATGAATAAAATCGTTTATTGGATGCGATAGTTTTTTTCATCTTATATATTTTCCATTTTATAGGATTTCGGTTTAGAAGGCCTTGAATTAGTATGAAAGCTTAAAGAAAATTATACTTCTTATAGGAGTAAACAATTAAAAAAAAGTCTGGTTTGAAAAAGTACTTCTTGCAGAGGGAGTATTGAAAGAGAAATTGATATAATATGTAAATTTCGGATCGCAATAGTGTAGTTGACTACTTTTTTTAAACACATTTATCAAAAACGTATGCCTGTATATAAAGTAAAAAGAATTTTAAAATTTGGTGCAGTAATAATTGTGTGATAAAAGTAAAAATAGTATAAAAGTGTTATAAAGCTTTGAAATTTGATGGAAAGAGTAGTTGTCAAATTTCAGTAATATCAGATTGTGACATCACCAAGTGTCACGCTGCCTGCGTGCGAAAGAGATAGCGCGATATCCCCACCAAGCCACCACTTTTGCTCGCAACAATATTTCAAATTTGAATGACTGCATTATTTTTTAACCATTTTTGATGCTGATTTCATAGAAGAATTTCTTTTTCGTATTATTATCTGTTACATATGAAATACTGTACAAATTCAAACATAGAAAACTATTACCTATTACACCGATGTGAAGTTTTCTATTAGACTTATTAGACTGTTCCTGTGTTATACTCGACTACGATAACTTCAGACAAAAAAATAAACTAAATAATAAGAATGGTAACAAGGACACCAACAAATCCTATCCTACGCGAACATGTTATTGTAAATAGATTTTTACGAATTAAAAATAACCGCATCTAACATTTCGTAGGTTACAGCCGCCGCGCTTTCCTCGGCCCGACTGATTGCCTTCGTCTCGAAAATTTATCAAATAAATATTGAATCGTTTCATTTGCTCCATTTTGCGGCAAAACTGTCACAACTTCAAAATTTTGTGTCTGCAGACATCCTTTTATGGGGGACAGAGGCGCGTCGGCACACTCCGATGGCGTGACGTTTCCGCCACGATTATAATTAGGGTCTTTGCACACGACAGGCTCTAAACGAGCTGACGACGCGCGTTTTTAATGAGCGCATCATCAGCACATATTAGGAGATTGTACGTGTTTGTATCGGCACAAACGCAAGTGGAATGCGCTTAGCACAGCCGAAGCAGCGAGGAAAGGGGTGTCAAGACGGGGAATAAGCGCTCGCTTACGGCGCGTACGAATCAACGTATCTGCGCGTTTATACCGACACGAACGTTCGTGTGCAAATGTCCCAACTTGCCGACTGCCTTACGTTTGCTGAGTGTCTTAATCGCGTTGGAGGTGCGTCATCAACTCGTTTAATAAACGTTGTGTGGAAAGACCCTAAGTGTAAATGAAAATCCAGGTGTAGGTACTTTACGATACGTGCGATATCTACGAACATTGTCGTTACTTTTAATTTTTGTGTATACAAAGGTGTACACATATATATCCGCACAACCCTAAGATTGACTGGCAGAGAATGCCTTTGGCATTCAGTCATACATTTGTGTGTAAAGTGTATAAATAAACAAATATACACTGTCTGCATTTCACAGTATACAGCATGCTTGGAAACAGTGTTTGGATGATAACTCTGAGATCGGGTGGTAACTACAATATACAAAGGTATAAATCGCAATTGCCAATAAAAATGTCTACGACTATTTGACATAGTGTATTGTGATTTCCAGAGAGTTCTATATGCAAACTGATCTTCGTTTACATAGGATCCTCCGTTTGCTTTTTCCGCTTGTCCAGGCTTTAATCCCGGGTGATTGTTATTGATATATTGAGTTTACGGTTTTATTACGATGCTTATATGTCGCACTCTAAATAAAACAATGACCTAATCCGAAATCATTGACTTGTGGGAATCGTCACAAATACATTTTTTTAAGTTGGTCGGGGAACAAACATAACTTCAAACAATTTTGGCCCTATTCCAAATGTTGAAAAGACGCATTTTTTTCTTAGTCGATGCAGCTTGCCCTTTAGGGTCCATATTTTGCTAAAATTCATCTAGCCAAAATTTCGGATGTTTTATATATATTTAGATAACGACCACCATAAACAAGGTGGCCTCCATAAGTGTCTCGTGTACTGGGATCAGACTGTGCGTATTCGGTTCAAGCAACCCAGCATAATTGTAACAATTGGCGAGAGATAATCTTCTTTAGTCAATAAATACTCTATCAAGAAGCCACTTCATCATCAGGTGCAGTTGATTCTATTTTTCGTGCCCGTAAAAAACCCCATGACACTCTATCAATAAATCCTTCGAGTGTGAACGAAGCTATAGGAACTGGCGCCATGGAGTAAATAAACCTTGGCTCAGTCGTCTATAACGAAATTATATTCTACGACTATCTACAACAGAGACAATATACGGGGTATAACAACAGTTATAAGAAGTGAAAGACAACAGGAACTATTGAAGTATTTAATTGTTCAAAGATTTTTACGAGCTATAAACAACATTGTTAAGATCTATAAAGATGTATACATTTGTATACATCTTTATAGTTCATATTTATAGCTATTTAGCTAACAGCTTTTTAAAGGTCAGTGTGTCTTTATGAATTATCAAAAAAAATATTTAGAAGGAAAAGATCGTGAGAAAATTTACATAGCAGTACTTATACGGAAAAATGCAGAAAAGGATATCGATATAGGTTTTACTAAGAAATACCTATGTTAAGCGAAATTGTAAAAAAACAAAAACAATGCAATGCTCTTTGATTTTTTCTTGAATTAGCTTCACACAGTTACTAACCTATAACAATGTTGGTAACGGATATGAGAATTCTCACAACGATATCCGAAAACTAACTAAAATTGGATTTCTTTGCATGGAGCTCGCAATCTCTTTAATCCTGTAAAAATTCTAAGAAAAGTTCCTGATTCTCTCTAGAATCTTCCAGCTGTAACGTAGCAATAAAGCGCTGGAGTTTAATTTAATTGTAGCGTAGTTGTTAAAACACTTGCAAGATTATGGTGCACGAACGAATAAAGCGGTCCACCGCTTTTTTAAGGTTTTAACGAAGCCGGTTGGTTTGTAGTTGTCCATGTGTATCGACTTTGGATTATCTAATTATTGTAGTCGACAAAAGATTTAATCTCTTCCACGATAGGACGATTCAATTTAAGTTCTGAACAATTTAGCAATTTATTTTCTACGAACATGTCTTTTGAGTCATCATTGTTAGGTGTTAGCTCATTCCGAAAATTTCTCAAGGATTACCTACAGGGGAGCCGAACCGTGCTTGTTATGGCTTTTTATATGTAAGTAAATGCACACACACTCAGGCATTTTGTCCCCGAAGGGGTAGGCAGAGGCGCAACTAGTGCACCCACTTTTCGCCGTGCGTATTCCGTCCCATGATGTGATAGGGGGCGAGCCTATCGCCATATCGGGCACTGTATGTCTGCAAATATATTATGAAATCACCAGCAAATCATGTATCTTTCCCTGTTTTATATATTTGTAAAAAAATAATAATATTATGGCACTATCCGCCCCATAAACTTCAAAACATCCTACCGATCCGTGCTTTTGTCACTGAGTAAAATAAAGGCAAACTAAAGAACATTCCTCCATATTTATTAGTAAGGATTACAAAAAAATGTATGTATTATATCAGGAACCGCCTCGCCAGCAAACTATTGACTTTATAATCGCTTACATAATAATATCATCCCTGTATTATGTATTGTTCCACTGCACGCGCTTCCTTCACTACTGCGGTTTTAGGTTTTAGTTCCCGCTGTCCTAGTGCCGTTTGGCAGCCTTCGCATAGCTAATTTTAAATTTTTTATAGAGAATTTCTCGTTTTTTTTTTGGTATGCCAAAGTAGGGTATACATAAGGTTAGAGCCTCAGTCCAATATTCGCTCAGAGGAAGCAATGTCGAGTGTCGACATTGAACTGTAAAAACAATGAAACCAACATAACCGAATGTAATTTTAGCTACCATTGCCGACGACCTATCAGGACCATATTATAATTTCTGGTTGAAAATACACCAAAATACAAATGCAAAATAGGTCGAAATGAATGAATTTTAATTATAAAACTAACTTAGTGTAAGCCCTATTGTAACTAACATTATGAGTCTTAGTACTTGAAAATAAAATTGTATTATTATAACCGTCCCATTCACGTAGTTATGGTAGCCATAACGCGTTTTAGCCCGCGAAAAAGGTATACAAGTTTTCTCACGATGTTTTTTTTGACAGAAAGCAAGCGATAATCCACAAAGAATAAACATAATTTATTATTTCATAAACCCTATCAGTTATAGAGGAGGCCCGTGCTTAGCAATGGGCAGTATATAATACAGGGCTGGTATAGTACACATAATTTAAAAAGTCAGAGGCGCGTTTTAATGTTTTAGTACAGCAATAAATAAAATAGCCGGTGCAAGTGGAGAGACACCCCAGTAAACTTGTTTACACGGCCGATCGCTCGTTTGTTTCGCGTTACCTATTTTGGTTCGCGTCGCATACCCTTTAACGGCCTCTATTTCACGCCCCTCGACGGATGCTAAGGGTGCGGAAACGAGATTTCAATTTGGGCTACTGAGTTTAGCGAAAGTTGAAATTCAGGTGAATTTATTTATAAAAGTTTTTCGGTTGGAGTGTGCCTCGGTGTCGTAGCTATATTGTCGTATCTATTTTATATATATATTGCCGAGGTCTCCGATTCGATCCCTAGGTCGGGAAAAGTGATTTGGGTTTTTTTTAATGGAGTATGGAAATTGTGCTCGATATGGCGATAGGCTCGCCCTATTACAAAATGAGATGGAATACGCACGGCGAAAAGTGGGTAGGTACGAAAACGTCTCTGCCTACTCCTTCGGGGATAAAGGGCGAGAGTGTGTGTGTGTGTGTGTGTGTGCAACTGGCAAATATTTATATTTGTGAGATAGATTGAATGCCACTTTTGTTAATTCATAGGCATGACATCGGATCGGACTACCTGATGAAATCAGTCAAGCCAAGATAGGTGTGAGGACAACGAACAATCAAACATTGGATGGTAGGCAATATTTGTTTATGAACTCCTACAGTGCTAGATGAATCGTTTTTACCACACCTTTAATTGCAGTAAATAATTTGTTATTATCCATGAGACTACAACAATTTTTGTGAGAATGTGGAGTGCGGTGGAATCCTCGAAACTGCTTCTTCCTCCTGCCGTTACTCCTGCACAATATGGAGACAGCGTAACACACGTTTTAAAGCACGTTGTAGAAAATTTTGACATAGTTTTATACTAATTTATTCCTGTCCATGGATACAAGTCCTTCAGATGCATACTTGGTTGTTTTTTTGAGTCTCGGTAGTATGTCGCAGTAAAGCAGTGGCTACCTTACCAAGACTTTATCGAGGAGTTTTGGTGGCAAAAAAAAAATACCTGATTAGGACAGTTTTTTCTATTCACTTCATTTGAGCTCTTTAATAGAACTATATTGGAAATACCATACCATAGCATACCAGCCCTGTATTATATACTGCCCACTGAGGAGCACGGGCCTCCTCTACAACTTAGAGAGTTTAGGCCTTAGAAAATTAAGGTTTAATTGGATAATGTACCACCATAATTATGCCATATAACACTTAGCATCACCAAAATCTATATATATAAAAGAAAGTGGTGTTAGTTACACCACTTATAACTCAAGAATGGCTGAACGGATTTACCTGAAAATTGGTGGAGAGGTAGCTTAGAACCAGGAGACGGACATAGGATACTTTTTATCCCGGGAAAAAAACTGCCTCGGTGGCGTAGTGGTATTGCGTACGCATTACGAGTACGATTTGCGCGCTGAGGTCCTGGGTTCGAATCCCGGGTCGAGCCAAAAAAATTGTGACTGGGTTTTTCCATCTTAAAATTTACTCAGTCGCAGCTCGGAGTCAGGAAGTTGGCGGTGTGATACCCCCGTGCCTCGGAAAGCACGTAAAGCCGTTGGTCCTGCGCCTGATCTCTCTCCGGTCATGTCGGATTGCCGTCTCACCGGACTATGAGAGTGAAGGAATAGCGAGTGCACCTGTGTATTGCGCACACACTTGTGCACTATAATATCTCCTGCGTACCTGGCTGATCTCCGTTGAGATTGGCCGCCGTGGCCGAAACTGGCTAGGAGGATTTTTCACTTTTTATCCCGGGAAAATATAAACCGGGACTTTTATCCCGGATAATTGTTTTCTGCCAGTGGAACCGCAAAAAAACAAGTATAGAGATATTTCGAGATCCAGTTGAGGACATAATTACTCTTATCCCGGAAAAAGATAAACCGGGAATTATATCGAGCCGCCACGACTAAACCACTGAACCGATGGCGATGCAATTTGGCAGGGAGATAGTTTAAAACCTGGGAAGAATCTAGGCTACTTCATATCCCGGGAAAATATAAACCGGGACCATAATCCCGGAAAATAGTTTTTTGCCAGTGGAACCGTATGAAAATAAGTATGGAGATAGTTTGTGATCCAAAGGAAATCAATCTCAAGTTTGAGTTACATCTCAAGTAGACATAATGTATGAACAGTTCAATACATTATGTCTACTTGAGATGTAACTCAAACTTGAGATTGACCTATTAATACCGCCCATAGGCTACTATTATCCCGGAAAACAGACACCGGGATTTTTATTCGGGATTTTTTCCGGAAAAAAATATGGTTAGGTATTATTTGCGGGGGGGTGGGGGTGTTTAGGGATTTTAAAATTTCGTTAAATAAGGACTCATTTGGTGGCAGAATGGCAAAATTACGCGGAAAATTTAAGAATACTTAACCGCCATATTAAACGTGTATGTCACTGAATTCCTCCTAAGCGGCTGGACCGATTTTAATGATTTTGTGTCCTCAGGTGGGTTTGAGAATAGTTTCGATTAACAATTAGATCCGGTAGGTGGCGCTGTACTCGGGTTCTAGGATTTCATTTCCTTTTTAGGGCAGGACAACGTCTGTCGGGGCCGCTAGTAATGAATTAAAACAAGACCACCTCATGACACTTCCAAGTTCCCGCTAAAAAACCATTTGAGATATTTTTTATGGCGGTTGCCGGCTTAATAACAATTTCTCTTTGGGTTATCCAATCCCTTAAAAATCGCCACTAATGATAACAAAAAAAGAGATATATGCTATTATTGAAAGGACCTGAAACTGTAAATTGAGCTCCATTATCCAAAATATTACACTGAAATAAAGGTGAATTACTAACACATCAAGAGCAAAACAGGAACATCCATCCAGAAGCAGTATTGAGCCGGGAATTGAAATTCGAAGCTTAGAACTATGGTCGTCTCTGTCTCGCTAAGGTTGGGTCGTGTTCGCCTCTCTCTCTTTAATTAACCCCCGTCAGTTCGGATGGAAAGACACTTGATGCGACCGCAGAGTGACTCCGCCAATTTGACGGCGAAGTTGTGATGAGCCGCCTTGTGGGATGCCGTCGCATTATGTGGGATAAAGATCACTATTGCTATGAATAGCTGATAGGAATAGGTTTCAAAAGAAATAACTTTTAGCATAGACGTATAGTTATTATTTTTATCAGGTAACTCTACTGTAGGCTTTGTTCTTTGTTAGCCTGAAAATCCTAAATAGTGCATGTTTATGCTGTAAGTGATCGTTTTACAATGAATCATGAACCTATTTGCCTGAACAGAAAAACATTAATTTACTAATGTAATAAATCTATACTAATATTATAAAGCATGAAGAGTTTGTTTGTTTGAACGCGCTAATCTCAGGAACTACTGAACCGATTTTGAAAATTCTTTCACTAATAGGAAGCTACAAAACTCCTGAGTGCTATAGGATTTTTATCCCGGGAAAATATTTTTGTCCCGGAAAAACTTTTTCACGCGGGCGGAGCCGCGAGCACTACTAGTTTGTGGATAATTGTGAACTAACGCAGTTAGTTGGTGTTAACGCATAAAATTAAATTGCAGAAAAGATAAAAGATGTCCGCTTTTTTTATGGGTGCTGGGCCTCAAAATCTTACCAGGCTCAAACTTTAGGGGATATTATAGGGGCAAAATCCATTCCATTTATGGAACTTTATAAAAACGTTCGTAATGAGTGTGGTTTTTAAGCCAAATAAAATTACATAAATCTCAAAATCGGAGGTCTTTAAATGAAACGATTTATTGTAAAATACTAGTTTTAAGGAGTCCTATCAAAATATATATAAACTGTCTTGGTTAGAATTTTGGCCCGTTTTTGGACATGTCTTTTGACGCAGATAGACATAGAGCTGAATTTTAAAAGGATACAAAGAGACTTTGATTCCATTCAAACACTAGACCAAAGCCACGAGCAGAGTTAGTATTATAACGGTGCTTAACGTAGTTCACTTAATTAGTATACCGGGTGGAAGGGAAACGCTCTCGGAAACGAATACAGGTGATAGTATTGGTGATTCCTGACGTGATGACACTAAAAAAATCGCGATGGCATTGTTACAATTTTAGTAGGATTTTCTCAAATTTCTGTACAGTTTCACGTATGGATAGATAAATCAAACTATTATTCTGAAAAACATAGTAAAAAAGGTCAATATTAAAAATAAAAAACTAAAATCGTAAGTATTATCGCTTAGCTTTGCAAATGAATATAGTTTTTCGTTAATGTTATGGTTCTTCTCTCTTACCGTTCCGGTATAGAGAGCGTTTCCCTTCCACCCTGTATTATCCCCAATAGAGTTTGCGATCGGTTACCATACTTAATAGTTCGGAATGCTCTTAAAGCTTGTGCATTTGAGTTGCCACATCGTGCTTCTAAGGGTACGTTTGCATCGTGAATCCAGTCTGGATGGAGGGTAGGCAGAATGTGTTATTCGAAATGATTGCCTTGGACTGTTATTTCGTCTTGCAAATTGCTATGCAGAGAGCATTGGTAACTAAGGCGGAACCCTTGATGACCCACGTAATTTTAAAATCTTCGAAGAATTGTTTCGTAAAGGAATAAAAAATGAATCCCTATTTTCCTTGGTCACGGCATCACGCGTGAACGGCTGGACTGATTTCGTTATTTCTTTTTTTGATGTGTTTATTATTGCCAGGAGAAGGTTCTTATGAAAGAAAAAATTAAGAAAATTGCGCGGAAAAACGGCTGGACCGATTTTAATGAATTTTTTTTTTGTGTCTCCAAGAGGATTCAAGAATAGTTTAGATTACAATTCTATCCGGTAGGTAGCGCTGTACTCGGGTTCTAGGATTTTATTTCCTTTTTAGGGCAGGACAACGTCTGTCGGGGCCGCTAGTCTTTTATATAATACATCTTTAACTTAGGACTCTTTTAGTACCATCATTAGTTCTCTTCTACTACCATCAGGCGAAAGGCTTGCTCGTCTCGTCATTCTAAGTAATAAAAACATCTTTCTTGCGTAACAGAAACATTTGCACTTTCTTGAATAGAAAACCTTTCAAGACACAAGTAAGTTATCAACTAACACTGGCTAACTCGATGCGAGTTCTAAACACCGATCTATTACACGTAACAAGCTGGCGGGGTGTTGGCACGTGCCAGCAAAAGAGCTGAAATCACGTAGTTTAATATAATATTTATATATATTTAATAAATAAACTATTTATTGTTATATAGGGAACATGCACATCGTAAGCACCGCCACCTGGTGGCGCATTCTGACTCTTTTTCAGCCCATTGATACTTGGCATTGACGTAAAATATTCATATTAAAAGGATGAAAACTAACATTTAATCGGTTGATAATATATTACAGTGTATCTGGATGCTCCGAAACATAAAAATAAACACATCAAATGGTGTGAAATTCTATTACGTTCCCCAGAATAGTAACTAATTCCATGGTTATGTAAAACAGACAAAAATAATAAAAGCTGTATAAAGTTTTTTTTACATACAAATGTCTAGGTATAAAACGTACTTAAGTATGAATTCCAAAAGCATTTAGAAATGTCTCATTACGTAATTTATAAAAATAAAGAAGTTTTGAAAAACAATTCTGTAATTAAGGGAACATAACCTAATTTTGCTTCAATAACATCAAAATAACTAACTCTCTTCTAATAAAAATACATATTCTGACCACGCAGGGTATGAAAAGTATTCGGCCGGAATCCATATTTTATAATTTTTGTCATATTAAAAGAATATATAAATAAATTATTGTTCTAATGAGTTTCTTTTCACCTACATGTGACTCTTGTGTCGATTTTGTGCTGCCACCTGTAGTTCGTGCACTTCCCTATTGTAATAACACAGGACGCAGAATAGAACTACATAGTTATATAAAATCAATAAATAAAAATAGCAAGAAAACCTTTACGTTAACATTTTAATTATAAGTAATCCAATAACGATATTCCATTATTAAATTACGCATTCGATATTTAAATACAAAATGCAATATGGCGCCTGTAGAAAATTAACTGAAACAGAACTATTTTTATCCCGATATTTTTAGATAAAAATTACTGATGTTTCTCTTCCATTTAGCCTAGCTTTAGTGCAGGGGTTTTCATATCTAATTTCAGCCATTTCTTCTGACGTACCTACTTGCTAAACAGTCGATAAACGAATAAATATGTGACAAATAATATCAGGATTACTTATTGTTAGTTATATCAGCGAATTTTTATCCTCATGACACTAATATAATCAACAGGCATCTTTTAAATAACTAAATGTACATAGCACCGCGACACGCCCATAATAAGCACGACATCCCTAATAATTTTTAGGGATAAGTAATTGTTGTATAAAGTATAATTACTACAACAAAAACTTATTTTTAAGGAACGCTAATAATTAATTCAGTTTGATTCAAAACCGGTTTGCGTAGCCTTTGTATGCTCAAGCCTTTGTGCATACAAAGGCTACACAGATATCGTGGAGGAAACAATATACAGTCTTCTATTTATAGTAAATTTTAAATAATAAAGCGCCTCTGTGCCTACGAATGTCGGGATGCGATAGCAGGAATTCGTCGAGTTACAAATAACTGACACTACGGAAACTGGAGACTTGGGGCACGTTAGCAATTTTGGCGTTATGTTGAAGCATTGTGGTTCAAGAGCAATGTCATTTTCTTGTGATCCTATATATAGTTTGTAAAGGGAAAACAAAAAAATATTACGAACGCAAAAGTCTATAGAAGATTTGAAATTTCGAATTTGTTCACCTTATGTGACTGATTGTACGAAATGTAACATTGTATATTATTGTTACTTTTTTTATTATTATATTAAACTTTGTTCATAAAAATTTTCTAACCTATGAACAAAGTTTTATAATTTAAGTTGTAAAATACTAAATATGTAGAACGCTTTGACTTGGTATCCAGCTTTCTAGATATTTGATTCGATAATTAAATTGTATTGCCCCAGTATCTGTACATAACATAATAAAATTGTAACAGGCCGATGTCTATTCTTTCATATCCCATATATTAGATAGAGACTAAGACCGGGTTATTTAAACTGTAGTTATCTTTTTGTCAGGATCCTATTAAGCTGAACGCGCTCGCAGAATTTCGAGTGCATCAGGTGCTGCGAGCGCGTCCAGCATAATAAGACCCTGACAAAAATATGCCTACAGTTGAAAAAACAGGGCCTAAGACTATTCATATCAAGTTTCCTCACCATGTTTTCCACACATACAGACGCTCTCACGCTTTTTATCCCCAAAAGGGTAGGCAGAGGTGCAACTAGTACACCCACTTTTCGCGTTGCGTATTCCGTCCCATGATGTGATAGGGGATGAGCCTATCGCTCTATCGGACACAATTTCCAGACAACGGACTGATACTGAGTGTATTGTGAGAATATTATAGATATTGAAGACGACTAATATTAGGGGTCTTTATTAAAATCTTCCACATTAGATTTTGGATAGCATACCTTTTTACCCGACTGCGAGTGAAGTGTGGCATCAAAATAGAGGATTAAACGGTGATTACAAATATGTATAACTTATATATGTTTTATTGGAGTTTGGAATAGGAAATGCTAAATAAAGTACATGAAAACTAAAAAGATGAAATTAAAAAAAATTATAAAACAAAACAAAAAACTCGACTGCGACAAAATGTGCCATCTTTATAACATTTATTGAAGAACTGAAAAGATAAACAAGATTTTAATTTGAATATTTTATTTTTGTTTTGAATAATCTTAGTTAACAGTGGTCATAAACGCAGTCGGAGGCATAGCGCGCTCTTATACGAGAGACCTACCAACAATACAAAATATGTTTGCAAGTGTATTCGTTTTGCTGAATAGAACTTTTATTGTTCGTCGGTCTTCGTGTTCACAGGAGGCGATCAAGGCGCTCTACCGAGAAATAACACATTAAGTACTTTTATTCTGTTTTTAACTGAACCTAAACTTTCAACTGCCTCGGTGGCGTAGTTGTATTACGGTATGACTGCAAAGCTGAAGCCTCGGGTTCGATTCACGGGTCGGGCAAAGTGAGGTGCACTAGTTGCGGCTACGCCTTCGGGGATAAAAAAAGGCATGAGTGTGCGTGGTAATACAAAAATGTATAGATGTGAAACATTTCTATATTAAAAAAAATATATACAACTATCCAGTTGTCGTTAGTTCATACATTTCGTGTGAAATTAGCTGTCGATATCAGGTGTAAAGTTTCCCCGCGTGTCACGGCTTGTCGGGGCGATGGCGCCGAGGCAAGCCCCCGAGACCACTCCGGCACACAGAATACCTGATGCGCCCCACATTTTTACACTAGTAATGTTATTTGATTCTGCAACGTTCGCGAAATTGGTTTTGATGCTGCATTAGTGCTGTGCTACTTGATCTCAAGTCTGGCTTTTCTCTGGTTTTACGAGTATAACCTGCAACTTTGTTGGTGTTTTCTTTGTATTGTTTTAGAGAGGTAGTTTGCCTTTTTGGATGTATGAGGTAATCACTGAGAATGTTGTTACGATTCTGAAAATTCACTAATAGAAAAGTATATTATTTATAATTGCTATAAAATATTTTTAGCTTTGACCATGGAAATGGTGGATGATTATTATAGAGTTTAAACGTATCATGTCTATGGTATTTCAGCTGTACATCTAGTTTGTCTTGCATGAAACTAAAGCTGCATACAGACTTATTTATCCCGGCTTCACCGAATGATTAAAGAATACTCAATAAATTGTGTTTTTATACGAACACGGTAAAAAGAACTCACTGTAACCGGAGTAGAGTCCAGATAGATTGTCGACTTTTTCTTTTTCACTCTTTAGAATTCGACTGCCTCGGTGGCGTAGTTGTATTACAGTACGACTGCAAAGCTGAGGTCTCGGGTTCGATCCCCGGGTCGGGCAAAGTGATATTGAGTTTTTCTATTCAGTATCAGCTCGGAGTCTGGAATTTGTGCCCGATATGGCGATAGGCTCGCCCCCTATCACATCATGGGACGGAATAATGGCGAAAAGTGGGTGCACTAGTTGCGCCTCTGCCTACCTCTTCGGGGATAACAGGCGTGAGTGTATATGTATGTAATTCTACTGCTAAACATAGGCCTCCCAAAGATTTCCAGACCAATTTGTCAGAAGCGGCCTGCATCCATCGGGTTCCTGCGAACTTTACGAGGTCGTCTGTCCACCTTGTAACTATGCCGGTCTGTTTGAAGCAGATATATACAGACTGATCCTGAAACGTGACACACTTACGTAGGCCAGTCAGTGTTGCCAATCCTACTGTCAGTAGATTTACTGTTTTTGCTTTGTCATCCCTGTTTTCTGTTTAGAGTCGAAATTTTACTGTTTTTTGTTTTTACATGCGTTTTCACGGGTTTTGTGCACAGTTTAGTAAACTATTACTTACTAAAATGCTGCAACTTTTTTTTGTTTTTTTTTTTAGGTCACCCTATCCACTTCCCCTACTTCTCAGATGTTACCGATGGAAAAATCGAAATTGAGGACGTTTTTTTGCTCCTCGTTTAAAATCCCTGCTACTGTTTTCTCCTGTTTTTAGTAGTGAACTGCTGTTTTTTGGTTTCTTGAGGCTGGCAACACTCTGGGCCACTATGTCGGATTTTAACACCTTGTATACGGTGGTCGCCATCCGTGCGATTACTAGATATCTATATCCCACCACTAGCAATATATGTATGTAGTATATACTAAACATTATCATTAGCTGCTGCATTTTAACTTTTCAATATTACATGTCAGTTTGACAGCTGGTATATAATTTTTTTTTATTAGGATCATATGGGTAGGCGCGTAAAAACGACTTCCGCATAATTGGCAAGTGACATTTTTCCCCCGTGAACACGTTGCAAATATTGACAGGTTTAGAGTGAAGGAAGATGTACACCATATTTTGTCGGAGTGTGTACGGAGTGGTCCTCATATTTTAGTTTGTAATATAGGGAATTTTAATAGTATGTTGTCGACTCCTATGTCAGAGGGGGCTAGGGTTTTGGTTAAAAAATATTTAAAGTGTATTAGGGTGAACGTTTAGTCTATAGACATATATTTAAGTGGACGTATGGAGCGACTTAGTTGTAACACACGACAAAGCTCCTTAAAATAAGATATAAAAAAAAATATTGACAGGTTAATGAGTGTCTTACTACATTTACAGAGTTCGTATTAATCACGAAACATGACTCAGTATTATGGAAAATATTTTCATTTCATTGTGTGCGCTGGCTACTGAGTCAAGTACGAAACAAATACTTTCCCATTAATTGAATATTAAATTCATTTACTTTTGAAATGAAACATTTTCTTGTTTCATAGACAATTGACGTCCCCACTTTACAATAAGCCGACAAATACAATTAAATAGTACTGTTTCGAATGAGTTAATGGTTCAATTTGAACCGTCCTGTGATTGGATTCTACATCAATGTCCTCTAGCGTCCGTTGAAGATGTAATACAATTTGTATCTTAATTTAACCAAGTTAGAGTAGTTAATTTATTGGCAACTCGTGTAATTAAAACGGGGTTATAACATTAAATTAGTCTGGCAGTAAGAAATTAGTTTGAATTGCAATTAATATTTACATATGCAAAGTTATGGATATACGAAGTTATGGTTATTGTTTTATCTCTGAATTCACTTATTGGGATGCACATACCGAATATTAACATTTTATTTAGTCATCTCACTTCTGATTGTTAATAAAACTCTTTGTCGACACTCAATTTTAAAAATTACACTTGTACAATCACTGGTCAACTTGTATTTATTTTTACAAAATTTTGAAGCTGTTTCTTCTCGTGAGGCTCGACTAGTAATGTTTCCGGAGTATTATAATGCTTATTGCAGTAATATCTTGATGATGGTAAGTATATAATGCCAGTTTGGTCAAACCACAGAATAAATTGTATTATATTTTTACATATAAAATAATGAATAAAATCAAGCATAGGAATCTACCCAATCTACCCCTTTTCTAGTAGCCCTGTGCTACGTAGTGCGGTGGAGTTTGAACTTCTCGGAGACTTTGCTATACTGTCTATGAGCATATCACTACATAGTATAAAACAAAGTCGCTTCCCGCTGTTCACCCTGACCTCTCTTAGCAGTTCCGGCCCGCGTGCCGAAGACTACTAGGTACGATACCACTAAATAGGATTAGGTTAAAAACCATCTTCCCCAAACGCTGATGTCTTATCCTCTCAGTGGCCGCCCTTAGCCGAGGTTCGTGACCCGTTAGTGGGTCGCCCTCAGCGTGGTCGCTTAATTTTAAGGGTTGCGAGCGCCTTCTGCACTCACCCAAAAGACCGGTGTTCTTTCATAAGCCGACCCTCGTCAGGCTAGAAAGAGTAATGTCAGGGACAAAAAAAAAAAGGTTCCCGCTGTCTGTCCTTATGTATGCTTAGATCTTCAAAACGACGCAACGAATTTTGATGCGGTTTTTTTATAGATAGAGTGATTCAAGAGGAAGGTTTATATGTATAATTTATCCCGGGGAAATATAAAGCGGGACTTTTATCCCGGAAAAACTCATTCACGCGGGCGAAGCCGCGAGCAGAAGTCTAGTATTTCTATAAGGCTAGCGGATTGCTGGTCTCGTCATTCCATTGTAGAAAAAATCAACTTAATACTAAACTGTTACTGACTTGTTCTTTTACTACCTCTTTTATTTATTATCTACCCGTGTGCCAAATTTCATTGAAATCCGTTCAGTAGTTTTTGCGTGAAAGAGGAACAAACATCCAGACATCCATACATCCATACATTCTTACAAACTTTCGCCTTTATAATATTTGTAGGATTAGTAGGATATAAATACGAAAGTTTGTGAAACTGTATGGATGTTCGTTATGCCTTATTTAGACAACTGGCCAATAATCCGTGGACGAATATGGGTGAAATAAAGTAACGAATGCACCCGAATAAGCTGTTACACACTCGTATTCATGACTATTAGTACTCGGCAAGTATCTAAATCAAGGATTAGAAATAAGTGCTGAAATCATTGAACAGTTACGTCCTAGATTGACATATAGTTTACTTTTACTTGAATGAAATGAAATCCTCCTAGCCTGTTTCGGCCACGGCGGCCAATCTCAACGGAGATCAGCCAGGTACGCAGGAGATATTATAGTGCACAAGTGTGTGCACAATACACAGGTGCACTCGGTATTCCTTCACTCTCTTAGGACGGTATTAATAAATCAATCTCAAGTTTGAGTTACATCTCAAGTAGACATAATGTATTGAACTCTTCATACATGATGTCTACTTGAGATGTAACTCAAACTTGAGATTGATTTATTAATACCGCCCATAGTCTCATAGTCTCATAGTTGGCGGTGTGATACCCCCTGTGTGCCTCGGAAAGCACGTAAAGCCGTTGGTCCTGCGCCTGATCTCTCTCCGGTCATGTCGGATTACTTTTACTTATTACGGATAAGTTGACGTTGAAGTTTTTTATTACAAAAAACTTTGATTAATTATATACTTAGATAGACACTGAACGTTTCTAACGCGCCGAAGCAAATAGAGGCGAATTGCTACCCACTAAATGAGTTCGAGTAGATTAATTTTCGTTTTTTTTTCATGGATATAATTTTCTCTCCGTTTTAATAGAAACCATGTAATAACTGGTATCATTATGCGCGCACACAAGGATACACAGAATGATGCAGCGATAGCGTATGATACAGCTGTCACGCATACTAGCTTAAGAAAAATTGGCCTGTTTGTTTTAGTTTCATTCCAGCGCATCACTCTATCTAGGTATAATCAAGGACAAAAAAGATGTTTTACGAAACCGTACGCAACATCACTCTATCTAGGTATATTATAATTAATCAACGACAAAAAAAATGTCAAACCGCACGCAAAACCTAGTTAAAAATCACATGCACGCAAAGATACCATCCGTGCATCGCAAATGAAATGGAACTTTAATTTCACAGCAATAACGTCCGTATAGGAGTGGCACCGACCCAGATTCACACCTGCGATGGAACACCAACTCCCCAGGGGGATCAATAACGCTGATCTGATATTGTACACGTTTCACAGGTATATCTTGTTGATAAAGGATATTGTGTTTTGTTATACTTCGAAATTATTTTGTGTGTGTATAATTTGATCATTTTGTGTAGTTTGGTGCAACTGAGCTGTCTGATTCTGCTTATAAGCTGCTATTAGGATCTTGCGGCTTCAAGGTTTTTGTAGCTACTGTTATTACTGGGACGGAATATACGTGGCAAAAAGTGGGCGCAAAGCGAAAGCCACGCGCATGTGTGTGTGAGTGTAATAACTGGACGTCATGAGCCACGTCGACGATGTCTCACGTTTGTCTACATTATATTGACTGCACTGTACTGAACACAAGTATAAGGATAGTAACTATTCTGCCAGGATATTTTTTTTTTTATTTTTTTTTTATTTGGTTCACAGAACTAGTTGTACACAGTCTTGGTTTTACAAAATCAAATTAAGTACATTAAGTTCATTAACAAAAATGAGCAACCTTCTTGGGGTGAACACGGCATGCACAAAAGTATCAACATTTCTGCTTAATCACAATACTTAATATTCAAAACAAAACAGAAATCTGGATAAGAAAAAAATACATAAAATTACAATTTATGATAATGGTTAAGACTAATTAGTACTCCAAGAGACTCGCTCCACCACTCGGTGTCAAAACAAGTGCCACTGCCGATCGTGGCTTACAGCCATACCATACCATTCCAGGCCTGTATTATATAGTGCTCACTGCTGAGCACGGGCCTCCTCTACAACTGATACGGTTAAGGCCTTAGTCCACCACGCTGGCCTAGTGCGGGTTGGCAGACTTCACATACCTTCGAAATTCAGAGAAATTCTCAGGTATGCGGGTTTCCTCACGATGTTTGCCTTCACCGTTAAAGCGAGCGATAATTTACAAAGAATATACATAGTTTTTTTTTAGAAAAGTCAGAGGTGTGTGCCCTTGGGTTTTGAACCTGCGGACATTCGGCCCGGCAGTCCGTTCCGCTCCCAACTAGGCTATCGCCTCTCCGCTGGCTTACAGGAATTACATTATTGATTTGAGAAGGGGATAGTCTCTTATCAGTAAAAATGCTAAGTTTATGCAGTTCTATATCCATGGACTGCAACGGGCTCGTAATGATGATGATACAGTTACTATGAAATTAAGTTTCAAATTATTTCTACGTTTGTCCTTGATCAGTGACCAAGCTCTGACATGGGTAAAGATGTTTGCACGCGTAATGGGTTCCAATGATTACTGATTATTGATAACTTATCTCTGTCTGCGGTTAGACTCCCCTTTTTCTACTAATAGGCAATCTTTGGCAGATTACACAAAACCGTTTATATTATACGACAAATTACGGAACGATGTCGGATCAAGTAAAGACTTTTAAGACTTTAAATTTTTCTTGATCGCAATAAGCATAAGGTGTTCAAAAGACTAAGAACACTCCTAGTATTTATCTTATGTAGCGACAACGTGGCACATAGCTTCACGTAGATACTTAGATAAGTTATGACACGTATGTCACGTACTAGATTAGTATGTAAGCACCATTTGTACATAGAATATATCGGACCAAATATCATCTCGTGTCCCATTACATACCATGTCATAGAAATAAACTTCTGGCATATCTTACATCAATGTGGTTAACATTACACACTTTATCAATATATCAAAAATGTTTTAGTTTAGTTTTTATTACCGATCCTGCCCGACCACAAAACTCTACGAAATACAGCCTCGTAGAAAAACCCGATCTGGCAATCAAACCCTGGGTCTTCCGGTCTACATCACATAACTTTATTCCCATTTGACCCAATTATTACTTTTTGAGATTTTTTTATTGCATTCGAAATCAGTGTGGCTACTTGAAGGTTACGCTTATTTTATAGTCACGTTTGCAAGAATGCCTCTATTTCTGTAATATTGACGAAGAGGCGTTAATCTATCTTGCGTGTACATATAAAATAATAAAATATCCGAGTCAACCCTTCCGATAAATCGTTCAACGCATACCCTTCCGATAAATCGTTCAATATAAACGTTCGCACATAATCTTCAAATTGATTGGTCACTGTCGCAGAACATGTTTTTCATCGTTTGGCAATTAGAGACGACCGCAGCGGGGTATTTGCAATGACATAATCTCCCACGATTTATCATTAGTCTTCTGTGTTTGTTCGTTTAATTCGTCGGTGACTTTATGTTATGGATTGAAATTAAATCTTGTTTAGGTAGAGATTTTGTAGATGATAGAACATAGTGGACATTGTACGAGAAGTCCTTCGCCAGAGCAAAATGAACCGAGAAGCTTTATAATATTAGAATAGGGTAGTTATGTTTGGTTTTCTACATTATTTTATATGTAACAGAAAATAAAACGAAAAAGAAATCCTTCTCTGAAATCAGCATCAAAATTGGTTTAAAAAATAAAGCAGTTATTCAAATTTGAAATATTGTTGTGAGCAAAAGTGGGGGCGTGGTGGAGATATCGCGCTATCTCTTTCACACGCACGCAGCGTTTTGCCGGTGACACCTGATGACGTAACTGTCTGATATTACTGTTATTTGACAATAACCCCTTCTACTTAGTTGCAAAGCTTTATAACTTACTTATTATTAGGCCAATTTAGACAACTCTTTTTCTGCTAGATTTTGGATGGCACACATTTTCGATGTATTAAAAAAGGTAGTCAATTACCCCATTGCAGAAATTGTGAAGATGTTTGTTCAAATACGCCGTAACTGATTTGGATGAAATATTCCCACAGATAGCGCATGTCCTAGATTTATACAGGGTCATTTTGTAACCGAATACATAAATTTAACTGCGATAAAATCAATTTGAAAGAAACACCATGCAGTTAATTAATTTAACCATAAGTGTAAAATAAAGAAGTACATTTTTCAAACAAAATAAATAACAAAAAAGGTCTTTTAATTTTAGACATCCTATTGGCACTACTAGTAAACGAGAAATCGTCGGAGCGTCAACATCGCACTGAGGTCTGTGTGTTTCATTGATAATATGCTCACGCACACGCGAACAAGAGATGCACACACGGAGCGCAACGATAAGCTGTCACATCGCGCCATCGTAACCAAGAAGCTTTATTCCAAACCGAAAAGATGAGGTCGCTATTATTACCAATGCTTCTGTGTCAGGTCATATAGGTCAATCTAAACAACAGTCACTTACTAGATTCTGTCAGAGCCAGTTATGTCTCCTTCAGAAGACTGAAATCATTGTGGCATCTTCGATAATGGTCACAGTCCGTACACCGCACGTAGCTTATCAAAAAGCCTCACAACCCTAAGATTCTATCTAACCTAAGAACTATCACACGATACATCAGCAAGAATCGCACGCTCAAGCCGTCAAATTCGTCGATCGATTTCGTGAAACCGACTATGATGCTACCGTTATGATACGAGTGTCAGCGAGGTTCTGGAAAATTGGAATTTTGAACATTTACTCAGTAATCCCTAAAAGTACAAAAGACATTTCAACGACCTTCTCGGAAACATTAACACTTTATTCACGAGCTTTATAAATGTAAATCATAGTTTACCACAACAGAAACTTAAAAATTAACACAATAGAATAATAATTACAATTAGAGAACATTTGATCGTGTGCGCATAAAAGCCGAAACTAAAAACCTACACATGGCTCGCGTCTCCCGAAGCGATGTCAAAGGCAAGGTCACTCGGATCGATAAAAAACGATATAATAATAAAGTTACAATAGTTACGAGTAAGTACATAGGGCGCATCGGCCTAACATTCGGTACATAAATCAACATACGCCACGTCGTGTTGCTGCCGGGCGAGTGGCCGCTGGTAAAATGACGAGTGCCGAGTACTGTGGCCGAGTGGCGACTGGCGGGCGACGCGCGCGCCGTCCCCCGCTTTCCCGTGGCGCATGCGCCTGAAGGAGCCAGTGCGGGGCCATAGGCATGAAGTCCACGAATCCCGGACCGCGAATCTCGATGTATTTCGACACGTTACACATTTTGATAAATATCACTTGTACTTATTGCTATTACCTGGAATTGTCGTAATTTACTAGTAGGGTAAAAAACGTTTAATTTTTACCACTTCATAGAATACACGCACACTTTTGTCAAGAATAAGTAACATTTACGTACGTATTGGAAGCTTTAGTATTTAACTAAAGCTTCCAATAGTGAGTAATGACTGAACTTAACCTCTCGAGCCCCGACCGGCCCAATCGGGCCGGTCTGACAGCTTGTCAAACTCGATATGTGTGCGTGTTGACGCGCCTTATGTGTGTGCGTGTAGGTCGATTTTCGCGTGTTGACAGACACGCGAAAAATTGCGCTTGCGCCAGTGTGGCCAGCGCTATGTACGCAAGAGGTTAATTTAAGATAACCAGGATATTCAATTGACTAATGACCAAAATTATTGTAAGTAGGTAAAACATAGGTATTTAGAAGGATTTTTGTGCACTTGGTCGAGTCACTTTATAAGTGGTTAGTAAATAACGCCAGTTTTAGGTATTATTACTCAGGCAGGAACAATAAAAAATTGCGATTGTTATTGCGGTGCGGAGATACTGGGGTACTCTGTCAGAGGTGTCCGGGAATAAACCCATATTTCGCCCAAATGTCCGGGATTCTTGCCGTGTTTGTCCGGCGTCGGCAATTTAGGTAATGGCAGCCTTATACAAAGAACATGCCGACAAGTGCGCCGTGCGCCCGCTGGCGCGCGCGATCGTTGGCCCCGCCAGCTGATGTTCGTGTTACACGTGCTCCCACAGGGATACCAAGCTTTGGTACTATTACCTTATTCTGCAATATCTTGCAATTTTAGTTTTACATTGTTCTATGCTATTTAAACCGTACCACAATGCATATTGAAATTAAATGATGTTAGAGCTCTGGTATGCTTTATTGCTTAAAGTAATGTTATTTTAACAATACAAAGACATTGCTGCGTATTCGTTTAAGTAGACTTTTCATTAGCATAATTACCCTAGTTATTTTATTATTTAATACACTTATTTAAGTGTGTTAGAAATCCATGTGATAAATAAACTAATATCCGATTCTTTGAAAAGCTGTGTCATTTTAGCAAACTTGTCGGTAAAAATGTTTATACTGGCAACCCAGCGTGTTTGAGTGCGTGTTTGTAATGAATGGCGTGCGAAAGAGACATAGCATGTTGGTATCTGCACGTTAGTTTCAATGTGTTAGTAACAAGATCAACGACTCTGACGCGATACAAAATGTAGCTAGAGATTAGAAGGTACAGAAGGCATAATAAGGCCTATGGTAGTATAAAGTATTTACGTAAACCTATTTTAGGCATGACGTCCAGAAATGTTGATGTTAAAATTAAAATGAACGTTGAAATATCATACGGAATCTAAAAAATATGATATCAATAGATTAAAATCCTGTAACTTTTTTTAATAACCCGACTGCGAGTTGTTTAGTACCTACCTATTTCGGTAGGTAAACTTATTTATTAACGAAAACAAAGTTTATTATTAAAGAATTAATACTTTTCTTTACAGCATAACACTTAAAAAATAATTAGTTCCTTTTCATACAATAACATGACAATTTTTTATTTCATGTTGATATTTATAACGTATTAGTTAGGGAGTAGGGACTGCTCTAGTAGCAATTTAATTATTTTATTTCAAATTCCACGTCTCAAGCGGTACTGCTGCAGCTATGTGAGTGAATGTATTGCAAGTGAATTTGTGAGTTGCCCTTCTTAATCCTATAGGTTTTGTAATAACATCGTCAGCTGTGACGTGATTCACTGAATAAAGTCAAGCGCGCTAAAACACAGCGTGATCAAAAAACTATAAAACTATAATCGGAATTATTGGCGAAAGTATGCGTTACCCATGGATAATATTTTGCACGATGTTAGCAGAGGTCACGCGGAATATGTGGTTTCATTTAGTAACGCAATGTTGAAATGACACTGTATAATATATATATAGGCTATTTACCAAAAAGTTCACAGAAATATATTAAGATTTGCTGTCCCTGCGTGAAAATATCAAGAATCAATATAACTTTGAATAAAGACTGAAAACACTAGAAACGGGAATGAAATTTACTAAAATGTACATATGGTTGTCGGCGCCGGGCGCGGGCCGCTGTGAAAATGTCATGTCATTGGAAAAGCCCATTAATAATATGAATCAGATTGAGTCCGTCCATGGGTGTGGGTATCTTGATTGGCTGCGGGCCATGATGGTGTTTTTATTGTGTTATAATGAAGGCATCTTGTACTTACATACATACAATTATACCATTTATCCCCGAATTCGTAGGCAGAGACGCAACTAGTACACCCACTTTATACCTTGCATATTCCATCCCATGATGTGATAGGGGGTGAGCCTATCGCCATACGTCCACTTTAGTATAACTAAGATTAAAATTTTCTAGACTTTCATATTGTACTAGCGGCCCCGACAGACGTTGTCCTGCCCTAAAAAGGAAATAAAATCCTAGAACACGAGTACAGCGCTACCTACCAGATAGAATTGTAATCTAAACCATCCTGGAATCCTCTTGGATGCACACAAAAAAATTTCATTAAAATCGGTCCAGTCGTTTTTCTTTCATAAGAACCTTCTCCTGACAACAATAAACACATCAAAAAAAGAAATAACGAAATCAGTCCAGCCGTTCACGCGTGATGACATGACCAAGGAAAATAGGGATTCATTTTTATATAATAGATGTTACAGTTAGCATAACATTAAATTTTTTGTTGGAGGTTTCACTGATACCTATAACACAGGTTATCTTAGCATAGGTACCAGTAGATCATCTTTTATTGAGACAAATGTAATTAATTTAAATGTAATTTAAGTGTAACATTATAATGCATATAGGTTGAAATAATAATAATTAAATAAATCTAGCTATATTTTTATATCTACATGATTTTATCGTGTTACGTGTATTTCAGCCGCCCATTTCCAGTATGCAGTTAATCTATAGGAGTTTGGCGCCGACAGCTATAGAAACTTTGTCGTCATTACAAGCTTTTAATACGATTCCATTGTTCCCTCGGTGCAGTTTTGCGATATTGTTTCATTTACAATCCTTTTAATGTTGTTAACTTTGTGGGTTGGAATTTTAGTGCGAAATTTTTTATTTCGCGGAGTTTTGAGGTTGAATATAGTTTAATACGTTATTTGAGTTATTCATGTCTTTGGAGGAGATACGATTGCCATTTGTATGCAAATACGTAATGTTCTCTGGTGGTAGGATTCTCATATGTAAGAGTCCGTCTGGGTGGGTACCACCGCTATGTCTATTTCTACCGCAAAGCAGCAGCGTGCATGTATTGTTGTGGTTCGGTTTGAAGGACATTGTAGCCAGTGTTACTACTGGACATAATGAGATATAACATCTTATGTCTCAGAATGACGAGCGCAGTGTAATGCCACACAGTACTTTGTAACTCAAGGTGCCGGATGGTGTCGCTACTGTTTATGGGCGGTCGTATCGCTTACCATCAGGCGAACGGCATGCTCATCACATCATTAAATACCATAAAAAATGATGTTACCCAGTGAAAAATGATTAATATTTATTCTCAAATTGACAAACATAGGATAATATATTAAATAAGCCAATAAATACTAAAACGGCCTTTCTTAATTTGATAGCAGCGTACATACTATATACTGATTGGTAATAAAAGCAATAAATTGGCTACGGAATTAAGAGTTCGTCCGCATCACCACGCACTGACCATCATGATGGATGGCTCGTCCATGTAGATCGATCATAATCATGGCGTCAGAACATTTTATCTGGTTTCGCTTTGACAGAGGGAGCGGTTTGACGTCTATTTTTTCAGATTTGTACGCTTTGTATGTATTTAATTAAGTAATCCATTAGTTTTAAGCAACGTAAAAATAATGTAGAGTTAATATTATTTGCAGCTACCTTTTGCGTGCGGCTTCGCTCTCTGCATGAGTTTTTCCAGGATAAGTCTTGTTATATCCGTGATAAAAAGTACCTTGTTTCCTTCTTAGAGTCTTAAACTATCTCCATACAAAATTTTGTCGAAATCCGTTCGGCAGTTTTTGAGTTTATCGCGTACATATGCGGAGGGTGACTGTTTTATATAAGGCAGGATCAGAATATAGGCCGGTACCGGTACGGTAATTTAACTCAACTTTAACATTAACAATTTCACAGATGACTTAAATTTTCCCCGAAATAAAATAAAATTTCTTGGCTCTGGAATGCACATAGAAATTTATCGAAATATGAAGAAATCAAAGGTTTTGCTCTGTGCTGTATCTAAAGGACATGTGTTGGTGCCAAAAGCATTTCCTCATAGAGTAGTCTCAATCGTAGATATTACAGTCGTTTCAAGTAATACCCATGGACATTGTCGAATGTAAATTTCGAATTTGGGTCGTTTTTGTTGTGTTTGACGATTTTTGGTCAGATTTTTCAATACACATCTCTTTCAAGCAATATTGATTGCTAGATTTCGTTTTTGGTTTATGTTCTTGGTGTGTTGTTTTTTTTCATTTTGAGTTATACATTAAGGAGTGTCTTAATTCTTAAATGAGATCTAATCATAATCAATTTCTGCATTCACTGAACCATGTCAAAATAAGTATAAGTTTTCAAAGATTCAGGAAATTTGTAGAAAAAAGATTTAATTATACGGCTTATAGGCGTAATTTTATCTTTTATGTTTGTAATTTTTATACCTGTGCCATATTACGTATTTATGGCCACCTGGTCCTAAAACATTAGCCAAATAAAGGCACTGTTTTCTTTCTTTCTTTATTGCCTCCTGCTATTGACTTTATTAAAAGACACGACTCATTTATTTACCACTCGATCATTACCAGATTAACAAATCATCACTGTATAATATTATTAGGGTGAACCTTTCACGACTACAGTGAGTACATAGAGCATTTTCTTGTAATCCAAATGTTTCTACAAATGACAAGGTATATTCTAGACTTAAATTCACAAAAGCATTTTCATGTACTTTGGCGTTTTTCGATTACTAGACGGAATGATGGCACATATTTACTTTTGCTGTATCTTTTGTATTGCGTTCATTTGTCGTTGAGTTTCTTATATCATTCTTTTAAATATTTTATTTTGCTATACAGTAAAATTACATTTTGATAGTAATACGCATACTCACGCCTTTTATCCCCGAAGGGGTAGGCAGAGGCGCAACTAGTGCACCCACTTTTCGCCGTGCGTATTCCGCCCATGATGTGATAGGGGACGAGCCTATCGCCTATCAGGCACAAATTTTGATAGTAATGAGTGTCAGTATTTATTTTAAAGAGTGCCAATTTAAAGAAAATTTATAAAATAAAGTAAATAAAAAAGTTTATTCATCATGTAGGAATACGAAAGGCACTTATGACACGTCAATATACCATTCAAATGATGTAAAAATTTTTTTTGTTGTAAGGAACATGTGAAAAATGAAAATGAAAATCGTCCTAGCCAGTTTCAGCCACGGCGGCCAATCTCAACGGAGATCAGCCAGGTACGCAGGAGATATTATAGTGCACAAGTGTGTGCGCAATACACAGGTGCACTCGCTATTCCTTCTCTCATAGTCCGGTGAGACGGCAATCCGACATGACCGGAGAGATATCAGGCGCAGGACCAACGGCTTTACGTGCAAACGCAACTTACGGTTGTAAGGAACATGTATATTAGTCAGAAAACCAGTACGGGCCAGCATTTACAGTCACGAGCATAACTAGCTCAACAAATTCAAAATTTCAAATTGCGTACATACTTCTATATTCATACTAATCTTTTTTTCTTTTCGTAAAAATAAAATAAACAAGATTTACTTTACTTCAAACGAAGAAAAACATGTTTCAATTTAACTTAACGCGTATATAGGAGTTTTGAAATTTTGATTTTGTACAGATTCTACAGCAGGCATGGACAGCGATGTCAAGATTAGGTCTAGGGAGGGTGAGGTGGAACTAAAGTTAACAATAGCAACATAACTATATGGCCAATCGACATCGCTGTGAAAGCCCGTGCTATTCTATGACAGGTCAGGAGCATTTTCAGTGGAAACCACTAAACGTCTTGTATTTGTAGTATGTTATAATATTTCTAGTACACTGGTGGTAGGCCTTTCATATGTAAGAGTCCGCCTGGGTGAGCACCAGCACAATGTCTATTCCTACCGCCAAGCAGCAGTGTGCATGCACTGTTGTGTTCCGGTGAGAAGGACAACGTAGCCAGTGTAACTACTGGGCATAATGAGACTTAACATCTTATGATTCAGGATGACGAGCGCAGTGGAATGCCACACGGTACTTTGTAACTCAAGGTGCTGGATGGTGTCGCTACTGTTTATGGTTGCTCTTACCATCAGGCGACGGCATGCTGGTCTCGTCATTCAATGTAATAAAAAAAGTCTAAGCACTTTGAACGAAATGGACGATAGCCTAGTTGGGAATGGAACGATCTGCCGAGACAATGTCCGGAGGTTCAAAACCCAAGGCACACACCTCTGACTTTTCAAAGTTACGTGTGTATTGTTTATCAATTATCGTTCGCTTTAACGGTAAAGGAAAACATCGTGAGGAAACCTGCATACCTAAGAAGTTCTTTATAAGAATTTCAAAGGTATGTGAAGTCTGCCAACCCGCACTAGGCCAGCTTGGTGGACTAAGGCCTAAAACCCTCTCAGTAGCAGAGGAGGCCCGTGCTCAGCAGTGGGACAGTATATAATACAGGGCTGATTGCATTGCATTGTTGAACGAAATTGATCAAGTGGACCTTTTCTTGAAGTAGAAAGTTGTTTTTAGCTCGACTTATTTATTTAATCTTTTACTGTATTTAAGCGATAGTGGCTTTACGATTTAGAATTATCTCTATGAACTGTTTGAATATTTTTGATTACATTTTCAATACGGTACACACAGATCCAAAAACCTTATATTCTCATGACCTATTTAATACTACATACTCCGGTTCAGAGGTTTTGCTTCATCTATAACATAACATCATCACTAATAAAATATACATAAAGCGCGTAATACACCTTTCGTCCCTACTGCGTAGTTAGTTTTTATTCTATGCCGCTGGCGGTGGCCGCGTCGCGTCCGCCAAGTGATGACGTCATAATTCTGAAATACCCCCACTTCAGTTATTCATGGAGGACACTAGGAATTTTACGGTTATTGAATGAAAACGGCCGGGCTGAGTGTCGATGTTTCCGTCTCGCTACAATGTAGTCTGCTGTCTCACTCTTAGAGTTCATTTGGTGATTGGTCTTTTTCTGCTGTTTCTTTGTAGCGAAATGAAAGAAGATTACTACAGCGATACTTGTTATTTGAAGAAACAATTTTGTTTTATAAGGGCGATAGGTCCATCCCCTAACACATCATGGGACGAAACACAATTATTGGCGAAAAGTGGGTGCACAAGTTGCACCTCTGCTTACCGCTTCGCGAGATGTGTTTTATTTCATGTCTTTTTTACGGATTTCTTAATATAATAATGGGCTGTGATGGACGGCAGCGTACCTCACGCTGCCTCTGACGCCAAGGGCGTCCTTCGGTGTACGGGGGCTTCTGAGCCCCCGCAACAACAGGAGACGGACCGCAACAGCGGTACGCGCAGGGGCGGTTGCGGATGACAACTTAGACGTGAGTCGGAGGAAGCCCGCAGCCGTCCCTAATGCGCCGAAGATGACCACCGCGGAGTTTTAGTTGGTATGCCGTGCGGTTTACATAGGTTAGGGACTCGGCCCGGCGGTCTCCCGACGTTTTCCCTCTCTCCGGGCGGTTCAACGTCGGGTCGTAAGGCACGGTGAACCCAACATAACCGCTCAGTCGTTCCCCTTGAATACTGGGCGGTAGTCACTTTCTCCGCGTCAACAAAAAAAAAATATAATAATGGGCTACACAAAAAAGTTACCTGTACCAACTTTAATCTCTTAAAAGAAAACAACATAATTTATAGCATTCGAAGAATGTAACAAACACTATGATGTATCGATTAAAAGTTTTGGCAAACACTAGTTATCGGCGAGCCGGGCCACATCACTAGCGTATAATTTACGAACTCACCGTTCCCATCGTGCTGTTACAGACCTATAAAATATTCACTGGAGTGTACCGGATTTAGAGCTGCGAGACTAGCGCGAAAATTATCGTCGAGTGTTTTTCACATCTCTATTTAAAATCGAATGAAATTATTTCGTATGAATAGTTGCTTATTTAAATTAACTCTTACGGCAATGTTTATAATAAATATGTTTTATCTAATCTTACAATCTTAATTGTAATTATAAATGAAAAAGATTTTGAAGATGTTAGGATATTTTGGGAACTAAATGAAGAAACCACTGAACCGATTTGTATGTTTAACACATATTACAGATCATGTTCTGGATTGACAAGTTACTTTGTATCCTTAAAAAGTTGACAATGCGACTTTAGGAGATAATACGGGTGATACCGCGTTAACAGCTTGTATATGCCATACCAGATAAAAGCAGGAGTCATTCAAAAACGCTCATCCAAATTCACAGGCAAAAGTTATCTCAAAATACTCCATCATTAATCTAGCTAATGGACTCCGCGCATTGAATCCAAATAATAATTTATGATGAACCAGAACTGAGGTATCCATTTCAAAAGGTCTTAGGCAGAATTTGTTTCTAGATTTTCAAAGACTACGTGAAAGGTTTGGGAAATGTCGACTAATTAGTCTCTAGGCGTTTGACGATGAATGTTTCATGATACTTTCATAGGAATAGGTGGAGAAAGGGTTTCGCGAAATGAATTCTGTATTCAGTTTAATATTTATCAAACATTTGAGACCTATGTCTTGAGTTTACCTACTACATGGGCTACTAAATTTCACAAATTGAAGTGTACTTATCCATTGCCTACGTATATTGTATGCTTTAGCGAAAATAAACTTTTTATCTATGTATCTAATATGGGAATGAAGAAAATAAATTCTATTAGCCAGCAATTTGTAAACGTCCTCTTTTTAAAATTCGAATAGATAAGTGCACAGTTATATACTTGAGTGTGATGTTTGAGTACGTAGAGAAAAATCACCGAAGAAGTAAAGTACCTTTTATTTATATTGTTGAGTTATAAGTTCTCCTTAAAATAAGATTTAAAAATTAAAAGTTTAAGTTTGCGATTCCTCAGTGCTTTAGTTATGTGTATAAGTCGGCGGTTGTAGTTGCACTATAATGTTATTATTGGTATAAACATGTATCGATATTGTCGCGTGCGTCGTACTGTTCGTCAAGCCACGTCAGCAAGACATATTTAGTTTTAACTGTAAGTAATATTCAGTAGCATATATACTTTGAAGACACATTATTCTTTACTTAATTTTCCCTTAATTACGCACCTGCCTTCTTGTATCTCTGCACCACTTTAGGTTGACTGGTAGAGAATGCCTATGGCATTAAGTCCGCCTTTACTCCGTGTATAAAGTGTAAATAAATAAATAAATAATATAGACAGAGGCCCGTGCCCAGAAGTAGGTACGTATATAATAGAAGCTGCGTAAAAAAGCAACTAATAATATTCACATAGGATAAAAAAAACCAAGGCAGTGTTTCCTAAGGTCTCGTACAATAGTTGTAAGTTGAACGCCATGTAACAGGTGCTCCGGATGGGCGTGTTGCAGTTACAAATAAAACATATGGCTGAAACGTTCGTGTTATCGCGTTACACGTTATGTAACAATAGACGTAGAACATTCTAGTTTTCTTTCTTTGCTGTTTTGGAAAGACAGAAAAAAAAAGACAGAAAGCTTAATAAGTCCGCCTGTATACCATTGTTTCTACGAAGTGTAAAGTGAACAAATAAATAATTAGATAAGAATCAAAAGGTAAGCAGCAGTGTGGATGCACTGCTGTGTTTCGGTTTAAAGGACATTGTAGCCAGTGTAACTACTGGACATAGTGAGACTTAACATCATACATCCCATCCATCAACGCCGTTCGTTGCGTGCGCTCACTACCCTCTTTTCTATTCTCACTTCTCCTACCCCTCCTTCTTACCTGTCTTCCAACTTCATTTACCGTTGTGATACTCATGATAGAACCCTGCGTTCGTCTAGCAATCTCCTTCTTAAATGTCCCCCCATAGCTCTGATTTCCTTCACTCTTCCTTTACTATCCAGTCCATCCTTCTCTGGAACGCACTCCCACTCGAAATCAGGTCATGTACAACACGGCTGGCATTTAAAATAAGAGTTCGGCAATTACTCCTCGCCGAAGTAGCAGATTCCCATCATTAGTTTCTTAATACGTATTTATTTGTGTATGTATGTATTTGTTTATGTATGTAATTGTTTATGTATATATGATAGATAATTATATATGTACGCAGTTATATATGTAGCAAAATTAGTCTAAGTATACATATATTATGTTTGATAATTATCATTGTATTTTATTCACATTTTTAATTTTCATTATTTATAATTTACACCTGCCTCCGTCTTTCTGCACCACCTTAAGGTCGACTGGGAGAAAATGCCTTTAGGCATTAAGTCCGCCTGTACTATACCATTGTACAAAGTGTCAAATAAATAAATAAATAAAATAACATCTTATGTCTTAGGATGACGAGCGCAGTGGATTGCTACACAGTACTTTGTAACTCAAGGTGCTGGGTGGTATTTCTTCTATTTATGGGTGGTCGTATCGCTTACCATCAGGTGAACGGTATGCTCGTCTCGTCATTCGATGCAGTAATAAAAAATGTCAAATAACGATTCTGGCAACAGGGTTATCTGACTGAATGCCTCTGTGTTGAATTATTGAGTGTTCTGTACGACACCAGCAGTTTTTTTTTGTCCCTGACTATACTCTTTCTAGCCTGACGAGGGTCGGCTTATGAAAGCACACCGGTCTTTTGGGTGAGCGCAGAAGGCGCTCGCAACCCTTAAATTTAAGCGACCACGCTGAGGGCGACCCACTAATGGGTCACGACCTCGGCTCAGGGCGGCCACTGATAGGATAAGACATCAGCGTTTGGGGAAATATGGTTTAAACCTAATCCTATTAATGCGTACGTAGTAGTCTTTGGCACGCGGGCCGGAACTGCTAAGAGAGGGCAGGGTTATGGGGAGCGCGACGAGGTCCTCGACGGCGAGGACGGTACAGCGGTCTTGTGGAGTGTAGGAGCTTTAGATGCTCGGTCTTTTCGCGTAAAGCCAGAGTGATTTCGTCCTCTGGATCGGTCAGGACTGATCGCGGTCGTCTCCATTTGGCGCGAATGGAGTATATATAGACGCTTTACGGATAAGCGTGTTCGGGTGGTTCACCGCCCTGTCGAAATAGCGTCTGCTGGCGCACTGCATAAAGTGCCTGATGGTCGGCATATTGGTGTCCACGTGGAGGTTGCGATTGCGAACGTACCACGGGGCACCAAGTGCATGTCGTAAGAATCGATTTTGAAGCACCTGCATTCGCTGAAGGCGACGGGGCGGTAAATGAGCGAATACGGGCGACGCGTATGTCATTATCGGACGGATGCATGTTTTAAAGATCCTAATCTTGTTGCGGATTGACATTTTACTATTTTTGTTTAAGAGCCAGTGGAGCTGGCTCATCGCGAATGCGGCTCGCGCGCGTACCGCATTTACGTGTGGGATGAAGGTCAACCTCTGATCAAGGGTTACTCCTAAATATTTGGCTTGGCCCTTCCAGGGGATAACCTGGTCGGACATGCGGACTGAAAAGTGAGGGACGTGGACTTTCCTTTTCCGAGTGAAAAGGATGGCCTGGCTTTTGGTGGGATTGACGGTGATTCGCCATTTGCGGAACCACTCACCGAGTTCGTCGGCGGCGGTTTGCAAAGTGCGCACCACTTCGTCGGGGTCTCTACGTGAAGCGTAGATTGCGGTATCATCCGCGAATAGTGCCAGATGGGCGTTTTGTGGTCTAGGGATGTCGCTTGTGTACAGCGAGAATAGAAAAGGGGACAGGGCGGAGCCTTGCGGTACTCCGGCCGTGATGGTGTGTCGGGAAGAGAGAGTTCCCTCCACGCGATATCTGAAACCGCGATTCGACAGGAAATCTCGTATGATGTGCACGAGTTGTGTGGGCACATTGAGAGTGTACAGCTTGAAAAGCAAGCCGTTGTGCCACACCCTGTCGAATGCTTTTTCGATATCGAAGAAAATAGCACCGGTAGGCATTCCTTTACGGAATTGTTCGTGGACGTACTCCGTGATGCGGAGCACCTGATTGACACAACTGTGTCTAGCGCGAAAGCCAAACTGTTCCGGAGGGGTCAAATTTTGGTTATGGGCTACTATTTTGAGACGGTCGAGGACGATCCGCTCGTAGATTTTGCCCAGAGTACTGAGCAGACTGATGGGCCTATAAGAGGAGGGTTCGAAAGCGGGTTTCCCCGGCTTGTGGATACCTATCACAACTGCCTCTTTCCAGACCTCTGGGAAGAGGCAGTTACGAAACGCGGCGTCATAAATGGATGTTAGGATTTGAACTAGATGCTCCGGGAGCATCTTGATCATACGAGTAGGGATTAGATCGCCCCCGGGGGCTTTCCTACGTTTGAGTGCCTTGATCAGAGTGGTGACTTCTTCGATCGTCACCGGCGCAAGGGGATCGGGCGGCGGGTCGACGTCCGGGTCGACGTTATCGTATAACGGTCGCGGTATAGAGACTGGCGGTGGCTGGACCGCGTTCCTATCTTCGACGAAGGTGTCAACCGCAACAAGAATGTCGTCATCTACGGGTACAGAGGTGAGCGAGCATTGGGACTCCAGGCTGCTGGCCAGTAGTTCCGCTTTCTCGTCGTCATCAAACGCCGGGCGTCGATTCGGACGATTGAGCGGAGGCATGGAGGCCACATCGTTTCTCCTGAAGGAACGAACCAGTTGCCAAAAGGCCGTATGTGTCGGATCGATATCGGCAAGGCGAGTGTCCCACCTCGAATCGACGACCTCTTTTACGCGACGCTTAACGTCACGTTGGAGGTAGCGCGCAAGATGTCGTCGTTCCGGGATGGGTCTCGTCGCGCAGGCTTTGAGCGTAGCGTTACGCAACCTCACCCACCACCGAACGTCTTCGGGAAGTTGCCAGTGACTGTGAACAGTCTCTGGCACCCTCTCGGAGCTTTCGCTCAAAACGTTCTGAAGGTGGTCGGTGAAGACGCGTATCGCGCTGGTCGTTTCCTCAGGAGTCACGATGTTGGTCGGGATCGCGGAAAGATCAGTGGATGAGGTGTCTGCGAGCTTGGTGCCTAAAAGACGCCAATTCGTTTTCACCTTCATCGGAATATTAGGACCTGTGTCTGTTGGACTGTTTTCGGGGACTAGATCGAGGATCACAGGTCTGTGGTCAGAGTCTAACTCTTGTAACACTTGCATGGAACGCACGCTAAGGCTTATGATCCGTACAAGTGCCACGTCGAGTATGTCCGGTCGGTGGTCGTCGTTGTAACTATAATGGGTTGGTTCTGAAGGAACCAATAGGCTTAACACGTTCGCGGACAGAACGAGATTATACGTCACAATTTTAGATTTTGATATGGCACAACGTACAATGACGTTCAAATGAAAAATATTATTTACGACAGATCGTTCATTTCCGATGAACTTTCAAGTTAAAATCCTATTGGATGTACGTTGTGTCACAACACGTGAAATACCCGACACCTTACTGTCACGTACAAGCAAGTTTTAACCATTTCAAATAAGTGCCGTTGATAGTGTTCGGTAATGGTACGCACACCCGCACAACGTGTTTATACGTCCCTCGCGCCTTCCGCGCTCCTACATCCAGTGCGGCTGCGTCACGGCAGCGGTGCGTTCGCGTTCTTGTGACAATTTCGTAGCGTATAGTAATTTTTACCGAGACAAAACATGGTAAATTTATGCTATATCATGTATTTTATTGTTATATGCCTGTAGACTATATCATTATACTGTGAATTAATAAGCTTATTGTATGAAATTGATGTCTATTGCGTTATTTTATTTGTTTTGGATAGATAAGCGCAATACATAACTCATGAGGATTTTTGATGATTCCGACAACTCTAGCGAGGTGGATCCTTACCAGGATAATGATGGAGACTTTGGTTCGGATAAGGATTTTGACCCACAATGAAATAAATCATATAGTGATAGTTTTTATTCTTTTAATTACCGACAGTAATCGACAGAAACTACTACTAAGTTTCAATCAAATTCGGTTGGCACTTCGACTCAGAACCCCGATACCAATGTTAGTTCTAAATCTAGTAGCGATAAAGACGGTACACAATCAGCTGGGAGTGACGTTCACAAAGCATTATAAACATACCATCACCTCAAACCCTTACCCTATCACGTTTTCAAGAGGAGGGTGCAGGCTATGGCTCGAATTCCTCGGAAGATATTTTTCCCCTAGCCAAACGTTTAAAGTTGGTTAAATCTCCAATTATGACCGTATGACCTACTGGGATTCAAAGCTTCAATTAGATAATTCAAGAAAGACGTAGGTTCTCGGAACCTGAAATTATTGAATTATCCTATCAATATGTGGCATTAAATTCGACAAATCTGGTACGAATGTCACCTCATGAGACGTCTTAGGATAAACCACCTTCACACAACGTCTCTTAAAACGGGAGATTGGGTTTTAACAACTTTATCACTAATTTCTGATGTATATACGTTGGACGTTATTATACGTTGTGTCCGTACACGTCTCGAATTTTTTATTTATTATGACAGCACGTACGCAAACGTTGACGTGATAAAACGATTCTGTCATGGTGTCTTTAAAACATATAACATCATGGGAGTCTACGTACTCATACGTCTTATAACTTTGTATGGACATTTTCTGTGTCAATCTAGAACACCGACTCAACTGGTAGCGTCCGCGAACGTGTTAAATTGATTGTGTCAAGACAACTCTCTAGGACTGCACCTCGCTTGTTGGTCGAGTTGCAGTTCCAGAGAGTGTTCTTGGCATTGAGGTCTCCCGCCAAAATGACGGAATCCCCCAGATCAAATAATGTTTCTAGTTCGTTGGAGTGAAGCTCCTTAGTGGGCGAGAGATAGGCCGATATGATGGTGATCGGCGGGTGTCCGGTCATGGCTAGCCTGCAGACCGAAGCCTCAATGTTGCTCAAGCTTATCGGTGACTCTAAAGGTATACAATGAAGGGACCTTTTGTAATAAATGAGAGTGCCTCCTAAACGGCCACTGGTACGATCATTTCGCACCAGTTTGAAGTTTGGGATGTTGGGATCGCGGTGAGAGGGCTTAAGGAACGTTTCCTGGATGAGGAAAACGTCTATTTTGTTGTCGCGGACAAAGGAAGAAATTTCGGCTTTTTGGTCCCGAATGCCGTTACAATTGAAAAACCCCACTCTGAGGGAGCGGGGTTTTGTCCGCTGGGGGAGTTGTCTGGCGTTGGTAGCCATTTATGAAGTTAAAGAGGGGAGACGCACAGCGTTGACTGTGGCCTCGAAAATTTGCTGCTGGATCAGAGCGATCTCAGCTATGAGAAGGGGGTCTTCTACTCCCGTACGGGTGAGCAGACGGGAACGCTCAAAAAGTTTCCCGTGGAGAATCATAATCTCCGGGGAACCTAACAATGAGGCGACTGAGGAAGAGGCGTCGCTTGCCTTCGCCGCCACCGTCACCGACTGAGAGGGGGTGGGGGCTTGGGTTTGGGTTTGGGCTGGGCTGCCTTTGAAGAAGGAGCCACAGCTGGGGGAGGAGAGGGTTGAGTAGAGGCCGGGGCAGCGGGAGTTACTCCGCTGGGGGCCTGTGAAGGGGGATCAGCGCGCCCCGTGGGAGGAAACCACGGGTTGCGCACTGGCGCAGGTGCCAGTTTGAATGTAGTGGCCTGAGGGGCCGAGGGGGCCGCAGCTTTAGGAGCTTTGGTAACTCTTTTGGGGGCGCGAGGGCATCCGCGATAGTTCGCTGGATGGCCGGTTTGCCGGCAGTTGGTGCACGAAGGCGGCTCCGTGCACTGAGAGCGGTCCTTGGGACGGGGGCACTCGGATGTGCCGTGTTCGCCGAGGCACTTGACGCACCTGGCGGGGAGGCGACAGCCACGAGAATTGTGGCCGTATTTCTGGCAGTTGTGACACTGCCCTATTTGGGTGGATTTATGAGGGGCTTCGACGGTGAAGCCGCCTAGCCCCGAGATATCTTTTATTTCGAAAAGACGTTTAACGTCTGACGGGGACTGGAGAATGGCAAGAACCATCTCGTACTGAATGCCCGGCCGGGAGGCGCGGGACTGTCTGTGCATCCTGTGCACTTCTAGGGCGACTATGCCTTTCTCTTCGAGGCCTTCTTTGACCTCTAGAGTGGACATCTGGACGGGGATGCCGCGAATGACGTAGCGGAAGCGCCGCTCGTCTGGGAGAGAATATGTGAAATAATGCCAATGTTTGGCGTCTAGGAATTTAGTCAGCGCCCTGTGGTCCGCGATTGAGGCGGGCTGCAGGGCAAGAAGCTTGTGGACTTTGTTCCACGAATTAGATGAGATGGCGATGCGCTGTTTGCGCAGTTCCTCAAATATGTCCCGCATGGACATATTTAAGGGGAGTTGGAGATTCAACCTCGGGGGTTTTTTAGGCCCCTTTGGTTGAGTCGGTGGCGGTGGCGGCGTCGACGTAGACGCGGACGTGGTTGGCGCTGAAGGCGCGGAAGGCGCAGAAGGCGCGGAAGGCGCAGAAGGCGCGGACGGGGAGGTTGGTGCTGGAGCAGCGACGCTTCTCTGCTTCTTCCTCCGGCTGTTCTTCACCGTGGTGAAGCCGTCCTCGTCGCGTTCCGACGAAGACGCCTCCTCCCTGGATTCACAGGCGGAGGAAGAGGCCGAGATCGGCCGTTTTTTAGGGTTGTTGGAGGATGCGGGAGTGCTGGGGGACGTGTCCATGTCCTCATCCGATTCCGCGGAGCCGCCCGAGGTTTCGGTGGCCTCCGTCGAGGTCGTAGCCTCGGACGACTCCGAGGTGTCTGAGGACTCAGACGGTTCCCTGGCTTCCCTAGCCATAGATAAAATTTCTTGTCGGACCGCGTTGTCCGACCGGAACATCTCCCTCACCATGCTCATTATTTCCTCTCTGGAAATAATGGGCGCGGCGAGGGGGGTGCTGACGATGATGGGCGTAGCACTGTTTTGAGCGACGACGACAGGCCGCTCGGGAGCCAAATCCATAGGCCCAGAATCAGCCATATTGGCGGCTGAGTCCGAGCCTACGGTAATTATTAATTAGGGGCCGCGTGTGTGTTCACTAACCCCGGGTGTGCACCGCCTGTAAAGAACACACAAGAAACCAGGCGGGTTTACACAAAACGAGCGCGGATCGCGACGCGGTATGGGACGCGTTGAACTAAGTCCCCGGGTAGGAACGCCCGGGGGTGAGGTAGTGCGTGACCCTCCTCGCCGGGTATAGGCGAGGGGGGGTGTACTTAAATTAGGGTGTGCCCTAAGCTTGTCTCCCTTTTGCCAATCTTAATGTGCAAAAGGGTTCCTAACAGTCCGTGTACCGTAAGCGGTATTGGCCGGGGCCGCACGCTCAACCGATACATGGGATGGAATGAAGGAAAGGGTAGGGTTGGGAGGGTGATATACGGGGGAGACTGCGGTGTGCCTCCACAGCCTCCTGATCCGTACCCGTCCGGCTTCGCCTTGCCCTGAGGGGGCGCAGCGCGTGGCCGGGGCCGCGACTCGGCTTGTTAGCACCGTTAGGTTTCCACCGAGCCAATTCCCTGAAGGGGCAAACGTCGATAGAAACGATAATTGGGCTAAACCCTGTCCTGAAAAGGACGCGGCTTGGCCCGAAATAGGCTAACAAACAGCGAAGGGTTGCCCCTTTGCTATCTGTTTCGCCTTGGCTGCAGCGAGGTCGCTGCGGACCGCACCGAGCAGGTACTCGGCCGGAACAATGCGAGTTGTAGCGAGCGCTACAACAAACAATAGGTCCGTCCAAGACGGCTGCTCAGAGCGGAGTGTGACACCAGCAGTGATATTAGGTTATAGTGCTAAGTATCAACCCGGAGTCTAGAATTTCGGCTTGATATTATTAGTAAGCTCACCCCCTATCACATGATGGGATGGAATACGCATGGCGAAAAGTGAGCGCACCAGTGTGTGTGTGTCCCTCTCTTTCTGTGTGAGCGTGTGTGTATATATATAAATTTCCTGATAGTAATTTTTTATATCTATTTCATAGTTCATAGCATTTCATTTGACTGCCTCGGTGGCGTAGTTGTATTACAGTACGACTGCAAAGCTAAGGTCTCGGGTTCGATCCCCGGGTCGGGCAAAGTGGTATTGAGTTTTTCTATTCAGTATCAGCCTGGAGTCTGGAATTTGTGCCCGATATGGCGATAGGCTCGCCCCCTATCACATCATGGGACGGAAAGACGGCGAAAAGTGGGTGCACTAGCTGCGCCTCTGCCTACCCCTTCGGGGGTAACAGGCGTGAGTGTATATGTATGTATTTCATAGTGACACGAGCAGGCACTTGCTAGTAAGTGACTCAAAAGATCATAACAGTAGCTCACGATCTGTGAATAACAAAGTACTGTTTGACATTGACTTGCGCTCGTCACTAGGATATTGGATGTCAAGGGTCGATTTTACAACATGCTTATAAAGTCCTTGATATCCTTTTCGGTACTTATCCATCATATAAAGTAACACTTTTGGTTTCACAGGTCTCGAATAGATATATCTAGTAGAAAAAGTCACCAGTAATGTATCAAATTACATTAACAAATATATATATCAGATATATCTGTTACATAGCGTTATATGTCAGACAGTTATCTGGAACATTATCAGGAACCGGCGGAATTAGTCCTTAGTTTCTAATTACATCTTCATCAACCGGAAACACGGCAGCATTTGCAAAATACTGTCTGTCAATAAGACAGTTGCAATTTGAATGTATGGAAGGCTTAACAGCAAAAGTTACCAAAATTAATTATAACACCTTATAAGCTTATAAGCGGCTCAAAAGACTTATCAATCAAAGTGCGGCGTGCGCAGACTGAATAATATAATAAGGGGGAACGAGGGAAGTGACGCGCATTGTACACGACTTAAATTATTCAAACGGAATGAAGCTTTGTGAAAGAGCTGGGGAAAAATTGTGGCGGCTTATCGTGCGGTGCTTTAATAGCTTATCAGTCAGGGATGTGAGGTAAATCTGTTCAAGTCATAGGTCTTTGGTATAGACTGGTTGGATAGTTATGCTCTGATGAGCATAACTATGAGGGCTGGTATGATTACCAGCCCTGTATTATATACTGCCCACTGCTGCATGGGCTTCCTCTACTACTGAGAGGGTTTAGGCCTTGGTCCACCACGCTGGCTTAGTGCGGGTTGGTAGACTTCACACACCCTCGAAATTCTTATAATCTACTAGCTTTTTCCCAAGGCTCCGCCCGCGTTACAGAGTTTTTCCGGAATATAAGTCCCGCTTTATATTATCCCGGGACAAAAAGTAGCCTATGTGTTAATCCAGGACATGGTCTATACGTGTGCGAAATTTCATTGAAATCCGTTCAATAGCTTTTGCGTGAAAGAGTAACAAATATCCATACATCCATAATTACAAACTTTCGCGTTTTTAATATTTAGGATACTTAATCCTATAAATAAAACTATTTAAAATCTTAGAAGGCATTATGAACTCACCAAACGTAGGCCTTAACGGTTGAAAACACTTTTACTCGTATTTTTTCACGGAAAATTTTGAAAAAATGTTTAAATATAATAAATATAAGGGCATCACGGTGGGTTCATTGAGAACGAAATCTCGTTTTACTGCACAAAGAGCTTTTCACTTTAAACGTGAAAGCTTGCGCAGAACATGGCAAAAGCTCAGATGTTTTGCGCGCTAGTATTTTTATCCTTTCCAATACGAGATCTTGAATTAATGTCTTGAATGAGTATGTGCGAGTAAATAAATGGATTTATAGTTTATTTTTACGAGTAGAGCCTCAAAATGTAACCATGCTCAAACTTTATGGATATTGGACCCTTCAATGGACCCTTCAAGCCCCGCTTATATATATAGATGTATGGGAAAACCCTAAATATATGGACACCGGTGTCCGTCGCGGGGCTTGAGGAGTCGACGGGACAAAAGTTTATTGTAACAAAAAAAAAGTTTATTGTTCAATGCCAAGCCGCCATATTGACGCTCCCCTTCCGCCGAGCCTACCAGGAAATAGTGGGGAGTGTGCCAATAAAAGCCTCAGCCATGCCATTTTTGTATGCATTTTCAGTTGACTAAATCCAATAAGTGAAACTCTGCCCGAATTTTATTCTGTCCGTTTCAATATAGATCTTGGATCCTTTAAAAAATATTTTTAGAACCCTCCATTACTAAACTTTTTAAAACATTCATTTTAAGTGTAATTTTTAAGCAAAATAAAATTATTCTATTCAGTATCAGTCCGGAGTCTGGAATTTGTGCTCAATATTCCGATAGGCTCGCCCCCTATCACATCATGGGGCGGGAATGCGCATGGCGAAAAGTAGGTGCATTAGTTGCGCCTCTGCCTATCCCTTTGGAGATAAATAGCGTGAATGTGTGTGAAGTATACTTATTAGCATAGTGTATCTGTTGTTTTCTCGTGTACTGTGAACATTAATGCAAGCGCCGTCTACCGAGCCGTCGGCTTCCTCAGATCAGATTTTGCTTTCACACTAAAGATTCTCCACGATATTCGCGAAAGGTCTTATTGAAAAACATAAATTATAAGAAATTAGCTAAATTAAAACACGTAGATGAAAAATCACGGGTTTCGGAAATGTGAAATTCTGGTTAAACTATTTTGCGGAAACATTTTTCACAATGGTCTCTCATTTATGGATTTATAAAGTACATGTAAACTTTCGTAGGAAGAGCACAATAACCAATTGTAAAAAATAAGGCTATGAAATCAAACCAAATCAAATCATTTATTAAGTAAAAACTCTTGCATCAGCTGCCCGGCACGATATTCTTCCCATATAATTTCCAACCACTTTTCATAATGTGGCGTAGAATAAAGTAGTTGTAAGACGCGAGTACAGTTCAGTTCGATTACAATAAACAAAGACCCTAAAACTAACAACACGTGTACACATTAATTCGTACATTGCAATGATATTAGCCAAAATTAATCAGCTATTGAGAAAGTAACCTGACCAAATCCCAAAGAAATACTAAACTAGCAAAATTCCTTCACCCCTTTTACAAGTGATTGTAAGTACACGAAACTTGAACGCGTCGGCGAGTAGCGTGCAGCGTGTAGCCAGTCTGGCAACTGTAATTAATAACACAACTTTGCACGCCACTCACTGGCACAATGGACTTGCCAAACACACACCGCGCTGATGGACTCTCCGCGTCACTATATTGTATCTTACTTGGACATTTTCATTATGGTTTTGGTACATGTTTGGTACACTTTTCGCTGTGCATATTCCCTGTGCGATAGTTAAGGTAAGGAAATATACAAACAAATATACGAACACATTATTCAATTTAAATTAGGCATCGACTCCAAATATACGTTTATACTAAGCGAATACAAATTTTAATTATTTTTTGATTTGGGTTTTGAAGTCGGTTTATTTTTTCTTATATCCTCTTTTGACAGCATAAATCCGCGAACGTGTAAGAAATTGTTATTTTTATATTGGACAGTGATCTTTCTTTGCATTCTAATAATGAACGTTTTGATATTCGTTTTTTTATACCATTACGGCAGAGACCCAACTGCGTCTGATGGTAGGGGGAGTAGGATCCACACAGAAAGGACTGATGAGACATGATTATCCCTTGTCAGTCGGCACAGTACGGTAATTGACTACTTTTTTCCATAAAAAATGTATGCTATCCAAAATGTCACGGCAAAAGAATATTCTAAATTAGCCCGATAATTTATAAAGATTTGAAATTTGTTGAAAGAGGAAGTTGTCAAATAACAGTAATGTCAGACTGACGTCACCAAGTGTCACCGGCCATAACGCTGCGTGTGTGTGAAAGAGATAGCGCGATATCCCCGTCACCCCACCACTTTTACTAACAATATTTCAAATATGAATAACTGCTTTATTTTTCAACCAATTTTGATGCTGTTTTCACGGAAAAAAATTGTTCTCGTGTTATTTTCTGTTAGATATAAAATAATGTACGAAATCAAACATACAACTGCCCTATACCTACAGACTGATCCAGAATCGCGACACACTTACGTGGCTTACTAATTACTATGACGAGTTTTACACCTTTTACGGTGATCGCTATCCGGACGGATAAAATATCCTAACACATGGGCGTATATATATGTGGCGAGGGGGCTCGGACCCCCCTAACTTACAATAAACTACGCTACCCACTTGTTTTGACATTTTGAGGATCCGAACCCCCCCTAAGCTTCTAAAATACGGTGTCAAGCAAGGCAAGAACCCACACAACAAAATGTTTTATATCGTAGGACCCCACTCATGTGAAAGATATAGCTACGCCCATGTCCTAACACCAACAATAGTGTGGTAGATAACGAATGTATTTCTCCAAAGATGCCCGCTTTTTGTATGGGTGCTGGGCCTCAAAATCAAACTAGGTTGATACTTCATGGATATTAAAGTGGCAATAATAGGGATCTGGAATCCGTTGAGAAAATATTTTTAGACCCCTTCATTTATAACTAACTTGTTTCAATACATTTCATGTTAAGTGTAGTTTTTAAGCAAAAAAAAATTACATAAATCTTAAACCGGAGGACTTTAAAGTTAAACGATTTATTGTAAAATACTAGTTTTTCTGAGTTCTATACAAATATATATAAACTATCTCAGTTAGATTTTTAGGCCTAGTTTTGGACATGTCCTTAAAAGGTTTTATATTACACATATTGCTGCCGCCCTAAAAGTTTCGCCCGGGGCAGACCGAGCCCATTTTGTAGTTCTAAAATCCGAGGCAGTTTGGAGCCATTAAAAACGCACAAACTCAGCAACATGTATAGTAAAATCACAAATTGTGCTTAATTGTTAGTCGATCGCGGGCGGCAGCATAGTTTGGATGACGTTCGAGATTTATATTCGCAGAGCGCGTACAATACTACCCTGATTTATGTTCAACTACGTGAACTCTCCTCCTGGGTGCCGAGTGTATTTAACTACCGCGGTGACACTGTTGGTTTGAAGACATGGGACCAATAAATGGTTAAAATGATACTAAACAAGCACTTATATATTTTTTTCCGCGGGCTCCAGTTTGAAGTGTTTCTCGAAAAAACTTTAGTAGGGTGCAGCGTAGTGGATCGCAATATATGGAAATTCGAAGTTCTGTGTCGTATTAGATAGATAGATAGATAAAAAAGTGGCATTCTCAAACATGGAAGAAAAAGAAAAACATATAAAACTTATGCATTACACAATGGCAATATCACAATGTTACATAGCGCCAAGATTAAACAACAGACAAAAAAACAACTATAAAACATACACAGATACAATTTATTTAACGGAGGCAACCAAACATGTGGGGCAGTCTTCATTACAGGACGATAGATAAATTATTCTAATTAAAAAGCTTTTAACTTTTGTTTAAAGGATTTAAGGGAAAATATATTCCGTAGAGGAGGGGGGATTATATTCCAGCACTTAGTAGCGCGGTAACGAAAACTGCCCTTGAATGCTGCGGTCTTATGTGTATAAGTTGAGTTTAATACCAAGACGGGAATTTGTATCAGATCTAAACCAGTTTAGCTTACGGAAAAGGTACTCTGGTTGCTTGTATCTAATTACATTAAAAAGTATTGCTACTGATTATGTGCGAGCGTCGTGAGGGAACCTGCATACCTGAGAAGTTCTCTGAATTTCGAAGGTATGTGAAGTCTGCCAACCCGCACTGGGCCAACGTGGTGGACTAAGGCCTAACCCCTCTCAGTAGTAGAGGCCCGTGTACAGCAGTGGGCAGTATATAATACAGGGCTAGTATGGTATTACTACTTGCCTGCCTCGGTGGCGTAGTTGTATTGCGTACGAGTTACGAGTACGATTTTCGCGCTGAGGTCCTGGGTTCGAATCCCGGGTCGGGCCAAAAAAATTAGTGACTGGGTTTTTCCATCTTAAAAAAATAACTCAGTCGCAGCCCGGAGTCAGGAAGTTGGCGGTGTGATACCCCCGTGCCTCGGAAAGCACGTAAAGCCGTTGGTCCTGTGCCTGATCTCTCTCCGGTCATGTCGGATTGCCGTCTCACCGGACTATGAGAGTGAAGTACCTAATAGCGAGTGCACCTGTGTATTGCGCACACACTTGTGCACTATAATATCTCCTGCGTACCTGGCTGATCTTTGAGATTGGCCGCCGTGGCCGAAACTGGCTAGGAGGATTTAATTATTTTTTCACTATCAGGCGAGCCCCATGCTCGTCTCGTCACTTTACTGCATTAAAAAAAACTACTAAAAACTTTTCGGGCAATTTTTTCTTCTGTTACTAGTGTGAAGGCGTAAGCTACATTATGTAATCCTTCGTAGCTCGAATTCGAGAGGTTAAACTTCGCTAGACAAAAGCAACGGACAGGCAAGACAAGTTTCCGCACACGACATCCGAGATACAATGTATTGAATCCTCGCGGAGAGCTCAACAAGTTTGGGCTAAAAGAGTTTAAGGATATTTAAGCTTGATAGATTCACAATACTTTTAGGTCAAGGTTTACTATTTATTTTGCTTCATTTTGGATCTTTTCTGCACTAATGTATACATGTAATACAGTAGAGCCCAGTGTGTCTGTACATTTATTGAAAGTTTTAAATGTAAGGGGTGGCTTAAGAAGAGTAATAGAACCCTAATCAGCGATGTTTAGACTTCTTAGATTCAACACAATTACATACCTTTGTATCTACTTGAGTTATTGGGATAACCTAAAATAAATTTTCGCTTTTGCCCTGGATCACAATTTTAGATTCTGCCCTACTCCCGGAATTTAAACCTGGCAACCTCTTGCATTTCTGTGTATGTCTACATTTAAAATAACATATCAACGTGACGTGGTATTAGAGAACAGTCGGAGAACGTAGCGCGGTCGGGCTGGCGGCATATTTTACATAATGTAGGAGCGTTGTCGGATGGGAGGCGCCGAATCCTAGGCATATTCTTCACTGCACCAGGCCAAATAGAATATTTGGCGGGATTTATATAGAGCTGGTAATTTTAGATGTCAGCAATCTTAGTATCACTTCGATTATTTAGGCGCCGTTGTTTTACCCGTGGTAAAGTAAGGTTAACGGTCTTAATACACTGGACGAGTGAGCAGCGCCCTAGTATCGCTGTGAATTCGGTTGACCCTTAATTTTATCTGACCACGGATGAAACAAGTCAGTCTTAGTCGTACATCACCCGAAACATATATGATTTTTGTGGTACGGTGCAACCGCTAAGCGGGTAATAAGGGGTGGCAAACTCTCGCCGCGTTTGTACACGATAAACTCAAAAACTGTCGAACGGATTTCGATGAAATTTGGTATGGAGATAGTTCGAGAACCTACGAAGGTTTAGGCTACTTTTTATCCCGTTAAAATGTATAGCGGGACTTTTATCCAGGAAAAACTCTTTCGTGTAGGCAAAGCCGCGAGCGAAAGCTAGTTTATAATAAATTAGAACTTATTTAGGGGATAAAATATTTACAATTAAATAGTCAAATGGTTAGCTCATTTTAATTCAGAGCTCGTGGGGAAACCTGCATACCTGAGAAGTTGTCTATAAGAATTTCGAGGGTATGTGAAGTCTGCCAACCCGCACTAGGCCAGCGTGGTGGACTAAGGCCTAAAACCCTCTCAGTAGTAGAGGAGGCCCGTGCTCAGCAGAGACCAGTATATAGTACAGGTCTGGTATGGTAATTCAAAGCTTACTTGTATATAACAATAATGAAAACTTAGACCTATATTAGGTATCAATGTATGAAGTGTCCATCACCCGTACCATTATTATAAGTTATTATCGTAAAAGTTATTTACATAAATCAGTCCAAAACGGTTTTGCATAGTGCCTAATATTGCATAACAGAGTTCCTTAAAATGCCTCTAAAAAGAACGACAAAACTGTACAATTTACTGTCCTAAATGTTTTTTTTATACGAGAGCTTTTCAACCCATTCCGCTTGTTCAAAGCTGTGAAATAATTTTTAAGAGTTGGTAATATTGCCTCTATAGATGTCCATGTCGAGTGCGCGAAGCTTGCAGTCGCAATGCCCGCGCCATTAGATTTACAACTTTACTTCATTCATGACCCACATAAAATGTAAAAATAATACTGCAACTATTTCACAGAAAGCTATGTACAATTTATTTTTCAATTGTAAATAGGTCTCAGTTTTGCAGTAATTTAAAATATTGACCTAATACTTTTACAATATTAATTCACAGTAAAATGGCTTACAATTTAGAATGTTTAATAAAAAAAAGGCGATTTAATTTCAAAATTAAATATTTATAGAACGCATTTTGTTGTACAGTTTTAAGTTTTTGAACTTGCTCAAACCGAAAATATGTTTGTTTTTTTAATGGTCAAGCCTGATTGTAATTTATGTTATTCAGCCAGTGGGTTTTTGACGTCATAGAGTCGTAAGCCTTTCATAATTTGTGCTATCCACAATACTAATGTAGCGCAGGTTGGCAAACAAAATTTCTTCAGATTGCGCTTTCTAATGCCATATCTACTTCTGTATTATTTAATACTAGATGTTGTTTGCGGTTTCGCCCGTCTTTCCCGCTACAAAACTCCCTAAAACACGGTAGCAATGTAGAGCGCCAGCGTATATGTATATATTTAAAAATTCCATTATTTCCCATGGCAGTAAATTACTGGGATAAAAAGCCTATATCTGTGTACCTAAATTTCATCCAAATCTGTTCAGCTGTTTCTGTGTTTACTTCTAACAAACATCCAAACATTTTCACAATGTTTCGCATTTATAATATTACGTAGAAACAAGATCATTGGCTTTAACACATACTCATATACGTGTACATACACATATTCTTACATTTAAATATTTACCTACCTACTAAAATTTGAGGGTATAGTAAATAAAAGTATACTGTCGAGAAAAGAATATGATTTGGCAATATTTGGCATACATTTTGCTATCTCGCTACATAGATGCGACCGAGGTACCGACGCGACGGCTCCAACTGCATTCGGATCTACTAGGGTTGTGCTTGAGTTCAAACTATTGACATGGTACATTTTATTATCAGATTTGAAGAACGAAATGCTTTGTTTTTCAAACTGTCGATTCAGTTCATTTTATCGAAATTTGAAGAATGATTTAGATAGATAATTGGATACAATTAGAAAGAAGTTTGATTAACAAAGTGTTTAATGTCTTTGTTGATGATGTTTTGAGCCAGAAGGAATATTTTTCTGACTATTCGTATGCCAAATAGGGGTGTTAAAAACAACATGAACTCCATCTTTAAAATAGTATTTTTTGTTTAATCTTGGGTAATGCATATTTTCCATGGTATTTCTAAGCCATTAGGAATGGTGTCACTATTTTGAGTAGTAGTGACCGTAGGAACAGGTGTGTAGTTCATTTATTCGGTAATTTCTCCTTTTCATAAAAAATATTCTCGCGTAGTTTTGATTCAGAAAAACTACATAACGTCACCCAAAATTTTAAATTTTCTTTTGTATTATTCCAGTTATAGATCAAAGCTCTGACACGAATAATATTTTTCCATACGTGTGTGCAGACCGCAAACTCTGTAAACTAAGGTGTATCTACTATGAGTAGTCTTCTCAGCTCAGTTAAGCAAAACTTACTTCTCTTAGTTCTTCATCTATAATCGGCATGTACATTTTCGTGGGAAACGAGATGTCCGCTTTTTGTATGGGTCCTCTAAATCTTACTTAAGGAATATTAAAGGGGCAAAATAGATAATTTAAATCCATCAAAAAAAAATTAGACCCCTCCATTCATAACTGACATTTTAAAAACGTTCATATTAAGTGAAGTTTTTAAGCAAAATAGAATTACATAAATTACAAATTAGGATGTCTTTAAAATTGAATGATTTATTGTAAAAGGCTATTTTTTAGGAGTTCTATCCAAATATATAAACTGCATCGAATTTTAGGCCCGTTTTATGACATGTTTTTTTAAATTTGGAATGCCGATAGTTCTTACGTACAATTCAAAATCCGATATCCATTCACATATAGAAGATTCAAATAACGACAATAGTTCGTACGAACGAATCAAAATCCGATATCCGCTCACTTACTACACACAGGAGAACATAGTTCTTATGAGAAGTCACAATCCGATATTCAGACCTTGTCGATTCGCTCTGTGTCTCGTACCTATAACGTCGCCACTCAGCTGTTTTCGCGCATCACGTTTTATGTTCCCTGCGACTTCCATTCCTAAGATACATTTATAGATAAAATAATCCAATACTGTCTGCACCGTTTAGAAATGAAACGGTTGGAGTCAGGGATAAATGCCAATGTAATGTTTTCGAAGCGATACGGTGAGCGGATCAATACGGTATGAAGTACGGTGAAGACATTTTTTGAAAAATAACATACTTGTTACATGTGTGCTTTTCGCTATACTGACTTACAAAATGAAACCTACTCAATATTTTCCTATCAGGAATGAATGAATGTAACTATAAACAAACGAACAAAAGCGGCGATAGCCTTGTTGGGAGTGGAACGGACAGCCGAGACGAATGTCCATAGGTTCAAAACCCAAAGGCATTTCTGTCTTATGTAAAAAAGTTATGTGTGTATTCTTTGTGAATTATCGCTCGCTTTAACGGCGAAGAAAAACATCGTGAGGAAACCTGCATTTCTGAGAAGTTCTCTTCCTAATAGTGAAAGAATTTTCAAAATCGGTTCAGTAGTTCCTGAGATTAGCGCGTTCAAACAAACAAACTCTTCAGCTTTATAATATTAGTATAGATGCCATTTGTAAATCAAGGTTCTCGTTGCGATTGGTGGCTGATATTACATACATTTATGTTTTTATTTTTTATTTTATTCTTATATCGAAACTAACAGCTAGGTTACAAATATATATAAGCTATTACGTATTTATAAAATTTACAGCCAATAAGTTTCCACAGATAGGTATTTTAGAATATAAGTAAATAAAACAAAATTACGGTCGGTTGATAAACAGCACGCTAACAGCCAGTTTGTTAACTGCAGAGGCTAAAGTTAACTAGTTACTTGTACCATACTTGTTTACTAAGCCTTTACCCTTACATACATAGCATCTCGCCTTTATCCTTTTTCAGGCGTAGACAGAGGTGTATCACACCCACATTCGCCAGCTATTTTAGGTCCCTGTAATAGAGGATGGGCGTATTGCCAGTCACCGGGCACATTTCTAGGCTTCGGGCTGACACTGAGTAGAAAAACCCAATATCACTTTACCTGACCCGGGAATCAAACCTGATACCTCAGAACTGCAGTCGTAATATAACTACGCCACCGCGGCAGTCAGTACCATTGGTTGATGTTGCTAATTAAATAAATCGAACTACAGTTATACGCATGGCAACTATAAATATATTGTTTTCTAAAGTAATTCTAGTTTTGCAGTAGCAATATAATACATTTGAGCTTTGTTATAACAGTAGATAGGAGATTACTGGAAGCTACTGCGCAGTGGCGCGTCCCACGGGTCTCTGTTAAATGGAGTAGCATTTTGCATTCTCTCGACAATGCTTGGGTCGGAGCGATGTAAACCGATAACTGACTTTTCATCAGATTATTAAATAGAACACTTTTTGGCATCGAATGACGAGACGAGCATGCCGTTCAACTGATGGTAAGCGATACGACGACCCATAAAGTTACAAAGTACTGTGTGGCATTCCACTGCGCTCGTCATCCTGACACATAGGATGTTAGGTCTCATTATGTCCTGTAGTTACACTGGCTCGATGCCCTTCAAACCGTAAAACAACAGTGCATGCATACTGCTGCTTGGCGGTAGAAATAGACATTGCGGTGGTACCCACCCAGACGGACTCTTACATACGAGAGTCCTACCTGGTGTTAGTAGTAGTGACTTCATAAATTGGTTAGAGGTACAATTTTTCTCCACCAAAGTCCTTCAAAAAACTGATACCCAAAGACCAAACCCTTCAATATCAGCTACAATTTTAATCTAATTCAACCCTGATAAGGAATCCGTCACAAAGGTAACAACCCTTGATAGCAATATCGTATTGACCTAAAATGTTGAAGCAAATTATGCTTTCAACAAAATTTGCTCATAAAACAAGCAGCGCAGCCTCGTTTCTATATTAAATAGCATTGAAAACTATGCGACGCTCATAACAAACAAATTTTATTACGTTATCAATCAGGTATATTGGAATTCTCGAGCGGATGTTTCAAACGTCGATTATACTTGCCTTTTAGTGGGGAGTATTGGGATACAAAATATTGGGGAGATTAGAACTATTTTAGTAGTTTTGAATATAATGATAGCGTAAAATGCATTCAGGTATTTGATTGCAATTATTGGGTTAGCCTTACTAACCTAGTTTGTGTCGCATGTTATGATTACATGGTCATAGCAATATGTATATTATTTCTAGCGTCATAGATTTTACATTCGACTGTTACCATCAGTGTTGTGTGAAATCTAAACTATGAAAACCTATGTATGACTAAACATAAATTATTTTCCTAATCAATGACCGTAGACAATATGCCTTTCTATAATTGTAAAGGCTAAATAATAATAAAACAAATATGGAGACTGTAATAATGTATATAATGTAGGCAATTTCATAGTTTTCTTTGGCCTAGTTCATCTTTGTTTAGCTGACAGCCAACTGGAGTAAAGTTGTATCTCAATATTGGCCAATCACAGCGCCTCTTTACCTACTACTGCAAAGGCTGTTATACCGAAAGCACTGAGAAACAGACTTATTTATAATAACATTGCGTCGTTCTTAGCTTAGTAACGATTATGAACGGCCTCAGGAGTTAAAACATGTCATCGAACTAACATTGTAAAGAGAAAAGAATTGATTGTTCGTTTGTTTCTTCGCATTAAATAGGCTTCGAAACTACTGGATCGAATTGAAAAAATATTGCACCATTACAAAGCTACATTATCCAGCGAGTAACATAGGCTATTTTTTATCCCGGGGAAATGTAATGCGGGACATTTATCCCGGAAAAACTCATTCACGCGGGCGCAGCCGCGAGCAGAAGTCTAGTTCCCATATATTTTTTATTTTCACTACCATTAATGACTGCAGAAAGGCAAATTGTCTACGAAACTTTGAGAATCTTGTACATCTACTTATGCAACTGCCTTGAAATCATGAATACACACACACACACACGACTTTTATCCCCGAAGGTCTTGGTAGAGACGCTTGCTTCACTTTTCGCAGTGTGTATTCCGTCTCATGATGTGATGGGGGCGAGTCTATTGCCATATCGGCACAAATTCCTGACTCCGGGATAATACTGAGTAGAAAAACCTAATATTATTGACTGACTCGTTGATCGAACCCGAGACGTCAGCACTGCAGTCGTATGTTGATACAACTATACCACCGAGACATCAGGCAGTCAAATCAAGAAGGCTAAAATAATTTCAGCAACCGCCATCAATTGCATCAGTGTGAACTACACTAGTGAGAACAACGGCGACTGGTCGTGAGTTCTGCCTAATTCGATAAGAGATAACAGGCCAGGTGGTTGGATTGGGTGACAAAGGCGGGTTTCCATGTACGGCCTAAAACAACCCTCTCAGAAATGCTCGACGTAAAATAGAAGCGATTGGATGTTGAAAATGTGAAAATGAAATTAGATTCTGTATTTATTGTTAGTCTCTGAGCTAATCGCACCTTTAGAATGAAAAGGAAACAATTCAAAAAATCTAAAATGGAGTTATCGTCATAAAATATCTTAAAACGAAGTTCTCAATACAATAGTTCAAACACAGCCATATTCAAAGGAGAACAGGACAAATATATCGGTCCCATTGTCATTTTATGACAATAATTAAATTTTAGATTTTTTTAAATTGTGTCGTTTTCGTTCTAAAGGTGTGACATATTTAAATCTTTCAGTTTACTCAATCCTGCTTCATTTTGATTGTAGAGTTCTCACAGATAATTCGTCTGGGTAGGTCATCCTGCTACGTTGCATTATTATGTCACCAAGTAGTGATGTACTAGCGCTTTCGTTTTCTCGATCTAAAAGACTAAGCCAAGGTTGTTTAATCCGTGGTAAAGTTTAACGCGTTCTGGAGTGGAGACCGCGTCTTGGTAAACGTAGCGTGGGACGCCCTCTAGCCAAATGGCGAGATGACTTGCACAAGAAGGCCGGCAGCAACTGGATGCATAAAGCAGCAGGCCGGGCTCTGTGGCGTATCTTGCGAGAGGCCTATGTCCAGCAGTGGACTGCAACGGGTTGTTTATGATGATGAAAGTTTAACGGTTTTATTACACGGACGAGCGCGCAGCCTCGTTGTGAACTCGCTTTCGGTTCGCCAGTGTGATATGAGCCTTAACTTTACATGCAATCAGCTCTGTATTATATATTGCCCACTGCTGAGCACGAGCCTCCTCTACTACTGAGAGGGTTCAGGCCTTAGTCCACCACGCTGGCCTAGTGCGGGTTGGCAGACATCACATACCCTCGAAATTGTCATAGAAAATTCTCAGGTATGTAGGTTTCCTCACGATGTTTTCCTTCACCGTTAAAGCGAACGATAATTGATAAACAATACACACGTAACTTCGAAAAGTCAGAGGTGTGTGCCTTGGGTTTTGAACCGCCGGACATTGTCTTTGCAGACCGTTCCATGACCAAGGGTGAAACAACCCGGTCTAGGGAATCGTGCACGCGCTGTAAACTTTTGCTGATAAAGACTACATCAATTATTTCGTAGTAGTGTTTGATAGGGGCTCGAATGGTACATTTTCATTGCATCGGACATATATTTTTAGTTCATGGACGAGATGTTGCGTCATATCGTGCAAAAATTTCGTCCCAAGCATATCAGTGGGGCTAGAATGTGGAAAAAAAAACACAATGCGTCTCCGCTTCGTTTTATTGTGATTGGTTGAGTGACTGACGTATCGGTATTTTGATGTTTGTGATTGATTGAGAGAGCGCTACGTCAGTCTCTCAACCAATCACAATAAAACGAAGCGGAGACGCATCGTGTTTTCTTTTTACATTCTAGCCCCACAGGTGTGTTTTTATAAAGACATTAACCAGTATAGTTAATTATTTTACCAATAGAAAAATTTATAGTGTCTTACCATAGCTGGGATTCGAATCCAGAACTTCAGGATTACCAGTAGACCAATAAAGCGTTCTTGAAATAAGTTTTGATTTCCCAGTGAACGACTTCGCTTATAATTTGGGCACACAACATCCTTGTATAGTAATCTACTTCATAACATACAAAGGAATTCTACGACAGGGTTGAATGCACTCTTGTGGATTTCACTAAATATCATTGTAAAGTGTATTTCTTATATTAGGTATTCAAAGAGTATACTTTACGGTTTACTGATTAGATTATACTAGCTTTTGCCCGCGGCTCCACCCGCTTTAAAAAGTTTTTCCGGGATAAAAGTCCCGCTTTATATTTTCCCGGGATAAAAATTAGCCTATGTGTTAATCCAGGACATGATCTACCTGTGTGCCAAATTTCATCAAAATCCGTTCAGTAGTTTGCGTGAATGAGTAACAAACATCCATACATCCGTACATTCTTACAAACTTTCACCTTTATAATATTAGTAGGAAGGATTTTAAAATATTACTAATTTTGGAATCATTTACGAAGATACGACTGCCTCGGTGGCGTAGTTGTATTACGGTACGACTGTAGTTCTAAGGTCTTGGGTTTGATACCCGAGTCAGGCAAAATGATATTGGGGTTTCTACTCAATATCAGTGGGGCTAGGATGTGAATAAAAAAAACACGATGCGTCTCCGCTTCGTTTTATTGTGATTGGTTGAGTGACTGACGTATCGGTGTTTTGATGATTGTGATTGATCGAGAGACCGATACGTTAGTCTCTCAACCAATCACAATAAAACGAAGCGGAGACGCATCGTATTTTTATTCCCATCCTAGTCCCACTGCCCCCCCCCCCCCCCCCCAGCCTGCAACTTTCGCATTTATAATATTTATTTATAATATAAGTATGGAAGTAACTTTAATTCTACAGGCGTACAATAAACAAAGCCAAGCCGCAGCCCGATGCCCCACTCTAGGGAATCTAAACGGAAGATACAACTATTCAGAGATAATTAAATTCTAGATTACCCGACTCGGTTAGCTTGATTGACACATGCAATTGGAGTTTAAATATTTAATTGAACCTGAATTGTTTATAGCGATACTAATGGTTTGTTTTTTTCGATAATCTTTACTGTCTATACTAATATTATAAAGAGGAAAAGTTTGGGGGTTTGTTCGTAGGGGCTAGATTTAAATGAAATCCTCCTAGCCAATTTCGGCCAATCTTAACTGAGATCAGCCAGGTACGCAGAAGACATTATAGTGCACAAGTGTGTGCGCAATACAGGTGCACTCGCTATTCCTTCACTCCCATAGTCCGGTGAGACGGCAATCCGACATGACCGTAGAGAGATCAGGCGCAGGACCAACGGCTTTACGTACTTTCTGAGGCACGGGGGTATCACACCGCCAACTTCCTGACTCCGAGCTGCGACTGAGTAATTTTTAAGATGAAAAAACCCAGTCACAATGTTTTTAGCTCGACCCGGGACTCAAACCCGGGACCTCAGCGCGGAAATAGTAATCGTAACGCGTACGCAATACATTACGCCACCGTAGCACTCTGCTTAGGGCTTGCTTATGGAACTATTGAATCGTTTTTTTTTTCACTAATAAGAACCTACACTTTCGAGTACTATAGGCTACCTATTATCCCGGGAAAATAATAAACTCATTTGCAAAAAAAACGGGCACCTAAGCAATGAACCATTTCAAATGTTACTATTGGTTTGTTTGATAATTATAGGTAGTTTTACTTTCACAATTTTGTAAATTAATAAGCAAATAACCGTTTTCGTCAGTATCATCATAAAATTTTGTTAAAATTTATGGGTTTTAATGCTAAAGTTCACTAGTAGTGTATGCTCGCTAGTAGTGCATATGCTCGTGAAGTAAAAGTTAACAAAGATTTTTGTTTGTTTTTTCTTTAATAAAGTAAAAGCAGATAAATGTTTAGTATCGAGTGTGACCCCCTCTAGCTGAAATCACAGCTTGAATTCGTCTGGGTATGCTAGCGAGGATATCCCGGATACTTGCTTGCGGAATACGTTCCCACTCCGCGGTAATCACATTCTTCAGCTCTCTGATGGTTTGCGGAGCCGGTTGTACTGATCTCACGCGTCGTTTCAGAACGTCCCAGACATGCTCTATAGGATTGAGTTCGGGACTTCGAGCTGGCCAATCCAAACGACGAATGCCGACCTCTTGCACATACACTTCCACATCGCCAGACCGGTGGGCGCGAGCGTTGTCGTCCATAAAAATTGAGTCTTCGCCTAAAGCGGCCAATGCGGGTTGTGCATGAGGAATAAGAACTTCCGTTATGTATCGATGTGCAGTCAGTGAGCCGTTTTCAATGAAGAGTAACTCTGTGCGATCCATTGAATTTATTCCTGCCCAAAACATAATAGAGCCCCCACCATAAGGTGTGATTTCTTCAAAACAAGCCTCTGCAAAGCGTTCTCCTCGTCTTCGTAGCACTCGCCGACGTCGATCTTCACCGACCAGAGATATCCTGGCTTCATCGGAGAACAATACCCTATTCCAGTCTTCTTAAGTCCATGACTCACAATTTCGAGCAAACCTAAGCCTGGCAACTCTGTGCTCACGGAGTAACTTAGGGCCGCGGGCCGGGCGATGACTGCGTATATTGGCCGCGAGCAGCCTCCTCCTGACCGTCCATAGACTAATATGCACATTTCTTACTTCTTCGAGGTTGTTCTTAAGGTCCACATACGAAGACTTGCGATTTCTCAATGCGCGACTCACAAGAAAACGATCATCCCGTGGTTGGGTACAGGGTTTTCTTCCAGAACCAGGCCTTCTCTCGACGGAACCGGTGTCTTGATACCGCTGCCAGGTACTTTGAACCGTCGAGCGACTCACACTTAGCCTCTGAGCCACGAAGCATTGGCTGCAGCCCTCTTCGAGCAGCGCAATAATTTTGGTAGCTTTTACCACTTTCTCTAACATTATTGAGACAGCTAAACAGCAATAAATGAAGCTTTGACAATTAAGAATATGAAATAAATTCATAAAAATTGACTAAAAGTTATGAAAACCGATATTATCTTTTGGAACTTCGCACCAAAAATGTAGGATAAAAAGTGGTTTTCTGTAAAAACGAGCATCAAACGAAAATTTTAATTTAGAACGTACTGTTTTAAACACCACGGCATTTTTAAAACCGGCCAGTAACATGTACAAATGATTGAAATCATTTTGGTACCGTATTTTTTTAAAAAAGAATTAAAATCCAAACCGCCCGTTTTTTTTGCAAATGAGTGTATAAAGAGGGTCTCTTATAACGAAAAAACGTTTTCAGTTCGGCGAAGGCGCGGGCATAAGCTAGTATATTATAAAACAAAGTCTTCCTTCGCATCTGTCTGAAAGTACTGTTACTGTTTACTGGTGGTAGGACTCTCATATGTAAGAGTCCGTCTGGGTGGGTACCACCGCAATGTCTATTTCTACCGGCAAGCAGCAGTGTGCATGCACTGTTGTGTTTCGGTTTGAAGGGCATTGTAGCCAGTGTAGCTACTGGACATAATGAGACTTAACATCTTATGTCTCAGGATGACGAGCGCAGTGGAATGCCACACAGTACTTTGTAACTCGAGGTGCTGGATGGTGTTTGTACTGTTTATGGGTGGTCGTATCGCTTACCATCAGGCGAACGGCATGCTTGTCTCGTCATTCAATGCAATACAAAAAAACACTTAACATCAGGTGTATGCTTCTTTGTCGGCTATACCTACTGTAAAAAAAAAGATTTGTACTAATGGCATAAGAAGAAAACTTAGAGTGCCTATTGGTACTCGAGGCTCGGCATGCGATGCGAGATATACCATTTTAGGAAAATAATGAATTCTCTTAATATTTAATAGCAAGGAACTGAGGTATTTCGGGAATAACCGGGAAAATAGACGCAGCAATGAAACGACAACTTCACTATCAGACGTATATTCGCAGACTGGCGCGACCGTACGATCCGTTCAAAACGGTAACAAATTACCCTCAGTTTATCAATATTGAACCCATACATTACACCTGCACCACAATACAATACTACATATTGTTTATTTTTAATTAATATTAATTAACAGTTATATTTTTCCTTAATCTATATCTATCATAAATCTATCAACTGGTTTACGTATTCGCCTTGAGTATCGATTCACCGGGGGCTTAGGAGGTGAAGGTAAATCAGAAGATTCCTTCAAGGAAACGTTGCTTTGACTATCCTCATTTAAATATTCCTTCTCTTTACTCTCACTCCCCAGCGCCGTTTCAGGAGATGAGGCCGGCACGTTATCGCTATGCGGGGCACTGACCTCCTTCGACTGACTGACTGGCGGGGCTTCCTCGCCGTGGATCTCAGTGTTGTCTTCAGGACAAGCAACATCAGATAATCGCGACCTGCGCCGCATTTGATCGACATGCCGTTTAATAAGTTGACCGTCATCCCTCAATACTGAATACCTACGCACACTGTCTACCCCTTTCACGCCTTTTACCCATTTATCACGAGTGCCATACTCCCGAACCCAAACTGTATCGTCCTCTGTAAAGGCCCATGAGCATATTTGACCTGTCGATGCTGGGCTTCGCGAACCTTATCTTTCATAAAACGCTCGGAACGCAGCAAGTCCAGCCTTGATCGTAGTGGCCGCCTCTGCAATAGCATGGCTGGGGTTTCTCCGGTTGTACTATGCACGGTATTTCGGTATGCCAGTAGAAACGTTTGTAAAGCCGTATCAATGTTTACTCGGTCTCTATGCGCTTTTCTTATAGCCCGTTTACATAGTTTGACTGCGTTCTCCGCTGCACCATTAGAGGATGGGTGATACGCTGGCGAGAAAAATTGTCTGATACCGTTATTATTTAAAAATAACTTAAATTCTGAGCTCGTAAATGGCGGGCCTTGATCTGACACTAACTCCTGAGGTAATCCGAACCTAGCAAAAGTAGATCTTAATATTTTAATCACGTTCGTCGCGTTAGTACGTGTCATTTCAAAAATTTCTAACCATTTTGAAGAAGAATCGATGAGAACCAAAAAAGTTAAGCCTTTGTATGGACCTAAGAAATCTATGTGTATTCTAGTCCAGGGTTGCGCGTGATACGGCCACGGCTGCATAGGAGCCCGTTGCGGAGCATCCGCCTCCACCGCACAAGTCTCACATTGTTTACACATCATTTCCACCGCTGCATCTATATTAGGCCACCATACGTAGCTACGGGCAAGACTTTTTGTCCTCACTATCCCCATGTGACTGCTATGCAATTGTTCCAATATGTTATTCTGTAACGAACCTGGTATTACCATTCGATAGCCCCACATTATACACATTCGATGTACAGTTCATTTCGTCTAGCAAAATATGGTTGAATTGTAGGCTCCGTGCATGTAAGAGGCCAGCCAGACTGAATGTACGCAAAAATCCTACTAAGAGTCCTATCATTGTGGGTCGCTTTCCTAACATGTTCACTCGTAATGGGCAAAAATTTTTCTACGAAATTAACATAAGTATTCTCATTTGGTATACTTTCCTTAATCTCTGTACATGGTAGGCGTGATAATGCATCCGCGCAATTCCTACTTGGTGCTACATATTCTATGTCATGTCATGTCATACCAAAAATATACGTTAAAGGTTTATGATCTGTTCTTAATATGAACTTACGCCCGTAAAGATATTGGTGAAATTTACGAATTCCGAAAACAATAGCCAGCGCCTCCCGGTCGATTTGTGAATAAGCGCGTTCGGTTTGCGTGAGTGAGCGCGATGCGTATGCTACCGGTCGTTCGCCATTTGACGTGGCGTGTGATATCACTGCGCCTATGCCGACGCTACTGGCATCCGTCGTTAAAATTACAGGTAACTCTGGTGAGTAATGCATTAAAACTTCACTGCTGGTTAAGAGACATTTAACCTTGTCAAAAGCTTCCTGACACTCCTTATTCCAACAGTATGTCACACCTGATTTAAGTAAGTTATACAATGGGGATAAAATTGTACTAATATTCTTGACAAACTTTCCATAGTACATAACTAAACCGATAAATGCGCGTAATTCAGAAACGTTAGTTGGGGCTGGCGTATAAATTATAGTTTTAACCTTATCAGGACAAGTTTGAACGCCTTCTTTTGTGATAGTATGGCCTAAGTAATTAACGGACTCGGCAAAGAATACACATTTCTCTTTTTTAACTCTTAGGCCGTACTGTTTTAAACGATCGAATACTTTACCTAAATTACGCATGTGAGCCTCCCTCGTGGGACCCGTAATAATAATATCATCTAAAAATACCCCCACGTGAGGCAAATCGGCGAATAACTGTTCTAGCCGTCTTTGAAAAATCCCCGGACTAGACGACAGCCCATAAACAAGTCTGTTATACATGAACAATCCCTTATGTGTATTAATCACGGTATATTTCTTACTATCATCAAGTTCAACTTGGGCATATGCCTGCGACAGGTCTACTTTACTAAAATGTTGTCCCCCCTTCAAACAAAGCAGCAATTCTTCTATCCTAGGCAAGGTATAACAGTCAACCTCAATGACTTTATTTAAAGTTAATTTGTAATCTGCGCAAATTCTGATGTTACCGTCCTTCTTGACGACTGGTACTATAGGCGTCGCCCAGTCAGATCGTTCCACCGGCGAGAGGATGCCATCGCGCTGCAACTGAGCGAGCGTCTGCTCCACAGGCTCGCGCAGTGCATACGCCAGCGGGCGGGCACGCATGAACACCGGCCGCGCTCCCTCGCGCACGTGAATGCTCACCGTGCCGCCGGTGAATCGACCCAGGCCGTCCGCGAACACATCACAATATTTGGAACTGAAAGCAGATATATCAAATACATTATCTCTAAACATCTTAACATTATTACATTCATAGTTAACTACCGGTAATTGTATTTTTAGTTCGGCCATCCATTGTCGACCTAAAAGAATAGTTTTTCCATTTTTAATAACAAAAAGTTCTAATCTTTTACATATATTCTTATATTTCACTACGGGTAGTAACACTCCAAGTGGTTTTACAGATTCACCCGTGTAATATCTAAGTGTTAAAAGACAAGGATTCAGCTTCAAATTTTTAAACAGCTTAATGTAGCATTCCTGACTTATACACGACACTGCACTGCCGGTATCGCACTCCATTTTAATATTACTACCATTAACGTTCATTTCTATATACATAGGGCTGCATTGTGTAACAGATAATTTGCAACCGTTAACATATGTTACCTCATCGCTATCCGCATCGTCACCCATGTCGGCTTCCCTTACTTGCATCAGGTCAACGTTGTGATGTCCCGCTAAATTAGGACACATACGCCGCAGATGTCCTTGTCGGTTGCATACCCGGCACACATAAAGCCGCCTATACACGCTGGCCGAGCGTTGCCGAGCGATGGCCAACGCCATCATGTAGACAGCTTATTTGCCTTGACTGGTCATCGCTCGGTGTCGCTCGCCTAGTTGGCCGAATGAAGCCAAGCACCAACATGTATAGACATCATTTGGCGCAACTTGTGTTCGCTCGCTGTCACTCGTGATCACTTGCCTCACTTCGGATCGGTGTCGGTTTTTGTGCACAAATCAAAGGCGCTCGTCTGCGCTCGGCCAACAGCGTCCACACATTTGTCTACCCGCCATTACACGGTTGATATCTGTCGCTCTCAGATGCCTATAAAACTTCAATGTCGACATACATAGTGTTTCAATGCGTAAATACTGACAGTGGCCAACGTGTGGATAGCTCTACAAACTCTCGTCTACATTGGCCGCTTGCATTGTCATTCGACGAACTTTTCGAACGTATGGACGTTAGCACTTGCCTTGAACATATTTGCCGCCGCTCGCGTTGGCTTAGGCTCGGCCAACATGTATAAGGGGCTTTACGCGCAAACTTGCACGTGGCAGCATCATGCCGAGCGCCGCATGCCCGGCACTGGTGCTGAGCCCGCTCAGCCAGCTGCGCCCGCTCAGCCGAACGTACATGACTCGATGTCTGCGAAGCGCGCCCATCGCGCCCCCGCGCCTCCTGCGCCGATCCGCTGACATCCCGCGTAACGTTCGCCGCACCTTTCCGCCACGTTCTTGCCGCCGCCATTGCTTGACACGTCACCGACGTCGTCCGAATCGCCTCGCTCGGTGACCTTGCCTGTTCCTCCACCGCAGCCGCATCTTTTTCTGCTGCTTCCATGCTCACTGCTAACGTATACGCCTTGCCGAAGTCTAATTTAGTTTCGGCGAACAACCGTTGTCGTATAGTTTCATTGGTTATGCCGCAAACTAGTTGGTCTTTCAGACTTTCCTCCAACCATGCTCCAAATTCACACGTCTTGGACATTCTCTTCAATACCGCCGTGTATTCCGATATAGTTTCCCCTTCATTTTGTTTCCTATGCCTGAACTTATATCGCTCCGCTAACTCACTCGGTTTTGGCTGCAGATGCTTTTCCATAATTTCCGTTAACTGTGCAAATGTTTTGTCCTTGGGCTTTACCGGAGTACACAAATTAACCAACAGCTCATAGCACTCTGCCCCCATGACGGTTATTAGAGTAGGCACTTGTAATTCACTCGAAATTTTGTTCGCTAGAAAGTATTGTTCTAAACGTTTTATATATAACCGCCAATCGTCCGTCTGCAATTTAAATTCCGCGATCTTTCCGATGGACATTTTTATAATTGTTTTTTTTTTTTTTGCCAATTACGGTACGCGTAAGATTCGATTCTCGTCGCCACTGAGGTATTTCGGGAATAATCGGAAAATAGACGCAGCAATGAAACAACAACTTCACTATCAGACGTATATTCGCAGACTGGCGCGACCGTACGATCCGTTCAAAACGGTAACAAATCCTCAGTTTATCAATATTAAACCCATACATTACAGGAACAAACAACAATGTTGAGGAAAAGAATTCTTGTCTCCCCACTGTAACATTGAAAGACGAACTTGTCCATGAGTTACAGATTTCGTAGCGCATTGTCATGTCGATGTGCACACGGGCTAGCCTAGCCTTAAAATGTTTACAAGAGTAGCGAAATATTAGAGATGGCAAAATGATATCAAAATGCTCCATTTGTATAACGCGTTTTTCAAATGATGATATAGGTTCCATTTTTTGGAACTACTTAAGACCTACACATCAGTTTTATTATAAAGTTAAAATTTATCGTGTTGTAGGGTCTTTCAGTACTATACAGTACAGTGTCACCTTTCTACTGGTAGGTTGTAAAAAAAGGAAAACAATTAGAAAATCAGTAAGACAGCACAACTTAATTTAATCAACTAAAACTTAGAGTAAACATTCTCGAACCGAACGTATATAATAAGCCTTCCGAATTGAAACCACTGTCCTGTACGACCGAAGCGGAGACGGGTAGATGCGTCTCGACGTCGCTGGCTGGCGGTTGAGTCGGTGTCGGTAGTCACGACCGACTCCCCGTCGACCGGTGCCAGTAGAGATCTTGTGAAGTTGTAAATTCCGGAGCCGGAGATATGGACCCTAGAATGGGTTGTAAAATCTATTACATTTATCTAGATCCTCACAGGAATCTGCGACATCTGTCAGCGGTCGTAATTGATACTGAGTATAACTGTGCAGGGTACAGATGGTAATGAGGTCATATAATAGCAATCAATGATGAGGCAGTCAAATGATACTAAGACTAAATTACAAATTTAAGCGGTCGGTAGGTACACATTTGGTCGGTAGGTACCTATCTTATTTAACTATAGTAATTAAGTAACTACGCACTACGATAAAACCAAATAAACAAAGGCATAAACATACAAAGAGCTAATATCAAAATATGCTTGGCCTTAAGTTCAACGTCCGGCCATGACGCTGCAAAATTTGATCAGCTGATTCATACTACGACTAAAGCTAAAAGACTTACGTAACTAATATAGGTATTTCATATTATTTGCAACACTCACCCAATTCGGGGTAATCACACTCACAGTACTAATTTAAACAAGTGGCAGAATTAAAGTTGAATAACACTCAGCCAAGTAAATAGGTGTTACACGTATAGCTCGTCCAGCAGTGAATAAATCACGAATCACCGTCCCGTGCCCGCTTGTGCGCCCGGCCACCAACCGGTTCCGCGAGAACGGTTCGTCATTGCTAAACATATATTGCTACCTGGTTCTGCCTCCTAATTAATATTTATTTTAATTGTAAGTTTGTAAATATTTTTTTTTTTTTTTTTTAATTTTATTTAGATAATAGTGAAGTCGTTACATACCCCCCTTTTTAGGTTAGGATTTTTTGTAGGAAAATCCGCTTAGAATGATGAATTTAATATAACTTAAAATCTTTAACATGCCATGTTCCCAAATTATGTCCTGACATAAAATCTTCGAGTTCATAAACAAGTCTTGACTTTTTGTTTACAATGCGACACTTCAAAAATTTGGGCGCTAGTTTTTTTGAGAACTTATTGTCTTTGTCGCTTTGATAATAAGTTCGTTTCCAGACTATATCTCCAACATTGAAATTCACGTTCTTACGGCGAAGATTATAATTATTGCAGTTTCTGGAATGTGCCTTAATAAGTGAGGCTTGTACTTCGTCAAAAGTCTTACGTAGAATACCTAGATTTTCTGCGTAAGCATCGCGTGGTGCAAAAATTATGTGATCTTCAGCGTCTGCGTCAACATAGTGAGAACCACAACTAACCAATTCCCGACCAAATACTAAAAACGATGGTGTGTAGCCAGTAACTTCGTTAACTGCGCTATTTAAGGCGAATTGAATTTTTGCAATATAATTGTCCCAAGATCTATGATCGTTTTCTATAAAGGTAGACACAGCAGTGATTATGGTTTTATTATAACGTTCTACAGTGTTAACTTGTGGTGTATATAGGGGAGTGTAAAATATGTTAGGAATTTTGTAAGTATTAAATAATTTTTTCATTAAATTACTAATAAACTGTCTACCGTTGTCCATCAATATTGTACTAGGTATTCCATGAGTGAGAAAAATTTTTTCTTCTAAGATCTTGGAAATTATATCCGCAGTCGCACGTCGAATAGGAAATAACATACAGTATTTAGAAAAACAACATGTGACAACTAACAGAAAGGTATTCTGTTTTCTAGTTACGGGTAGAGGTCCGACCAAGTCTACACTTATCATTTGGAAAGGTCGACAACAATCTTTCGGTCTACCCATTGTACCAAGAGTGGTGTGATGAGGGTATTTATAAGCTAAGCAAATATCACAGCTTGTAACAAAGTTGGTAACATCTTGATGCATACCAGGCCAAAAATACATCAACGATAAGCGTTTATATGTTTTAAATATACCAAAATGGCCAGATGTGGGTTCACAATGATTTTTTTCGATAATCTTCTGACGATTTTCAACTGGTATCACCTCTTTCCACGCAAATTCTCTAGTTAGCGGATTAACTGTTTTCATAAATCGGTAAAGCTTACCATTTTCTACACGATAATTTACAAAGGATGATGGAGAGTTCAAACACCCATTAAAAGTGTTTAGATACCAAGAATCATTTGTTTCTGGGGCGATCTGGGTCAACGTGTTTGTAATGCCATCGATAGCAGTTACTGGTACTGAACGGGATAGACTGTCGGGAACTACGTTGTCGACACCTTTCCGGTGCTTAATTTCAAAATTGTAAGCTGATAGTCGGACACTCCAACGCGCTAGCCTGCCAGTAGGATTATTTAGATTTAAAAACCACTTAAGTGAGGAATGATCGGTGTATACCGTGAACCTAAGCCCATTTTCCAAATAGCAACGCCAATGTTCAATAGCAGCAAGAACGGCCAAGGCTTCACGTTCAGTGGCACTATAGTTACGTTCTTGTTTGGTCAAGGATTTGCTCATATACGCTATCACCTTTTCCACGCCATTAACAGTTTGTGTAAGTACTGCACCTATTCCGTAATCGCTAGCATCTGTTTGGACTTCAAATGGCTTAGTGTAGTCTGGACATGCTAGGATTGGTGCGGAGGCTAGATGAAACTTGAGCTTTTTAAAGGCGGCATCAGCTTCTTGGGACCACGAAAAGGGTGGAGCGTGCTTGCCTTGTGAAGTTAATCGATTTAAAGGTGCGGCTAAATTGCTAAAATTTGCTATAAACCTACGGTACCACGAGGCAGTACCCACGAAACGTCGTACTTCTTTGCGGTTAGAAGGAGTGGGGTAATTTGTTATGGATTCCACCTTTTCCGGGTCGGCATGTAGTCCATTAGCATCCACAATATAACCAAGATATTTCAACTGCTTCCTAAAAAAATGGCTTTTTTGGAAGTTAATTGTTAGGTTAGCCATTTTTAGTTTCTCCAAAACTCGTGTTAAAAGGGCTATATGGTTTTCAAAATCTTCCGAAACGATTATGACGTCATCCACGTATGCAAATACTTTATGTTCAAATTCGGGGCCATAAAATAAAATGTCTACTAGTCTCTGTTGTGTCGCTGGGGCGTTAGTCAAGCCAAATGGCATGGATTTAAATCTGAATGTACCGCGAGATGGAATAAAGAAAGCAGTTTTATGTCTATCCTCCTCTCTAATTAATACTTGCCAAAAGCTTTTTGATAAGTCAATACTACTGAGATATTTAGCATCCCGTAAGTTGTCTAGTATTTCCGTAATGTAAGGTAGACTGTAAGCATCTTTTTTTGTGACTGCATTGAGCTTTCTGCTGTCAAGGCAAAATCGGAGTTCTCCATTCTTTTTTGGTGTAAGAATAACAGGAGAAGACCATGGGTTCTCACATGGTTCTACAACGTCGTCCTTTAACATTTCGTCTAGTTGTTGAACTAGTATACGTTGTTTTTCAGGTGACATCCGGTAATAGCGTTGCCGAATGGGTTCAGCGTTACCAGTGTCAATCGTGTGTGATATTAGTGAAGTGCGACCCAAGCCTCGCACCTCATACGAAATCTTGTGGAACTGTGATTTTAAATTGTCAGCCTTACGCTTTTGTTCATTATTTAAATACTCATAAGAACATACAAAGGGTTCGACAGCATTAGTTTTAAAGATGGACTCAGAATCTTTGCAGAAGGTGATAGCATTAAGATGTTTAGGAAAGAGACCAAAGGTACGCCAAAAATCCATGCCTAATATTAAATGATTTGTAATTTCAGGTACAATATACGCGTCGATAAAATATAATTTATTTTGAAATTGAATAGGAAGTTGCATTTGACCGATTGAGTTAAGTTTTTCCCCTCCAGCAGCAACGAATTGGACGGAGTTAGTAACCCGTAAAATGAATCCCATATCCAGCAACTTCTTATGGAATCCGTTCCCTAAAATAGTGACACAAGAACCTGTGTCTAATAGTCCAGTCAGTGGCTCGCCCGAAATGAAAATAGTGACGTAAGGCCGTGTCCTGTCGATATTTAAATTATTGTTTTTAGTGATTGAAGAAACCAAGTTAAAAGTAGAATAATTATTAATGAACTTTAACCATTCTTTCCATTCTTTAGCTCGGTCACTCCAATCAGGCTTAGTTAGTTTTTTGGCTGTTCAAGTTTGTTTGGTGGGTTACAATCCGGGCATTCTGGGTAGCGTACGTCCTTTTTTCCGCATTTAAAGCAGATAGGAAACCGTGCTTGGCTACAATTACGAAGTGAATGACTACTAGACCTACATCTTGGGCAAAAAACGGACCGAGAAGGTTCCGCAGACAGCGCTGCGATGCCGAAACCACGATTTTGAGTGGCATTATCAGATCGTTGCTTATAATTTACTTTATAGTTACTAGGAGTAGCGTCAGTCACAGAAGTATTATAGGAATTAGTGTAATTGTGACTCCCACCATATTGTTTGTTATGATAGTTATATTTGTTTTGTTGGCCAATCCTATTATTTAAGTCAGATAGATAAGGTTTATATGCGAATTCGGGAGCGAGAGTGTTACTATTAATTCTAGGTGGCTCATGAAAGTGTGCGTATCTAGACTTTACAGTCTCATAGTTACGGCATACTACTTTAAGCTCGTCAACAGATTTAATGCAGGGGGAAGTAGCTAATGTATTGGCATAACAGGGACGAACATTATGCATAAGTATTTCTAGTTTTTCTTCCTCAGATAAAGGTTTGCTTAGTCGAGCGAACATGCCATGCATAATTGATAAGTATATTGTAATATTTTCACGCTCGCCTTGTGTGCGTGATCGTATCTCAGCAGCCAGTCTATAATCGTAGTCACTGCTGCTAAAATCTTCTTTAAGCAAAACACATAGGTCACTCCATGAGTTTATTTTTTCCTTGTTATAGCGATACCAATGCAGTGCATCATCAACAAAGATTTCGTAAGCCAATGAGAGCACCTTATCAAATGAAATACCTCTAGATTGTACGAATTCTTCAATTTTTTGTATAAAAGAGTGCACACAAGTCTTACCAGAATACTTCAACTTGCTTATTTCTGCATACAGGCTACGTTCACAAGTAACTGATATGTTAGAAGCGTCCGGTGGACTTTCTGTAGCAGGTGTTATATGTTTAGACTGTGAACTAACAGGTTTTAGCAACGATAGTTCTTTTAATTGGGAACTTAAATTAGACGAACAGACCTTATGAATGTCATGAACCTCTGTCACATTTTCAATTCTATTAATGCGATGATAAATATGGTGCAATAAGGTTTCGGTTCTACTGAATAAACTAGTGTCAAATTTACTTTTAAGATTAATCAAGTTATGTTCTGCTTTACGAAGGGATTCTTTTACTTGTTTTAAGTCATCACTAGGTGTTAAATGTGACTCCATGATATCTTCGGGTGGTATCATTTGACTTAGTTTAACAATCTGTTTCCTTAATGCCTGTACTGAGTCACCAGAGCCGCCACGAAGTTCCACTTCGTATTCCAATTCCGCTTTTTGTAACGAAAGATACTTTATAGGAAACGCCATAGTTATTGTGATTAAAGCTTGGATGTGTGTTGCAATGTTTAACTACGCGCTATGATTAATATAATATTCAGAACAAATATTGGATTACTAAAATTGAATGCACAAATATTTGTTTGTAAGGTACTGTACAACAATATACTTAATTTTTACTAGCTACTGCGGCCAATGTGTGGTAATACCAATGATAGCACTAAAGTAGTGAATTATCACATACAGCAGAAAGAACATGAATAATTATACAATGAGTGCAAATATCACTGTATGATCACACAAGAGCATTACAACTACAAAATCAGCCTTAAAATTATGTGATTATAGCCAACACCAAGGAAACTATTATATGCAACTTATTACACAATTCGGTCGAGAATGTATTCTTTCGTTGGGCGCCAATGTCACCTTTCTACTGGTAGGTTGTAAAAAAAGGAAAACAATTAGAAAATCAGTAAGACAGCACAACTTAATTTAATCAACTAAAACTTAGAGTAAACATTCTCGAACCGAACGTATATAATAAGCCTTCCGAATTGAAACCACTGTCCTGTACGACCGAAGCGGAGACGGGTAGATGCATCTCGACGTCGCTGGCTGGCGGTTGAGTCGGTGTCGGTAGTCACGACCGACTCCCCGTCGACCGGTGCCAGTAGAGATCTTGTGAAGTTGTAAATTCCGGAGCCGGAGATATGGACCCTAGAATGGGTTGTAAAATCTATTACATTTATCTAGATCCTCACAGGAATCTGCGACATCTGTCAGCGGTCGTAATTGATACTGAGTATAACTGTGCAGGGTACAGATGGTAATGAGGTCATATAATAGCAATCAATGATGAGGCAGTCAAATGATACTAAGACTAAATTACAAATTTAAGCGGTCGGTAGGTACACATTTGGTCGGTAGGTACCTATCTTATTTAACTATAGTAATTAAGTAACTACGCACTACGATAAAACCAAATAAACAAAGGCATAAACATACAAAGAGCTAATATCAAAATATGCTTGGCCTTAAGTTCAACGTCCGGCCATGACGCTGCAAAATTTGATCAGCTGATTCATACTACGACTAAAGCTAAAAGACTTACGTAACTAATATAGGTATTTCATATTATTTGCAACACTCACCCAATTCGGGGTAATCACACTCACAGTACTAATTTAAACAAGTGGCAGAATTAAAGTTGAATAACACTCAGCCAAGTAAATAGGTGTTACACGTATAGCTCGTCCAGCAGTGAATAAATCACGAATCACCGTCCCGTGCCCGCTTGTGCGCCCGGCCACCAACCGGTTCCGCGAGAACGGTTCGTCATTGCTAAACATATATTGCTACCTGGTTCTGCCTCCTAATTAATATTTATTTTAATTGTAAGTTTGTAAATATTTTTTTTTTTTTTTTAATTTTATTTAGATAATAGCGAAGTCGTTACAACAGTAGTACAAGTAGTCATAGTTTAGCGAAGGACGACTTAAGTAGTCTCATTTATGCTGTATCTATTATTAAATTTCTGCAATTAAGTATATATTAAATACAAATATAAAATACTATTTATTGTTTTCATAAAGCGAGACTATCTGTCTTTGGTGTAGTAGCCTTAGCTTTGTTCATTAAGAATACCAATCTACTTCATGTTAAACATTCTGTCACAAATAAATCTTACGTCGCAATCTCGTAAGTAAAACAAACTGAGTAATGAAATTAACATAAAATATGCCTCCTCCAGCCTTTCGTTCGCTCTGTCGCAATCAGCTGCTCGTTCATTAAGCCAATCAGAGTTGGCGCAGCGGAGCGCGTCTCGACCAATCAGCGGTGACTCTGTGACGTAGACAACTGAAGCCTTAGGGTGACGAGCTGAATCATTCCATATTTGAATCCACCAGATCCAAATCAGGGCTGCGTGTGTGACGGCTTACTGACGTAATCCTGATTTGGGATTAGAATGCTTTTGAACTGACTGCATTTGACTGCCTCGGTGGCGTAGTTGTATTACAGTACGACTGCAAAGCTGAGGTCTCGGGTTCGATCCCCGGGTCGGGCAAAGTGATATTGAGTTTTTCTATTCAGTATCAGCCCGGAGTCTGAAATATGTGCCCGATATGGCGATAGGCTCACCCCCTATCACATCATGGGACGGAATAACGGCGAAAAGTGGGTGCACTAGTTGCGCCTCTGCCTACCCCTTCGGGGATAACAGGCGTGAGTGTATGTATGTAATGCTTTTGAACAACTACCTAGGCTTCAACTGGCTTATAGCGTTTATAACTGACTTAAAAAGAGATTATTAATTTTTTCCGTATTTTATTTATTCAACAATATAGCCCTAAGTACCCTGTTAGTGTGTTGGCATTTATTCTAACAACTAAGTGTAAAAAAGTGTGTCAACTAAGTGTTTCATTGGTGTATGCTGCTGTAAGTCGTCTCTCGACCTGCAAGACGGACAGGAGCGCAGGAACACGTTAGATGTAGACCGCTTTTGATAGGTCCGTCCGCAATTCTTTAGGGGAGGCCTATGTTCAGCAAATGAACGTCATGTGGCTGATAAAGATGATGATGATGATTAGAAACGTATTTCCATTCCAGCGTATTCCTGCGACCTTTATCAATTCGTCTGTCCAGTATAGCTTTACTTTATTTTAAAGCTTACACATAGCTTCTTCTTGGTCGTAACACTCTTGACAGAGTGGTCGTGGTCGTCATGCAGTGTTTTTCGGAGCAGATGTAATGCGCCTTACGATTTCTCGCCACACTTCTCTGTTCGATGTTTATGTGGAGCACTCATGTTTTCTGTTTTTTTTATGGCATTGAGTGACGAGACGAGCATGCCGTTCACCTGATGGTAAGCGATACGACCACCCATAAACAGTAGAAATACCATCCAGCACCTTGAGTTACAAAGTACTGTATGGCATTCCACTGCGCTCGTCATCCTGAGACATAAGATGTTAAGTCTCATTATGTCCTGTAGTAAGACTGGCTACAATGCCCTTCAAAGCGAAACACAACAGTGCATGCACATTGCTGCTTGGCGGTAGAAATAAACATTGCGGTGGTACCCACCCAGACGGACTCTAAATCTACCACCAGTACGGCACTCATGTCCCACATAGCAAGTAACGTAGGTAATTTCTCTTCCATTGTTATGCTAGTGTCAATTGACGCGCTTTTGTATAGATGTAAATGTTTATTTTTGTAACTGTATCGTAATATGAGATGCGTGTATGTAAAAAATGTATGTTACTAGTATTGCTCGCGGCTCCGCCCGCGTGAAACGTTTTTCCGGGATAAAAAGTAGCGCATAGCGCTCAGGAGTAATGTAGCTTCCTATTAGTGAAAGAATTTTAAAAACGGTCCAGAAGTTCCTGAGATGAACGCGATCAACGAAACAAACTCTTCAGATTTATAATATTAATATAGATAGCTATCGTGTGTGGTTTCCTGACGATGTTTATATAGAGATATGTTGAGATATATTGCACACTAGCTTTTGCCCGCGGCTCCGCCCGCGTGAATGAGTTTTTCCGGGATAAAAGTCCCGTTTTATATTTTCCCCGGGACAAAAAAAGTAGCCCATGTGTTAATCCAGGACATAGTCTACCAGTGTGCCAAATTCCATCGAAATCCGTTCAGTAGTTTTTGCGTGAAAGAGTAACAAATATCCATACATTCTTACAAACTTTCGCCTTTATAATATTAGTAGGATTTACTGGCTGAAAATCAGTTTCAGGTGGACCACCCCACCTGAAAGACGCTGAGCCTGTGGCCTTTTTTGTTATACTATAGACACGGATGGCTGGGAGTATAGGTGGGTATCCCAGGGGACTTTTCTTTTTTTTCTTTTTTGTGTAAGTACTTACATGATATTTAAGGTTTTTTTTTAAATCCATTTTTTGTATTCCCGTGTGTACCTATATATGTGACATCGTGTCCAGAGACAATGGCCAAATAAAGATTTTCAATCTTTTCTTTTTGTTTCATTATAGTAACCGTGTGCGCTTAATTTGGAGTGCACGTCAACACGTTACGTCACAAGGTTAGTAAATAAAACACAAAAATCCGTAACTTATTCGTATAATTCATATATATTCATTTTTATTTTGAAAATTCTTGGTACAATGTACAATTTGGACTTAACTCTTAAAAAGTAACAACGCTGTGACGTTATAAAGGAATGCGTCAATTTTTTTAAACATTTTTATTTTCTCTATTTTCTATAAACAAATGGCACTAAATTATATTTGGTTCTGGAATTTATTAACTAACTGTTTTAGTACATAGGATGAAATCAGCTCGTACAAGTAATAATAAGTACATAAAATCCACAATTCTCTACCATGAAATTCAGCTTTAGAAAACGAAAACGTCATAATCCGTCTTCATTGGATAAAATCATCACGTACATTTGATTTAAAAAAAAAAAACGTTTTTTCAGGTTTTTGTACTGTATTAAACTTACCATCAGATGCCCGGTTTTCGACTAGTTCATACATAGATCGATTTTTTAAAGACCGTAAGACTGTAGCAATTCTATTATAAAAACTAGTACACGAGTATTTCTCAAAATAAGTTTACGTAACGAGATATTTATATGCAAACAAACAAACAAAAAAATACAGGTGAGACAGAAAAAATTGGAATAATATTTTGTATAAACCTTTCCGTTACGTATACTTATTTTGATAAACATTCGCATCCATCGTTTATGTGGTAAACATACTATTGTATTTTATATCAGATTCGTATTTGTGAAAAAATAAAAAATAAACCCACCAATAGGATCACTGCATTTTAAACTTAACATCTTGACATACTGACGTACTGGCACGTTTTTGATACGCGGGTTTTTCAATCGCTCATAAAAAAAAACTTATTTATTTAAACATCGAAAGTACGTTAGTAACTGACATTCAAAAATTTAAAAATGGAAGCGAAAATTTTCCAGCTCCTTCGCAGGGTGTGGGTTCGTTCTCTTTCAAATTTAAAATCAATTCCTTTACCTACATAATAATGCGATAACCATCAGTAAAAGATTTTATTTAAAGCCCGCAGAAGGCTTGTAAGTCCCATATTTTTAAGGCTATTGGCCAACTTTTTACGTAATGCACGTATTTACCTTAAGAAAAAATTATCATGATTTCAAGTGCCATTTATTGCACAAGTCTATTTGAACTAGTAGTATAACTGACTAGCATTATAGACAAAATAATCTAAATTAACGAGTTAAAAATTTTGACGAATGATTGTTTATCTTGTTTTGGGCGAATAAAATATATTTTTTAACTAGCTTTTGCCCACGGCTTCGCCCGTGTTAATAAGTTTTTCCGGGCTAAAAGTACATAAAAACCTTCCCGTTGAATCACTCTATCCAACACATTTATTTGGATAAAGATTAATATTATGACGTTGATACAACACTTAACAAATAATGCATTAATTCCGACCAAATTTGATTACCATAAAAACGGTTCTAGTGAGTTAATCTTAAAAGATAGACACATACTATCTCGGACATTTTTTTAGATCATTTCAAGAGGAATAATTCTTTCATACATATATTTTTGGTATCTTGAACCGTTTTCGCAGCGCACGCAATGAAAGCCCTCAAGGATGAGTAATTTTCCCCGCTTTTTTCACATTTTCCATTATTTCTTCGCTCCTAATAGTAGCATCGTGATGTTATATAGCCTATAGCCTTCCTCGATAAATGGTCTATTCAACACAAAAAGAATTTTTCAATTCGCACCAGTAGTTCCTGAGATTAGCGCGTTCAAACAAACAAACAAACAAACAAACTCTTCAGCTTTATAATATTAGTATAGATTAAAAGATGTATAGTTCATGTATTTGATTAAAATAACTCCGAACCAGTAAAATCGCTATATTTATTAGCAGATTAAAATTTTTCTAGAGGCCACTTAGGCGTCATTCATATTTGAGGTGAAGATTTTCCACTAAAACTCCTTCCACACTTGAAAGCAATAACTCAAACACAATATGTCAATAACTGAAATAATTCCATTATTATAGCTATTATATACAGGGTGTAGTCCACCTAACAATTGACAACATATTATCTATATATTTATTTAATAATACTGCACTAAACATTAAAATGATATTTGTTTAAACAAAGTGATATTAGCTATATTTATCTAATCTGTTCCATGAACAGAGGAAGGCGCAGACAGCGGTGTACGAAACACGTACGATACACAAACATAATATGCGAAGTATAAATGCGTATAGTATAATTAAAAATCGATAATAGTACAATTTAAAATCAGTCGGTACTCCAATAAGTGATCCGTATTGATATTAATAGACTACACGTTGCCTTAACAGATGGTTGTTAAAGCAACTCGAGAAATGACCACTTGACTAAATGTTAAGCATCGGTTCAGCGTGGACTAAGGCCTAATCCCTTGTACCTAAGAAGGCTTGTGCCCAGCAGTGGGCCAGAATAATACGGGGCTGATATAATTAACTAAAGGGCGTATTAATAGATACATGTCAAATCTGCTTTGAAGCGCGATATCAGTTGAGATGCTGTCAAAATAAGGTCAGCATCTTAAGATAGTCGCTATTTAATAAAGCCATATGAACACGAGCTCAAATATTCGCTAAGTTTTGTTTGTGTAACGGCGTTTACTCAGCTGAGAACAAGCTTATGACAGCTCAAGTTTGGTTTATTAAATAGTTCAATACATAAAATGTCTACTTAAGATTTAACTCAAACTTTAGATTGATTGATTGATATCGCTCTCAATAATTTCCATAGCAAAGTGCCGCAGTTGCGTTCGTAGACCCCATCTGCGCTCGACTTAATAACAGTTTATATAACAGCATATTATACACATTATAAATTTAAGCGATTCGTATTGCTTTTAAGTTAGGTATATCAGAAATTTCTTACCTTATACAATATTTTTATGCATCGCACGCCCAGATCAATACTGAATTATCTCGAAAACATCTGTGAATCGTGTTTTTTGTTTTGTTTAAATCGGCAAAATTTGCCGATTCACAGATATTTTCGGGATAATTCAGTATTAATTTGGGCGTGCGATATTTTTAAATTATATATTCCCATATACATATAGTAGGTATAATTGAAAATAAAGTACGCGTATAACGTTATTCGAAGTGATATTTGGAGAATATCTAAATATAATTCTGCCACCGAATATTGGAATGCTATCCGACAAAAATACAAATTTATGGATACTCGATTTCAACCGTCGGGGGCAGTGGGTTAGCAATTTAATCAAATATGTAAGTAGGAAAAGTAGTTAACCTTTAAGGTTGAAATTTGCTAAAGAGATTCATTTAAGCTACATCTCAAAATAGCTTTAGCTATAATTTTACTATCAAATTGTTAAACAACTTGATTTACATAGTCTTTGAAGCCATTCTTGCACCTATCACCAAAATGAGAAAGAAATCTTAATGTTATAGATGCCAGTTTTTTAAGGCAACCCAATTAAGTTAAGGTCAAAGTAACTAATCGATTATCATGTCCAATAACGTCAGATCTTAATAAACGCTCTTAATTCTAAACGGACCAATGATAATAAACCAATCAAAATCGGTCTTTTGTGACAAATTTTATCCTGATTGGTACATTTTTACTAATCCGTGATAGCTAAGATCGTTGATCTATCGTTAATATCCTCCAAACATCACTTACACATCACTCCCCGTGTTAATTTGGCAATGTTATCTACTCTATATAATCAACTATCTTTTGTGCATCTGTTTACATACAAGAGCTAAGCGTAGCGTGCGGTTCTGTCCGTTTATTTACAACAGTAGTATAGTACAAAATGTCTAAAATCTAAAACGTTTCGAGGGAGCATCCTCGGTGCGATGGACTAGAACTATAGTTGTGCTTAGTTAAAACAAAATGTTTCTGGTATATGGATTTTTATCGACGGGTAAAACAGTTTTGTGTCAAACTCCAGGTAATTTGTGGAAGGGTCAATTTAATATTTACGTTAATATTATGCTCCTCTGATGGTAAGACCTTTTTACTCTACTACGGTGAAGCAAGAAAATTTGAATACCCTATGTATGTATCCATTTTATGTTCCACTCTAGCGTTGCCTATTGAACCGATTTTGACAAATGAAGTATATATCGATTCGTGCTTATAGTGCGATGGTTTTATTTTGTTTTATTTTTTGTTTATGGCCCTACTGCCAGTAGCCTGACGCGAGTCGGCTTTTCTGGCCACACCGGTCTTTAGGGTGAACGCAGAAGGCGCTCGCAACCCATTGAATTAAGTGACCATGCAGAGGGCAATCCACTAACAGGTTATGAACCTCGGCTCAGGACGGCCACTGAGAGAGGATGAGACATCAACAATTAGGGAAAGATTGTTTTTTTAGGCCTAATCCTATTAGATAGTGTTGTCATCGGCACGCGGGCCGGAACTGCTAGAGTGCGATGGTGGCTACATTTTTAGTATGTGAGTTCGTTTATGTTTCTTTGTTGATATAAGTGATGGTTATCGTGCAGGCTTTGTCATTGTTGATATTACAGGTGTATATTTTACTGGAAAAACTTGTGTTTCAATTTATATTTCATCAATATTTATATAGGTATGGCAATTACTTGATGAGCCGAAGCGCGAATTTAGATGCGTTTTTGAGGATGATGTTGCCAAGTTACATGTTTTAATAGATTATAGACATATTATCGTAGGAAATTGTTACAAAATTAGCAAAGATAGAAGTAACTATTAGTATGTTATCTAATTCATTTGAAGTTTAATGGAATGACAATTAATATGACATTGTGATGCTTTTAAGTAATAAAATTATTTATTTATTTCTCTGTGTGTGTAATGTTATTCCTTCAAACGTTAATAAAGTTCAAATTATTTCAGATCATATTTGATATATCTATTCCAAAAGTACAGTAAATAACAAAATTATAAACATAGACAAAATAAAACTTAAGTATCACAATATTATTATAAAGTGTTCATTTATATTACTGATTTAACAACGCGTCAAGATTAAGATATACCTAAACTCAACAATCGTCGACACTCATGCTATAGCCTCTACATATTATAATTATGTTTCAATATATTCGTCATTTATATCATACAGACACTGTCTTTGTTAAAATAAAGAAGTTTAACTTCCATTTATATTTCCATTTCCTTTCATGTGATGTATGAAACGGAACGTCAAAAACCGGCGAATGTCTGTACAAAACATACTTCAAACCATACCCTCGTCAATAGTACATTTATAAACGAAACGTATTGTTTCATTTTGTTTCGCATTGTTTTTTGCAAATTCTTGTAATAGAATCTTACATTTTACGAATTGTAATATATTATTTTTATTTGAACCTCTTTTTAAATACTTGAAGAGTAGTTTGAAAGTTTGAAACGACAGGGTTAAATGTTATTTAATTAGAACAAATTGTTTTTTCTGATAATGCAGAACGGAATGCGAGTTTAGATGCATAAGACGTCATGAGACGTCGTCACACAACGGGTTGTCGGTTGAGTGACGACGTCTCATGACGTCGATGACCTTATTACCTGGAATTTCACTTACAAATTTTGCTGCAATTAGGGATGATTTTTCAATAGTAATAAATTATTCATAAAAGTAATTAATGACTGAATATAAATGTTACACAGTTCAATTATTTTATACATACCGTTATAGCATTCAATTTGCTTTTATTGTATCCTATTAATATTTTTAATAGTGTTGGGGTAAGTTCGAATTAGGCAGAAGACTGATTCAACACTACTCTTAAACCCAGATATATCATAAGCATGAATAATCTGAAATATTGTTTTGTAATGAAACACAATTTTTAGCTTTGAATTAGGGTTTATAAGTAAATTAAACCAACGTTTCAGGGATTCACGGGGTAAACACCATATTCCAAAGTTACCGCAATATACCCAAATGATAGAACAGGTAAGCCCTTTGTATGATTCGAACTTACCCCATGATCCGAAAGTACCCCGATTCACCTCAAATCTACGTCCGAACTTACCCCATACTGAAAAAACCACCCCTATGTGTATTTTACCGGTGTATCACTGGCACTGGTCACTACAGTCAGTCGGTGCATGTTTTACAACAGTGTGCGCGGTACCGCTGCAGAGCGCACATGTTCATTGCGCGAACATTCTCGCAGAAACGGGACGTGTCGCGACACGCTGATTCTGGTGGAGGGAGTTCGTGTTTTAGTCGGGGTAGTGGAATTGGTGTGATTATGGGCGGCAATAAAAAGTTGTTCGATTTGTGTGAAATAAAATAGTACTTGTATGAAACTAGTTTTTGGAGTTTATCGCGGTTCGATGTTTAATTTTTATCGCGACGTTTCAAAAGCTTTGCATGGGGCGTACTCCAAAGAAGTTTTTTTTAATACAAAACCGCGATAAATCCTAAAACTAGTTTTATTTTTTACATTCGCGTAAGAAATCATAATCTAGAGAAGTGAAATTTGACTAGAATAATTTATTTATTTATTTATTTATTTATTTATTTTATTTTATTCGGATTTAGGCATTATAAGAGCATACAAAAGGTATAGTTACAGACTTTAAATTAAATTGAAAATAATATATTATTGTGACTTGTGACTGCCTCGGTGGCGTAGTTGTATTACAGTACGACTGCAAAGCTGGGGTCTCGGGTTTGATCCCCGGGTCGGGCAAAGTGATATTGAGTTTTTCTATTCAGTATCAGCTCGGAGTCTGAAATTTGTGCCCGATATGGCGATAGGCTCGTCTATCACATCATGGGGCGGAATAACGGCGAAAAGTGGGTGCACTAGTCGCGCCTCTGCCTACCCCGTCGGGGATGAAAGGCGTGAGTGTATATGTATGTATAAAATCACCAGTCCCGGTGCACGGTGGTAGGGCGCAGTCCCTGATGACGGGCGGACGCTGCATTGAGTCGCACGCGCCCGCCGCACCGCGCTCGCGCCGCCGCACCCCCCGCGCACCACCCGCACCCCCGCGCCACACGCAGCGCAACACGCGGTGCTGCCGCCCAGACCCGCACACGCCCACGCACTGAACATCAAACATACCTTAAATTATAATACCAGCTCTGTATTATACAGGGTCATTTTGACATTGCGTTAAAAAATGAAACCACATACTTATCTCATTGAAAATATCGTATTCCATTAAGTTATTTTAACCATAGATGTAAAATAAAAAAGTGTAAGTTTCGAACAAAATAAATATCAATAAAAAGTAACTTTAAGCTTACTCGCCCTAATGCCACTATGACTGCTCTAGGAGAATGTCGCAGCAGCAACATTGCACTTTCAGTCAGAAATACATTTACGCACACGCCATATTCGCACTAAACTACAAAATTAACAAAAATATGGAATACTACAACCGGGATTTTTGGCGAAAGTATTCGTTATTCATGGATGATTTTTGGCATAATGTTAGCAGAGGTATAAACGAATATGTGGCGACGTAATGTAAAAATGACCTTGTATACTGTCCCACTGCTGGGCACGGGCCTCCTCTACTACTGATAGGCCTTAGTCCACTACGCTGGACTAGTACGGGTTGGTAGACTTCACATACCTTCGAAATTTAGAGAACTTCTCAGGTAAATAGGTTTCCTCACGATGTTTTCCTTCACCGTTAAAGCGAACGATAATTGATAAACAATAAACACGTAACTTTGAAAAGTCAGAGGTGTGTGCCTTGGGTTTCGAACCTCCGGACATTGTCTCGGCAGACCGTTCCATTCCCAACCAGGCTATCGTCCACTTTAACTAAACATACCTTGGTAACACCCAAAGAGTTAGACTGGGCAGTATGCAACATAGACGAATGAATAGGATAAACAGATTATAGTATGGAAAAACTAAATTAAATAAACAAAAAAAGACAATAAAGAAGTAAAAGATTCCCAAATTCCCTTGTCCTGGATAGGGGGGACCGAGGGTGAGGCGCGGAGCATCACAAAAAAATACCCAAAGAGTTCTAAGATTACTTTATAGAGCGGACATTGGGAAAATTTTCATACAAAAATTTTGAGCCTGTTCGTAAGGCGCAAATTGGCATATTTTCTTCCAAAATATTGTTTTCTGTACAAAATTGTCACATGGATGTGTCAGATAAGACAGGGACTTCTTACCTACGATTAATAACTTTTGGACGAAAAATTTGGACCTGATGTCCGATCTATAATTATTATAGGTACTATTTAATGTCTGGTACCTAACACCAAACTTTATTTGCATTATCTTTTTCTATGTTATTGATAATGGTGCCCCAAGTCGTACAATACATACTCAAAATCTAGTGCAAATAAGACAGCTTTTAGTTCTACCCAGACAATTTTCTATTTATGTATATTTTTAAAACACTATAAAAAATAGAAGAGTTTCTTAAGGAGTAATTTGGTCAATCATATACTACCCTGGACTAACTGCTCAAGAATATCTTCGACATTTTCTCCGCCTTACACACTTTGTATGATTAAAAAGTATATTAAGCAGTAGATATGACTAGCTATCGCCCGCGGCTCCGCCCGCATTAAAAAGTTTTTCCGGGATAAAAGTCCCGGTTTATATTTTCCCGGGATAAAAAGTAGCCTATGTATTAATCCATGACACGATCTACCCGTGTGCCAAATTTCATCGAAATCCGTTCAGTAGTTTTTGCTTAAAATTCGGAACAAACATCCATACATCCAGACATTCTTACAAACTTTCGCCTTTATAATATTAGTAGGATTTGTCGTCCAGTACTGACCCTGGTCCAAGGCCCTACATCCCAGGCGGGCTCGCAGCGTCGCTGGTGCCTGCGCACGCGCTCCGGCCGGCCCACGGTGTCGCACGCCGCGTCACGCAGCACCGTGCCATTGTCAGACACGCATTCCACGCGCCGGCGAGCTATAGCTGACAAACAATATTTACTAAGGCCCCGTTTTTTCAATTGTAGTTATGTTTTTGTGCGGGTGTTATTAAGCTGAACACGCTCGTAGTGCCTCATGATTCACACGTCACGTGTCATGCCTCACGCCTCACACCTCATGCCTCACGTCGCGCCGGTGCACTCGGAGCTTTGCGAGCGCGTCCAGTTTCATAACACCGAGGATTACCCTAATCACAGTTGAAACAACCCGGGCTAACACCCGTATTCACAAACAATACTATGAGGACGCAGTGTGCCTGAACGCATAGTGGCAATATCTTATAATTTTTTGGCCTTGTGGCCTTGTTCGCCATTATTCCTAGCTATAGCTTTCACATGGGGGGGGGGGGGCGAGGACACCAAAATCCATAAGTCACGTATATCCCCGCCTGCCTTAGTGGCTTAGTTGTATTACGGTACGATTGCAATGCAATGCTGGAGTCTCGAGTTCGATCGCCGGCTCGGGCAAAATTATATTGGGTTTTTCTGTTCAGTCCATAGTCTGGAATTTGTGCCCGATATAGGCGGTAGGCGAAAAGTGGGTGCGTTAATTTCGCCGCTGCCTACCCCTTTGGGGATAAAAGGCGTGAGTGAGTTAGTCTATAAAGTAAAGCACGTTGCACGACACTCGGGCTCAAGGCGATATTTGACTTGGCGGCCTTCGAGAGGCGTAACGAGGGTTATCTCGACACGTTACTAATTTGTGTAAACGTTTAGTCACGCCCGTATACCTATTCTTGATATTGTGCATGAACAATTATTGACATCTCATGTTAAGGCCAAAGACATTTATCTACTAAACTAGCTTTTGCCCGCGACTTCGCCCTTCTGAAAGAGGTTTTTCCATCTATGGCCTTCCCGAGGTGTCAAACTATCTCCATGCCAAATTTCATCGAAACCAGTTTGACAGTTTTTGAGTTTATTGCGTTCAAACAGGCAGACGCGGTGACTTTATTTTATAACATACAAGATGAGTATAGGTTTTTTTTTATTGCATCGAATGACGAGACGAGCATGCCGTTCGCCTGATGGTAAGCGATACGAGCACCCATAAACAGTATAACCACCATCCAGCACCTTGAGTTACAAAGTACTGTGTGGCATTCCACTGCGCTCGTCATCCTGAGACAAAAAGGTGTTAAGACTCATTATGTCCTGTAGTTACACTGGCTACAATGCCCTTCGAACCGAAACACAACAGTGCATGTACACTGCTGCTTGGCGGTAGAAATAGACATTGCGGTGGTATCCACCCAGACGGATTCTTACATATGAGAGCCCTAGTACCAGTAAAATGCAACAATTTTTGTTTTTACTATATTCGTAAATTTTTTATTCGTTCAAGAATACTACGATGATAGAAGAGTGTTGTTACCAGCTCCGCTAGCCAGGCACCTGGTCTGCGACCAAGGCCCACTCCTCCACGTGGCGCAGTTGTCCCCACCACACTCTCGCACAACCTTGGGTGGCGTCAGACCTCGCAACACACACTCGTTGGTCTCCACTGTCGTCGTTGAATTTGAGGTCTTATGCTGTTGTAAAAAGAATATATTTGTTGTACCAATAAATAAGCTCAGATAGAGTGTATCAAGGAAAAACAAAATGAAGTTTGATGTTGGTATTTTAGAGTCAAAGAAATCTTGGTAATTAAATACGAGTATCCTAATACCGACTTAATATTTCTTAATCTAATATACATTTTTATGTAAACGTTACCTGACACACAGCGCCTCTGACTTGATGGCCGGTCTGGCCACAGGCCGCATTGCATGGAGACCAGTCCGTCGTCATCCAATTAAACTCCCTTACGTCAAATGCTTCCGTTATGCTACAAACGATATTCGTATATCAGATAAATTGGAAACAAACTAAACAGTAAAATTCCAATCAAATTGGTTCTTTATCATATTTTATTCTGTAATTTATCCTCATTTGCAGCTAAGAATTGACTCTATTAGTCAATCTTAGTCAATATTTTCAATAATAAAGTCTCCTCAATCGAACCAAACACCAAGGCCGGTATTAATAAATCAATCTCAAGTTTGAGTTACATCTCAAGTAGACATTATGTATGAAGAGTTCAATACATTATGTCTACTTGAGATGTAACTCAAACTTGAGATTGATTCATTAATACCGTCCCAAGAACACTAAAAATACTTACGCAGCCTCCGTAGTAGTCTCAACATAATCTTGTCTCAGATTCTCAACTCTAGCATCAAAGTTTTTGTGATAATCCTCGTTGACTATAATGATGTCGGAGTCGTCGTCTTCGGGGAAGACAAATTGTTTGTCGTTCATAGTCACCATTCGTGTTTTGGTGGGTGATCCGTGGTTCTGGTACATAATTATCGAATCGACTGTGCGTTGCCCTCGGGAATTGCCGATCGTCTGGAAATTCCAAAACATCTGAACATATCAATGTTACATGTTTTATATTTGCGGATTTTTTGTAGGTACTGGATGTTCTAAAGTATTGACTTTTCAATTGATACGAACACGGGGCATAACCACAATTCAGTAATATTTAAAGTATGGTAGTAAAATTAACACGAAATTGATTTAAAAGATCGAATAATTTCAAACAAGTTGGTAGTCTGTGTTTTTTATTGCATTGAATGATGAGACGAACATGCCGTTCGCCTGATGGTAAGCGATACGACCACGCATAAATTCTAGCAACACCATCCAGCAGCTTGACTTACAAAGTACTGTGTGGCATTCCACTGCGCTCGTCACGCTGAGACATGAGATGTTAAGCCTCATTTTGCCCAGTAGTTACACTGGCTACAATGTCCTTCAAACCGAAACACTACAGGGCTTGCACATTGCTGCTTGACGGTAGAAATGGACATTGCAGTGGTACCCATTCAGACGGACTCTTACATATGGGAGTCCTACCACCAGTAAAGTGTTGTGTAATTTTAGCTACTAAACAAACCATAACTACGAAACCAAAATAACAAAACCAATAAAAATCATTTACTATTTATTTAGCGTATGAAGTTTACTAACTAATGAATTAGTCTAAATGTTAGAACCAATAATTGCTGAAACATATGAAACCAAATATCAATGAGTTAAAATTTACCAATAAACGAGCGGGAAATATATCAAACTGAAATTAATTTAGGCAGAGTTCAGCTCATTGAATTCGAACCTTAATGACAATGTTCATATACCGTTAAATAAAAAAATAGCCAGTTAAACCATGGTATAAAATAAACTGAAAACACAGCAAATTAATTTAGTTTTGAAGATGATGAATTGACGCATACCAAAACTGAAAACAAAACACCAAAAATCCAAAATCGTTAGCTACGAGTCATGCCAAGCCACAACCTGAAAGACCAGGGGAAAGACCGGGAAACACCATAGTCCCGTCTATTCTGGTAACGCCTCACCTGTAGTTGCATGACTAGGTAATGCAGGCATGGGAGGACTCTGGAGGAACTGCTCCGGTTGGGTGGAAGCATCCGGGAAGACACCGCGCTCTCCTTGAATCCACAACGTCCCAAGCGGCGTGCGTTTGTAAGGTAGTGTTAGGAACAGTACGCACATAAGCTGGTATGTTTGTGTTAGTAAATCGTCGTTTACGATAAAGGAAATAGTAGAATTCGAATATTTTGTACTAAAGTTTTATTGATCAGTCTCAAGTTCCTGAAAATAGCTTCGGTTAATTTTGATGAGTAGTTCTACATCTTTTACCCTTTCAGATTTATTTATCTTAAAATAATAATTGCAGATTTTTGTTTAGAAATTAGTCCCAACTCCTCACAAGAGTAAATATTTATTTAAAGGTTTCATTATAAACCTTTCTCATATTTAGGTGTTGTTTAGAGGTCAGATACAGTAAAAAATTGGCTCTTGGATTTATTGGCTATATAAATTCCTAGTCTGAAATAGGTGATCCCGGATCCACCCCCATTATTACAGCGACCAAGGATTCTAACGATAAGTTGGCCGTCAAAAGCGTATAAGCCAGTCATTATAATTTTATTGCTTCCATAAAATAACCCATAAATTTTACGAGCGTCATTAACTATAAACTTGGAGTTAACGCGCTGATAACATTATGAAAATATTTATGATATAGTCATTTGTTTTCCTCTTGAACCCAATTCGGTGGAAGGACCTTTTTGTCTTGGTAAATATATTTTTTTGCGAGATTTTTGGAAGGACCCACACTTTATAGTACACTGAAGTTTTTTACTTAACAACTTTAATGATAATTATTATGTTATAGTCAATAACTGACTGGTTTCGCATTAATAAGGGTGTGAGACAGGGATGTGTAGCGTCTCCGTGGCTGTTCAACCTATTCATGGATGGCTGTCTAAAAGATATGAAAGAGAGTGCGTACGGGCTGGGAATGAATGGTTTGTCACTCAACTGTTTACTCTACGCTGATGATCAAGTAATTCGTGCGTCATCGGCGGAGGAGCTACAGAAGTTAGTGACAATTATGGATGATGCTTTTGGGAGAAAAGGTATGAAGATAAATGTAAGTAAGACGAAAGTTATGGTGTTTGAAAGGGACGAAAGCATGACAGATTGTAATATTTGTATAGGGAACGACAGGGTACAGCAAGTAAGTGATTTTGTGTATTTGGGATGTGTCTTCACAAGTGATGGTAGGTATGACAGTGATATCGAGAGACGAGTGAGTGCAGGAAATCGGGTGAATGGAGCGTTGCACTCCTTTATGGGTAGCCGGAATGTGTCCAAAAAGGCACAACTGGCTGTCTATAGAGGAGTGTTATTACCAACTCTAATGTATGGTAGTGAAAGTTGGGTATGGCAGAAAAAGCATGAAAGTAAGATTAAAGCAGTAGAAATGAGAGCTTTAAGAAGCATGTGTGGAGTGACTATGTGTGATAGAGTGCGGAATACTAGGGTGATGGACATGTGTGGAGTGACAGAGGATGTAGTGACCAAAATTGAGAAGGGTATGCTAAGGTGGTTTGGGCATTTGGAAAGGATGGATGATAGGAGACTGACAAAGAGGATATATAAGGCGAGTGTGGATGGAAGGGCCGGCAGGGGTCGACCGCACCGAACCTTCGAATGTCAGATATCTGACATTCTAAGTAGAGGCCAGGTCAAAAGTACTGTGAACCGGCGTGAGTGCATGAAAAGATTGATGAAGGTAGAGGAAGCGAAAGTAGTGTGCCAGAATCGAGCAAAGTGGCGATCCATAGTCTCTGCCTACCCCTATGGGATAGAGGCGTGATACTATGTATGTATGCATGTATAGTCAATAATACCATCGTGTGAATCTCCAAAAGATTATTAGGAATAAAATATCAGGCAAACACATAATCGTCATATTTTGTGATAGGCAAAATTTTTACAATAATATCACTCACATCAATAAACCTATCCAAATATTAACATTTGTGAATCTACGTCATAAACCTCATCAAACTCTTTACATGTAAACGACGATTTACCTTCACAAGCAGTTCTACTAGACAGTGGATCAGGTTCGTCTCTTACCTCATTTTCGTCGTAGATATCTCTCGCCTGGGAGTTGTAGTTTGGAGTCGCTTTTGTACTTGTCGTTGCTGTTGATCCATATAGCGATTCGCGTACTTTATCTATTTTACCTTGATGAAATAAATGGAGTATTAATCGATAATACAAAGATTATAGATCAAAAAGATATAAAAGATTTAATTTTACGCAATAACTGTTGATTAATTTACTAAGTACAAATTCGAAAGGATTTTCTAGTAAAAAATCTAGTAGAGGGACTCAATTCCAACTATTCGTGTTACATCAGGACAAGTATTATTCCGTCCATTAAGGTTCTCAACACTTTTGATCTACACTTTACTACCAGGTCCGATGTAGTCTCTGCATGAAAGTTATAAACTTATTAACTTCGTATACATTGTACTAGCTTACCCTTCTGCCTATTCTTGTAGTTTTTCTTCTGGTCGCCTGGTCTTTGCTCGTGCGACTGGTCGTCGGAGCCGCCGCCGATCATCGCGCGGTACCGCCCGTCCGCTCTACTGTTGAGTGCAGCTTTATCAAAGTCTGGTCCTTTGGCTCACATAATATAGTAAACTGGGGCTACATTATGAGCCCAATTATAACTTGTTATGCATGCGCTTCAAACGCGAAGCACTTCGAGCTGTGCATCACATACAAATATGCGCGTTGAAAATGCACCATCTACTACTGTCTAATGCACGTTAATGTAATTATAATTAAGTCATGAAATACTGCATTATGTCAAATATCAAAAGGCCAATCAAATGTTAGATGCCTAATGTCATAGTAAGAATATCGCTATAAGTTTTTTTTATTGCATTGAATGATGAGACCGGTATGCCGTTCGCCTGATGGTAAGCGATACGACCACCCATAAACACGCGCTCGTCATTCTGAGACATAAGATATTAAGTCTCATTATGTCCAGTAGTTACACCAGCTACAATGTCCATCAAACCGAAACACAGCAGTGCAAGCACACTGCTGCTTGGCGGTAGAAATAGACATTGCGGTGGTACCCACCCAAACCGACTCTTACATATGAGAGACCTACAGCCAGTAAATTAAGTCATGCCTTCATTTTACTCTATAATTGATTAATATGCTATTATCAATCTGGATGGCATTGATGGCTTCAATATATATGTAATTTCAGCTTTTATTTTAACTATTAATTGTATTTTTTTTTTATTGAATCGAATGATGACGAGCATGCCGTTCGCCCGATGGTGAGCGATACGATTACCCGTAAACAGCAGCTACACCAACCAGCACCTCGAGTTACAAAGTACTGTGTGGCATTCCACTGCGCTCATCATCCTGAGATATAAGATGTTTTTTTACATTATTATACAAATTTGAAAAAGAAACAGTCGAAGGCGGGATCCCGCCTTAAATTTAAACCTTAATAATTAAAAAAAAAACATTATCCAGGCATTACATGGCCATTAACATATATAAAAAATCATAATATAGAGACATAAGATGTTAAGTCTCATTATGTGATATAAAAAAACGGTCTGTGTAACAATACCGACCTGTCAGATAGCGGTGAGGAAGGTTCGTCCAGGGCCTTATGCCGCTCGATCTCCTCGCTGGAGGGGAACTCGCCGGGGCGTGGCTTCACCACCAGCGTGAGGTTGGCGCTGGAGCGGCCCGCCACGCACGTGTACACGCCGTGGTCGCGCAGGGACAGGGACGTGATGCGGAGCGCACCCTAGGGAACAGGGATGTATTGAACACTATAGGGATTGCACAGATGGTTCGTGAAACACAACGCTACAATTACTGATGCTAGCGAAATTTTAGCTGACAATTGTCTTGTTTTCGGAAACGTTGACAGCGTTTGCGCGGTGCTTTAGATACTCGTCTATATTTCACTAGCTTTTGCCCGCGGCTCCGGCCGCGTTAAATAGCTTTTCCGGGATAAAAGTCCCGGTTTATATTTTCCCGGGATAAAAAGTAGCCTATGTAATCCGGGACATGATCTACCCGTGTGCCAAATTTCATCGAAATCCGTTCAGTAGTTTATGCGTGAAAGAGGAACAAACATCAATGTTTTATTTTAAACTATAAGATTCTACCAGTGCTTCGGAAAAGCTTACTGACCTGAGAAGAAGCACCAAGAATCACAGTGTAGGTCTTTTATTATATTATTTTTAAATATATGTATTTTACAATTTGTTAATAACAATATAAATTAAATTTCAAAGATGGATATTAAATGCGAAAATTAACTTAGGTATTATACAATTACTGACGCTAACGAAACTTTCTAATAATAATTGGCTTGTTTCGGGGAACGTTGGCAGCGTTTATATTATTATTAACACTTATTGTAGATGCACAATGAACAGTTATAAGATTGAGTTTCATAATATAATATCAGGTAAGTGCACTAAGAAGGATTTGTGAAAATTCACCAGTTGAAGAGATTAAATTAATTTTACCTTTTTGGATATCTTGTATTTCTTGGATTTTGAGATGATCTGATGGTCTTTTGCCCACTGTATCCTCGTTCTGTTGTATCCTTTCACTGGGCACTTGATCTTCACTTGGGTACCGTAGAATATTGTTGCAGAGCCTCCTACTTTCACCGTGACCTAATTTACAAACATGCTTCTATTAATGTGATTATTTGACAAAACATTGCGTTAAATTATTTGACTAAGAAATTAATGAGTTAAAAATACATGGTGATGCAAAAGTAATATCATAATGAGATAGATACCATTTTGTTGGTTAGAAAAATTTGGCTCTTTTTCTACGAAAACTTGACGGTAGTATAAAATTGGTGGGATAAGTTAAAGTTATGTCGAGCCAATGAGTTGATACTAGGTCTTTAGTTGATGAAGTTTTTAGATGTTATTCGACAACGTTGATTTTCGGGTTGGCCTCTAATAGTTTTGATCTGTATTCTCTTATTTTTTTTTTATCTTCAGATACATACATACATAAACTTACGCCTTTCTCCCATTGGGGTAGGCAGAGACTATGGAGCGCCAAGTGCTACGATCCAAGCATACCTCTTTCGCTTCTTCCACAGTCATTAGTCTCTTCATACATGCTCGTCGGTTACGAGAACTCCTTATTTGACCCTTCCTCAAGAGGTCGTCAATTTGGTCCATAAAGGTACGTCTAGGACGTCCCCGTCCGACACTACCACTCACCTTCGCGACATAAATTTCTTTCGTTACTCTCCTTTCATCCATCCTTTCAATGTGGCCAAACCACCGAAGCATTCCTTTCTCAATCTTAGTCACTACATCTTCTTTCAATCCACATTTTTCTTTTATCACGCCATTCCTCACTCTATCACTTACTTTCAGCCCACACATACTTCTCAAAGCTCTCATCTCCACTGCATTTATCTTACTTTCATGCTTGTTCTGCCACACCCACGCCTTACTCCCATACGTTAGTGATGGCGCCAGGACTCCTTGGTGAATGGCTAACCGAGCGCTATTAGAAATATTTTTGTTAACCATAATCGAGTACAAGGCGCCATTAACACTATTTCCCATTTTTACTCTTCTTTCAATATCTCCGTCACACTTTCCGTCTCGAGTGAACATACATCCTAAAGAAACAAATTCATTCACATGTTCCACTCTTTCATCTCCTATCATTATGTTACACTCGGTTCTCGATTCATCCCTCTCCAGAACCATTACTTTCGTCTTTTTTACGTTCACTTTCATACCTTTTCTCTCAAATGCCTCATTCACAATAGTAACCATATGTTGTAACTCGCACACCGACGATGCAAGGAGTACTTGACCTTCAGATAATGGGTACATAATGAAGAATTTCATATACAAAGAGTTCAATTGCTTCGGAAGAGAGTTCTATTATGGTACGACTGCAAAGCTGAGGTCTCGGGTTTGATCCCCGGGTAGGGCAAAGTGATGTTGTTTTTTCTACTCAGTATCAGCCCGGAGTCTGGAATCTGTGCCCGATATGGCGTTAGGCTCGCCCCCTATCACATCATGGAACGGAACATGCACGGCGAAAAGTGGGTGAATTAATTGCACGTCTGCCTACCACTTCAAGGATAAAAGGCGTGAGTGTATGTATGTATGTATATAAAGTTCTTTTTTTTATTTTTATTTATTTTAAGAAAAGCTTACAGACAAATAACAAAACATGAAATATCTGATATATTAGGAAAAAGTTGCTAATTACAAGCTTTCACATATTAATGTAAAATTTATAACTAATAACAATATTTATTCCGTCAAAATCAAGCAAACATTTTTTCTCCAGATACCTTCTTCTTTTTAGGATCGTGCTGTATATACGAAGAGTTGGCAAGCGATATCTCCGGCGCGGCGGTGTCGAGCAGGCACGGTCGCGTGTTGCACGGCTTGGTGTGAGCGGGGCGCGGCGCGGCGCACAGCGACGCCGGCCGCTCCACCACGTGGGACTGAGCCATTATCTGCTTGCACTCCACCTGGCATTCACAAAGGAAGTTAGATGGAGTCAGCAATAGTAGAAGGAAATTTTGAAAAGAGAAGCGCCTGTAGAATATACAGGGTCATTTTGACATTGCGTTAAAACGTTTAACGTTTAACGTTAAACGAAACCACATACTTATTTACTTGAAAATAACATTTTCCATTAAATTATTTTAACCATAGATGTAAAATTAAAAGTGTAAGTTTCAAACAAAATAAATATCAATAAAAGTAACTTTAAGTTTACACGCCCTAATGCCACTATGACTGCTCTATGAGAATTCCTCGCAGCAACAACATTACACTTTCAGTCAGAAATACACTTACGCACACACCATATTCGCACTAAACTACAAATTGATCAAAAAATTGGAATACTACAACCGAGATTCTCGTCGAAAGTATTCGTTATTCATTGATCATTTTTGGCACAATGTTAGTAGAGGTATAGACGTATATATGGTTTCATTTAGTAACATAATGTAAAAATGACCCTGTATTGCAGGGCACAGTGATTCCTTATTGTAATAAATATAAATCTTAAAATGCCTCGAATTGTATTGGCTGTGGTTTCCATCTCAGTCCAAATACAGAGGTTCATGGCAAACGGATTCTCGTTTGCGAAAAACTTGATCTAGTTGAAACTTCTATGTCAAAATTTTACATATTTTAAAGCCGAAAACCCACGTTGATATTATGCATGATTTGATATCTTGGACGATAACTTTAACCTTCATCCTTTAAATTTTTATAGGACAAACTAGTAATGTCCCGTCTCCATAAGTTACTAACAGATAACAAACAGTTAAAGTGCTTACTTTTGGTGATTATCTGTGTTTCTAAAAACGAATATAGAAAAAAAAATTAGCAACTTTTACCGTCGAGGTAGATATAGAACTTCAGTTAAACATTAGTAAGTTATTGAGACCGTAAATGAGCTAGTGAATAAACGAGTAACTGACCTCCCTCTGCTTGACGCCGCCACCGCAGGTCTTGGAGCACTTAGTCCAGTCGCCGGCGTGCCAGCGTACTGGACAGTCCAAAACGTTGCAGTATTGACGGTCAGGTGGTGGCGGCTGCGGGCACATGCTGTTGGGTACCACCACCGTGTTGGTACCGCCACGAGTCACCTACAACATACAGCTTTATTTATATGCTACTAAGACTCATAACTCGTTGGGGGCTGCTTCTAACAGGTCTGGAAATCTTAAAGGAGGTCTGCGTTCAGCAGTGGACTTCATTAGGCTCATGATCATGAAGACTCGTAATAAGTTTTGTTTGATGTTAGATAATGTAACTCTTGAGGACAGAATAGTGCGTTTTTGAGATCACGCCGCCGTACAGGCTAATGCTCCAAGAGACTGGTCTCTGCGATGTTTTTCACGGGACATATTGAGGCTTGAATGCTATAGATATCAGTGAATCAGCTACGATCTCTCTCTTGGGATGAAAAACAAATTCAAATGATCTACTAATTCACCCAATTTTCAATCTACCATTTCCTTCACAATCGCTAAGGACTCATGACGACTCGCTTGAAGAAAAGGACCAAAAAGCAATTGAAATTAACACAAACCTCATGTATACAGGTGACCTCTCGAGTTTGTATGCCGATACCACATGATTTGGTGCACTGAGAAAACTCAGTATAATTCCATCTAGAAATAAATGTTTAAAATAAATTTCTATACTTTTACATAAATATTCATTCACTTTCAATTAACATATTAAGGAATAACCAATAGCGCTGAACATTTTAATTTTACAGATGATGTTTTAATTTTTCAACTATTCACTTTTTTTGTCTCTGACTCTAATTAATTAACGCTAGGAACAAAATGGCTTAACTTTAAGCCTACTGATAAATGATTAAGAGATTATTTAAAAAAAAATCGTAATTTATTCTATATTCAAAGGAATAAAGATCATAGAGCCCCTACAAAGGTAAGCTTATTCATATAAAAGGCGATGAACGTTCAACGATTGCTTTCTATTGAAACGCGAAGCAGTGGTGATTACATGCTAACACGTGTTGTGCAAAGGTAAGCATCCTCCGATTAGGTTGGTCTACCAAATTATGGAAAGCCTTTGACGTGAACATCATAATCAACATGAAGGTTTTCTAACACAAATACACTTAAAGGGGACTCAAAATACTTAAGGCCGTCCTTCATCTACCCTCAATTACACCCGAGGCTCTTAAGATACAGGCATGCCTGGTTTGAGAGTCAACGACCTTATATATAATTGTAACATGTCTTTGCCTAAATAAATAAATAAATAATAAATTGACATTTATATATAAGCACGTTATTTTTAAGGTCGAATTGAGTAACTTCCTTTTTTAAGGTCGGTAGAAATATCAATACCTGGGCGGACACGGATGATCGTTGCAAGTCCTCACTCTGTTCTCAGGCTTGGTCAATGGATCACACATATATGGGGACGCATTTTTTCCATCTTCGTCTCTTACACATTGGATTATTAGTTCCTAAAAATAATAAAAAAATCAAAGTGGATAGTTATATCGTTTGTTGTTTGGATTTGAAAGCAAAGTTTTCGCTGTGGAAATTGTTCGTGGAATTGTTGCATCAGGAATCACTCTTTTATAGCTTCTGTTATCTGTCTTTGAGATGAACTGTACATTACTGAAATTAAAACCATATATTGGTATTCTACACCACAATGTATTCAAAAATATTTATGTAATAGTCACTAATCGTAGGCGTAATTTTAATAAATGACGAGACGACCAAGTCACTCTTCTGATAGCGTCTTGGCTACTCATGTAAACAAAGCAACATCGTCCATTGGGGCAATAGCCTTGATTAATTATGGTGATAATGTCGGACTACATTTCATAGAGGCCACTAGGGTTTCTATTTAGTCCTAGACTTTTAAAATGAAGAAATATACCTGTACGCCACTAAGACAAGAGGCGCTGCAGCTTGTGTATCCTTTCTCCTTCCAAGAGTAAGATTTCCCGGGGGATCCCGGAGCGACTCTAATGTTGCTGGACGTGCCATATATCAGCGACCTGCTGAAGAGGGACATTAATATCAGTAGCTTGTATTCGCGGTTTTGTCCGCTTGATATTGCCTCTTGGAATAGTGCCACTGTGCATTTTGACGTGAAAAGTAGCTTATACGTAGTCTAATACATAATCAGGGCCTATGACTTAGCTTTGCGGGTGGAACATGTAAATCTCTTCCCCGATATTATTGTTTACTTCTAATAAATATGTTAACATCCAAATATCTTTATAAAAATCCAACTTGAGTAATATTTTTCAGAGATTTTTGATATTTAAAATTAAGCAGTTATTTTTCATGTCTTGTGTTAAGAAAACTAAATATTAATTACATAATTGAATATTAACATTTATATTATCACGTGAGGAATGTTATCAGTTTATCAATTCTTAAACAACAACGTCGTGATAAATTTATCAATCAATGGAGTCAATTCTTGGCTACTATTATAAAAGGTCTAACTATTTGATCTTTTATAATTATCTTATTTATTTATTTTTATTAGGTCTACCAATGGTTTCCACAGTATTACATTATGTTGGAATTCTTAATATATAGTTACTTAATCTAAAAGTGAAAAACCAACTTATAGGTAAACACAGCATGCATTAAAGTTCAAACCTTTTTTATATATCATTATGTTCAAAAACTATGGATAATGTAAGCAGTTGTTTCTTAAAGTATAATGTATGTTGGTATTGCTTATCCCAATGTGTGTGTGTATTTTAACATTGCCTCATTCCCGCTGTCGATCTTGCCCTAGGTTATCATAGATTAAACGTATTCTTAATCTATAAGGGGCTAATTTCAACCGCTGCTGATATATGCAGCAGGGTTGAATATACGAACAAATTTGTGACAGTAAAGTTCCTGGAATTGGTTTTATAGCGATGAATATTATACGCAGGCTGAATAAACGCTCAAAACATAATATTTTAGAGCTTTAACACATTGGTCTTACCAAATTAATCAACTAATGGCCGTAAGTCGTGTTTCAAGGTAAATTAAAGAAATATTGATTCGAATTTACCCATCAACCAGGTTTGCAGCAAACAACGTTTCGTTTTACCTAGTCTAGATACTATTACTTTATCAGAATATACAATTGTTTATGCCAAATTTCATAATACAAAATCCGCTTATTCCGTACAAGATTATCAAAACCATATCAACTGATAAGACTTATCAGGAGTGATTAACGACCACTTCATCAGTAGTTATCTATCGTTGTGTACTATCGGAAGTGAAATTATGTCTCTAGACGTAAATATAAGTGAACCTGATGAATTTAATTGTATTGAGTTACACACAAGTATTGAAGAGCTGGCCAAGTTAGAAGGGATTGATGATTTTGTATATAATGTTGATTATGCTTGTGAGAAAGGGGAGAATTACATAGCAAACACATTCAGAGTGCTTATCAGAAACGATGATAATAAAATAAGTGTCATAGTAAAGACTTTAGTGAACACTGCAAGGCAAGAACTGTTTCATGAACTACATAAAAGAGAGACTAGTGTTTACAGACAAGTGGTGACTAAATATAAGCAACTACAAGAATGTTTGGATGAAGAAGATAGGCTCGTTATGCCTAAATGCCTGTATTCAACCACAGATAAGTTAAACGAGGTTATTATTTTGGAAGACATGCATCCAAAAGGATTTGTAGTGGATAATAAGTTGGCCAAATTTGAAAACTTAGAATTCATTCAAGTTGCAGCTGTAATGACTGAATTGGCCAAATTTCACGCTTTGTCCTTTGTGTGTAATGAACAAGATTCAGAATACTTTGCAAGGCTTAAAACAGAATTCCACGATATACTGTACCAAAATAATTTTCTAAACAAAAGTAGACTAAGGAATTACTTTTTCGAATCGTTTGAAATGTCGGTGAAACTGGTGACAGATTCAGAAGCCAAGAATAAATTAGAAAAAATCAAGACTAATGTAATAGATATTTTACAAATGTTTGTGAAACCTGGCAAACATAATGTGTTGTGCCATGGAGATTGTTGGATAAATAACATGCTATTTAATTATAAGGTAAGTGGAGACGTAAAAACCACAAAATCATATTTCTAGTAAATCATAGATTTTGTCAGTTAAGTACAAAAACATGATCCATAATTGAATACATAGAACGAGTCTATCTGTCAACTCCATTAAGTTATACCGGTTAGCCACCAATCGAGCTTTATTAATTAATTACCGGTGATTCGTCTATTCTCTCCTTACAAATAATATAAAGGATAGTAATAAATAAGGAACAATAAAACATTTCCAGTTATTGTTTATCTAACGTAAAAGTCCATTACCGTGAATGAGATCAATTATTACTGTTTTTTTACAGGAAAACAAGCCGACAAAAGTGTGCTTCATAGATTACCAAACGCTACGGTACTGTAAACCAGTAACTGATATAATTTATTTCATGTATCTATGCACAGATTCGAAATACAGATCTGAACACTTCAAAGACTTACAAAACATATACTATGAGAGTTTAAAATCATTTTTGTTAAAATATAATTTGGATGCGACAGAATTATATCCTTTAGAAGAATTTCAGAATGATATAAAAAATCATTTGCCGTTTGGTCTTTTGGGAGCTTTGGTGGAGTTGAGAATCATAACTGTGCCGGCAGAGTATGAAGCTATATTGAATGGGCCCAGAATTGTCTCAGAATCTGAATTGCATGAGGTACCAGGAGAGGTGGAGTACTTTAAAATAAGGGTCAATGATGTCGTACAAGAATCTATTGATAACGGTGTATTAGACCAACTTATTGGGTTAATAAATTATTGACAATTTTATTTCTCGTATTTGAATGAATGAATGAAAACACTTTATTGCATACCACATACAGCAGAATGAAAACAATAATAATGATTTTTAAAATAATAAATACATGTAACAATAGGCGGTCTTATTGCTAAAAAGGGATGTCTACCAGACAACCCGTACTTTTAATGAGAGGCATGTATTTGAGTACTAATATTATTTCCCGCTATATTTTCAGCCACTCGCTATAAAATACAGTTTAAATACAATACCTAACACCGCTCAGTCAGTGTGCTAAGTATTTAAAGTGTCTGAATAGGAAGTTTCGTATAAAATGATACATTTTACATTAGTTTGAAATTTTTCATAACTTATATACAAGAATAATTTTATGAAAACTTGTACTACATGAAGAACTTTGGTCGTTTCTATGTATTTATAGTTGCTTGACCTACAATGACTGCCTCGGTGGCGTAGTTGTATTGCGTACGCAGTACGACATCGGCCTGATATCTCGGGTTCGAATGCAAGATCGGGCAAAGTAATAGTGGATTTTCCTCCTTAGTATCAGCCCTGAGCCTGGAATTTGTTCCCGATATGGCGATAGTCTCATGATGGGACTGAACATACTATATGGCAAAAGTGGGTGCTCTGGTTGCACCTCTGCCTACCCCATCAGGGATAGTGGCGTGATGTGTGATTGTTTATTGATCTGTAATGTCAATCTTAGCTTACCTGTCAGCTCCGCTATATGAGGGCGCGCTTGAGTCTCCATACGAAGTCCCGTAAGCCATAGAGCACGGTTCCATAACGCATCTCTCAGTTTCCTCAGACGGCTTGGGGCCCATACATTTGCTGTCTGGCAGCTTTGCTATAGTTCTGCTGAACTCCAAAAAGATCTTACAATGAACTTCCTTTTTCCTCCATCCCTCACCGCAAGTAACACTGCATGGACTCCACTCCTCATCTTTAATGTAGCTGTTGGAAATATATTTTTTTAGATTTTGCTTAATTTTCCATTACCATCTATACCTACAAAAATTCTAGAATCCACACAAATCTCTCAAAGAGGTACATGCGAGGTGCTCGGGGTAAAAACTAGAATCCTATTAGTATATTCTGGCTGGTATATGTAGATATATGCACCAGTGTGTTCTTTTAAGCGCCAATTGAATCTAAATTTGAATTTAGTCTGTTTCACTGAAAAGTAGAGTATAAAATGCAATGTACTTTAGTAAATTTTGAAAAATATGTAGCAGTGTCAAGTGTTCGTGGCAGAAATGTCTCATCAAGAGCAGTGTAGGAAAGCAAAGAAAATAATCTTGCAAGACAAGACTGGTCAGGTGTAGTAATGTGCGGAGAAATTTAAAATTTATTGTGCAGTGCGAAGAGTTGAAAATCGCAGATCACTGTATGGTTCAGGTAACGAACAAGCGGACGGCACGGTGGAGCAACTGAGAAGTATGACCCGAGCGTAGTTCAAACAAGATTATTCTAATAATCTCAAGAAAAGCACATTGTGCGCATTATGAGTAAATATAACTCAAAATACTAGTTATTTTGTTACTCGCTGCTATTGATTTATGACATCTCAACTACTCCATCATTTATTGTTCAACTAACGTCAATTAATCATTTCTGAAGATTTTAAAATTCTTAGGCCATCAGCTATTTTTTTGTTCAAAGATTTAGGTTTATATGAAGTAAAAAATGTGATAAAAAAAACTAATATTGTTAACAATTTAGAGTACAAGCTCAGCGTCAAATATTAAACATTTCATAGATTTGATAAACACCGATAAAGTTTACAGCCAAAGTTCAAATTCCCAAAACGACTCAAATAGATCTTGCAGTCGGTTTGATTTATGTTCCACAATAAAATCTGCCTTTTTGTTGCTTTAGTCCTTATCTAAAAACACTATGAAATTATAGATTTTTTTTTTATTTTCGGGACTTACATTATCCTCAAGACATTTTAAGGTTAGAATAACAACTAATACTCATAAGGATGTTTATTACAAACCATCTAAGTATCTTCATATTTAACGTTATTCAACTACCTACAAATACATTTTATACCCACATGTCGTCCGTTTGCACGCATGATGGGCCATGGTATGTGAAATATAGTCGGGATAAAGGTAAGAACAAAAAACTGTGCATATTTACTTTCTCCGTTACTCTGTTAACTTGTTTGTTTGAGACTTCTCTAGTTTCTAGACGTGTCACTTGTCACAAGGGTACAAAAGATCTACAACCGCTATTACAAACTTGCTCGAAAAACGTCCATTTTAATGTTTTCGAATTTCGTCAAATGATTACAAAAATAGAATTCGGTTTGAAAAAATTCGAAAAGTATTTACTGTTTTATATTAATTTAGTATCGAATGGATCTAGACTTGTTTACTGTTTTCATTTTATTTTTGTTTATAGTTCTTTGTTAAAATTATGAATATCTTAAAAGTGTGATGTTTGGAGATTGTAGAATCATTCGTGTTGACATAAAATTTAAAGGGTTTATGAATCGTTTTTGTGTTCTGGTTAAATGCAAAATCATTATCATTTAACTGTTTATATGATAAAAGTTTTAAGTTTCTTAGTGTAATAACTACAGCAGAAAAATATTTAATACAATGGTCATTTTTTATTTATATTTTTGAGTTCTACAAATATTTAAATTTATAAAATGTCATTTGGAGTAACGATGCTTTCACTGAATAACTGAATAATACCCGCCTTTACCTCCATTCGATTTAGTTAAAAGAACTTCTGATGGTAAACATACATCGAAATAGGGACATATCGAATTATTTTGTGTCTGTCTTAAATTAGACGAATTAAGTTGAAAACAGGCATGAATCCCAAAAAGTTCCAAAATACTTACAAAATTAGAGTTCAGTCACACAAAATCTGTCCAAGATCAAAACCTAAATCACCAGTCAATAACAACAGTTGATTCTACAATCAAGGACGTTTCCGAGCAACGTTTAAAGCTAAGAAAAAAATAAAACACAGTATCTGGCAGCCACCAGGCATGTGTATCGGATGGGGGTCGTCGTAAATGTGTTGATGTAAACGTGAATCATTTAAAACTGACTGATCTCAGTACAATACCTTACATACAACCAGCCACAGGCAAAGAATATTTTGTAATTGCTGAAAGAGATCACAACGTAACACTGAGCTCTAAAGTTAATGTACATGTTTAAAGGGGAAATGTCTGATAGAGATTTAAAATTGAATAGTGTATCTGAAGGTTACTGGGATGAAAGATTGACGCATTCAATTAGTGTTTTTGAAGAGTCTGACAAATTGTTAGAATAGAAAGAGCTAGTTTAAAAGTAGCAAGATGGAAATTTGTAATATCTGTTTATTGTTAGTTTCATAGGCGACTTAAAATCAATTTTACGTCCTATATTTGTAATATAACATTTATAATTATTCAATTGCTAGATTTTAAATTAGGACAATAATATTTTATACTCAGATTAAAATATTCAAAATTAGTTGGTAGAAAAATATCAGAATCACCAATTAAGTAAAACCACAAGGGAAACATAAGTTTTAGTTATTATCGTGTCACATGACAATGTTAATTATGCATGCATTATTGTGAAGTGTAGACAGATACTGTTTAGATTATAAAACTGACATGGATGCATCGTCTTTGAAACTAAGGGAAGGTTGTGAAATCCAGGAGCCGTCCTTGGAGAACAAGTCACTGATAATATTTCACTGTTGGAAAAAACCGGTAAATTTCAAAAGGATCTTTTTATTGAGATGAGAGATCAATCAATATTTTTTTTTATTGTCAACATCATTTTCTTAATCTTCTTCAACAGGAAGAGGTTATTCGTTATATTTAATTTAGACTCTTGCATCCACATCATTGTACAAAACAGTAATATCATGTTTACTTACGTAGCTTCCACTGGTACGTCGGGTTCTCCTATAAGCCTTTCTGCCTTGGCCGGAGGGTATGGTTGGATGAGGGGCTGTGTGTGGTACACCACTCCAGGGAGCAGGTCTTCTATATCGTCCTGGGGTAAGACCTAACAATAAACCAGGAGATTGACTGGGATTTTAAAGAACCCTCTTTTACTGTCTTTCATTCCTTACAACTTTTTTTATGGCATTGAATGAGGATACGAGCATGCCGTTCAGCTGATGGTAAGCGATACGACCACCTACAAACAGTAGAAACACCATCCAGCACCTTGAGTTATAAAGTACTGTGTGGCATTCCACTGCGCTCGTCATCCTGAGACATAAGATGTTATTGCGAACTTAAACATAATCTAGGAATTTACCTTTCCTTTTAATATCTTTCTTTCCTTCAAAACATAAATCTAATCTAAGACTGCCTTTCCTATTTTATAACCTTCCCTTAATAAACTACTTATTATCTTTTCTTGTAGGTTAGCAGGCACTTAAAATTTCGTTGTAGTTGTAGATGTCTATGGATATTGGATAGTTATTTCATACGAACTACTGACTCACATCGTCATTTGTCCTCAAATGTATGTAGGTCAGTTTCGACCTTGAATCAGTCAGATTGATACCAAGTTATAACGATAACCTTGGGTAAAGTATTGAGTCTAGATAGTAGATTGTTGCCCTAAAAGAAGTTATCATAATGATAAAGCAAGCCACAGTTACTTAGAACCCTAGTAAAAATATAAGTGCTAAGAGTTTCTAGAAGACATTTGACAGCAGTGGCGACTTTTACTAAAGATAGGCTCTGCTTGTCAGATCTTTGCGTTATTCTTCACACAAATCTCGGAGAAGGGATTATTTTGAATGTATACTACTTGTAAGCAAGGCTCATGAGCCGTTTCCCCATTCACTCTCAAGGTCGCCATTGTCTAGAAGAGTATAACATACCTCAGGTTCGTCAGACTCCCTGTAGGCTGGACAGTTGATGCCAGTAGAACAAGAGCGGGATATTTCTGGTCGCGTGGCGGGGTCGCAATCCCCACCCGCTGGCGTGCACTCCACCCCGCGAACCTGTACCCCTTCTCCGCACGACACTGAACACTATTGTAATTATACATGTTGATTAATAAAAACGTCCACGTAGATAAAGAGATACTTTCACACTATTTCTGTATTGACATAATTACCTACACAATGTATAGCAAAAGTAACTTTGACTATTATAGTTTAAGAAATTCTTATGACTTTTACTTTAGCTGTGACTTTTACAGTTTATACAGAAATTGACAATATACATGACGTGTTGGAATGTGAAGTCAATATTATTTGACGAGATTAGAACTTGTATAAAATAAATATAAGACCATTCTGTGCTTCTCTATCTCCAAATTGTTTCGTTGTGTGAAAACAAACAAGTAATCTTACTACTGAAATGCACTTAGGTAAATTGTATTCGTATGTTTTTCGAGCTTGACTACGTAGTGACGGTCTACGAAATGCATTGTACAGAATTCTGTATACAGACATTTTCTCTTGAATATTTATCACTTGATGGAAATACCAGCTGTGTATACTGTGACTGTATTATTGAAAGAGTTTGGGCTTCGTGGGTTGGCAAACTTCACAATTCTTCAGAATTCCAAATGTCTAAGTGTTCTCATGAATTTTTTTGCGTTAAAAATGAGCCATTATTATTAATTACAACAAAAAAAAAATGAGGTATGTGGCTTAGGATTTGAATCTGGGCTTTTGTATCAACAGTTCATTTTACTCCCAACTAGGCTTTATATAGAATTTGAATAAAATTTTATTGGCATTAATTCAGCAGTTTCATTATCATTTGTTACAAGTAAATCGGCGAAACTAAATAATTAATCATAAACGCCAAAGGCGATACAAAAGCATCCAAGGTTCGAAGCATTAATCAACTGGCAACTAAACAAAGGGAGGAGTTTCGACCCGCGAGTCCAAAACTTGGTCTAACAAGCCAAGTTGTAGACTAAGTAGACGACATGCTCGCAGCCAAATTAAAAAGGCCACGGCAAGTTGGGCTAATTGGCACCACCTTTAGTTTTATAGTTGTTGGGAATGTTAAAACATTAGTAGAATGTGAGATCAGTGGTAAAGTTTGTATAATATGATTAGACATGTGATGCTTAGAGTAACAGCTTACTAAAATAAATCTTTCAAGTTGAAATGAAATAATTGAATCTATAAACTATTAAAAATTACTTAGATTTAATAAATGTTTACTCTACCATCAGTTTGGAAACCAGTTTCCAACAAAAGACGGCCTAGAAACTCTAGTATTGCTCTTTTTAAACTAAGTTGAAGTTTAAAGCAGTTCAGTTTCAGAATTATAGATTGAGTCAAGTTTATTTGGTAATTATACAGGACAGGTTTTGCACATTTAGTCAATAGAAGTTTTTCTAAAATAAATAACACTTTTTAGTCAGAAACTTTTTGAATAAAATACTAAATTGATAGATTTAAGGCCATCATTTCAAACTCATCATAGCTTTTAAATATTTTTATTGTTTATTATGAAAGCCTAGAATGCTATTTACTAGAAAATAACATAATACTCCAATCTCATTCAGTACTTTTGTATTACTGAATATGATTTGATCTAAAAAGTGCTTTATCTTAAAATTCAATAAATCTTAAATTGCTCGAAAACTATTGAGTTCCGGATAGGGCTTCATGGGACAAAATCGATTGTTTTTGACCCAATCTACATGCCTTTAACGGGAATACATCATAATACCAATCATCCTGTATAAAACAGCACTCTAAAGAAAGAAATTTCTAAGTACCTCCCACAACTTCTATTATTTGCAGCTCTGCAAGTGTCACATCTCGCTTAAAGTCATTTTTCAACGGCATGCGTGAATAAACCCTAATATTTTCAGAACATTCATTAAACATGAATCCATCGTATACCTATTAATTATTTGCTTTTACATATATTTTTTTTGTAGTTTTTTATGTGTGTGTAGAAAAATAAATGGTTTAAACAACGATACTATTGATTCCTCAGGAGTTGTAGTTCCTTATCAATGCCAACCATTTATTAAGAATAACCTACTAACAATGAAAACGTATTATTAGCCTCAATTTCAATTGGCACTTACCCCAGACCACAGGCCAGCAGCCCAGGTGGGGCAGTCGTGTGTGTTGCATGGCTGTGATGAACGCGGTGCTGGTGACACGCAGCCAGGGTCTGAGCTCGTGCCTGGAACAAACATTGCGATATATATTCTCACAGATTTTGGTTTGTAAAAGGATCAAGGAGTAGAAAATAAGATCATTTTATGCAGTTTTCGGGAGTGTAACGTGAAGAAAAACGATGATTTATATAAGTGTATTTAGTCACTTTGTTATTGCAATCATGTGCTATGTGATACAAAAGCTAGTATCGATAACTTTCGGAAGATGTATTCCACTTCTTTTTTTAAACGTTTGTATATTCTACATTACTATGAGCGGTTACTGTAGATTATGGAAATACAAACGAGACAGTGAATATATTTTCATCAAAACTTTGATATTTGAGCGATGTTTTGTCTCTCGCTTTGCAATGCTATATAAATTAGCTGAATTTCAAGCGACCATCGTTTAACAATAGGAATTTCAATTCGTTATGGTTATTTACAGCAAACTTTTCCTTGTTTTTGCGAATTGCATTTTGAGTTGAACAACTCTGTTTTTATTTATATAGTTTGGAGCGACGCGAACTATTGTCTTGACTCTGAGATTTGACGTTCATCTTATTGATGAAATGGGTAAAAATAGAATAATTGGTGATAAAATTTAAGGTATTTACAATTATTATTATAGTATACTAAATATACCAGGCACCTCAATATGGGTATACTATTCGAGGATATGGAATACCTATAACATCAAAATTTTTGCTAGATGATCTCAATGTTGTTTCTAAGCAGCAGTGCTTACTGTAAAGTTAAGTTTGAACATATAACTGTTATTTAGCTGCGTCTGCGCACATGCCAATCATGCTTCACCAGTTTGTAATATACACACACAACACGCCTTTATCTCCGAAGGGATAGGCACAGGTGCAACCAAAGCACTTTTCGCCTGTGTGTTCCATGCCATGATGTGATAGGGGGCGAGCTTATCGCCATATCGGGCGCCAGTCATCACTTTACCAGAACCAGGATTCGATCCCGGGACCTTAGAGCAGTGTCACACCGTGCAAGCAATGCAACTGAGCCACCGAGGCAGTCCATGTGTAATAGTATGCAAGTAACATCTGGGGTTGTATACTACATGGACCTTGTAGAGACTAGACGGAATTTCCGTGCTTTCCGGCGTTTTTGTCATACCTATTATTAGAATTAAATTTGACAGCTCATATGATAGGACCCTTTCATTGAATTTTTATCTGTGGTGCTTTACAACTGGCTTTTCTAGTTGTAAACGTCTCTAAACTTGAGGTTAAAATACCTCCTTAGTTCATTATTTTTGTCTGCCGCTTTGCTATGGAGGGAAGTGGAGAATTAATATTTCCAACTCCCTATCTTTCTTTTTGATTAATGTCGTTGCGGGTTACAGACATATTAGTGTTCCCTGAGACTCGCCGAGCTTCACCGCTCCGTGTCATAAAATTCGTGCCACTGCTGATCCTGTACAGGAGTTGCAGTGGCGGGTGTGAGGGTGGGATAGTCTCTTCTTCTTTGTCGGTATCACTCTTGACAGAGTGGTCGTGTTCATCACTTCAGGTGTTGGTGGCAAGCTTCACAACACGCCGCCACTCTTCTCTGATGGTCGCCATCCTCGTGCATCCATATAGTGATGGGATAGTCTCTAGTCCATGTAACTGACCTGGCTGGTAGGTGTCGGTGCGGGTGGTGTTTGCGGAGCGCGCGCACAGCACTCGACGAGAGCGCGCGCCGCCTCCACACGACGCGCTGCACGACGACCACTCACCAACATACCATCTGCACACATATTGTACACTTAGGCCCTAACAAACTGAAATAAAACTATCTTGCACATTTTATATACCGCACCTTTAGAACGAAAACGACACAATTCAAAAAATAGAAAATTGAGTTGACGTTTATAAATGACTAACAACTAGTCCCTTATTTATAAAAAATAGAATAAAAATGGGACCGATGTAACAGTTTTGCCCTTTTTCTGCTTGAATATGGCTGTGTTTGAACTATTATTGTATTGAGAACTTCGTTTAAAGTAATTTTATGACGATAACTCAATTTTCTATTTTTTTTAATAGTGTCGATTTTATTCTAACTTAGGTGCGACATATAAAAAACCGCGATAAAATCCGCAAAATAATTTTATTTCAATGTCTAAGATTCGCGTAAATATAAGAAGGCATTACCCTAATAAACTATTTTTTTTGTCTTTTGTTGAAAAGAATGTACTGGGACCTGAGTGCCAAGTTGATAAATAATAAGTTCATCTTATAATAACTCAAAAACTATGATACTTTTATGGAATACTATTTTAATTTATTTGAACAGTCATGAGGGCCTACACGCTGGTAATGGATCATTACTTTACGCCACATTCTGTATACTAGGCACACACACTACACATAGCTAAGTATGATGGCTTTTTTTGGGTATGAACTTCTTGGTTTGTTTCTCAGTGCTTGCAGCCTCAGAATAATAATGGCTTTAGTTATTATTCTGAGCTTGCAGCGCGGTACGTAGACATATGGACGCTGCGGTTGCGGACGACAACTTAGACGTGAGTCGGAGGAAGCCCGCAGCCGTCCCTAATGCGCTGAAGATGGCCACCGCGGAGTTTTGGTTGGTATGCTTTGCGGTGTACATAGGTTAGGGACTCGGCCCGGCGGTCGTCCGACGTTTTCCATCCGTCCGGGCGGCTCAACGTTGGGTTGTAAGGCACGGTGAACCCAACATAACCGCTCAGTCGTTCCCCTTGAACACTGGGCGGTAGTAATAATTCACTTTCTCCGCGTAAACAAAAAAAAAAAGACATATGGACGCTGTGATTGGCTAACATTGAGATACAACTTTCCTTCAGTCGTCTGTCAGCAGAACAAAGCCAAAGAAAACTATGAAGTTACCGTCATTATGCATTTGGGCGCACTGTGCGGTCAGGCATTTGTTTCAGCCCAAGGAAGAATTGACTTTGAATCCTAGTTTTTGGTTCAAAGGGACTCAAATTAAGACATTTATAGGTAGTACGATTCAGTACAAATATTAATAGGGTCAATATCCTATAGGTACCCCACGTTTTCTATAGTATTCCAAACAGCTTCCACTCACTTGAAAGGGCATGGGTGTGTATTGCAGCGCACTACGGACGCCTGCGGCTTGCTCGACGCGTCGCACAGCTGTTCGGGCGCGTCGGAGCCCGTGAGCCGGTCGCGGCACACCGCTAGCGACATCTTGTAGCCTGCAACAGAATTACATTAACTGCCCGTATACTATACAGAGTGAAATTGAATTCATGAGCATCCTTTGAACCTAAGACATTATTCATGATAGTAATCTATTTTTTTTATGGCATTGAATGACGAAACGTGCATGCCGTTCGCCTGATGGTAAGCGATACGACCACCCATAAACAATAGCAACACCATCCAGCATCTTGAGTTACAAAGTACTGCGTGGCATTCCACCGCGCTCGTCATCCTGAGACATATGGTGGTGGCGTAGTTGTATTACAGTATACAATGCTGAGGTCTCGTGTTCGATCCCCGGGTCGGGCAAAATGATATTGAGTTTTTCTATTCAGTATCAGCTCGGAGTCTGGAATTTGTGACCATTATGGCGATAGGCTCGCCGCCTGTCACATCATGGAACGAAATAACGGAGAAAAGTGGGTGCACTAGTTCCGCCTACCCCTTCGGGGATAACAGGCGTGAGAGTGTATGTACAGTAGGTTACTTACCACTAGAAAATCTTCAAAACCAAACTTGCCCTAACGATGTAAATATTCAAATGTTTACGTTAATCATATTATAATACACCTGAGGATAAATCCGGGATTTATTCAGGGGGATCTGCGTTCTGACCAAACTCCCGCCTGCATTTGCATATTTTGTATTATACAAAAGATGTTCCCTCGACGCCTCGTTTCACTTTAATCGCTCATTATAAATACACTGCTCATTATAATAGGCATTTACTGGATGTGGCAAACAAGATTTGCAGATGAATAATCAGGTCAAAGAAAACAAGTGATTGTTTGGAATAGATTAGCAGTTCTAGAAACAAATCTATATCTTATCTATTCTTCTATTATATAAAAATGAATCCCTATTTTCCTTGGTCACGGCATCACGCGTGAACGGCTGGACTGATTTCGTTATTTCTTTTTTTGATGTGTTTATTATTGTCAGGAGAAGGTTCTTATGAGAGAAAAAATTAAGAAAATTGCGCGGAAAAACGGCTGGACCGATTTTAATGAAATTTTTTTGTTTGTCTCCAAGAGGATTCCAGAATGGTTTAGATTACAATTCTATCCGGTAGGTAGCGCTGTACTCGGGTTCTAGGATTTTATTTCGTTTTTAGGGCAGGACAACGTCTGTTGGGGCCGCTAGTATATTATAAACATAATGTTCAGTGACATTAGATAGCTCGTTGGAGCCACTGCTCCACCACTGTGTCTGTAGGTGTTGCGAGTCCTGGGGTGCAATGGAAGTAAACTTGTAGTAGTAAAATCACAAATTTATTGTTAAATCACAACTGTTATAGTTTAGGGATTATTACTCTGGTGCGAAACAAGTGTTCTGGTCACTGGATAAAAGAATATGATTGATGATATCATGTTCAATAAAACATAATTAAGACTACCAACTAACTTTTTAAAATTGTGTAATTCAATATTGAAAATAGAATAACTTTTCGAACCATCAACACCTGAGTCCGCTTTGTGACCACGAAATGCTGCAAAGGCTTCGAAACGTCGGGAGCTAAATAAAATACCACGAAAACTCGTAAAACTAGTTAAATTTCAATGTCTAACATTCAATCAATCATCGTTTAAGAACTTTATATGAATCAGTTATTTATTTCACTCTGACGTCACTGTCACCAACACGGTGGGCGCATGTTACGAGGTACGACCAAAATATATTTTTTTCCAGACTTTTTTTAATATATATGCTAATCAACAAGATTTGACGAGTATTCAAATATTTAAGCATTTCCGAAGTAGAATCAAATGGATATGTAGATTATTATTAATGTGATTCTAATCCATGGGTTGTAGGCAAGACGCTTTTCGATATTTGTTAACGCTATTGTTAGAATGTCATATCCTAGTAACATATTTTTTATGGCACTGAATGACGAGACGAGCATGCCGTTCGCCTGATGGTAAGCGATATGACCGCCCATAAACAGTAGTAAAACCATACAGCACCTTGAGTTACAAAGTACTGTGTGGCATTCCACTGCGATCGTCATCCTGAGACATAAGAAAGAAAGAAAGAAAAACCATTTATTACGTAAGATGTTAAGTCTCATAATGCCCAGTAATTACGCTGGCTACAATGTCCTTCAATCCTGAACACAACAGTGACATAGACATTGAGGCGATCTACTCAGGCGACCTCGCGCATACGAAAGACCTATCACCAGTAAATTTGTTTTATACAAGAATCTTGGCTTCGGTTACTGGTCTTCTCTCCGCCTAAGTCCCTTCGGCTTTTTTGGAAACACACTTTACTAAATTATCTACGTCCATACCACTTCTAGCGCTAATAGTCTATGGCATAATGTCGTTTCTGTGAGCTCGCCTTAACGACTATTTAACATTGCAACTTCTCCATACCCAGTTTTTGTTAACTCCCCAAAGCCCCAGTTGAAATTGCGACTTTTTTTAATGAAAACATAATTACTTGTGCATTTATAATGTTTTCACACAAATTCTGTTTCAAACTGGAATTTGCACGTAGATGTTTATAATATAACTCATCTCTGTTGTTAGTGCTCCGTGATGCATCCATTTTCATTTCAATTTAGATTAAGAGCATACTGGAGTGACACGTAGTACTTTGTAGTTCAAAGTTCTGTGTGGTGTTGGGACTGTTTCTGGGCGGTATCGCTTTCCATCAGGCGAGGGGCATGCTCGTCTGGTAATTCAGATACAATGAATAAAATATAATAAAAAAATATACAACATGAATGTGTCATTAAATTTGTCTAGTTCGTCTCACATTCGTTGTCCATTGTTGACTCAGAAATTAGATGAAATAAAAACATTTATTGTTTTACTGACATGGTGAATGCTATATCATTCTTAGTCATCGATTATTTAACACTATCAGACTATTTTGCACCGAATACAGACAATTACACATCGCGCCTTTAAAACGAAAACGACACCATTCAAAAAAATCCAAAATTGAGTTAACCCCTGAAAACTGGTCCCTTTTTATTAAAATATTATTAAAAAAGCCCCATATAACAGTTTGGCCCTGTTCCCGCTTCAATATGGCTGTATTTGAACTATTGTTGTATTGAGAAAGTTCTCAAGTTGTAAATCATTTTATGACGACAACTCAATTTCCGATTTTTTTTGCGACATGTAACGACGTATGACCAAGTACGATAAACTTAAAAACAAAATTCACTCAAGATCTCATGACACAACCCTTGTCACATCACTAAAAATCCCACATCAGGCAACAAAGGGCCTTGCGTACCCATTTATCACTGCGACACTCGCCTAATTAACAATTGAATCGTCCAGAAACGTCTCGGGTCAGTGGGGTCCGGTAGATAATCTTACAAGGGACTACTCGACCGCCATTGTGCGAGGTGACGGCGATGAAAGGGTTGAGTCGAATGTAACGGCTTTTCAGGTGTAGACTTGTGACCAGTTGAACGGAAAAAGGATAAAAGAATTGTGCAGTGAATTTAGAAATACTATAGATTTTGTATAGTAATAAGATTTCATGAAGGACATTGTACCTGCATGTAATGTAACTGACTCGTGTTTTTTATTTGGGCTGCTTATTCTTGTTCAAATTTTTGGTATATTTGTAGTATTCAGTTACAAAAAAGACCATTCTAAATATGCGAATATACCATAAATATTTTACAACGATGATTTTTTTTATTAGCTACTTATTTAGTTGATTGTACAATACCGTGTATCTAGCCTGTAGATAAATGAAATGAAAAAAAAAAATGAAATCCTCCTAGCCAGTTTCGGCCACGGCGGCCAATCTCAACGGAGATCAGCCAGGTACGCAGGAGATATTATAGTGCACAAGTGTGTGCGCAATACACAGGTGCACTCGCTATTCCTTCACTCTCATAGTCCGGTAAGACGGCAATCCGACATGACCGGAGAGAGATCAGGCGCAGGACCAACGGCTTTACGTGCTTTCTGGGGCACGGGGGTATCACACCGCCAACTTCCTGACTCCGAGCTGCGACTGAGTAAATTTTAAGATGAAAAAACCCAGTCACAATTTTTTTTGGCTCGACCTGGGATTCGAACCCAGGACCTCAGGGCGCAAATCGTACTCGTAATGCGTATGCAATACCACTACGCCACCGAGGCAGTGTAGATAAATACCACGTAAATAAATAAAAACGTATAACACCCCACTTTTTCTATCGGAGGTTCAAAATGATTTTCAGGGAACAATTAAAACGGAAAGTGTAGGATATTATTTTGATTTTGTTTATCAATCTCAATTTCGTATTTTTCACCACTTAATATAAGCCTTTTATTCGGACTTTTCCTTGTTATTCTAAAATTTGTTGTTTGTTTGTTTTTTGCAAGTCCGTTTGCCAATCGGCAAAGGCCTCTTCCAATCTTTTGCATTCTCGTCTCTCCCTTGCTAAGCCCCAGGTTGTTCCTGCCACCAGACGAATATCATCATCCCACGACATCCCATCGTGATATTTATTTATTTTTTCACTTTAAATACAAAGAGTATAATGCCGAAGGCATTTTCTACCATTCAACCTTTAGGTGGTGCAGAGACAAAACAAGATAGGTGTACACAACCAGAGAAGGTAGTGGACAAAACATTAACATAATAAAGACTAATATAATTTATGAATATGAAACCTACATAATATTATAAGAGCACACATTTACATGTAATAAAAGAAAAGGCGTTAATAATGCGCACACACACACACACACTCTCACGCCTTTTATCCCCGAAGGGGTAGGCAGATGCGCAACTAGTGCACCCACTTTTCGCCGTGCGTATTCCCATGATGTGATAGGGGGCGAGCCTATCGCCATATCGGGCACAAATTCCAGACTCCGGGCTGATACTGAATTTAAAAAACCCAATATCACTTTGCCCGACTCGGGAATCGAACAAAAGATCTCAGCATTGCACTCATACCGTAATACAACTACGCCACCGAGACAGCCATGCGTTAGTAATGCGATATAGCAGTATATGGGTAGGCGAAGCATTATCTATTTTCGATGCACAGAGTTATCATAACCAGTAATATATTCTTCCTTTCTTACATGAATCAATTATTTAAGTAAAAAAATATTTAATCCCTAATTCAAACTGTATGTTGGTAAATCCTGACATACGAGATAATAGATTTCCTTACATTATAAAAACCATTTAGCCGGGCTTTCAGATCTAATCTGCCTCGTTCCCTGTTTCTTGCGTAACATTAGCAATTTATATGATCCAACGTTTGACCCAGCGTTTGACCAAACATCTCAATCAAACCCTTGACCCAGGGCGGGCGGCGCGAAACAAATTACTCCTACACTACATTTCTAAGTGCTAATTCTTATCTCGGTATTCATCTTTCAAGGGTTCTTAATTAGAATCGACCCTCACAAATTTTGCCTGCTGAGGTTCAACTGACTTGCGACTTTTTGTTGCAATAAAATCACTGGGGCTACGAAGTTGGTTTAAAAATGGTTCATGAAATCACTTTTGCTTCCATCTAAAGTTAAGGTAGGTTTAATAGTTTAACCTTACACACAATTCATAACACATGACAACTAATACGAGCTGAACTTTAGCATACATAAATTTAAACTGCGACTAATAATCGCAACAAACGCAAAGTCGCCCGTCGATCAACCCCAAACACTTCTAAGAAACTGTTGCTCGACTCCTCAAGACAAAAGGAATTTCTCCACTGATTTATCGTAGGCTTCGACTAATGGTAGATTTTGCGATATAAATTACAACAGGCCCAGCCGACAGTGGCAATTAACAATGCTACAGTTATATATTGCATGAAACGCCGAGGATTCTGATACGAGAATTTCTTGTTTGCCTCGGATTATAAGCCAGGATTCGGGAGAGCTCGGGATTGTCTTAATACGGCAGTTACCATGACAACGACTCCGGAGGACATTTTCTTAGATTTCAGAACATTTTTATTAATGCCTGTTACACAACTGAGTATTACTATTTTTGTTCCACTCAATTTCGTATGGTTTATATTGAAAAGCGACGATTGAGCCGCTCCCGCCTTTTGGTAGCTTTTATCGTTACAACTGTACTACATTCCTTTCTCAATTAACACATTAGTAGAGTCTCACAAAGTCCAGTAATTATGGTTACAGAGTCCTTTAAACAGAAGTGTAAGAGTAAAGGCATGTTCCATAACTTCAGAGTAAATGCTAATCGTCGCATGTATAAGGGGACTATCAAAAGTCACTAATCTATACTCTAAAATGATTATAAAATGTCTTATTTCGTGATAAAGTTCGAAGCCTAAGTAATCAAGATACATTGAGAGTTCGTGTTTCTAACGCTCACGACAACTGAAGTCAGTGAAGGCTATTTTTAGGCTGCTTTTAACAGAGCAACAAGCAAATGTTGCTTGCAAATAGAAAGATGGGAATAGAAAGATAAGAATTGCTTATAAGGTGAACGTGGTCCCGGGGCTCAATAATTAACAGGTAACAAACAGTTAAAATGCTTACTTACCTGTGTTTCTATAAGTTAAGATAGATAAGAATACCTTATCCTATTTATCGGAGTGACGAATATGATTACTGTCATTTGTGCGTTTCCTTTTTGCAAAAGATAACATGGCGCTACTTCTCTTCTTTGTCCAACCCTGTTCCCATTATTTGGGGTCGGGTATCCTCACTAATTTGAGCTAGATTAATCTATCCTGGGTTGTCACATCTGGTAATTGGGCTTTCTTGAGGTCTCTACTTATATTAGGCCACCAGGCCGACGTGGGGCGGCGCCATAATATGGCGCTACTAATAGATGGTTATATAGCTTGTTGTGAAATGGTGCGTCGTTTATAGTTTTCTCACTAGGTGTTGTTCATGGCTTCGTTCGAGGGAAAAGCCTTTCTCGCTACAAAAGTCGCTAAAACGCAATACGACGCGCCACCTACTTAAAGAACCAGATTACAAATATTCATTATTTCGCATGGGAGTAAATTACCGGGATGAAGGTAATCTATAACATGACCTACACTTGTGCTAAATTTCATCCAAATTCGTTTAGTTGTTTCTGCTTTTACTTCTAATAAACATACAAACATTTTCACAAGCTTTCGCGTTAATAATATTAGTAAGAGTACGAGCTTGAGCTTGACATTTAGTTCTCAAGGATTACTCCCAAGATGTCAAATTAGATCAACGTTTTTTTTGTTAATGGCCCTACTGCCAGTAGCCTGACGCGAGTTGGCTTTTCTGGCCACACCGGTCTTTAGGGTGAACGCAGAAGGCGCTCGCAACCCTTTGAATTAAGTGACCATGTTGAGGGCAACCCATTAACGGGTTACGAAAAGGCGAACTGGCTTACTCGAGGCGATTGCCCCCCCCGAAAGATAACTCACCTCCTCCACAAGTAGCAGAACACAATGATCCTGGGGTGGCGAGCCAGTGGTACCGCGGGCGGGAGCACGAGGATCCGTCGCCGCCACATACGCCGCACTCGTCCACACGACGCGTCGAACCCACACGCAGGTCGCAGCCCACGCGCTACAACAAAAATAACTCAGTTTGAGAGTAATATCATCATCATCAGCGACATGACGTCCACTGCTGAACATAGACCTCTCCTAAAGATTTCCAGATGGACCTGTCAAAAGACTAATATAATATATCTAGAGACTAATATATCAGGCTATTAATTGCTGCCTTTTCAATTGACCGACCATTCCGGATTAAAGTATCTATCCGCCACATTTTTTTCGATTATTATTTACATTCAGTAAATTTCGTTCGAAAACCAGTTTCCACCTGAGAAGAACAGGCAAGAAACTCTAGTGTTGCTATTTTTGAAATCAGTTCAAAGGGTAAAAGTAAATAATATACACAAAAATACATCAAAAATTTAAAAATGTGAAAAAAAAATACAATTTCCATATTATAAGTGCGTCCCTCTCTTGGGAATCGTGAAATATTTGAAGTATATAAAAATATGCTGTCGGTTCTTTGTGCAGAAGTACGCATTTTTGGCCTATTTACCTCGCAACAAGTTGAGCTACTTTGTATACTATTTCGCATTAAGTAATATACCATCGCATCATGAGTTTTATCCCCCAGAAAGCGTTTACATGGAGGTAGATGGTCATCATCATCATCATCGCCATCATAATCATCAGCCACATGACATCCACCGCTGAACATAGACCTCCCCTAAAGATTTCCAGACGGACCTGTCAAAAGCGGCCCGCATCCAGCGTGTTCCTGCTACCTTTACCAAGTCGTCTGTCCACCTTGCAGGTGGACGGCCGACGCTGCGCTTGCCAGTACGTGGTCTCCACTCCAGAACTTTTTTGCCACATCTGCCGACAGTTCTTATGGTAGATGGTTATAATAAAAACTAAATGTTTCCTTCGACATACTGGAAAACATATTGGGAATCCACATTATAAAGGAAAAGAAGATAGAAAAACCATTACAAGAATAATATATTTTCCTTAGGGCTATTCTGTTTTTCCTGAATTATGCAACAAAATAGTTTATGAGGTCTCTACATATATCTTACTAATATTATAAAGGCGAAAGTTTGTAAGTATGTATGGATGTCTGGATGTCTGGATGTATGGATGTTTGTTACTCTGTCAGGCAAAAACTACTGAACTGATTTTGATGAAATTTGGCACACAAGTAGATCATGTCCTGGATTAACATAAAGGCTATATTTTATGCCGGCAAAATTAAAAGCGGGACTTTTATCCCGGAAAAACTTTTTAACGCGGGCGGAGCCGCGGGCAAAATCTAGTCTTACATATTATAAGTTAAGTCCTTCGCTTCAACTCATAACAAAGTATCTCACATTGCGTTGCAGCAACAATAAAAACAACTTAATTACCCCGCGGCAACATGCATTGCCTCTACCACTCTACCAACTTTATATATTCATTTTAATTGTGGTACGTCTCCTGACATATTTCAGTCTTGTAGGGTGTTAGTACTCTATGTGTGAGACGGGATATTAGATAATATTTCGGTACATTTATGTCTCAACTTGGTCTTATAGCTCCGACCAACCGTGATAGGAGAAGAATGGAAAAGACTGGGGTAGGCCCATGTGACGCAAAACATTTTGTAGTAGGTAGATATTTTGTAGTCTTATTGTAGATTTTTTAATTATTCCAAATTTAAGTAGACTATTTTTTTTTATAGTTTTAATATTTTTTCTTTGAAATACTAGAAAAAAATTTGCCTCGACTGCCTCGGTGGCGTAGTGGTATAATAGTACGACTATAAACCTGAGGTCTCGGGTTTGATCCCTGGGTCGGGCAAAGTGATATTGAGTTTTTCTATTCAGTATCAGCTCGGAGTTTGGAATTTGTGCCCGATATGGCGATAGGCTTGCCCCGTATCACATCATGGGACGGAATAACGCCGAAAAGTGGGTGCAATAGTTGCGCCTCTGCCTATCACTTCGGGGATAACAGGCGTGAGTGTGTGTGTGTGTGTAATATCAGCTATATTTCACAACAAAATGTATTCTTACGGTTGCCATTATTATATCATACTTTCTGGTACTTTACAAAAATGTATTTTATTGTGAGCCTTGTATATACTATTTTGGGCAACCGTATTATATCCTTTCGAATCGTCTACACATTTTTTTTATTGCATTCAATGACGAACCGAGAACAGAACCGATACGACCATCCATAAACAGTAAAAGCACTACTCAACACGTTGAGTTACAAAGTACTGAGTGGCATTCCACTGCACTCGTCATTCTGAGACTTAAGATGTTAAGTCTCAATATGTCCTGTAGTTACACTGGCTACAATGTCCTTCAAATCGAAATACAAAAGTGCATGCACACTGCTGCTTGGCGATAGAAATAGACATTGCGGTGATTCCAGCCCAAACAGACTCTCACATATAAATAATCCTACTAATCCTACTAATAATATTATAAAGGCGAAAGTTTGTAAGAATGTATGGATGTTTGTTACTCTTTCACGCAAAACCTACTGAAGGGATTTCGATGAAATTTGGCACACGGATAGAGCATGACTTGGATTAACACATAGGCTACTTTTTATCTCGGGAAAATATAAAACGGGACTTTTATCCCGGAAAACTCATTCACGTGGGCGGAGCCGCAGGCAAAAGCTAGTAAATAATAATACCAGCCCTGTATAATATACCTCCCACTGCTGAGCACGGGCCTCCTCTACTACTGAGGGGAAAGACTTAAAGTATACACTCTACTAAGTTCGTAGGCATGAAAAGCTAATGAAACTTTATTTTTTAACCTACAAACTTCTCTAAACTTCTCATTAACTAATTATTTTAACTTTGTAGAGTTTTTGTTTCAGAAATTTGCCACTGTTTTTACCCGATTCAATTCAGATTTCAGAGTAGTCATATTTATTTTGATAATAAATACTAAAAGAACCAGTTTCATCGGTTTCTGATAGTTTCGTATAACTGTCTAACACATACTTAACACTATTTGTATTTGATTGGTAAATGAAAATTGATATAAATATAATTAGTAAACTATTTGAGGAGTTCGATATTATGAAAGAAGAAAAATACGATTAAATTACTTATGCTTATGAAGTGCATTTTTTTTTATTTCTTCCGGATGACGAAACTAGCATGCCGCTTGCCTGATGGTAACCGATACGACTGCCCATAAGCAGTAGCAACACCATACAAAACATTGAACTACAATGACTGCGTGGTACTATACTGCACTTGTCACCATGAGTAATGCCCAGTAAACCCCGCTTATATACATATACTAGTAGTGCTCGCGGCTCCGCCCGCGTGAATAAAGTTTACCGGGATAAAAATATTTTCCCGGGATAAAAAGTAGCATATAGCACTCAGGAGTAAAGTTGCTTCCTATTAGTTAAATAATTTTCAAAGTCGGTTCAGTAGTTCCTGAGATTAGCGCGTTCAAACAAACAAACTCTTCAGCTTTATAATATTAGTATAGTTATGGGGGCAACCCTATATACACGGACGCCGGCGTTCGTAGCGGGGCTTGACGAGTCAAGCATCAAATAACATTAATTTTAGATGTCAATCACCATAGAATAATAACGGCAATCACTATTTTAAATATCTAGCCCGTACCCAAGAATGCCGCCATGCTAGGAAAGCATCTAGCTCACCCCAATATTTCTGCCATATTAAGCAAAATATAACCACCAAACAAAATACGGAAAAGATAAATCGTGAATTTATGCCGATTAAACTGTGATAAAATGGGAAATTTTTATCGTGGAAAATTCCAGAATCAGTCCAACGTTCGCCTACTTTACGCCCGATTCCGCCCCCACCCTTCGGGTCATAAATCCGCGCGATATGTAACATTGTAACCTCATCGTTTATTCAGTGCCCTCTGAAATCGAGTCGAGAGCCGTTTGGGCAAATGTGGCCGAATTTTCTGATTATCATAATAAAGTACCAACATTGCCTTTATGTGTCTGCTGAGGATTTCGTATTGTGCGGCTTGAATGAAACGCCTCTGATTTTAGAACGTTGAGAATTTGTAACAGGCAAGACAAAATACTTTACGAATATGATCACATTCAATTTATTGTTGTTTGTATGTAAATATGTATGTAGTTTTGAACAAAAAAAAAACTTGTAAATGGTATACTGCGATTTCTGGAGAAACTCTAACCCAATGAATCCGCACTCACCCAGCATTCCAAGTTATAGTACCAAATCTCCTAATAATTATGAGCGACGCCTTTAAGTACATCTTGTACTGACTTTTAAAAAATGTATCATTCACAGTTACCACACCATACTAGCTCTGTGTAATTATATACTTGCCCACTGCTGAGCACAGGCCTCCTCTACTACTGAGAGGGGTTATATCTAATTCCACCACGCTGGCCTAGTGTGCCTTGGCAGACTTCACATACCTTCGAAACTATTTTCAGAGGAATTCTTAGATTAGGTTTCCTCATGAAGTTTTCCTTCACCGTTAAAGCGAATGATAATTGATAAACAATACACACACCTTCGAAAAATCGGAGGCGTGTCCTGGGTTTTGAACCTACGGGCATTCGTCTCGTGAGACCGTTCATTTCCCAACTAGGCTGTCGTCCATCTTCACTCACATGAGTGGAAATTATTTACATTCCATTAAACGCAATATTCAAAAAGCCATAGATTAACCTCGGTATGCTCATTGGTGATTCGAGGAAATACTAGGAATTGGAATTTTAATCACCAGTTCGCATTCAATTTTCAACACTCCGTCGCAGAATCATTGACCGATGGCAACTTTGCAAACTTCTCGAAATTAGTATGCGTTGACAACACGCGGCGGATTATTTAAACGAGACTCCGCGAAGTTTCCACTTAAATAATATATGAAATTGTGGAAAGTAACTTTTCGTGAATTTGAATTCCGAGGTAAAACTTTGTGAAAAGTAATTTAGACTGCTGTTTGTGCTGCGATTGTGATTTTTGATTCCCTATTGTAAACATTTCTTTTTATTGCATTGAAGGACGAGACAAATAAACAGTAGCAACACACAAACAAAGTACTGTGTGGCATTCTCTTGCGTTCGTCATCCTGAGACATAAGATGTTAAGTCTCATTATGTCCAGTAGTTACACTGGCTACAATGTCGTTCAAACAGAAACACAACAGTGCATGCACACTGCTGCTTGGCGGTAGAAATAGACATTGCGGTGGTACACACCCAGACGGACTTTTACATATGAGAGACCTACCATCATTTCATTTTTATTTACGTTAATTCGTATCTCCAATATCAAGTTTTGTATCTGATGCACCTACCTTATGTATCTCTGCACCACCCTAAGGTTGACTGGGAGAGAATGCCTATGGCATTAAGTCCGCCAATATACAATTGTATAAAAACTGCAAATAAATAAATAAATTTCGTTCGCTTACTGCTAGGAGCATAGAAATAGGTAAAAAATTCTTACATAGTACAAAACAAAGTCGCCCGCCGCCTCTGTACGCGATAAACTCAAAAACAACCCAACGGATTTCGATAAAATTTTGGATAGAGTTAGATTCAAACCCTGGGAAGGTCATAGACTATCCTGGGAAAATATATAGCGGGACTTATATCCCGGAAAATCGCTTTCACACGGGCGAATCTGCAGCAAAAGGTAGTGTAATATAAAATATGTTTTATAAAGTAGGCCACTAGTTTTGATAGGTATACTTAATGCCCCCACTGAGGCCACATTTCAGGTAAAGTTATAGATATAGCAAATAAATCCACGAATAGTTTTAGTGCGATCGCAAGCTATCGCGGTAGAGAGATAGCAAATTAAAGCAATATCTACGTTATTCCAAAAGTTTTAGACTCAAATTGTGAAAGTTTATTTTATCTACACAGTGCGCCGTAGCTTTACGTTTTGACTCAGAATTTTAGCGAAAATTTATTAAATACTTTTTTTAGGCTCCGTTAAAACATCTACAGTGTTGCGGACAACTTAACTTCCTGTTTAATTTTGGTAGGATTTGTTTGAGGAACACTTTATACATTTTGAGGGAATTACTGATTTCTATTTTGGATTTACATTCAATGAAGTTCAAATGAATTAAATTAAAGTGTCTCAGTCTGTGATTTCAAATAATTTCTTCCTAAGGTCAATTACACATACACACACACTCCCGCCCTTCATCCCCAAAGGGGTAGGCAGAGGCGCAATTAGTGCTCCCACTTTTCGCCTTGCGTATTTCGTCCCATAATGTGATAGGGGGCGAGCCTATCGGACACAAATTCCAGACTCCGGGCTGACACTGCATAGAAATATCTAATATTTGCCCGACGCGAGGATCGAACCCGAGACCTCCCAAGCACTGCAGTCGAAGTTTAATAATATAGTATATTAATATAACTGAAAGAAAGAAAGAAAGAAACATTTATTGCCACAGATGAGAGAACATGTAACTAATAGGTACATACAATAAAACAAAAAAAAAGAACTCATACCGTGGCAACTAGGTGGACATCAAAGCATACGCTGTGTAATGACGAGAGCCATCACACAGCACTGGTTTTCAGTGTCCACCCAGAGTGCCGCACGGACACCTTAGAGACAATGAAACTGCGCCACCGAAGCATTCAGGAATTCAGTCTCATTATGTTCTGTTCTGTAGTTACACTGGCTACAATGTCCTTTAAACAGAAACACAACAGGGCATGTACACTGCTGCTTGGCGGTAGAAATAGACATTGCGGTGGTACCCACCCAGACGGACTCTTACATATGAGAGACCTCCCACCAGTTGCGATGGGATAGATTGTACATACTACATTTATGCATAGACAACGTTACTGAATAAAAGATCCACGTCGTCTCTCATGAAATGCTACATAAATTACTGCTCATAAAGTTTTTACGTCAACTTCTCGCGCTGTAACAAACAAACTTATACGTACAAAGTATCTCAATCGTAGAAAACATTGAATCATATTTCGTGCATACACGAACATTACGCAAAAAAGATGCCCCGGGACTGTATTACATTAATAGCAGGGTCCAAAACGTCCATTATATGGGTCACCTGTATGTTCACAAAATAGTCTATTCATAGCGTTTTCAACAACGTGAGCTTTGAAAGGGCCAGGGCTTAGCTCAAATAAATGTAGTGGTTAGGACGCAATTGGGTTGCGAGATGAAAGAACGGACTCCGTATTTATGTATTATTAGCTTTTGGATCCTTTTACGCACTATAATCGTCTGGTTTAACTTGATCTTGCGCGTGTATGGCAGCTGTGGACGAGAGAGGTCTAACACTATTTGAGATTATGCTTATAACTTGTTTGGAAAATGTGGTTTTATGTTTAAATATTCCATCATTTACAAGTACTTATATAGTACATATCATATGTTTAAAGGACACGTCCAAAACGAGCTTAAAATTCTAACTATGATACTTTATATATTTGAATAGTACTCCCAAGAAGCCTTGCAATAACTTGTATAATTTTAAATTTCGAAAGTTATGTAATTTTATTATGCTTAAGAACTACACTTAAAATTAACGTTTTTAATAAAAATAAGTAATAAATGGAGGGTTCTTAAAATATTATTTCAATGGATTCATATTTTGCCCCTTTGATATTCATAAAGTTTGAGCTTGGTTAGATATTGAGGCCCAGCATCCATACAAAAACGGGCATCTCCATATATCAGTGATGTATCATCATCATCATCATCATCAGCCTTTATCAGTCCACTGCTGGACATAGGCCTCCCCTAATGAGCGCCATAGCGCCCTGTCTTCAGCTTGCCGCATCCAGCATCTGCCTGCAGTCTTTCGCAGATCGTCATCCCACCTGGCCGGAGGGCGTCCTACACTACATTTGCCCAGTCGCGGTCTCCACTCAAAGATGTATAACTATAGTATATACTAAGTATACAGTATGTAAGGTTAGTCGAGGGACCTGTTTAAGGAGGGTATTCAGGGTTCTATTCTCATCCAAAATATATCCTACTAATATTATAAACGCGAAAGTTTGTAATAATGAATGGATATCTGGATGTATGGATGTTTGTTTCTCTATCACGAAAAAACTACTGACCTGATTTCGATGAAATTTGGCACATGGGTAGATCATGTCCTGGATTACCATATAGGCTACGTTTTATCCCTTAAAAATATAAAGCGGGACTTTTATAATATATGACTTTTACGGGAATTTTAGCACCTATGTAGTTCGCCTTCTTGAGCCAGTTTTGTTGAAGTATAAAGGGGAAAGGATGACATTTAAATATCATATTCATACGTACTGAGCGATACATAGGTCAAGCAAGTAGCTAGCGCCTAGCACACGGGTACCACGTTGGGACCCTTTTTACGAACAATTTCTGAGAGTCACTCCGTCATTTATCATAATTTTTTTTCTTATATTTTTACTAGTTACATACAAGAATGACCTGCTGTGGGTTTAAATAAGTCACTCAACTAAAATACATATATTACATATACATATACACTCACGCCTGTTATCCCCGAAGGGGTAGGCAGAGGCGCAACTAGTGCACCCACTTTTCGCCGTCATTCCGTCCCATGATGTGATAGGGGGCGAGCCTATCGCCATATCGGGCACAAATTCCAGACTCCGGGCTGATACTGAATAGAAAAACTCAATATCACTTTGCCTGACCCGGGGATCGAACCCGAGACCTCAGCTTTGCAGTCGTACTGTAATACAACTACGCCACCAAGGCAGTCAAAATACATATATTAATACAGTATATTTAAATCAGTATTCAGAATGATAAACATTCTTCTTCATCTTCAGTCTTTAGAGGACCACTGCTGAACTGGTCTCCCATAAGGATTTCCAGACCAACATGTCAAAAACGACCTACATTAGCGGGTACATGAGACCTTTCATCATCATCATCATCAGCCTTTATCAGTCCACTGCTGGACATAGGCCTCCCCTAATGAGCGCCATAGCGCCCTGTCTTCAGCTTGCCGCATCCAATATCTGCCTGCAGTCTTTCGCAGATCGAAGAGACCTTTACAGTGATGTTAAACATTGCAAAGTAATGCAATCACCTCTATATTATATACTGCCCACGGCTCAGCACAGGCCTCCTCTATTACTGAGAGGGGTTCGGTCTCAGTCCACCACGCTGGCCTAGTGCGGGTTGGCAGACTTCACATACCCTCAAAATTGTTATGGAGATTTCTTAGGTATGTATTCCCCACGATGTTTTCCTTCACCATAAAAGCGAACAATAATTAACAATACACACGTAACTTCGAAGAGTTACGAGTTTTGGGTTTTGAACCTCCAGGCATTGTCTCGGCAGACCGTTCCATTCCTGACTAGGCTATCGTCCATGTAAAATATTGGTTTAGTTTAATTTAGAACAATATCAATAAAACTGGAATTACGAAAAAATTTCCATGAGTATTATAACTCTGTAGAAACCTCATTTTGTATCTAAATGATAACCTTTAATTCGTTGTATCACTCTAATTACAATTCGCTTTGTTTTTCGGAGCTAAATAATTTCGTGAAATTGCAAAATAAATAATCTCAGAATTGCTCTATACTCAGAGCCAAATTAAAAATCTCATTACCCGACCAATTGTGTTAGACAAAAAGCTGTCGGCTAAACGACATGAATCCACGCAAGTAGATAGCAATAATAATGTGCCTTTTCAGAAAACCTCACAAAATTTGCAAAAGAATTGTAAAGCGGGAGTCCTTTTTGTGGTGTACAAGAAAAAATGGGTATTGAAACCTCATGGCACAATGGGTAGGACCTGACATCATCGCGGAATGGGGACGCGAAATAATAAGGCCCGGCGGTGGTGCCGGTGGCAAGAGGCAGCGGAGACCGTGAGCAGAGTGTGAACTTCTTGAGGTGAATTGTGGATATCTAAGAATTAGCTTTAGTTTTTTTTTTTTTTTTAATAATTTGTAAAGTTTTGTTTTATGTTTTGTAGGAACATCCAGTGTTATAATCATTGTCATGCCAAAATCCAAATAGAATTCACTGTAGTTCAACTGAATTTGAATTTCGACGTCTCCATGTCATGTAATGAAATTTTCAAGCACAATCGTTAACACTAAGTTGTGTGTCTATGTATATCGCTAGACATATCGGTAGGCTATGTCATTTGTGTGGTTATTCCCATACATAACCTTACACTAATGACTGCAGAAAGACAGCGTGGTTACGGCACCTGTTCCCAAAAATATTTAAATAATGAAAATTGATTACTAGTTTCAGCACTATTTTGCGAGGAAATCGCTTTAAAATTCCACGTCGACTTGGAGAGCTAGTCAGGTATGCTAAGATTGTCTCTAATTTATTTGTGCGCATTCCAAACCTAAATCCCATGGCAATATTATTAGATGCACGAGAGAAGGGTCAGCGGCACCGCGATGCAATACCTCCAATTGTTATTGATACCGTTGATTCGTTTCGTTGTTCCGTTGTTAGAAAAACGGAATGTTTATCTAAGAGTCATTGGTATTATAACCTAATCAAAACAACTGCCGGGCCAACTGTTATCTCTGCTTACCACTTCTAGGATATTGACGTTAATTGATTATATATCACATAGAAAACCTCATAAAATTGTCCATTTATTAGACAGACAAAAGGACTTTACGTCGAATTCCTCTCTATATTTACAAATACGTAGCATAGGCATTATCATTAGCCATAGGTCGCATGATAACATCATCTCTCTCACACTTGACGCCAGATAGGGTCGCACAGTTCTACGATCGTCTCGCTAAAGTCTGTGCCTTATACCGCGTTCGTCGGTCGTGCTCCATGCCTTTGTCCTAGGCACTATGTTTGCTCTCGTTTTTAAAATTAAAACTATGTGAACCGGAACGTTAAGCTTGTAATATTTCGTTCGCCTCACGGACAATGCCAACAACTCTTGATCTGTTTTTAATGAGGCTAATTGTTTCTAGAAATGCAACAGGTTGGTGGGCCGTATTAATGCTGTGATAGAGGCGTTTGTGTAATTATCTATACCATTATAAATGCGAAAGTAAGCCTGTCTGTTCACGGCCAAATCGTAAGGAAATCATAAAAGGATATAGACTATTTTTTGTCCCGGAATAATCGTAGCGGGAATTTATCGCGGAAAATTTTTCAAGCAAATATACGTTCAATAAATATGGAGCTAGCATGAGAGACAAATGCCCTGTTTATTTGAAGTCTGAGTAGAAACGGGGTATAAATATTTCCAGTTTCTTATAACAAACATATTTTTTAATTGAATTTGTAGATTTATGTTATTGCGAAGTTAGTAATGTTGCGACGCTAAAATATTGACTAACTTCAAAGAGACTATGTGTTAAACCTTTTAGATACTTTACTGTTTTACCTTTTTATAACGTTTTTTTTATGAAATTGGTATTTTTGTACTCCCAGATAGGACAACAAAAAATATTTGGGTTTATCATAAACAAGGCAAACACATATCACGCTTTTGTCATCGAAGGGGTAGGCAGAAGTTCAACCAGGGCTCCCAGTTTGACCAAGTATGTTCCGTTCGTTGTTTTGATAGGGAACGAGTCAATCGCCATGTCGGACATAAATACCAGAAAAACATTTTCGAAGATCTTTAAAATATAAAAACATTTCTCATTATAAACATTTAGCGAAACGAATTGCCATCTTTTATTATGAAAATACTAACAATAAAGTTAAAAAGTAAAAAGCAATCAAAGCGTGACAATCCAACGAACTATTAGCAGCTGATCACAACGAGGGTAGATTAAAAACGCGCCCCGGCATCACCGTGGCACCGTTGAAATATCACAATGGAATGCTTATGGAAATTATTAATGTTCCTCTAGGGTTGTCACTTATTAGCTCTTTATTATAGTGGAAAGATATTGAAAAGTTGTAGTTGCGTTTTGGAATGAAGTTCCTTATCGCGCGTTGTGAAAGGGGGCTAGACGGAAAAAAATCTTACGAAAAGTTGTCACGACACTTTTATACTTGCCCTGTGAAACCAGCCAGTAACAATAAAGAACTGGTTCGAAATTTAAATAAAAAAAGACAATTTAAATCTTAGAGTAAGTACAACTACGTATACATACTCTAAGATTTAAATGCTTTTTAGAGTAGTTTTCTTTCGTTAGTTGTATGTTAATTTTAATGTCAATGCTTGCTTAGGTGATGATCGTGATTCGATGACATATCTATTGTGTAGGTAGAAGTAAATGTTTTCATTGATGTGATAAGGTTTTAATGAAATATACAATTATTATTATAACTTAAAAGAAATAAAATTTTATTACAATATCTTCACTAATTAATCGAAAACAACTTCGTTCCATCCGGGTGTCCCTTGACACCTCTCAAGTTTTTTTTATTAGCTCTTTTCAATTGAAATTGAAAAAATATTGTAGTTGTAGTCAATAATGGAGAGACTATTGTTGTATTTCGAAATGTTGCAGATTTTTCGCTATCATTGCACGTTACTTGAGAGACGGTCTATTCGAAAGGGACAATAAAATGATTCACTAACCGACGTTTTGTTATGAGTATGCTGATCTTACAATAATATGAATATTGTTATTATAATACAATAGATACCTCTCGAGAGTTGATAACATTTTAAGACCAAGATACATAAAATATCGGAATAGAAAAGTACGATTCATTTTCAAGGCAAATGTTGCGACTGACAACCCTATTCACAATCTACGGCGCAAAAGCTAAAAGTATTGTTCTTGTTTTAAATACTTTGTACTTGGTTGAATGTAGTTTATTAATGTTAAACAATGTCTATGAATAGACAAAATATAGTCGAGAGTAAAAAGGATAATTTAGTAATTCTTAATTCATAGAGATTTCTTAGCATTAAAGTTAAAATATAATGAAAGGAGATAAGTATGGGTAAGTGTACGATAGCCTAGTTGAGAATGGAGTCGCCTGCCGAAACAGCTTCCGCAGGTTCAAAACCCAAGGCACATCAATGACTTTTCCAAGTTACGTGTGTATTGTTTACCAATTATAATCGTTCGCTTTAACGGTGAAGGAAAACATCGCGAGGAAACCTACATACCTCAGAATTCTCCATAAGAATTTCAAGGGTATGTGAAGTCTGCCAACCCGCACTAGACCAGCGTGTTCGACTAAGGCCTCTCAGTAGTAGAGTAGACCCGTGCTCAGCAGTGGGCAGTATATAATACAGGCCCGATCGCATTGCATTGCAAATATAGGTCTAATAATAGAATGCTATTCTTTCATTAGGATTTACCTGAATACCATTAGTTGGAATAATTGTAAGGAATAAGATTTAAATCAACTTGTTACATTTGTGTTCCATTATAATTTCTACTGTTTTTTGTTATTATAGCCGTGTGAAAGTGTCGATTTCACTGCTTGCTGATAAACGCTATTCGCCATATAAATGTATAATCCGATGAAATACAAAAGTTACTCTCTAATGTATGTTCAAAATCTAAAATCAGTACTATCTACAATAGATGTTTAATACGGTCACTGTCGAATAAAACTTAGTTGAAACTTATGATACTGGCGCTAAGTGACATAATTTTGTAGTTTGAATGACATAATTTAGTAAATTTAATAAATATTAAATTAAAATTTTAATATACCCCGACACAAAAATCTCTAAAAAGTAAAATAATAATAGTGTCTTTGTCGTTTAAGTACCTAGTAATATTTTGACCCAAGCGTCCTCACGTCGGGGGACCTAACTGCGGACCAGGGATACTTTTTAGAGATTTTTGTGTCGGGGGTTATTTAAATTTTAATTTAATTTTTATTTCAAACTTTTTAAATTACTTTATTCTCCATCATGGGGCCTTGATAATCAACTATCTATCACCTACTCGTTGAGCCCATCCTTATGAGCCCAAACGCATTATATCTGCTATAAGTTGCTAGTTGGGTATCCCGCAGACTACTTGATGCCGCAGTATCAGCTCATGTTTACAAATATTTCCAAAGTCACAGTACACCGAATTTAAAATCATTCGGACTTTTTAAGTTGGAAATGAGCTGATAATCTTCAAACGCCTGAACAGATCTTCATAAATTATAGCTGAGAACCATCGCAGTCACATCAGCTTTCAAACAACAAAAAAACCGCATCCAAATCGGTCCATTCGTTTGAGAGCTACGATGCCACAGACAGACATACAGATACACAGATACACACCCTAAAATTATAACTCCCCTCTTTTTTGTCGGGGGTTAAAAAAGAAAAACAAATTATTAATAGAAATCTGTCAACCCTTTGGTCAACCCTAATAATACGACATCTTTTGACACTGGCTGGAACTATTTAATCTCGAAGTTAGTGGAGATATTATTATTAAGTTAAAATCAAACAATTCTGTCATTCGTGTAACAATGCCAGAGTTTGAGAAATTTACATAAAGCCCGGCTTTCTCAAACGGTTGGGCTGTGAAAATTATTATTAAGAACTTGGAATAATACAGCAACGCTTACTCGAGACATTAAAGAAAATTTAAACATATTTATCTGCGTTTGGAAGAAGCTTGGCTAATTGGTCAAAGCCAATTGATTCTGAACTCTATTTTATTCTGAACACGTAGTATTTTAACGAGACATGTTTTCTCGTGGTTTTTATGTGCCAAGAGTAAGGGTACTAATTGAAAGGACATGTTCAAAAACGGGCTTAAATTTCTAACCAAAATACTTTATATAAATTTGAATGGTAGGTAATCCCAAAAATAGGCCTTTTCAATACATCGTAAAGTTCTAAAGTCCTCCGCTTTTGAGATTTATGTAATATTATTTTGCCAAAAACCTACACTTAATTGAATGTTTAAAAAAAAATACTTATGAATGGAGGGGTCTAAAAATATTTTTTTAATGGATCCAAGATCCATATTTTGGATATTAAACCATAAAGTTTGAGACAGGTTAGATTTTGATGCCCAACGTCGATACAAAAAGCGGACATCTCATTTTAATCCCATATTTTTTTTTATTGCCTCGGTGGCGTAGTTTTACTACAGTACGACTGCAAAGCTGAGGTCTCGGGTTCGATCCCCGGGTCAGGCAAAGTGATATTGAGTTTTTCTATTCAGTATTAGCCCGGAGTCTGGAATTTGTGCCCGATATGGCGATAGGCTCGCCCCCTATCACATCATGGGACGGAATAACGGCGAAAAGTGGGTACACTAGTTGCGCCTCTGCCTACCTCTTCGGTGATAACAGGCGTGAGTGTATATGTATATATATGTATATATGTATGTATTTTTTTATGCCATTGAATGACGAGACGAGCATACCGTTCGCCTGATGGTAAGCGATACGACCATCCATAAACAATAGCAACACCATCCAGCACCTTGAGTTACAAAGTACTATGTGGCATTCCACTGCACTCGTCATCCTGAGACATAAGATGTTAAGTCTCATTATGTCTAGTAGTTACACTGGCTGATGTTCTTTTTGAATATTTGGTGGTTTCAATAGTACAGACTACAGAACCTATGACCTTTTGGGACATATTTGAAATATGGTCACTAGATCAACAAGAATTAAACATGTATACATAAAGAAATATGGTTTGTCAGTTTAACTATTGATTCAATAATAGACTCGTCATCTAACACATTGGTGGAAAAAATACATTATTATCTTTGTAAAAAGGTTGAATTTTCTATCCAAGTCGCAACGAGTTTTCACAAACACCAAGTTGTATATTTATCAAGCTTACCAACTACATTAGCTAGTACACATGCGTCCCGACGAATACCAAATAATTAATTTAATAAACGTAATCCAAAGATAATTAATTATTGCCAGAACCAAATCGCGGCAACCATTTGTTTACCGACAAAGGAGCACTCAGTGCCGAAGATGGGATGCCTTTTCAATATACAAAATCAAAATTGTGGCAGCGGCGCCATTTATAAAATCAGGACGGAGTAGAATTGAGGGAGGGAATGGTGACACACGGAGCTTTGGATTGGCGAGCGGATATTTTATTTTTCGCAATGTGATGCGTGGTGTGTGTGTGTGTGTAATTTATAATTATTTGGTAATTTGAAGAAGGTTTACAGACAACACCCATGGATGTATAATAAATTACATAGTCGTATGTAAATTACACATCTTTCAAATGGACTTACCCATTGTTTTTTAAATAATGTCAATGAAATTTACTCAAGTAATCAACAACAGTCTTGATATTGATTTTACAATCGTAGTGTATCCTGAGTCCTTTTTTACAAAGTACTTCTCTCTTTTATTTATGGCATCGAATGACGAGACGAGCATGCTGTTCAGCTGATGGTAAGCGACACGACCACCCATAAACAGTAGAAATACCATCCAGCACCTTTAGTTACAAAGTACTGTGTGGCATTCCACTGCGCTCGTCATCCTGAGACATAAGATGTCAAGTCTCAATATGTCCTGTAGTTACACTGTCGAATTATGCATAGTTATAACATCGAGTGTAAAGGAAAGGAAGGAGGCAAAGGCGCAACTAATACGCCCACTTTTCGCCGTGCGTATTCTGTCCCATGACGTGATAAGGGGCGAGCCTATCGCTATATCGAGCACAAATTCCAGACTCCTGGATGATACTGAAGAGTAAAAGTTGTAGATATTAATAGTTAAACAACACAAAATAATTGCAAATTTATTTCCTATCCTCCCGAGCATTGTGTCACGCACCGCAACAGTTTCGTGGAATCCATCAAAAGTTTGAAGCGAATTAATAAGCCGTATTGATAGGCTTTATAATATTTGCCTTTAAAGTTATTAAATTGAGAGATCCTCATGTTATTGAACGATTTATAAACACATTATTAAGTAAATTAAATAGTAGGGAATTTTCCATGGAATCACTAGAACAATGTAATGTGAGAGATGGCTTTAGTAACTAATATTAGGGGATACATTTTTGTATTGTATATTCTGATTTCTGTAGATGAAGATCATTTATATAGGTTCAATTTGCTTGTCTAAATGAAACCACATACTTATCTTGATGACAATAACTCTTAACAATAAATTATTAGAATCCTAGAGATGAAATAAAAAAGTGTAAGTTTCAAACAAAATAAATAACATTAAAAAGTAATTGTAATTTTACACGCTGTACTACTACTCCTAAAAGAACTCGTCGCAGCGACAACATGAGACCTTCATTCAGAAATACACTCACACACCATATTCGCACTAAACCACAAAATAAAAAAAAATATAAAAACTAAAACTAAATTTTTGCCGAAAATATTCATTATTCATGGATGGTTTTGGGCAGGATGTTGGCAGAGATAAAGAAGAGTGTTTTCATTTAGTAACGAATACATTTTCAGGGAGATATATTTACCAATTCCATCGTTATAAACTAAAAACACAACCAAGATTCTCACAACGTATTTCTAGAAAAATATTTCGTCTATTTTTACCCTCTGTGATACTGTATTATAGAATGTTAACTTCTAAAAATGTTCTACACACACACACACACTACACACACACACACACACACACACACACCTACACACACACACACACACACACACACACACACACAAGCACACACACACACACACACACACACACACACACACACACACACACACAAGCACACACACATCCCCGAAGTTGTAAGCAGAGGCGCAACCAATGCCCCCACTTTTCACCATATACCACGTATTCCGTCCCACGATGTGATAAGGGGCGATATCGCCATACCAGGTTTGCAGGTTCGAAGTAAATTTTATTTGACAGTTATCGTATTAAACAGCTAATGCAGATCGTATACATTTTATTACTATTTCTTTGGGAGCATATATTACAGTGATTTTTGTATTTTGTCGGCTTATACTTTATATGCCGAGCATAATTTATCAGCAAGTGAAATCGGCAATAAACCTTGCTACGAAATATGCGCGGTGAAAACGCACAGCAACCGAGTGTAACAAAGTCGCGTAGGCACTGGTGGCGTTTGTACTGGTGGTAGGTCTTTCATATGTAAGAGTCCGTCTGGGTGGGTACCACCGCAATGTCTATTTCTACTGCCACGTAGCAGTGTGCATGCACTGTTGTGTTTCGGTTTGAAGGACATTGTAGCCAGTGTTACTACTAGACATAATGAGACTTAACATCTTATGTCTCAGGACGGTAGAATGCCACATTGTGCTTTGTTAGTCAAGGTGCTGGATGGTGTTGCCACTGTTTATGGGTGGTCGTATCGCTTACCATCAGGTGAACGGCATGTTCGTCTCGCCATTCAATGCCGTAAAAAAGGCACGTATAAAACACGACGCCGGCGTGGCCTTACATAGCTACGAGACATTGCAACATTTACGCTCATACCTTAAAACTCTACACCAAAAACGAACCTTGTTAAAGCCTATTTTTAAGTAATAATAGTATCTCGCAATCCGGTCTACATTATTTTAGCATTGTGTCGGCGCAAAAAGGCCTTGTTTATTCCGGTACCCGCTCCGCAAAGCATAACTAACTGAATTACTGCATGGATGCTATACGCGTTTGGTTTAAGTGTTGACCAGTGGCGTGGCTACTTTAATATATTGTGGGGGATGTTTAAAGTAATAATAATCTTATTACAAGCTACCGTCATACCAGCCCTGTATTATATACTGCCCACTGAAGAGCAGGGGCCCCCATTACAACTGAGAGTGGTTAGGCCATAGTCCACCACGCTGTCCTAGTGCTGGTTGACAGACTTCACATACCTTCGAATTTCTTATAGAGAACTTCTCAAGTATGCAGGTTTCGTCCTTAAAGCGAGCCATAATTCACAAAGAATTTACACACCACATTTTAAAAAGTGAAAGGTGTGTGCCCTTGGGGTTTGAACTTAGAAAACTTCGTTTCGGTAGTCCAAATAGTAATCTTTTTCCTTTACCGTTAACGCTGAATTATACGTATATTATGTATTTCCTCTACAAGTGATGTTTGTAATATTTTGAGAATCGGAAATATGCCGATTGGTGCATTACTATAATGTCAAAGTATGTTTTTATACATTTTACATTGGTTTTTTGATATTTCACGGTAGATTGAGGCAGTGCCGGATTAAGCAAGCGCGGGGCCCGTAGCAAATTCTTTCAAAGAGCCCTTGATCTGCTATGGGTTCTTAAGTATAAAGTGGTAAAGATACAATTCTACTACTAATAGGAAACTAACAACTGAAAATAGATGATACTACACAAAATATTTTTTTCAATATATATTTCATAGTTTATATTTAATACAAAGTATATTATACTAGTAGTGCTCGCGGCTCCGCCCGCGTGAAAAAGTTTTTCTAGGACAAAAATATTTTCCCGGGATAAAAAGTAGCCTATAGCACTCAGGAGTTATGTAGCTTCCTATTAGTGAAAGAATTTTTAAAATCGGTTCAGTAGTTCCTGAGATTAGCGCGTTCAAACAAACAAACTCTTCAGCTTTATAATATTAAGTATAGATTTTTAGGAATAGCTAATGTTATATTTAATCAATGGTGTACTTTAAATAATGTTTATATTTTATATTTATTTATCTGTTTCCTTATTATTTTTTTAAACTTTTACAAAGTAACTTTTCTAGATTTCATGTGGGCAAAATTAGAAATAATACTATTCGTATCAATTTCTCTGAGCAAATCATATTCTATATTCATCAAAGCGAGATAATTCAGACGTTTTGACTCATAGTGTTCCTTAAGTCATTTGTCGAAAATGAACGTTCGCCACTGCAGTTAGTGATCATGAGAATCTCTCTTGAAGTAATAAAATATTTTTTTAGTTATAACTTCTATAACTCAATCTATATACACTCACGCCTTTTATCCCCGAAGGGGTAGGCAGAGGCGCAACTAGTGCACCCACTTTTCGCCATTATTCTGTCCCATGACGTGATAGGGGGCGAGCCTATCGCCATATCGGGCACAAATTCCAGTCTCCAAGCTGATACTGAATAAAAAAAACTCAATATCTCTGCCCGACCCGGGGATCAAATCCGAGACCTCAGCGTTGCAGTCGTACCATAATATAACTACGCCACCGAGGCAGTCTCAATCTATCTATACTAATATTATAAAGAGGAAAGATTTGTATTTTTGTATGTTTGACAAGGATAAACTTAAAAAGTACTAGACCGATTTCAAAATATCTTTCACCATTAGAACGGTCCTGTATCCTTGAGTAACACAGGGTACTTTATATCCCGGGAAAATTAAAACCGGAGCTTTTAGCCCGGATTTTTTATTCTCGCGAGTCGTTACGGCCAAACCTATAAACCGATTTGGATGAAATTTGGAAGGGACATAGTTTAAGGCCCTGGGAAGGATCTAGGATACTTCTTATCCTGGGAAAAAATAAACCGGGAATTTAATCCCGGAAAATATATTCTTGCGGGTGGAACCGCAAACAAATAAGTATGGGGATAGTTTGAGACCCAGGGTAGGACACAACCTGCTGCTAATCCCGGAAAAATATAAACCGGAACTTTTATCCCGGTTTTATTCTCGCGAGTGGGGCGCCCAAACCACTGAACCGATTTCTATGAAATTTGGTAGGGAGATAGTTTAAAACCTTGGGGAGAACCAAAGCTAATTCTGATCCCAGGAAAAAATAAACCGGGACTTTATCCCGGAAAATATTCTTGTGGGTGGTACCGCAAACAAATAAGCATGGAGATAGTTTGAGACCGAGGGAAGGACATAGGCTACTGCTTATCCTGGAAAAATAGAAACCGGGACTTTAATCCCAAAATTTTTTACGTCGCGGTTGTAGCCGTCACTCTCAGCCGATTTCGATGAAATTTCGTAGGAAGATAATTTAAGACCTTGAGGAGCACCTAGGCTATTGCTTATCCCAGAGAAATATAAAACGGTACTTTTATCCCGGAAAATATTTTCTTGCGGGTGGAGCCGTGAGAGATAAAATATGGAAATAGTTTGAGATCCAAGGAAGGTCAGGCTACTTTTATCTTTTTATTTTTAAGGATATGTCCTTACATCATTGCATATTATAAAACAAAGTCCCCCCATCGCATCTCTTTGTCTGAACGCGATAAACTCAAAAACTACTGAACGGATTTTCATATATTTTTCACCAATGGACGCAGTGATTCAAGAGGAAGGGTTATGTGTATCCTACTAATATTATAAAGGCGAAAGTTTGTAAGAATGTATGGATGTTTGGATGTGTGGATGTTTGCTCCTCTTTCACGCAAAAACTACTGAACGGATTTCGATGAAATTTGGCACACGGGTAGATCATGTTCTGGATTAACACATAGGCTACTTTTTATCCCGGTAAAATATAAATCGGGACTTTTATCCCGGAAAAACTTTATAATGCGGGCGGAGCCGCGGGCAAAAGCTAGTAATTTATAAGTATTTTGTACGACAGAAAATTAAATGTACAAATATTATGCTTTGCTACCTGTGCGAAGCCAGGGCGGGCCGCTAGTATACCAATATTCTAGAAAATAGATTTTTGGTATATGGTTACTAAATTATATTAAAAACTAGCTTTTGCCCGCGGCTCCGCCTGCTTTAAAAAGTTTTTCCGGGATAAAAGTCCCGCTTTATATTTTCCCGGGATAAAAAAAGTAGCCTATGTGTTAATCCAGGACATGATCTACCCGTGTACCAAATTTCATCGAAATCCGTTTAGTAGTTTTTGCGTGAAAGAGTAACAATCATCCATACATCCAAACATCCATACATTCTTGCAAACTTTCACCTTTATAATATTAGTAGGATAATGTAGACTGTTAATCTTATAAATAAATAGAACATTTTAACAATTTAAATCGAGTTATTTCAATTCTGCTACACATCCACACTAAGTGTTGGGTAAGAGAGCTTGCATATACAAGCAACTTTTTGTAGAACTTGTGTGTTTACCGTATGAAATTATTTGAATTATTTACGCCAAGGAAATAGTCGGGTACCGAGTGTCTGACGTGGATTGTTTTAGTAGGAAAAGTTGTTAACGTGTTAACAACTTTTTTGTGACATCAAAAAAATTCAACATACCACATCTTAATAAGTTTCACTCAAAAAATTACGCTCATGCAGAGATGAGTGGGTTTAAATATGCGGGGCCCCCTTTCGCGCGGGGCCCGTAGCAATTGCTACTCTTGCTACGTGGTTAATCCGGCACTGGATTGAGGTAGTGACGAACAGGCTCAAAAGTTTTGTATGAAAAATTTCCCAATGTCCGCTCTATATAATCTTTGAACTCTTTGATTGTTAGTTACTGTAACAGCCTGTTAACTCTTTTACCGGACTGTTTTTAAGTGTCCAACGATGCCCTAACACGATTATCTTTCTGAACTAAGTGTTCTTTCATAGGACGCCCAATAATTTAAGATTCGTGTTAATTTTACTGCCCGATTAACTAACGCCCGTTAAATATACTACTAATACTAATACTAGTTTCCTGGTGGTAGGTAGAGACCTACCTACCAGGATAGTCTCGTTTCTCCGCGTCAACAAAAAAAAACTAACATAAATATAGATATCATATACATACACACTTTTTGCTGCGTAATGAAATAAATGTACCCGCCGTCGGCTATGTATTGCGCGGCGGTCATCGCAGCACATTAAACATTCACGCGACGCTCGCTTCTCACTGAAAGCTAGGCACATCGCGAGATAACGAGTTTATTTTAAAACAACACCAGTACCCGCCCTTGTGTAATGGGCCTGAAAAAGTACGCATTACGCGTGCGACAAATATATGTTAATTACTATGAATGAATCATGGTTTTATGAAGCTTTTAAATTGAGTCGACAAGAATATAAAATGTAAAAGGTTATTCGATATTTTTATAAAAAATATTGTTCACTGTCTAAGTCGTTGGCTTAATCATCAGAGTAATAAATAAAAAAGTTAACGATATGAATTGATGCGAATATAATGTTTTGAAATTATTGTATTTAATGATCTCATATTTAATTTGATATATAGACATGTCGGAGCGGCGGGTATTTTGAAATAATAATTGTGCAAAAACCAGTCGAAATGTCAAATCGTCGGTATAAATAGGGCGCCTCGCATTTGAAGCAAGACACACTTAACGTGCCCACTCAACTCGTGCACATCATACGAGATTTTCTGTCGAATCGCGGCTTCAGATATCGCGTAGAGGGAACTCTTTCTTCCCGACACACCATTACGGCCGGAGTCCCGCAAGGCTCTGCCCTCTCCTCTTTTCTATTCACGCTGTACACCAGCGACATTCCGAGACCAAAAAACGCCCATCTGGCACTTTTCGCGGATGACACCGCAATCTACGCGTCACGTAGAAACCCCGACCAAGTGGTTCGCGTTCTGCAAACCGCCACCGATGAACTCGGCGAGTGGTTTCGCAGATGGCGAATCACCGTCAATCCCACCAAAAGTCAGGCAATCATTGACGTAAGAGACAAACCACAAGCCCCGCACCTCTGTTCGCACGTCCGACCAGGTCATCCCCTGGAAGGACAAAGCCAAATATTTAGGAGTCACCCTTGATCAAAGGTTGACCTTCACCCCACACGTAAATGCGGTACGCGCGCGAGCCGCATTCGCGATGAGCCAACTCTACTGGCTCCTTAACAAAAATAGTAAAATATCAATCCGCAACAAGATTAAGATGTTTAAGACATGCATCTGTCCTATAATGACATACGCGTCGCCCGTATTCGCCCATTTACCGCCTTATCACCTTCAGCGAATGCAGGTGTTGCAAAATCGATTTCTAAGACATGCACTTGGTGCCCCGTGGTGCGTTCGCAATCGCAACCTCCACGTGGACACCAATATGCCGACCATCAGGAACTTTATGCAGTGCGCCAGCAGATGCTATTTCGATAGGGCGGTAAACCACCCAAACACGCTTATCCGTAAAGCGTCTATATATACTCCATTTGATCGCGCCAAATGGAGATGACCGCGTTCAGTATTGTCAGATCCAGAGGACGAAATCACTCTGGCCATTCGCGAAAAGATCGAGCATCACAAGCTCTTACATTCCACAAGACCGCAGTACCGTCCTTGCCGTCGAGGACCTCGTTGCGTTCCCCGTCACCCTGACCTCTCTTAGCAGTTCCGGCCCGCGTGCCGAAGACTACGAACACAATGAATAGGATTAGGTTTAAAACCATGTTCCCCAAACGATGATGTCTTATCCTCTCAGTGGCCGTCCTGAGCCGAGGTTCGTGATCCGTCAGTGGGTCGCCCTCAGCGTGGTGGCTTAAATTTTAAGGGTTGCGAGCGCCTTCTGCACTCACCCAAAAGACCGGTGTTCTTTCATAAGCCGACCCTAGTCATAGCCTGAAAGATTTTAGTCAGGCACAAAAAAAAAATATTAAATGGGCAGTATCTTGTGAGACTTTCAACTGTGCGGAGCTCCGGAAATAAGTTTGGAGCATTCAGAAATAGAATACGAAGGACAAGTTGGAGTTTTACTCTGACATCATGGATGATGATAATGATGAGGTGGAACCCTGTGACGTCGGCAGATCTGATGTCACCTCTTTTCAAAGAGTTCATCCTCATCCTCTGCTCTGTCAGATACAATCTTCTGTTTTATAACCAAGGCTATTTATCTTTTTATAGTAAGCATTATTTGAATTGCTTACCATCAAAAATCAAGTCAAAAATCAACTGCGCCATCAGTTCGGAAAGCAGTTTCCACTAGAGAAGACCGTGCAAGAAACCATAGTGTTGCTCTTTTAAAACTTTAAATGTCTAATTAACAATTCGTTTCTTATTTAGTTAAGATCAATAACTACTCAACCGGTCTCTAGCATACGAGAGAGCGACCATTAAAACACAATGACCACCTCCTTTTTAAACTCCGTTAAAATGTATTAAAAATAGTTCTGCGTCAATAAAAAGCGAGGGTATTTGGCACGTGGCCGTAGTGCGCACGTGTTTATTACTGTACAGCAGGTGTAAACAGCTTGTTCCGCGGCTAACAGCTCGGCGGCACGCGAGGAATTTTTGCACTACCCACATTCACTAACGTTGCTGGAATGTTGTGTATATGCCTTAGACAATGCTTAAATCTAGGTTACAAGTTTATCTTTGTGTAGCAACGGTGTTTATCTATACTAAAATGATAAAAAGGAAATATTGGATATTTTTTTTGTTTGTAATAGATAAACTATAAAATACTGGAAAGATTAAAAAATCATCACCAATGTAAAGCTACATTATCAGCGAGTATCATAGGCTTTTTATCTCGGGAAAATATAAAGCGGAAAATTCATCCCGGAAAATCTTTTACGCGGGCAGAGTCGCGAGCAAAAGCTATTCGGAATAAAATATCTAGACGTAAGCGATAGCCTAGTTGTTAGTGTATTTGTCGTTTTAACGGTAAAACATCGGAAGAAAACCAATAAATCTATGAATTTCATAGATAAATTTTGAAGGTAGTGAAGTTTGCCAACATGTAAGCGTGCAGACTAAGGGCTTAACTCTCTCAGAATTAGAAGGGATGTAATACAAGTTCACTGTAATGGGATAGAACTTAAATCATACAGGGCTGATATGAATATTTTAGGATATACAAAATCTTTATGCAAACATCCTTGCATCATCATCATCAGCGACATGACGTACATTGCTAAACATAGGCCTCTCCTAAAGATTTCCAGACGGACCTGTCAAAAGCGGCCTGCATCCAACGTGTTCCTGCGATCTTTATCGAGTCCTAATCCTTTAGCTTTGATTAATTAATTACCTTATTAATAAAACTACACTACAAAAACCGCAAAACTATTCAACAACGTTGTTAATAATTGTTGTAAGGTCTAGGCCCTAGACTCTACCTAACTCTAGACTCTAGGGTTTAGCTATGGTGGTAAATACAGGACATAGTAAATAGTTAAGTTTATTCTTATAATGTATAGCAGATGTTAGATTAATAAGTAACTATGTAAGGATTTCACAGAAAGCATTCGTCTTACTTTTTTTGCATCATAGTTGAAATATTTACGTCTATATAAAAAATATTAACTAGAGTTTTAAATAAACATTGTTTTATTCCTTTCTCTTAGGTTAAATAATTCAAACATAAAATGCTGTATAATCACTTTCGAATTATTAGGCCGTATAATATGTAAAATTTGCTAATAATAACAATCAGCAGAGCATACAGCCGGATGTATCGTTCCGGGTCACTGCATTACGTTAGGGTGCGGTCAAACATGACGAATGCTCGGTGCGCACCGTTCACACGAAGTTGCTGCGACTCCCCGCGCTCCCTTGCTTGATGGCTCGTAAAATAGCGGGTACAGAACTAGTGGACTTGACTTAATATTTTTCCCCGTTCGGGACATTGCTAGCTTGACTTTGTTAAAATAGCCTTACACACTCGTTCGTATTCGTGTTTTAGCTTTCATTTGGTCTATATTATTCATAAGACGCGTGCATCTCGTACGTACTCTATTCATGTCGCTCCTCACACACGCCGTCGTAAGTTTGCATTTGGTGATGTGTCACCATTGATATTATCACTAAATACTACCACATTCCAGTGCAACTCTCAAACAAACATATTATTTTCCCGGGCGAAGTGGGCAAGCCTTTAGTAACGAGCATTCGTCAGGTTCGGAGGTACCCTTATAAACTGTGGGCGGGTTCATTGTGCGCTTCTCATCACATTTTCAGCAAATAATGAGATTAGTTTCATGCATTTCGTAAATGGTGTTTATTTTAGGAAATATCAATTAATTTATGCATGTTTGTTCACAGTGCGTCATATTGACGATGGAGCAATCAAAACTGAAATTATGCCAACAATAGCATTGGCTGTGATAGTAATTAGACATCTGGTAATATTGCGACTTTAACACAAAAATATCATCAACATGAGCTTATAATAATAATAAAAGTACGATGATGTGCCTATCACTGCATTGGACATATTTTATCAAAAAATAATTATTTAAGTATAAAAGAAAACGACTGAAAAATATTAGTCGTTAATAATTTTAACGTATTTAATGCACAGAATATTCATCAGTCACTTACAGTATTTATTTTTCTTATACATCCACAAACAGTCACTTACGCTGGAGATGGTAATTATTGACATTATTAATTTACAAAAATAAGACTGAATAACTCACCTGACATCTCCCGTCGATGCACATATCGAGACTGCCAGGCCGACATCTCGTCCCGTCAGACACCCTCGCGGCGAGCACAGCTACCACAACTCTGTCGTCTTCGTCTAGTGACACTGTCTGTTAGGGAAATAAACGTTTGAGTTGAGTTCACGTGTTAAATATATTATGTGTATCATAAATAGTCTGAATAGAATAATGTTAAATCTAGTACTCTAGTAATAATCTAGCACTTATATCTAGTATTCTTATACTAGATATAAGTGCCTACTAGTGTTTTTAATGAAAAATGGTGCAGGCAGCTATATATAAATTGTAAAAAAAACCTGTTTATCTTTTTAGGAGCTACAATTGCACACACAGATACAAAGATACACGCGTTGAACACTTCATTTTACGTTAGGGGTTAAAACACGACGATGATAAAATATATCAGTGGGGCTAGGACGTGAAAAAAAAAACCACGATGCGTCTCCGCTTCGTTTTATTGTGATTGATTGAGAGACTGACTTGTCGGTCTCTCGATCAATCACAAACATCAAAATACCGATACGTCAGTCTCTCAACCAATCACAATAAAACGAAGCGGAGGCACATCGTGTTTTTTATTTTACATCCTAGCCCCACAGAATGGTTTTTAAAGAGTTAAATACCTTTTATCGAAATAATTTTAATCTTTGAAGACGTTCTCATCACTTTCATCGTATATCAACACAGCTGAATGTTCAGCGACAAGATATTTCCTATCTAGGATAATCAGCTTTGTAACTAGGTATACATACCGGTTCAGCCTTCTGCCCGGAGTGGTGCGGTGTACCACGGCACGTGAGCGCGCACGGCTCGGCGTCGTCGCGATGCGCGCGCCAGTGAAACAGCTCGCCGCCGTACGGCGTTCCGTCATGCGCGGTGCATTGTTGCTCGCGCCACACATCCTCTTCTAATAGCGAGACGTTGGCGCGACATGGCTGTAGAGGATACGATTGGGTTAAAACATATAAAACTGGATGATGAGACGAGCAAGACGCTTGTGGTAGCAGACCCTACAACTTTAAGAAGGGTTTGTATGGTAGATACTAAACTTTACGGTCACATGGTGACGTTAGATGTAAGTACACGGCTAGGAAGGTAACTATATAATCTGAATAAAGAAAAGTAACTGTGACCAACTGCCAGCGCTTGTTCAGCATCTTTATCGTATAAGAAAGTAGTCAGACGTTATCTTGTCGTAGTAAGTTGAACGTGACGCTAATTCGAAATACCGCGAAAATTTAATAGAAATTACAAAGCATTATAATATGAAACCACCATCATCTATTTATATACATAATGGCATAATCACTTTACAGTGGTTAAATTCTCGTGCTTATACACAATGAAAAGCCTACCAAAGTGGTTCGTTTCAGTAAATCGCGATGCCAGCCGGGACAATTACGAATTACGCGGTTCTACACTGTGAATTCTGTAGAGCATTGAGGGACACAAAGTCTTGTTGATCGATATTAAATTAGACCTGTATTTAACGATCTGTGTTAACTGCCATAAAAAAATCTTATACTAAAATGAACTGAAGTAGTATGAAATATCCAAAAATTTGAATATCATACGGAAGCCAAATTGCTCTGTGTTTAGCATAAGGATGCTACAACCTAATCATGTCACAAAATACAACGGTTATTTCAACGAAAGAAAGTCAAGTACATCGGTTATCACGAGGAAAATCGCAACAGACGACTCGGAAACACTTCAAAGAAGCTGTGGCACAAAGAAAATTTTATATGAACGCTATGTTGGTACCTATTATGACATCAAAAGATTCTTTATACCGTAATATTCCTTAAAACCAAGGTATCTGGATATATTCCAGTAAATTTAATGATTAAAGCTTGAAGTATAGTTCCGATTGAATTGGTACCTTTATAGCTTAGTCGCTGGATTTATTTTATAGCCAAGCGACAACCCTACAATATTCTCCAGCAATACGACCGCAAAGCTAAAACTTTACCCGAAGATCCAATCATTTATAATGGCGCCAGATCACACAAAAACGCGACTGCAGACGTTTATAAATCACCGACACTTACATATTGAAAGGCGCAGAAATCCCTCCAATGTACTACTATTCAAAAGCTTTTCTGTCTCCGATCGACGCGTATAAAATCCTTTCGCACGCGATCGGGTCCGCCACTCACACCGCGTCGCAACGCATTAACATTCACCGCGTTACCGTATCACGGCACTATCCACTTATGAGTTTAATCGCTTCGTGTTCGCGAGCGACGCGAGCCGTGGGGTGTGACGGGGCACGAGGGAGGCGAAATCGTGGAATGAATAAGAAATAGTATTAGCTCGTACTTTATTGACTGCCGACGCTCTTAAATCTGATTGGGCTGCCTGTTTTTGTTTTCAACGAATTATTTTTTACGTAATTTGTTAGCGTACAAATTGAATACTTTATTTTGTTTCGTACCGATGTTACACAGCGCCCTTCTGGGAGTGTAGGAATTTATTCGGACAATAAAAACGTCAATTTTATACGAGTGTTGATTCTTTCCTTCCATTTGTTTTATATTGTTGTCTGAATATTTAAAGTCAATTCATTTATAATTTAATAATTATTATTAATTTATGATTTAATAAGATATTTTGTGTAATATATTTTATATTAAAGCTAAAATATATACATACTCAAGCTTTTTATCCACTAAAGGTTAGGCCGAGGTGCAACTTGTCCGCCCTCTTCAGGTCATGTGTATTCTGCCGAATTATGTCATAAAGCATGTGCTTATCGTCTATGCGTCACAATTTCAAGACCTTGGACTGATGTCGAGCAGACAGATTCAATATCATTTTACCCAACTTAGGGCTCAAATCCGACGTCACAACAGTAGTTGTACAGAATTCTAATAATTGCTCGTTGTAAAATACGTTTTTAAATCGTTTATGCAGATGTTAAAAGTCTATAAGGACGTGCGTATCATTGTATTATGCTGCACTCCAAAACACACTCAAAAGTTAAATGTAGGATTAAATAATAGTATCATACTTCTTGAGCGTATTAAAAATATTTCCCTACCTGGGATTCGAACTCTAAATCTCACGGCTTGCAGCCTAAGAGAGTATTGATCACAATACACAAGAACACTAAACAGTCTATACAGATGTAAACTAAACTAAACCCTTTTATAAATAACATAGGAATCTCATTTGAATAATGTCCTATTTTCCCGTGATGGGAGAGTAACGCAGGAAACTATCCGAAGGAAACGTTACAAGTATAACAAGGTGATCTCAATAAAACATGTTCCGATAAACTTGCCAACTTTGTATTGGAGTTTGACCCCAGGCGTAATCACACCGAAGCGAACGTGATTCGATATATTTTTTCTATAAACTTCTGTATTATATAATTCTCTAGAGCATAAAAAGTTTTTTGACTTAGGTTTTATTGATAGTCTAAAACTGAAATATAATATTTTTTGTTAAGTTTGGCAAAGTTCTTTTAACATTGACAGTTCGTGCAATACAATTTAAAAATGACGATTAGTGAGAGATAATATCTCTCGATATCGGCGAATGGTGCGTATTTTTATTTGTTGCTGGACAGAGCTGGCACAGGGACATCTGGAAGATTCTCATTTCGGAGTCATATACCCTTTTATGTTACTGACTCAGTAGAGTTAAGGTACCTATTGCGTTGTAGTGAGACTTAGTAAGGTCATATTTATTTGTTAAATATAAAATTCAACTAAACAACATTAGATTCGAAGCAGCTTCATAGAAGTGCAAGGGTAGTATCCATTATCAACGAACAATTCATTGTGTTGATAAGTAAATCAAGCGCCCATAAATCCTTATACAACCCGTATTTATTTACGCAAGACTGACATTGAATTAAAATGTTAGGTGTCTTTCAAACAAAAGCTTCCTTTGCAACTAAAACGGGATACAATACCGCTCAAATATCACCAAAATACAAACATTTCCATACACGGACGGGGATGAATAGTGAACACAGTTTGCACGCCCCACGCATTCATGAGGATTCAATACATTCAGTGGCGTGTCAACCCTGTCATGATAGGTTTATTACATTAAGTATATTACATGGGCCTACATAAAGGATGTACGTGTCCCAGCCAGACCACAGGGTTGTCAGGTTCCAATGGAGTTCCAAAGCATTATCTCAAAAATACTGTTAGATGGAAAAAAATCTTGTAGTTTTATTGATGCTTTGGTTGATTGTCCAAACATAAAAGTGTGTGTTATTTATATTAAACTTTTCGGAAAAAAAAACATATTTTTATTTTGTTTTTAATTTATAACTAATTTATTAATTTATTAAATACTTCCGTTTATGGGTGGTGTAAGCCATTATTGAATAATCAATGATAATTAATTTAATGGTACGTAAAAATAATTACATGGCATATAAAAACTCAAATGAGGAACTTATGTGAGCTTTTAATACGACGACGGTAAAGAAGATGTCCGCTTTTTTATGGGTGCTGGGAAGAAAAAATCTAACCAGGCTCAAACTTTAGGGATATTAAAAGGGCAAAATATAGATCTAGGATACATTAAAAAATATTTTTATACCCCTACATTTATAACTAACTTTTTAAAACGTTCATAAGTGTAGCTTTTAAACAAAATAAAATTACATAAATCTTAAAATCGGAGTTCTTTAAAATTAAACAATTTATTGTAAAAGACTAGTTTTTAGGAGTTTTATACATATACACTCACACCTTTTATCCCCAAAGAGGTAGGCAGAGGCACAACTAGTGCACCCACCTGTTGCCATGCATATTCTGTCCCATAATGTGGTAGGGGGAGAGTAAATCGCCATATTGAACACAAATTTCGGACTCGGGGCAGATACAGAGTAGAAAAACCCAATATCACTTTGCCCGACCCGGCGGTCGAACCCGAGACCTTGACATTGCAGCCGTACCGCAACACAACTACGCCACATTTCTCCGATTATAATTAATGAGTCCCAGATCTTACGTGTTACACGTCCAATTACGGCACGGTGTAACAGACGGCCACCGTCCCGCGATAGTTTGAATACTCTACTATTAATCATGAGGGCATTTCAGCGTTGTAAGGCAAGTTTTAGCGCCGTTTACATAGTTCCCATATTGCTTTAAATTTGTTTGCAATTAATTTATATTGTATCGTTGATGTTTCAACGTTGGGTTTGATAGTTGCCTACATTCATATTAGCGAGGTGAAATTAGGTTAGCTATTGTTTGTTTGTTGAACTTATATTGTTATAAGGCGTGTGTGTACTGGTTTTTGTTTTGTCAGAATAAGTCTTAAAATAACAGAGAGACCAGAGGGTAAAAAGTTATTTTTGGACTACATGATCATGTATATGCCAATTTGCAAAAGGACGTGTCCAAAACCGGCCTAAAATTCTAACCGAGACAGTTTATATATATTTGAATAGAACTTCTACTGGTGGTAGGACTCTCATATGTAAGAATCCGTCTGGGTGGGTACCGCCGTAATGTCTATTTCTACCGCCAAGCAGCAGTGTGCATGCAGGTTTGTGTTTCGGTTTGAAGGGAATTGTAGCCAGTGTAACTACAGTACATAACGAGACTTAACATCTTATGTCTCAGGATGACGAGCGCAGTGGAATGCCACACAGTACTTTGTAACTCAAGGTGCTGGATGGTATTGCTACTGTTTATGGGTGGTCGTATCGCTATCAAGAGACGAATGGCATGCTCGTCTCATCATTCGACGCCATAAAAAAAAGGATTTTGAGATTTGTGTAATTTAATTTTGGTTATAAACTACACTTAAAACGAAATTTAAAAAAGAATCCTACTAATATCATAAAGGCGAAAGTATGTAAGAATGTATGGATGTTTGGATGTATGGATGTTTGCCAAACAATGAACATATAACTGAACGGATTTCGATGAAATTTGGCACACGGGTAGATCATGTCCTGGATTAACACACTTTTTATCCCGAGAAAATATAAAGCGGGACTTTTATCGCGGAAAAACTTTTTAAAGCGGGTGGAGCCGCGGGCAAAAGCTAGTAGTTGTATATGAAGGGGCTAAAAATATTTTTTTTAATGGATCCAAGCTCCATATTTTGCCCGTTTAATATCCCCAAAGTTTAAGCTTGGTTAGATTTTGAAGCCCAACACCCAAGCGGACACCTCCGGTATTTAGCAGTTTATTTATCATCACAAACTTTTCCAGTTTTAATAATAATACCAGCTCTGTATTATATACTGCCCATTGCTCTAGGTAACCTCTACTACTGAGCGGGTTTAGGCCTTAGTCCACCACGCTGGCCTAGTGCGTTGTGGCAAACTTCATATATCCTCGGAATTCTTTCCGAGAATTCTCGGGTATATAGGTTTTCTCACGATGTTTTCCATTACTTCTAAGCGAACGATAATTGCTAAACAATTAACATATAACTTCGCATTACCACCACAAGAATAATTTGAACAGTCACCATTAACTGTATTTCCCAAATATTAAACAAACTAATAAAGTAATAACCTCAGTAAGAGTGCTGTGCACTGCGTCTGTTCTCGGGCTACGTTCCAAGAGCATTTATTTAATAAACTAAAAGACAACTGGTGCTCTGAATTACAACTTAATAAGATTGTTACAAGTAAAATAACATCGCAAAATGTACGAGCAATAGAATTAGCAATGTTTTTCTAATAATTTGATAAAAACATGTTATATTAATCTATAATTAAAAATATTAGTCTTCTTACACTTGTATTTATCTTAAAGCGAGGTCGGTATAACATACTTTTTCAAGATGCATGAAGAAATTTGTTTCAGTTTTTGATCATTGTCATCGTCATCACCCATATGAAGTCTAAAGGCCTCTAAAGATTTCAGTTTCTACAACGGATCAATCCTGCGAAAGTCCAGTTTGAAAAATTCTACACATAGATAACTTTTCTTTATAGCATTGAATGACGAGACGAGCATGCCGTCCGCCTGATGGTAAGCGATACGACCACCCATAAACAGTAGAAATACCATCCAGAACCTTGATTTACAAAGTACTGTGTGGCATTCCACTGCGCTGGTCATCCTGAGACATAAGATGTTAGTCTCATTATGCCCTGTAGTTACACTGGCTACAATGCCCTTCAAACCGAAACACAACAGTGCATGCACACTGCTGAGACTTACTACCAGTAAATTTTAAGTGAGTTCATTCTGGTCACTCATCAGGCCTAACGTTACGCAAAGAGAGCATTTAAATAAATTGCGATACGTAGAGGCGATCTTTGACAATTTATAACGGTTATGGCACAATTCCAATGTCTACCGAATGGAGTGCTATTTACCAAATTCGGTGCTCAGAAGCGATAGCCTAGTTGGGAGTGGAACGGATTGCCGAGACGAATGTCCGCAGGTTCAAAACCCAAGGGCAGGCACCTATGACTTTTCTAAGAAGTTGTTTGTAATCTTTGTGAATTATCGCTTGCTTTATCGGTGGTGGAACACATTGTGAGGAAACCTGCATATATTCGAAACGTGCATTTCAAAGGTATGTGAAGTCTGCCAACCCGCACTAGGCCAGCGTGGTGGACTAAGGCCTTAACCCTCTCAGCTGTAGTAGAGGCCCGTGCTCAGCAGTGGGCAGTATTTCATACCAGTATGGTATTGTTACATCATCTACGCGGCGACACGCGTTTCAGATGATGTAAACTTGTCGAAAAACAATTTTGTGATAGCGTTTGCGCGTCGCATTAGCGTGAATTCGAATACTACCATAATATCTCGATACCTATTCTTTGACTCCTCGACGATAATCAAATATATTAGGATATTCAACCAACGGAGAACAACTCTTATTCTCATAAAAGATACCAATGTTTTACCAGATAATAGTGGCCGTACAATGCAGTTATGTGGCTTGGGAACGATTATAGCGAGTCCGCGATGTCGTGACCTCAAACGGGAATGGAAAACTAGTTTGTTATTTCAGCTATTGCAAGTTGCTAGCCGGGATAACCTGACTGTATCTTTATATTGTAGTTACTAACTTTTTCCTACGACTCTGTCCGCGTGAAAGGTTTTTTTTATGAACGCGATACGCCAGGACAATCAGGGTACAACTCAACTTTATATAATTTTCTATTTTCACCGCTAGCACTGTGTATACCTAAGATCACTTTCAAATGACGAGCTAATTCCTTTAGTCCTAAGTACAGACAACGCCGTGAATGTATATGATGAATATTAAACGTATTCATTACGAAGTAGACATAACATCACGCCTTTTCCATGTTCAAGTGTAGGCAGAGGTGTAACAAATCCAAATTCCACCAGATATGTTAGATACCATGTAAAGGGGGGCGGGTCTATCGCCATTAAACCAATTTTAAAGACTGAGCAGAAAAACCCAATATCATACTGCCCGTTGATTGCAAATTAATTGACTGCCTCGGTGGCGTAGTTGTATTGCGTATGCGTTACAAGTACGATTTGCACGCTGAGGTCCTGGGTTCGAATCCTGGGTCGAGCCAAAAATATTGTGCCTTTTTTTTTTTTTTTCATATGGCCATCTTCGGCTCATTAGGGACGGCTGCGGGCTTCCTCCGACTCACGTCTAAGTTGTCGTCCGCAACCGCCCCTGCGCGTACGGCTTTTCTGCGGTCCTTTTTCCTGTTGCGGGGGCGCAGAAGCCCCCGAAACACCGTACCGTGTCCGCCTTTTGGTGTCCGAGGCAGCGTGAGACACGCTGCCTCGGACATGTCCATCACGGGGGTCACAGAAGTTGGCTAGACTAATGGGTGGGCGGCACGTCCCGCCCACCCGTGACCCCCGGAGGCCCCTATTAGTCGCCTTTTACGACAGGCAGGGGATACCGTGGTGGAATTCTCCAAACGCCCCCAATCCACAGGGCGGAAAAAAAAAAAAAAATATTGTGCCTGGATTTTTCCTACTTAAAAAATACTCAGTCGCAGCTCGGAGTTAGGAAGTTGGCGGCGTGACACCCCCGTGCTTCAGAAAGCACGTAAAGCTGTTGGTCCAGCGCCTGATCTCTCTCCAGTTATACTAGATTGCCGTCTCACCGGAATATGAGAGTGAAGGAATAGTGAGTGCACCTATATATTGCGCACACACTTGTGCACTATAATATCTCCTGCTTACCTGGCTGATCTCCGTTGAGATTGCCCGCCGTGGCCGAAACTAGCTAGGAGGATTACAAATTAATTGATATGGAACGTATTCTCGTCAACATTGATTTTGGCTGACAGTACATCCAGAAAATACAGGAAAACATACATCCATGCAGAAACTTACCTGCATATTGCATATCTTGTACCGGACTGGCTCGCCGCGGCAGCCTGCTGGTGAGGAGCAGGTCCTCAGTTGCCGGGAGACGCCTCCGTCACAGGTGCGGGAACATAACGACCACTCGCTCCATTGCGACCATCCACCTCGATCCTGGGGGCATAATTATCATCATTCTTCATCTTCACTAATATTAAAATTGTAAGGTTTGTGAAAATCGTTATATTCGTACATTCTTGTCTAGTTTTAGTTTATGTTGTTTAATTTTTACTTTTATTTTGTTCCTCATTTTGATTATTTTCTTTTTAGGGTTCCGTACCTCAAAAGGAAAAAACGGAACCCTCATAGGATCACTTTGTTGTCCGTCCGTCCGTCTGACAGTTTTTCTCAGGAACACGTGGAGGTATTAAGCTGAAATTTATATCAAATATTCAGGTATACTGTATCTTGGAGCTGTGAAAAAATCAAACTTCTAAGCCAACTCAATCAAAAGATACAGCCGTTTATGCCGCAAATTTTCGAAACTTGCAAGGGAATCAAAACCTATAAGGTAATTCCCGTGATAATTTTTATTTATTTTATTTATTTAAATCTTTATATACAGTAAATGTATACAGGTGGACTTAATGCCTGAGGCATTATCTAACAGTCAACCTTTGGGTGATGCAGAGATGAAACAAAGTGGGTGTATATAAAACATAAATAAGACAAAACATATATTATACGTACATAAATACATAATATACATACTAAAATACATACATACCTACATAAGTAAATAAATACAAATATAATAATTCTGTAAAATATATGATATTAAAACAAAACTGAACTAGGAAAGTTGTGAATCTGCTACACTATTGGCGAAAAGCATCCGAACTTTTAATTTGAAAGTGAACCTGTTTGTGGAAGCCCTGATTTCTGAGGGGAGCGTATTCCAAAGTAGTATAGATTGGACAGTGAAGGAGGAGTGGATGAAGTCTGAATTGTGAGAAGGACATTGGAGAAGAAGGTTACCGGCAGAGCGCAGGGTTCGCTCGTGTTTGGAACCCAGATATTGAAATTTAGAAATTAAATAAGAGGGAGGAGTAGAGGAAGTGATAAAGGAAAAAAGTGTGGTCAGCGCGCGCAAGCTGCGGCGCTGACGAATGGGTAACCATTTAAGCTGGGAGCGGCAAGAGGAGACATGGTCATACTTGCGGAGATTAAAAATTAATCGAATGCAGTTATTTAAAAGACGGTCAAGTTTATTGAGTAAATCTGCATTCAGATCAAAACTGCACACATCACCATAGTCGAGGATAGGAAGGATTAAGGTCTGCACAAGCATCGTCTTGGTTTTATAGGGCAGAAAATTCTTCAGATATCTATTGTGTTTTAAAAATAAAATTTATCAGCTTTATGACTCTAGATAAAATTAAGTATGTTGAATGGCATTTAGTTTACTATTTGTTTTGTACAGTGTTAAGTACTCATAGTGGTTGGCTCCTCTCGTGTTATTATTTTGTTGTTTTTATCTGCTGTATTGGAATTGTTGATGTATATATTTTTTTTTTTCTTTTTGCTCTTGGTAACTAAATTAAGTCTAAAGTAATACCTAGCGTTAGATGTGGTTGCCTGTAACTGGATAACATGATTTAAGTGTATTTGCATTTATGTACTTAGTTTTAAGATCCACTGGCGATCCAATAAAAAAAAAAAAAAGGCAGAATCTTGAAATTTGGTACAAAGCAACGTCTTACAGCACGTTTAGAAGAAAAATTGCGAAAACCGTAAATTTTACGGAACCCTCGATACGCGAGTTCGACCCGCACTTGGCCGGTTTTTTTCCCGTGTAACTGTATGTTTTCTGTGCAATAAATGTTTATTATTATTACAAAATGTTTGGATGATTGTATGTTCTTTTTTTAAGTAAACACAGAAAGCGCTGAAAGGAGTTGGATGAAATTTGGCATATATACATAGACCATGTCTTGGATTAGCGAATAAACTTTTTTAATCTAATCCTCTCAATTTGATCTTGAAGAAAATTATGGAAATTTAAAATAGGTCGTGTTGCCGTCGTAGACTGTCTCGATAGAGTAGTTGTATTACGGTAATGAAATTAAATGAAATGAAATAAATTTATTCAAACCCATAAAATATTATACATTATTTAGATTCAGTCAATATTAACTTTACCACCAGTTCGGAAAACAGTTCTCACTAGAGAAGAACGGGCAAGAAACTCTAGTGTTGCTCTTTTCAAAATCAGTTCAAGGTATAAAATACAATTAATAATAAAAAAAAACATGATAGAGATATATTTGTTATTTTTGTTTAGAGCAGTTCATTTATATACTCGAAAAAAGGTAATAAATTTTAAAATCTTATACGAGTGGATAACCCTCTCAGGAATCATGTAATAATTTGGTCTGAAATTCTTCAAGATGTCGTTATTAATCTTAGTTCAATATATACCCCTAGTACTTAGATGTAGTAAGCGAAAAGGACAGACCAGTCCACACAAGCAGCACCCGTTCACGAGTATGACGCATGTGCCAGCCGTCGGCCTCCTCAACCATACGGTACGACTGCAATGCTGAGGTCTCGGGTTCGATCCCCGGGTCGGGCAAAGTGATATTGGATTTTACTATTGAAAATCAGCCCAGAGTCTGGAATTTGAGTAACCCAGAAAAATAACAGGGACAAATTATACACAATTTAAATTTATGGTAGAGTCCATATTCGAAATCTGTCAAAGGCTAAATTTCAATACGTTCTGAAGAAAAAAATCGTTAATATTTTCCATTTGCATTTGACCAGCTTTGAATACCGCCGCATCATTATTCCTGTCAAACTTTATGCAAAATGGTCACGCACCGCGCCAAATCTCTTTCTTCAACAATCTCTATATTACGCGTACATTTAAAGCGGGCTACGGTAGCGCGCTAAATGGCGTGTTTTTTTAAATTGCAATTGTGAATTTTGTTGAAATTTAATGATGTATAACTCTTTATATAGATATGTGCATTGTATATTAATTAATCGTTCGCTTTAACGGTGAAGGAAAGCTTCGTGAGGAAGCCTACATACCTGACAATTATCAAAAAAAATCTCGAGGGTACATGAAGTCTGCTAACCCGCACTAGCTTTATCCAACCAGGGCACCCACTTCACGCCTCGTGTGTTCCATCCTTTGATGTGATAGGGGGTAGCCTATCGCCATATCGGGCACTAATTCTAGACTCCGCTCTGATACGGAGCAAAAAAAAAAAAACAAAATTACATTGCTCGACCCGGGATCCAAACCTCGACCTCAGAGCGGTGTGACCGCATCCACAATTCAACTACGCCACTGAGGCAGTCAGGCTATATGAGGATCTAGATTATAAACAAAACTACCCCTAAATTATACGGACAAATCCAAACACTTACAAATATTTGTCCCACGAAATCACTGTGAAGCATCAATACCAACCAATTTCAAGCCACCCACTGCTATCGGATACTCACAATACCTGGCTAAATAATTTTAATGGAGTGCCATTGAGCGACCGGAGCAATTGGTAGTCGCGGAATATTGGTCCATTTCGGAATTATTGGTCGGACGCGGCGACGGTCTCTGCTGGTGAAAAGAGCTTTGTGAATTTGGAAACATACGGCGTGTTATATTGCAGCGACGCGTGTTTAATTTTTTAAAGGTGTAGAAGGTTAGTAGGTACTGGAACGAAATTAAATGTTCTACTTTCGGCCGGCTTAATTAATTTTATGGCAATCTATCCGTAACTTTGAGCATGGTTGCGCGCGTAATTTTTTTTCCAAAATGGAAGTGATTAAATCATAAAGAAATATTATAAACTATATTATACAAGGACGGGGAAAGTTATAGTCAGTAAGAAAGGAGAAATTTTACCATCAATTTTGTACTTCCTTCGTAGACTATGTTTAATCTAAATTAGAGTTCTCTGTGACTAGTGTGTGTGGTATATTAGCAAATATACCAGATTTCACAGCAACAAAATTCCTAACACACAATTCCTACATACCCAATAATATTATAATGGCATAACACATCGATTTCACTCATATTAAAATTCACACACAAAACACTAAACAAAAGCGCGTCGAACCCGCCCCGAGAACACGCCCGTATGTTTCCAACACGTCGGATGGATTACGCGAGTCGGAAAATTCGATAAAAAGGGCACGGCCCCACTGTTTGTATTGACTGTGTCAAGTTTGTTGAGCTCTTGTATTGTACGAGTGGGCGCTCGCTACCGACCGGAACCGAACTGTTAATCTTATTTTATCCGAGAATCTTTCAGCGATAATATAAAATGATTTAGAGCTGATTTTCAAAGCAGATAAGCTAAATATACCATTAGTCAATATGCAAGTGTGACTATTAACTTGTTTGTGATGTAGTTTATACTAAGAATGTTTTATGAGCAATAAATAAGGACTTAGATGAAAATAAAGTGACGGTTAAAATCTTGCGGAAATATAGTGCACATAGTCCTTAAGGACAATCATAAATACTAGGAATTGGCGGAAAGGCAGATAATTTTTATTTTGTATTGAAAGGTATAAATTAATGAATTGAATATTTTAACTTTTAATAAAAAATAGAAACTAACTTCCAAACGTACTAAGTAAAAAAATATGTTTTACTCTGCACAGAGGTAATATCTAAAATAAAAAAGACACGTATATTGCTACATCTACATTTAATTTTGAATAATGCCATCGGAAATTATGATAATTAACTATGATTATGAAAGGAATCATAATCATCACTTACCTATTGAATTAATTTAACAATTCTATAAAGTAATAATAGACTTTAGATCTCCGAGGACGTGAGCCAAATAATATAACTCGACAAAGCTAAGTGTAATAACTATTTAAATCATAAACAAACAAAACTGATCAGAATTCAGAATCGAGCGGGACCAATGCAACACTACGATAATACGCTACGAATTTACAATCAATCGTAGCCTGGTAGCGGGAGCTACGGCGTAGTAAAGCGTAGCATTTGCTACAAATTTGCATGAGCGTTCGATTGTGTGAACTAGAGTAATATATTTCTTACAAATTTAGAATGGAATGGTAGATAGGAAGCGTCAAAGTTTTTATTTGGATAAAATATTCCCTAAACCTTTCTATGATACTAAAAATGTGAGAATTTAAAATATAACAGCCATTTATAATTGAAAAGTAATTTCTTAGATTTTTGCATTATTAACAACATTAGCCTCGGAAGCTTGAGCATCGTCGCTAAACAAAGTGAATGAAGGCTTAGGTGCTTCAGCTGTAATAAAACTGAAAGCAATTAACCGAAGTGTACTTTTATTATAAAAGGCTCTTGACTAGAACTTTCGAGAGAAAAGTATAGTCTGAGCATGTCGTTCTCATGGAGTTTGAGAAGTTGGTATTTAATATTAGTGTATTATGATAGGGGTAGTTTGTTTAGCGGCATTCAATTATGAACCTTGTGATTATTATTGACTAGACTTTTTCTCACGGCTCCGCTCGCGTAAAAAAGTTTTTCCGGGATAAAAGTCCCGCTTTATATTTTCTCGAAATAAAAAATAGACTCTGTTACTGATAATGTAGCTTAATATTGGTGAATTATTTTTTTAAATCAGCCCAGTAGTTTTGAGTTTATTTTTTAGAAGCATACAAAAATACAAAACTTTCCTCTTTATAGTATTAATTAAGGTTTTTTACTCCTAGTTAAAAATAATCACTGAATAATCGACATAGTTACTTCATATTATTTGCGACATAATTATCAAATGGAAAGAGTTCATTTTGCGGTGTCCAGTAGGGTCCGGAAAAAATACAGCGCTTTGAGGAGACGTGAAAAAATTCGTGTTAGATAAACAGGTCATGTGATATACAACTGGCATAATTCTGGCGACCGTCGAGGGACGAAACCTCTCCCGTTTGTCGACTTTATATTTGGAGCACTCTGTATACCGTCCTGGGTAAGATTGGCATCCTTATACAGCCAGGGTTATACAAAAATACAGCTATGAGAAAACTAGAAGTAAGGTGGTCATATAGTTAGAGTGGCATCTTTACTGTCACTTTGACAAGATAAAAAAGATATATTTCTCTTTAAAAATTACCTTCTTACAGGGCCATGAGGCTCTAAATACGACTCTCTATTTTGCAGTGGGTAATTGGTTATTTTAGGTTATTAAACTGCCATGCCTTTTTATATGACAACAATACTGTGTTAGAGCAATGGTAAGTTTTTAAGGTTTTTTAATTAATCCAGGATATGGTCTTTCCGGGTGTCAAATTTCATCCATATACGTTCAGCGGTATCTGCGTGTACTTATTAAAAGAATCCAAACATCATCACAAACTTTTGGATTAATTATAATAAAATTATCATAATATTAGGTACTGGTGGTAGGACTATCATAAGTAAGAGTCCGTCTAGGTGGGTAACACCACAATGTCTATTTCTACCGCCAAGCAGCAGTGTGCATGCACTGCTGAGTTTCGGTTTGAAGGATATTGTAGCCAGTGTAACTACAGGACATAATGAGACTTAGCTTCTTATGTTTCAGGATGACGAGCGCAGTGGAATGCCACACAGAACTTTGTAACTCAAAGTGCTGGATGGTGTTTCTACTGCTTATGGGTGGTCGTATCGCTTATCATCAGGTGAACGGCATGCTCGTTTCGTCACTCAGTAGCAAATAAAAAACGACATATTATGTGGTTCTGAACAGTACCCATAGTCCATACACATGGACATGCCTCTGCATTTTCCTATTTCATCTCTTTCAAACCTTCAAATTCAATAGCGCATATACAACTTTCCCTCTCTTTTATATGTAAAAATGCGCCTCTCTCTTTCACGGATCGCCGACCTACTTACTTTTTGCTTTTGTCGCATTTTCCTCTGCGCCGAGACATACATGCGAACCTTACGATTTCATAATTTCTGTAAATCCTACGTTTTTGTTTTGAAAAGAGGTTTTTACACTTGCGATTTTTGTCAGAGGCATCGCAATGCAGTATAATTTTATCTCATGAATAAATAACTATTTATTCATATGTTTTTGCTGCCATTTTCAATCCAGATGGCTCATATGTGAAAATAGTTATTTATATAGGTCTAAAATCATGTATATGTATACATTAAAAGCAACGGTTTAATAAACCTATCAAAAAAATCCTCGGTCTTTTAACAAAATATACCATTTTCTTTCTGAACTCTTCAAAACCGCAATGTATTCCGGGCTCATACCAAGTAGAAAGTATTTCCAATACAATATAACTTTACTCATTACAAAAAAAGTTAGACGTAGGCAGAACTCCAAAGACTTTGTATAACTAAAAGTTTCAGTCGTGAGTCTGCGCGCGTCCTTATATATACAAGGTATGTGCGTGAAGGTTTATTTTCCTACATATTTTTACGTAGCAACTATAATATTTTAATGTATAACGATTTATGCCTCCATTTTATAAATATTCATTATAAACAATGAAAAAAAGTAAGTTAACCAGCAAGAATATACTTTTAATCAATTTGGTTAAAGACAAAATTTTATCGATTGTAAACTTAAAAAATCATTGAGTCACCTTCAACAACAACAACCTTGAGTATAATTTTAATATTATAAATGCCCAAATATTTTACCAACTAATGTAACTACAGAACATAATGAGACTTAACATCTTATGTCTCAGAATGACGAGCGCAGTAGAATGCCGCAGTAGAATGAGTGTGGAATGGTGTTTCTATTAAAAAAAAAAACAATCAAAACAGAATTCCTGCTGGTTTTGTCGAGATCTTTCTCCGACAGTGTTATCGCAACTAACAAGATGGTTGTGAAAACTCGCGTGTCGCATTCCCTACGCTGCAATACGAACAAATTTACAATCCCAACGTACTCCCACTTCAAAGGGTAAGGGCGGCGCAAACTGCAAGCGACGGTGGTTTTATGCACATATCACGTATTTTAACCTACTTCAAAAAATTGAGGTTCTGTATTGGACCTCCTTTTTTTTTGTTTACGCGGATAAAGTGACTTATTACTACCGCCCAGTGTTCAAGGGGAACGACTGAGCGGTTATGTTGGGTTCACCGTGCTTTACGACCCGACGTTGAGCCGCCCGGAGAGATGGAAAACGTCGGGCGACCGCCGGGCCGAGTCCCTAACCTATGTACACCGCACTGCATACCAACTAAAACTCCGCGGTGGCCATCTTCGGCGCATTAGGGACGGCTGCGGGCTTCCTCCGACCCACGTCTTAGTTGTCGTCCGCAACCGCCCCTGCGCGTACCGCTATTGCGGTCCGTCTCCTGTTGTTGCGGGGGCTCAGAAGCCCCCGTACACCGAAGGACGACCTTGGCGTCAGAGGTAGCGTGAGGCACGCTGCCGTCCATCACGGGATATTCGACCTATGTGTATGTAAGCTTTTTTTTATCTAAGTAGGCAAATGAGCAAGCGGTCTGCCTGATGGTAAGCGGTACCTGCTGCCCGAGGACTTATATATACAATGTCAGGGGCACAGCCAAGCCGGTGCCTACCGGGGTACGCAATTTTGAAGTCAGCGTTTTTGCTCAAAAATTGGATTACTTCTTTACATAGTCAGGGGTTGGTGATGTATATGTCTTCAGGCAAACCTGTATTAGGTACGAGGTGAAAAAGCCACTTCGGGTTTTAAAACTCAATTTTCCTTGACACGGCAATCTAACCCGTTACCAGACAGCTTACTACAATAGTCGTGTCATCTAGGCAATGCGGTAGACTGGTGAGTTAGTTACAAAGGCAGTGTAATATTGTTTTATTTTTTATGTTTATAATCTAGTTGATATTTGGAATACAGCATCGGTGGCGTAACCTCGCCACGGTTGTATTACGGTACGACTGCAATGCTGAGGTCTCGGGTTCGATCCCCGGGTCGGGCAAAGTGATGTTGGAGGTTTCTAATGAGTATCAGCCCCGTTTGTGCCCGACATGGCGATAGGCTCGCCCCCTATTCCATAATTAGACAGAATACGCTCGGTGAAAAGTGGGTACACTAGTTGCGCCTCTGCCTACCCCTTCGGTGATTTGTGTGTGTGTCAGTACAAAAAATATTAAAACTGCAAATATAAAAAAAACATTTTCAATCTCTAGGCACAGGCTGTCGCTCGAAAATAACATGCATTCAATGCATGTGTCTAAAACAACACAAAACTGAATTAGAAAACCGCTTTGATCCCTCGCCGTGTACCGTCAGCAAAACAGGCACATATGCAAATTCTCCGCCCCCGAGTTCAACTTCAATTTGTCAGGGCGTGCTATGTTTCCATTTTTAACCCCCTGTCTGCGCGTCCCCTTTGTAACCACTTCGATGCCACGTTGGAATCTATGCGTAGCAGACATTGATGTATTAAAAAAAACACATCAATGGTAGCCAAGATCTAATTAACCGTTGCAACATTGTTAATCAATATTTAAAAGTTGTGACGTCATTGAAAGGTATTAAAGGTGATCACGGGCGACCGTATATTTTTATGTTATTAAGGCCGGGTTTTTTGATCCATAGTCAGGTGAAGTTAAGGCTCTTATCACAGCGAGGCGAAACTGCGCGCTCGTCCAGTGTAATAAAACCGTTAAATTTACTTGACCATGGATGAAACAACGCGAGCGTAATTTGTCTTAATCGGACGACAAATAGGGATCTATGTTCAATATCGATAGGGTACTTGCAAATCATTTCCAACGAATGAAATAATTCTGTATTGTGAAATAGTTTTAGAATAGGAGAGTGCCAATCTAGTGAATAGACGCAAAAGAATATCGCAAATATATTTTGAATAATTTCGACGTACACCATGAAAAATTCAACCCCATACATACAAAAATATCGAATTCTCGTTAAAATTGAAAAATAATGGAATTTCAGAACGCGATACGTTACGATTTGGGCGAGGCGTGCGTTCCGAATGTTTTATTCCCAAAATCAAACACACCGGTTTCGTTTATAATCCTTGTATTTTTCATAGCGAGATTCCAATACTACAGGATTAAATTAAACAAATACCTGGATTTCTGCCGCGTCGATTTTTCGGCTTTTATATTGTGTATTGCAAAGGTGGGTTTGTTTTTATTTTCTTCTATATATATAAATATTTGTTTATGGCATTGAATTACGTTAGTAAGAAAGTACTGCGTGGAATTCCACTGCGCTCGTCATCCTGAGACATAGATGTTAAGCCTCATTAGTAAGTCTTCACCCATTTTAAGGAGTTGAGGACGAAATCGTCCCGGGCAGCGGGCGCTCTTTCCGGCCTGCTGCCCAACCTGGAAGGTCCTGGCTTCCCTTGCCGGAGGCTGTATCACGGAGTCGTGCGGTCCATGGCCCTTTATGGCAGCCCCGTTTGGGCTGACTCCCTGAGCCGCCCCTGCGTCGCTCTCCTGCGCGCTCCGCAGAGAGCTTTAGCGCAGCGGGCGGTCAGGGCGTACCGCACGGTCTCTTTTGAGGCGGCTTGCTTATTGGCCGGATTTCTGCCCTGGGACCTGGACGCCAAATCCCTTGCCGATGCATTTCATTGGCGGGAGGAGGCGTTCAGTCGCGGGCAACGTCTGGTCCTGAAGGAGGTGGAGGCCAAGAGGGCCTCCCTACGGCGAGCCGCCGTGGAGGAGTGGCGTCTCAGGCTGGAGGCCCCGTCGTGGGGGCACAAGGTCGTAGAGGCAGTGCGTACTGTCTTTACCGATTGGCTGGACAGGCGCCACGGAGCGGCAACATACCGCCTGACGCAGGTGCTCACCGGGCATGGCTGCTTCGGTGAGTTCCTGTTTCGGGTGGTGGGGATAGAGGAGTCGGCCGTGTATCACTATTTTGACAACTGCCCGCTGGACACGGCCCAACACACATTGGAGTTTTGCCCAGCCTGGGATGAAGAACGCAGCGCTCTAAGAGCAGTCGTCGGAGAAGACCTCTCGTTGCCGGCCGTGGTCGCTTCCATGGTCGGCGGCCGGGAGGCCTGGCAGGTGGTGGCCCACTTCTGCGAGGTGGTCCTCTCGCGGAAGGAGAGTGCCGAGAGGGATCGCCAGCGCAGTGATGATCCCTCCCACCGCCAGACGGGACGTAGGAGGCGTCGGGTGGACGACTGACCGACGTCTCCCGCCCTGTGGATTGGGGGCGTTTGGAGAATTCCACCACGGTATCCCCTGCCTGTCGTAATAGGCGACTAATAGGGGCCTCCGGGTGGGTGGAAGGGGCCGTCCACCTATTAGTCTAGCCTACTTTTATGACCCCCGTGCTGGACGCCCGCGTGGCGGTTAGGCCTCACGCTGCCTTTGACGTCAAGGCCGTCCTTCGGTATACGGGGGCTTCTGAGCCCCCCCAACAACAGGAGACGGACCGCAATAGCGGTACGCGCAGGGGCGGTTGCGGACGACAACTAAGACGTGAGTCGGAGGAAGCCCGCAGCCATCCCTAATGCGCCGAAGATGGCCACCGCAGAGTTTGCCGGCGGTGTACATAGGTTAGGGACTCGGCCCGGCGGTCGCCCGACGTTTTCCATCTCTCCGGGTAGCTCAACGTCGGGTCGTAAGGCACGGTGAACCCAACATAACCGCTCAGTCGTTCCCCTTGAACACTGGGCGATAGTAATAATTCACTTTCTCCGCGTAAACAAAAAAATAATAATTAGTAAGTCTCATTAGTCCAGTAGTTACACTGGCTACAATATCCTTCAAACCGAAACATAACAGTGCATGCACACTGCTGCTTGGCGGTAGAAATAGATATTGCAGGAAATTGTAAATGGATGGCAAATTGCGGCAATAGAAATAGTATATTTTGATTCTGTTTTTTTCGATTATAAAACTGAAGGTTGGTTGGACAGAAACCGATTAGCAATAGCACAGGGAAACATATTTTGAGATTGGTAGCTTGTGTTATTATATTATTACTAGCGGCCCCGACAGACGTTGTCCTGCCCTAAAAAGGTAACTAAAATGGCTATTAAAAAATAAGGGTTGATCGTAGAGGGGTGAAAATTTAGGGTTGTAGGTATTTTTGTATGCTGTATCATAAAAAAATTAAAACAAAAAATTTTGTCTGGAAAATAAAAAAAAAAATTTAGGGGTGGTCCACCCTTAACATTTGGGGGGATGAAAAATAGATGTTGGCCGATTCTCATAGATACCGGATAAGCACAAAAAATTTCATCAAAATCGGTCAAGCCGTTTCGGAGGAGTATGGCAACGAAAACTGTGACACGAGAATTTTATATATATAGAAGATTTTTAACCGACTTCAAAACAAGGAGGTTGTGTACCTACTCGACCCGAGTATATGTATGTCAGCGACATCTTTTGAAACTACTGATCCGATTTGTTTGAAGTGTTTTTTTTATAAACGGTTCCAAATGGTCACTATAATATTATAAGTCTCCCAAACGCCTAGTTCTATTTCTTTTCAACGTTAAATTTGACTATTAGATCTGATAAAATAAGGTAATGTAAGTTGCGAAACTTACTGTTACCTGGCGATTCCAGCAAATCGTGTAAGACACACAATCCACTGGCTCGTTTACCTACTAAAGCAATAACAAATCTCATTTACCATTAAATAATAAAATACTATACATTTTACTTGATATCGAACACACGCGATACGCAAAAAACTCAGTAATATCATAACGAAAAGCGAAAATCGCGATTCTTAAATTATAACATGTTTATCATTCTTGTTGAGTAAAAAAAATGATATGCCGACATTGCCGAGACGTGACTTGTAATCTGAGTATGACAGACGACTTGTGAGCGAGACACTGACAAATTACGTCGGTAATTCGACGATTTAAATTCGAGCCGTATTGCTAGGGTTCGTATTGTTTACTTTAATAGATTTTCGTTGGAGCTAATTCGCCTTTGACGTGAAAATGTAAAGCAGGGCCTCTTCTACTACTAAGAGGGTTTAGGCCTTCGACCACCACGCTGGCCTAGTGCGGGTTGGCAGACTTCACATAGCCGTCCGCCCTGTGGATTGGGGGCGTTTGGAGAATTCCACCACGGTATCCCCTGCCTGTCGTAAAAGGCGACTAATAGGGGCCACCGGGGGTCGCGGGCGGGCGGCAGGGGGCTGTCCGTCTGTAGTGTGTGTTTTTTAGCAAATTACTGCGACCCCCGTGATGGACGGCAGTGTGGTAGGTAGGCCTCATGCTGCCGTTGACGCCGAGGGCGTCCTTCGGTGCGCGGGGGCTTCTGAGCCCCCCCAAACAGGAGACGGGCTGTATTAGACGGCACCGCGCAGAGGCGGCTGCGGACGACAACTTAGACACTCTTAGTCTGGGGAAACCCGCAGCCGTCTCTAATGCGCCGAAGAAGGCCAACGAAAAAAAAAAAAAAAAGACTTCACATAGCCTCGAAATTCTTTTGGGGACATCTCCGGTATGTAGGTTTTCTTACAATCTTTTCCTTCACCATTAAAGCGAATCATAATTGATAAACGACACACAAGTAACTTCGAAAGTTAATGGTGTGCCTTGGGTTTTGAACCTGCTGATCTTCTCGACATTTGTTCCGTTCCCAACTAGGTTACAAATCATCAGCCTATCAGGGTAAGAAGCTAGCCTCTGTCTAGTATCGTGTTGTTTTGACATTGTCTAACGTTGCTAAGAACGTTACCGCTCTTCAGAAACATTCTGTGGTTTAAAATAATTTAAATGGAATGATAGGGTTTACGTAGCTTATACCAATCAAAACCGCCTTTGTCTCGTATTGGCTGTTAAGCTGTCAGTCGTTTTGACGTACGTCTGCATGGTGCCTATATAAATAGGCGTGCAATGTCATTCGCCCCCTCTTTTTCAAACGTCTTCGCCGGGGCACTACAAATAAACTGTGTGTTGCCACGCACATCGTTGTTCCCGCTAGGGTGTTCACGGTGCGACGTTTTTCCCGCTTTCTACGGCACAGCATGCTGACCGCCGTCCCTCCACGGTGCGGAGTGCTGAATCCACCACGTGCTGTTATAGTTATATAATGCACCCTTTCCTGCCTATACTGCACTTTCCTATTGTCCACTCAGCTCTCCCATACATCATATATACCGGTCCCCCTTGGTCCCCGCTAGTCTCTTCCCATCCTTCACGCTAGACGGCTGTCTTTTAAAATTATTCCGTATTTTTTATTTTTTAAAAACCCATTTACAAAGTCCTGTATAACATTTGGTGGCAGCGTAAAGGGATTTCTTAAAATAATCCCCGGGCGTCTTCGACAATAACTGCGGCAGTAACCATTCGGACAAAAGTGCAGTGTAAAACTGACTTCATCCACGGAAATATAGATTTATGGACACCACTTTCGAATAATAATTGGTTGTATGTGCAATCCCAGGACAACAAACTATTCATCGAATGTCCCAATCAAGGGATAACCAATATCAATATTGTCGGTACAGGGATATTGACTGTCCCAAACAATTGTGTAGCACATTGTAGAAACACGCAATTGTTACCAAAATTTAATAGCATAAAAATCAATGTCACTGTAGTCAGATCAGATTTCAACATACTAAAAGATTCATGTTGTAATTTAGCTAAGATTAAAAATTTAATAAGTAATGAGCCCCCTTTGATATTAAAAAATATTGATTTCGACATATTTACCGCAGATACTAAATTAAAATTAAAATCTCTATCTGACAACGTAGATAGGGTTGTGGACCAACCCAATATTATCAAATACGGGACTCATTACTCCGTTATAACAATTATATTAGTTATTATCATTTCTGTATTTGTTAGTTTTAAGTTCATTAAATTTATTAAATCGAACAGCCGCCTATCCCAACTTACACCTACATTTTCCCCATCTATCCCTGTTAATCCACCAACAGATCCATCACCAGATCCCGAACCAGGCATCATACCCATGGAAACTTTTAAACCCCATTCTGATGTTCAAAATCTCCCATGTCCTAGCATCAGAACCAAAATATAACTTCCACATCCTTCATCCCCTAAACATCGAAATTCAACCCCGATGTTTAGTCCACCCCAGGGAGGTGTTATAGTTATATAATGCACCCTTTCCTGCCTATACTGCACTTTCCTATTGTCCACTCAGCTCTCCCATACATCATATATACCGGTCCCCCTTGGTCCCCGCTAGTCTCTTCCCATCCTTCACGCTAGACGGCTGTCTTTTAAAATTATTCCGTATTTTTTATTTTTTAAAAACCCATTTACAAAGTCCTGTATAAGAGTGCGCACCATTGTCGCCACGAGCTGACCCCGGCCACGTGTGCACCATCGTTGTCGCGGGTGTTGACCCCGGCCACCTCACCACCGCTGCGCAGACCACGCACCTATCATCTGCCCGGCGAGCTGCCGCCGGAGCTAGCCTCGTACATCAGCGTCGTGCGGTTCGCCTGAATCGGAGTCCCCGCCCCCGATTTCTGTTTCATCCTTCGCAAAACATGTTTTTAGCGTATTGGATAAAAACGGCCATCGGGATTTATTCAGGAATGGGATTAATTCTCTCACGGCCACATTCTTCAGTGCAAGTAGCTATTCATACTAAAATTATGACGTTAGTATTGTTGGTTTTTTTTATAGTATTGAATGACGAGACGTGCATGCCGTTCGCCTGATGGTAAGCGATACAACCACCCATAAACAGTAGAAATACCATCCAGAACCTTGATTTACAAAGTACTGTGTGGCATTCCACTGCGTTCGTCATACTGAGACGTAAGATGTTAAGTCTCATTATGTCCTGTAGTTACACTGGCTACAATGCCCTTCTAACCGAAACACAACAGTGCATGCACACTGCTGCTTGGCGGTAGAAATAAATATTGCGGTGGTACTCACCCAGACGGACTCTTACATATGAGAGTCCTACCACCAGTAAACCATTGTGACATATCTGATTGCTTTTACTTAATCTATTAGTTCCAATTTGATATTTTATGAATAAACTGGTCGTATTTTAAATCATCATCATCACCATCATCAGTCACATGACGTCCTCTGCTGATAATAGGTCTCCCCTAAAGTTTTCCAGACGGTCCTGTTGTGGCTCGGTGCTGGTATAGACTTAGTTTTGGATTTGGACTTGTGAAATAAATGAAATGTAGACTTTGATGTGCGAAATAGATTTTACTAATTTTGAACTAATGTCGTCGTTACAATAGAATTTTTCTAAGTGCGTTACAACGTTCGTGGATAAAAGGGAAGGGAACAATCGACCAATCACGATGAAGGAAGCGCTGTACGTCAGCACTTAGGTTTAATTGTTTAATAATAGATGTCGCCTATAGTCTAAATAAATACAATCTTGAACATGCCCCCGGCTTTGGAAGCAGTGGCTTTCAACATGTTTGTAGCTCCTTTTCGGGCGCATCCTGCATTAAAGGGCAAATCTTCGTGAGACTGCGTCTCACAACGCCTGACGCCGTCCGTATATCAGCAACTCGTGCAATGTCGTCCTGGCCTGGGATGGTGCGAATAACGCGTTCTAAGTGCCATTTTAATGGTGGAAGATTGTCATCCTTTATGACCACTAAGGTATCTGGCTTCAGTTCATCCTTCTTGACTGTCCATTTCGTCCGCACCTGCAGCTCGGAGATGTATTCCTTCGCCCACCGCTCCCAGAAATGTTGGCGAAGTTGTTCAGTCCTCTGATAGCGCTGGAGACGGCTGGCTGGTATATCGCGTAGGTCATGGCAAGCCGGAGCAGTCAGTGGACGACCAATCAAGAAATGACCTGGAGTGAGCGGTGCAAAGTCCTGTGGATCAGAGGAAAGAGGGGACAAAGGTCGGGAGTTGAGGACAGCTTCTATTTGCGTTAATACCGTGCTAAACTCCTCAAAAGTGAGATGTGTATTTCCTATCACTCTACGAATATGATATTTACACGAACGTACCCCAGCTTCCCAGATACCACCAAAATGTGCGGCGTATGCCGGAATAAAGTGAAATTTAATACTTTGGCTTGTAGCGTATTCTAAAATATCTGCACTGCAATTTTGTAAAAATTTTGAAAAATCATTCATGAGGCCTCCAAAGTTGCGACCATTATCGGAAAAGATTTCTGAGGGTTTACCTCGGCGCGACATAAATCTTTTCAAAGTTAACAAATATGCTTCACTTGAAAGGTCACTTACTAACTCCAAGTGAATAGCGCGGGTCACCGAGCACACAAATAAGCAAATGTAGCTCTTAACGGTTTTAGCACCCCTACCTCTACGGTTTAATATGAGCACTGGGCCACAATAATCAACCCCGCATCGTTCGAACGGTAAACTGGGAGTAATCCGCTCTTTAGGTAGGTTTCCCATCATAGGGGTAAACGTCTTACCTTTTATGCGTGTGCAAATGACACAATTATGTACCACTTGCCGAGCTAAACTCCTACCTCCGACAGGCCACCAGGTTTCACGTAGGTGACATAGCAAGGCCTGTGGGCCGGCATGGAGAAGTTGAATATGCTTATGGCGAAATAATAAACGAGCAAAGGTATGCTTCGTAGAAATCAAAATAGGGTGTTTTTTGTCATACGTGAATTCGTCTGAGTACACCAAACGACCCCCGATGCGCATTATTTTCTTATCGTCAAGAAATAAATTTAATTTTGACAAGTAACCTTTGCCCTTGATCGACTCGTTTTTAGATAAAAGCGCATATTCTGTGGGATAAAACTCCCTTTGAAATAATTGAACTAATGTGTTTTCGGCTAAATTCAACTCATCCACATTAAAACTATCTGTGTGCTTATCATGTTTGCGACGACTATTGTGGATGAACCTTAAAATATACGCCATAGTACGCTTCATACGATTAAATTGTGAAAATCTGTGGAATGGGAATAATTTAGATTCTGAAAAATCGTTGGCTACAACAGTTGTAATGATTGATTTAGTTTCTGGTAGCTCGCTATGCTTAAACGAATCAGCATCTCTGTGATTTTTTATTGAAAAATTGGGATCTCGAAGAAATTCCGGTCCCAAAAACCACAAGGTGGTGGAGGAAAGCTCCTGTACACTAACACCGCGGGATGCAAGATCTGCTGGATTATTCTCGCTGCTCACGTGACGCCAGGGAAGAGATTGCGTTGTCTCTAAAATCTCTGCAGACCTATTTTGTACAAAAACCTTAAGTCGATAGGGTTCCATGTGAAGCCAGCCTAACACTATGCTCGAGTCTGTCCAGAAAATAATGTTATTAAATTCGCAATGCAACGAGTTACGAACCTTATCATAAAGTCGGGCACCTAATAATGCACCACATAGCTCAAGACGCGGTATACTTATAGGTTTCAACGGCGCGACTTTAGTCTGTGAAATTAATAATCTAACCGATACTGTCAAGTCCGTATTGACTGTGCGCACATAAATGCATGCGCCGTACGCCGTTTGAGAGGCATCGCTAAAAACATGCAGTTCTATATGCATAGGTTGTGTACCTATAACGTGTCGAGGAACTCGGATTGTGTTAAGCGCTTGTAAAGAAATAATGAACCGGTTCCACTTGCGTGCAATGTTTTCGGGAACTGTATCGTCCCAACCTATTTTAAGTAGCCATAATTGTTGCAATAACACCTTAGTGACAATTATAACAGGGCTTATGAGACCAAGGGGGTCAAAAATTTGCGAAACACTTGATAAAATAGATCGTTTAGTGACAGAATTCGTGCTAACGTTAATTTGCGTATTAAAATAAAAATCATCGGTTAAATTACGCCAACCTAGGCCCAATGTTTTAGAGTTTAAATTATTTTCTACTGGAGATAACTGTTTGAATTGATTACAGGAATAGCTGTTGTTATCATCATTGCGTGTAAAATTAAATATCCACTTTCGAAGTGGGAAACAGCCAGACTGCAATGTCTTTTGCGTTTTATCACATAACTCTAATAACTTGAACTTATCATCTAAAGTGGTTATGTAATCATCGACATAGAAATCTTCCAATATGACTCGCTTCACGTCAGGATCAGAAGATTCAAAAGCTAGTTGTTTTAAACAACGAACACTTAAATAAGGCGCGGAGGCAGTTCCGTACGTTACCGTATTCAATTTAAATATCCCTAACGGTTTCGATGGGTCGTCACGCCATAGAATCATTTGCAAGCTACGTTGGTTCTCATCCACCAGGCATTGTCTATACATTGTCTCAATATCGGCACACGCTGCGAATTTGTGTTGCCTAAAGCGGAGAAGAATGGCGATAAGATCACCTTGTATAGGAGGACCAACTAACTGCAAATCATTCAATGACTTACCAGTGCTGGATGGCGCGCTTGCATCAAACACCACACGCAACTTGGTTGTGGTGCTGAGCTCGCGGAACACGCCGTGATGAGGCATAAAATAACACGGGGATTCATATGAATTTACCCGTGTCATGTGACCCAAACTCTCATATTCCTGCATAAAGGACGAATATAACTGTTTATATTCGGGTGAGCGTTGCAACCGTTTTTCTAATGCGTAAAATGGCCGTTCCGCCTGAGAATAGGATTCTCCCAGGGTGTCCGGTGATTGTCTAAGTGGAATACGTACACAGAACCTCCCTTCACTATTGCGCGTAGTTGTATGAATAAAGTGTTCTTCGCATGCACGTTCTTCATTGGTCTGTGCGTCTTTGACCTTGGGAAACTGCTCAAGCTCCCAGAACAACTGTAGTTGAGTGTCTAAAGCGTTGATTAAATTACATTGAATGTGTGTATTTTTTGGCGTATAATTAGAGATGGGACCGCTTATTAGCCACCCTAAACTTGTATTAAATAAGTGTGGACCGTTAGGCAATCGTATTTTCCCTTCTACAAGTAAATCCCAAAACCTATCTGCGCCTATTAAAATATCTATGGGTTTGGAATCTAAAAACTCGGGATCAGCTAGCCGTATATTGTCTGGAATACAGAACTGCGCGCTTAATTGACATACGGCGGGCATCGAACCCGTGATCTTTGGTAAAACATAACAATGAATTTGCGTTGCAAACGATGGGTCAACGCAAGATCTGATGACGATGTTACAAGCTTGAGAGCAATGTATCACAGAATCACCAACGCCTCTTATTTCGTTTATGGACTGTATTGGTTGCGTATTTAATGCTTGGCATAATGATTTAGAAATAAAACAACGCTGGCTTCCGCTATCTAGTAGTGCCCGAGCCTTATGATAAGTTCCGTCACTATATGCAGCTACTTCGACAATAGCTGTTGACAATAGGACAGACTGCACGCCTACAGAGGTATTACATTGCGTTTGAAGGTGTGAGTTAATTACCTGAACAGGGCTCGAGTCGGCGTAGGCCGCAGGGGGTGCGGACGCAAGAGTGAAGGGCGCGCGCCTCAGTTGCCATAGCCGTCGGGAGCTCAGTCGCAGTGAGCGTTGACGCATGGAATGATAATAAGCCACTCTCGTTATCGTTGTGTATTAATGAATTATGTTTTTTGTTGCAATGTTTACATGTCCCAAATTTACAGTTACTTGATGTGTGTCCCGAACGTAAACAATTCTCACAAAGGTTGTGTTCGCGTATAAGTTTAAGCTTCGACTCTAAATCACTTTCTATGAAATTTTGACATGTATAAATTGGATGATTTGCATTGCATTTATAACACTTTAGCTTAGCGCGAGATTGACGATCCCACGTTTTATGCGGGCCGCTGGAAACATTGCAGTGAGATATGTTATGTTGTTTGGAGTGTTGTTTTTTATTATCGTGATGTAGTGTGATGTCTTTACTACGTGAGAATTGCAATGTTTCCAGTATGTCTGCGCGGTCTTTGAGAAATGAAATCAATTCGTCTAACCGTATCCTGTGTGTAGAAGCGTTATCGTTCGAGCGCAACGTCGACTTATGAGTTTCCCATTGACGTTCAGTCTCTTTATCTAACTTTGACACCACGAATTAAAGATAGAATGGATAGAGTTTAGCATCAATTTACTAAGAAAACCAGTGTCGCCAAACTCACACATGCGTATATTCACATACTATCATCTTTTCATTATGATTGGCCAAAATCAGCAATAAACATAAAACGTATAATACAAAATCATTTGCATTAAATTTAACCTTAATGCCATTCCATAAACATCATATTTTAAAAATTCACATTCATACGATATTATTCCTTCAGCCTGAATTTTGATTTTAATTCGATTTCATTCCACTACTCCACGCTAGATGGCATATAATGGTGATGGCATTCATAAGATCTCTATGGCTGTCGATTTAAGAAAAGTTATTGATTGACACCAAGTACGCTAAGCATGCGTTAATAGTGTTGCACCCATATGATACCTTTTTGTAAACCTATCGATGTTTTTTATTTTATGGCTAAAAATTATAAATAACATTAATTAATGAAATTGACTTATTACAAAAATATATAATATTATTTTGATAAGCGCCGGAAAAGATGTTGAAAATATCTTGAACAAAATTTTCACTCAGTAAATTAAAATTTATTTTTAGTATAGATTTTAAATTCTTAATTTAAAATTTCAATACTGCAAACATGTATGTTAAATTACATAATGTATTACCTACACAGTATTACAGTATAGCTAGTTTGCAATAAATTATAATGAGTATTTATACATATTATAGTAATTTCACTGCCGGAGTTAAATAGAGTAAAGTTTAAGGAAAATGTCAACCGGTAATAATACCAGCCCTGTATTATATAATGCTCACTGCTGAGCACGGGCCTCCTCTACTCTTGAGAGGGTTTAAGGCCTTAGTCCACCACGCTAGCCTAGTGCGGGTTGGCAGACTTCACACACCCTCGAAATTCTCATGGAGGATTCTCAGGTTAACAGGTTTCCTCACGATGTGTTCCTTCACCGTTATAGTGAACGATAATTGATAAATAATACACACGTAGCTTAAAAGTCAGAGGCCTTGGGTTTCGAACCTCCGGACATTGTCTCGGTAGACTGTTCCATTCCCAACTAGGCTATCGTCCACTGTCAACCGGTAAGGGAAGAAAATATTTTTAACGGTTGGCACAATTATGCCGGCCTAGTAGGCCGGACAAAAGACATTGAAGTTTGTTCCACAGTTAAATAGCACAATTACGAACTTCTTAACCTTTTGTTACGGGTTGAGATAGAAGAATACACTAAGCAATGGTTTAGCAAGCCAGCAGTCAGCACGTGCTTCACCTCAGGAAGTGTGAGGATGAGCAAAGGTTAAACTTGTATTCAGTTATACTTTTGATATTTTTCTGTATAACATCGTTAGCTATATAATATGTATCTGCTACTATAACAGTGGGTTAAATAAAACAATACACACCTTTGAAGTTGATATTATATTTATTTACTTATCGGCTAAACTTAGCTCAAGACAGAAATACAACAAAACCGGGTTCCGGCTAATAAGGTAAGTTGTGCCACCTTACCTTATTACCCGGAACCCGGTTTTGTTACATACTTTTTTCGTAATTTAAATACTTTTGTTGTTTAATTTCGAAAAATACCTATAAGAGTGTGTCGTCGATCCTCTAATGCAGAGTCAGGAATCACTGAGGCTTCATGCAGCTGGGGAAGATATCCTACTCTCTGGTGATGCAGGCAGTTTTAACTCTACCCGCGATAGACAAAGTGAATGAAAATTGTGCCTGAGGTAAAACTCCCGGGAATGAATAGAGAACCCGCAAAATCGGCAGGCCGGCGAGTATTCTCCTGTCAACTTCCGCGAAGGATTCCTGATATGTTCATCGTGCACTAGAACAAAACGCTCTTCGCCGTCACGGGGTCACTGATACGTATAGGACGGCTAAGCGGCTACAGGTACAGCTGATCATAGCGAACACTCCGCGGGGCCCTTGGCCAAGCCTTCGTAATTTATGGGCACATACGAGCCGGTGACGAAATTACGTGCTCACACGCTTGGTGCTGCCGCTCAAGAGGTCGAAGAGATGTCGTTCACCGGTAGGGTTGCAATCCCAACCAGAGATGAACTGAAATTGATATAACCAAAATTAGAACCAGACCACTCACAATTCTCAAATGTACGTTTTAAATAAAACTAATTTTATTACAAATACTGCACACGCAATCATAGTTTTAATACGTATGTAGCATTTATTATTGTATACAAACAAAACAAGCAGTTGGAAAACTGACAACACTACTCGCACTTGTTTTACAACACACGACTTGTAGGCCAAGGTACACAACCATACAGCCTTCAATCCGTTCATGTTTTACGAAAATAATTAGAGTATGGGGTTTGAAAGTTTTTATGCTACAACATAGCGCTTTAGTGAAAAATTGATAATTATCGATAACATTTTATCGACCATGCATGCACTAATTGAGTAGCGGTGACACTGTGAATTGGTGACAAATCATTCTAGAACAACTGATTTTCGTTTTCGAAAATTAACCTTATGATGAAAGAAATAAGAAACACTTTAAATTGTAATTTTTGTGCCATATTTGACATAGAAAATCAATATACATTTTTCAGCTAAATAAGCAATAAACCAGAAAATATTACTTACCGACGGTATGAAATACCTCTGTGGGACACATTTTTGCTATAGCTATGATTTCTGCATTCCAGAATAGCACAATAGGGCATTTTAATATTTTTAACTATTTTTTCTAGTTATTAAAGCTTTGACAATGCGTAATGACGACTGAGACCGCTCAAACGGGAGTTAGTGCTGCCTTGCTAACTAGAGGGTGAAAGGTTACGCCCACATTATAGTTCTATCTCTATCTCTGTTCTGTGTTTGACACAATGAGAAATATAATTAACGTATCCCAGGCACATGTACTTTCGCCGAGAATTTTTAAAGCGCGTAAATTCTTTAATATTGTGTCAATTAATTTTCTAATCAAAGATGTTGATTCTTTGGGTAGTGCTTGTAAAGTAAATAAAGCCTTTACATGGTTGTGCACTAACAACCTACAATTGTTGTACCTATTTGTCAGTAACTCCCATGCAACTGGATAATTATCAGATGAAAATTCAATCGAATGGATAACTAATTCAGCTTCACCTTTTAAAGAGGATTTAAGATAGTGAAACTTTTGTACATTAGTAAGATTTGTGCAGTTATGAACGAGTGACGTAAATGTATCTCTAAACTCCAACCAGTGCTCAAATAAACCGTCGAAAGTAGGCATTGAAATCGTAGGTAACTTTACTGCTGCTTTTTGCACTATACAATGACAAGACTTGGAGCCATCTGTGACCTCATCATTATTAAGCATAGACTCGGCATTAGCTACAGCACTATAATAACTACCCTCGAAATGTTCGCGATGATTTAATTGATCTTCTAATTCACTCTCAGAAATCTTTTCTTCGATCATACTTTGTACATCATTAAATTCGGAAAATAAACTAGCGGCACCTTTTATTCTCAATTTTAAATCTGTACGTATTTTTGGAGTTAAAGTTTTATCATCGTTGTTTTCTAAGCATGTTAAATAATTTATGAATTTAGTTAATCGACCTTTAATTATGCCTCTTTTTTTAATAAGGCCGCGAACTAGCTCCATACTTTCCGCGCTTAGCAGATTAGGAGATCTATCACGATTTTTTGATTCAATTGATTTCTTGTTGAAATCGTCCTTATTTCCTATGCTAAGTAAATTGGGAGACTTATCACCTGACTTAGGATCAGGATCAATAGGCATTTTGGTGGTAAATGAAAAGAAAGGGTACTCACAGTTACTGGTCGCCGAACTATGCTGATGCTGGCGATGTCACCTTTGTGATTGACTGGAAACGTAATCACCCAACAATCGCGTGCGGCAATTAGGTACACTGTAATTAGTTTAGCACGGTATTACACAAACGGGACAGGAGGTAACGGTAGAAAGGAATGATTGGCCCCACCGAATTGTGTGTGATGCTCGATGAAACGCCAATTAGCCGTCGATTCCACTGCGAACTTGCCCTCCTGTTGTCCTTTAGGCAGTCCTTGGTCCCAAACTCGTCCAAATGACGGATCTTCAGCACAAGACGCCACGTGCGTGAACTCGAAAAGTCGCTGATTCTTGATGTATTTGGCGCAGAAGGACCATATGTTGTGGCTCGGTGCTGGTATAGACTTAGTTTTGGATTTGGACTTGTGAAATAAATGAAATGTAGACTTTGATGTGCGAAATAGATTTTACTAATTTTGAACTAATGTCGTCGTTACAATAGAATTTTTCTAAGTGCGTTACAACGTTCGTGGATAAAAGGGTAGGGAACAATCGACCAATCACGATGAAGGAAGCGCTGTACGTCAGCACTTAGGTTTAATTGTTTAATAATAGATGTCGCCTATAGTCTAAATAAATACAATCTTGAACAGTCCTGTCAAAAGCGGTCTTCATCTAATAAAATGCCAAATGTCATTAAATAAAAAAACTTTACCTTGCCATGATGTGTGGTGTTGTCGTGAGCTTCGACGATCTCAGGGTCTTCAGTTGATATGTCATGCCCATGTCTGTGGGAAGCGCAGACTGGAATCTGGAACAAAGAATAAATAATTAAAAGCTGAAGAAGGAGAAGATAATTATCGTATCTGTCGTCTTATTCTACAGTGCCCTTCCACTGCTAGGGAAGACAGAAGATAACATATCGAACGTTTTAGAGGAACCTTTACAAATAGAGTGAAAAAGTATCGTATCCATTATTTATTCCGTGGAATTCAGCTCTGTATAATGTCATTTATTTGCACAATTACGTTTCCATTCCTTTGCTATTAAATGAATAAACAACTCAACGTATTCTAGGAAAATACTATCTATAATAATAATACCAGCCCTGTATTATCTAATGTCCCACTGATCTGCACGGGCCTCCTCTATTACTGAGAGGATTTAGGCCTGAGTCCACCATGCTGGCCTAGTGCCGGTTGACAGACTTCATATATTTGAAATTCGAATATAGAAGTCTTACGTATAATTTCCTCACCATGTTCTCCATCAGCGTAAAATCAAACGATATTTGAAATAATAAACATAACTCGAGAAGTTAAAGGTGGAACCTGTGGACCTTCATTTCGACAGTTTATTCCATTCCCAACTAGGCTATAGAACTAATACTATCTATAAAACAAAAATAAAACTAGAATTCCGCTCCGGTTACGCGCGAAGCCAATTTAGATTAAGACGATAACACTAACATTGGAATTAAAAGAATAAACTTTACGTAACTTGCCAACTATTTTTATTGGTTCGTTGTGTTAACTGATTTTATACGGACTGTGTTTTGTTATCTTATATCTCAGGTCATTTATCTAAGGGACTTTTCAATTTAAATAATTACTTATTGGATACTAAATAATTATAGAAAGACGCTTTTAAATTGGTCAAGTAATCAATTAAAGCGACAATGAATGAAATAAAGTGGTCATTTACAGATATTGAAAATAGTTATGGTGTAGTTTTAGACCTGGATGAAAATGTACAATATTTTAATAATCTTATTGGAAAAAAGAGTAAGCTGTAGCTGTATGCTGCAAAGTATTTTTTTAAATAAAAATTCTAATTAAATATATTCTATATTAACGAATCTTCAGTCAGAGCTCAATAATTAAATTTAATGAAGTCTGGTTGATAATAATTATAGCCAAAATCCACATAGATTTAAATGTATCGCAATATGCAGTTTGTATCATGAACATTAAAGGCTGCTCAGTTTGAAGTCTTTCGCGACGGTTCACCATGTTCCCAACTAGCAATCACTCAAGGTGTCGCGCAGATGCTGTCACCTTGTTACCGAGAAATACTGCACTTATAAGACTAAAAGTTGCTTCTGCATTATTAATGCACCAATGGAGTAATTTTGTTGTCGCGCACGTGCAATTCTTGATAGAGCATCCAATAGTTGCTCTGGTTGAAGACGCGCTATGCCGAGACAATTGGAAATTTCGCCTGGTCTAAACATTAGTAAGTGGACGACAGCCTAGTTGGGAATGGAATGGTCTGCCGAGACAATGTCCGCGGGTTCAAAACCCAAGGCACACCTGTGACTTTTTAAGTAATGTGTGTATTGTTTAAAAATTATCGTTAGTAGCGTCTGTTCGATGCTTTACTGAAAAAACTGCGCAATGTATTTCCTCAGTGTATTGAAAAAAAACTTTACCGTATCGTCCAGCAGAGTTTGTTTATCGACTCGATGAAGCTCCCGATGTCTATGCATTGAACCGGCTGGATAAGCGATTGTATCTGCGTTTCATATCGAAAAGGGATATCTGAATGAAATTGGGATTCTGTTACGTACGCTCTGCTGGCCAGTGATCCTATTTGTATTAAGTTTTTGTTCATTGTAAAGTGAATTTAGTGTGTTATGTATCAAAGTGCAATGTAGTACAAGAGAGAGACTTAGAAGCTCATTAAATGGGATTAATTATATAATTTTATAGTAGAAAGATAAATTCTTGTTATCTGGTAACTGTTCAGCTCATAAAGATCTACAACCAGAGAAATTGCTGACTTGTTTTTCGAAAAAGGAATAAGGTTTCTAGTAACTTTGGATATCTCATAGTATGTATGAAAGGGTTCATTAAAGCTACCGTTTCGAGCTAATTATAATAGAATTATAACTTTTATCGCTGGATTATGTATACTGCAAAAAAAAAACGTGAGTTCAAAAGCAATGATCAATACAATACTATTTACTGGTGGTAAGATTCTCATATGTAAGAGTCCGTCTGGGTTGGCACCACCGCAATGTCTATTTCTACCGCCTAGCAGCAGTGATCAGCAGACTTAACATCTTGTGTCTCAGGATAACGAGCGCAGGATAACTTTGTAACTCGAGGTGCTAAATGGTGTTTATACTGTTTTTGGGTGGTCGTATAGCTTAACGTTGGGGGTACGGCATGCCCATCTCGTCATTTGATGCCTTAAAAAAAAAACATTAACTTAAGGTCATACTTCAAAACTGGTCAACGTGGAAGACCAATCACAAATTTTAATAGGGTATTTGAATCAGTTTTGATTTGTTTTCTTTACGTTTATCAAATATTTACCTCATATAAATTCTAACATTTAAAGATTCATAAAAATCCGATAAAGAATCAACAAGGTATAATTTGAATATTGGTAGAAGGGATAAGTGTCAACTCACAACTGTCAAGAAACCGTGACGTCATCGGGAATTGCGATGCGTGCGAAAGAACGAGATGGAGCGATATTCCCATTACTCGCTCACTCCTGCACATTGATATACTTGAAATACTACGAATTACTGCATAACTTTTAACAATTTTATTGCAGTTTTCATATCTTATCGTTCGTATTATTTACGGTTACAAATAAAATAATGTACATAATGTAACAGGAAAATAGCCTGTTGGTGGGGATATCAGCTTGGGTAGGTGCACAAAGTTAATGCGCCGTAAGTAGCCAGTGGGTCGGATAATGTGGGCATCTCCACCCGCACGCCACGGGGCTGTGACTATATTTTTTTTTTTTATATAGCACACATACACATACATAGACATAGTGACTGCACTACGCCTGATGGTAAGCACGGTGCAGTCCAAATAGAGAATCGAATGGCATTGGACGATTATCCTATGCCATTCGACACAATCATGCCGGCCTGACCAGCTGCTTCTTCTCGCTACGGCTGAAGGACCCAGGATTGTAGGAAGGAGGGAACACGTGCGCCGGCAAACTATTCCACAGCCTGATGGTGCGACAGAAGAAGGAACTATAGAACCTATTGGTTCGGGTCGGGTTTTCACCTTCAAGCTGTGGCTTCGCGCGCCCGCACACGTGGTGCTGCTAAGGAAAGGAGAGGGGGGATCAAATTAAACAACTCCTCAGAGCATTCACCATGATACAGACGGTAGAACACGCTTAGAGAAGCGACATCTCTCCGCAACTGTAGCGAATCCAAGTTGCCCGTCACGTTTGCATCATTTAAAATGTGGATGACCCGCCGCTGTAATCCATCCAAGGCATCAAGCAAGTATTGGGCGGAACCGTCCCATAGGTGCGAGCAATATTCCATTTCAGGCCGAACCTGCGCTTTATACAAACGGTAAAGCTGACAGGGCGTAAAAAAGCGAGGCACCTTGTTCAGGATTTTAACCCAGCGAGAAGTGGCAGATATAACGCCTTCGATATGATTCCTTGGATTCAGATCACAGCGTATATCCATACCAAGGATACACAGGTCATTCCGCAATGAGAGGGGAAAAGACATGTTAAGACACGCCTGCCTCGGTGGCGTAGTTGTTTTATGGTACGGCTGCAATGCTGAGGTCCCGGGTTCGATCTACGAGTCGCGCATAGTGATATCGGGTTTTAAATTCAATATCAGCCTGGAGTCTGGAATTTGTGCCCGATATGGCGATGGACTCGCCTTATGTCACATCATGGTATAATATACGCATGGCGAAAAGTGGGTGCAGTAGGTAGTTGCGGCTCTGCCTACCCCTTCAGCGATAAAAGTATGAGTGTGTGTGTGTGTGTGTAAAGACACGATGAAATTTATAGTATAACCCCTGATTTAGATACTTGCCGTGTACAAACGAAAAGTACTTTTTTCCGGAAACAACGGATCACGTAAAAACAAAAACACAAAGAAAATTCAGAACGATAAAAGTATTAATATTTTTCTAAAATAAAAGAACCATTTTAAAAGCGTATTTTAATAATTCAAATACGAAAAGAGTCGATTCTCGATACACGTGTTAATTAAGGAACAATCAGTAGCTGCATAATAGATGCAATTAATTTTACCCGCTGGAGCGTTGGTGCGTGACCCGTTGATGCGTTGCGCCACTACCGACTACCTTTGTCACCCTTTCTCATACAATTCGAGAGCATTCTTAATTTATAGCGGGTAATTTGTAATGTCTATTTTAATAATTAAGTATAATTTCGGCTTTGCAGGCTAAGAATAAGATTACCTGTTGGTTTAAGTTAGGATCAAAAATGACTATTGAAATGAATGCTTAAATACTCTTACTGTTCAAAACGCCACGTGTACCGTCCCAAGATGTGATAGCGGACGAGTTTATCGCCACATCAGGCATAAATTTAACACTCTGTGCTAAGAAGTACTCAATAGAAAAACTCAATATTACTTTGCTCGACCCGGGATTCGAACCCGAGACCTCAACGCGTTATTCGTACGGCAAAACAACTACACACCACGAAAGCATTACTTTTTAATACTTCGAAAAGAAGTACTTTGGTCCTCCCAATTTCCATGGACACTAAATCTTTTTTTCCTTATTTTTTATTTTATTTATTTCATTGAATGACGAGATGAGCATTCCGGTCGCCTAATGGTAAGCGATGCGACCACCCATAAACAGTTACAAAGTACTGTGTGGCATTCCACTGCGTTCGTTATCCTGAGACATAAGATGTTAAGTCTCATTATGTGCAGTAGTTACACTGGCTACAATGTCCTTCAAACCGAAATACAACAGTGCATGCACACTGCTGCTTGGCGTTAGAAATACATTGCGGTGGTACCCACCCAGACGGACTCTAACATCTGAGAGACCTACCACCAGTAATTCCTTACTTTATGCTTTGGCCATATTTTCTAGTTTGCATAGATACTGTTTTGTCAATGATTGAACTTCGACATTCAAACACAATTGTCACTATAGAAACGACGTTGCTATGACAACTCATTAGATCGATAAACATCGCTAAAAACTTTCCTCGTCTTGATCATATATTATTCTGCTCTTTGTCTTGCATCATACGTAGTTAAACTCTTTTATCTTACAAACTTACTAAAATGGTGATACTCCACGTTAAACGAGGTGATGAAAACCAATTCCTGTACGAGACTGATGTTGAAAAACCTGTGGATGACGTTGTCCAAGATATGGTGGCGATCTTCAATGGACGACTGAAGGTGACGAGGATCTGCTATGAGTTGGAAGAGCTGTGGAAGCACGGGACCTTCCTGCCTCCTGAGATGCAAGGACTGACGGATGAACAGGTATATATAATCCTGTCCAGAAGGATTTTTTTGCTGTTAAGATAGATTATTGACATTTAGTCTCTGTCTTTGCAGCGGCTAATGGGCAGGCTGTAAAACTATGCGTAGGCCGCCAGTTTGATCAAAATCAATAGGAATACTTGTTTCTGATCTGGTGTAGTATTATCAAAAACCTTTCTTAATAGCTTATAGTGGAAATGTCAAGGTTATGTGACTGAAGTATCAATATGGTATTTCTTTACTATGGTTAGACACGATATGCTAGAAGAGAGCAACAAGCACATGATATCTATGTATTTATACTATTAAAATACAAATGTTAAGGGCTTGTTACACAACTTCTGAGTAAATGCTACTTGTTTTATAAATTTATAAGTCGACCAAATATAAAAGTGATACCAATCTATGCCCCAAATAAATGGTAATAAGAACAGTGCTATTCACATTAGCTGTTCAATACGATAACTGTCTAATAAAATTTACTTGGAACGTGTGAAACAAGCCATATATGCTTTTTCCAATGACTATTGATTAGATAAGTAATTAATTAAGAGATATTGTTTCCTCAGATCAAAGAACTTAAACTAGAGGATCCGTGGGCCAGCCGGTGTGCCCCGCAAGGTTATGTGTTTGCTAAAGATGACGTGGGCCGCAGATGTGGGTATGCGCCACCACCGAATTTACAAGAAGTGCTGAAGAAAGCTGCCGAGACAGCCAAGGAATTTGTCAGCAAGAAACATGTAAGAGTTTATAGTGAAAAAAGCAAGTTTTAAAATCCTTTTGGTCTGCGTTTCATGCTCATGGCATTGGAGTTTCATGCTCTTTTAGTTATATTTTTTATTCTTATTATATCGGTATTTTTAGTTTCTAAAATAATGTTGGCAAAATCTCACTTCCCAACTCCTTGCATCTCTGCCATCAATTTCGAAGATAAGCATAACCGTATGCTGTATAATTGAGCTTTAAAGATGCTTTCGTGACTGTAAATTATTAGAAAAAAAATATTTTACAACATTTATAATTCTATCAAAATAAAGCAGGTGAATTAACCTTTTACCCTGCACTAATTTCTAGGTTGACCTGCGCAAATGCCTAACTCAAAAGGACGTAGCAAGGGCACTAGACGAGCTCCGTGGAGCTACAAAGATAGTGTTTCCAGCTGGACTCCCGCCACATGACCCTGTGCGAATGGAGTTGGACAATGTAGAAGACCTAACTGGCACTCAAGCCGCTAACGAAGTGATCGATCCTTCTAGAGCCTGTGTGTGGGCTTGCGGGAAGAAATTCTTGAGCGGGAACAAGCTGAGTGACCATTTAGGTACGTATACAGTAAATTTCTTGGTAGTTTTTTTCTGGTTCATGATTAAATTTGTTTAAGTGACTACTTTTAGAACAATTTTATGCATAGTACACAATATGGCACTGAAACCGGTTTTTCATCATGGGTACGGTGGTGGCTATCTAGCTCAGTACAAAATGTTTTTGATACTCCTTAATCCCTTAGCAAATATTATGGTGTCTTCATCGTCTGACTTAGATAACGTTTCTTTTAATACCTTATAATGCAATCTAGTTCTTAAAGATTTATGAATTGGTGTAGGAGCTTCGTCTCCGGGAAAGATGGTCAAACAACTGTTTGCCATAATACTGTGCAAACCACTCAAGCACACCGCCGCATAGCTAAGCATCCTATTGTTTCGTGCATATTCAATTCTAAACGATTTCGGCCACGGCTGCCAATCTCTACGTATCAGCAAGGTACTCAGGAGATATTATAGTGCACAAGTGTGTGCGCAATACACAAGTGTACTCACTATTCCTTCAATCTCATAGTCCGGTGAGACGGCAATCCGACATGACCGGAGAGAGATCAGGCGCAGGACGGCTTTACGTGCTTTCCGAGGCACGGTGTATCACACCGCCAAATTCCTGACTCCGAGTTGCTCAAAAAATAAAATAAAGAGATTAAATTTACTTCACCCAAAGAAAAACACGTATAGGCGATTTGAAATTTTAAATTTGTTACTTATATGGCTGACTGTACATAGCACTACATTCAGGGTACCTTTTTTTTATTTATCTCCCGAAAAATATTTTACATAACAAGGTTTTGGTCCCCTGGGACCCAAAATAGGTTAAACCTGTATTTTGGGCGACAGTGTTCCTCCGCAAGTTCACCTTTGATGAACAAGGAAGACTTGTTCTAATTCCAGGCAAAAACAACAAATCGAAAGTGACAGTGAAGCTATGTTCAAGCTCCGAAGGCGCGCCCGGTCGAGAACCAGTCATGACAGAAGACGAACGCAAGCAGCTCATGCTGCATGCTTACAGGAAGCAGGAGGAGTGGAAGAAGCTGGAGCAAGACGAAGACGACAGCTTTCTGGATTCCAAGTGGGCTGACGGGCAAGGATTGAAGAGACAACTGAACGGACTCAATAATATCTGTTGGAAACCAGGAGTTAAAAATTGAGCGATGGATTATATAGAGGGGTATTAGTTCATTATATTAGAGTTAAATGAAGCTGTTTATTATACAAGGAATATAGTTGACTAAATTCATTAAATTGCAGTAGTTGACATTATAAAAAATGATACATATTCGTACGATATATCGATAGTATTTGAATTTGCGATTTAGGTATCATGATCCCAAAAAAAATCAAAATACCTACAATACAAGCTACAGTAATTTGAAATTAAAAATACGTACTTAGTACAAATTAGATTTTTCTCTGTAGAAGTTGATTTATTATCCTTAGCTAGAAAAACAACGGCCGTAGAAATTTTAATTATCTTTTAATGTCGAGTGCTCATTAAAACCTAAGTAAATATTTTCAATTTGTTTTTTTGTTATCTCTTCAATTGCGGAGTTTCTTTTCAACTTAAGTCGGAAACTATGTTCCAGCTTCAAGTTTTTATTTGCCTTGTCAATTTAAAATGTATATTAGCATGAATAAATACTATAATAAATTTGAGTTTCTTTACTGAAATAACAAAGCATGTCTTTGGGATTTTATTTGTGTCTAGTTAAAATACGAAAGGGTATATATATCGCATTAGTTACATTTTCCTTTTTTTTAAATATTTGACATGGCATGTGTGTGAGAGAGAAAACAATAATAATTAGTATTATAATATTTAAAAGCAAAGTCGAGATATACTCAAGATATCAAAAGCTTCTTACGCAATTGATACATCGACAATGTGGTTAATGCCACACGCCTTTTACATTGCCTAAGCAAAAGAACTGGTTAAGTGGCCGGATGATGCTGTTACTGCTGTTGAAATTGTAACAGCTGCGTCCAGGGGCAGAGACAAGACGCTGCCTACCCTTTTACCAAAATAAACATCTTTACCACTTCTTATAATGATAAATAAATTCGCTGCACATTTATCAACCATATCAAAAACTCTATTCCTGAGAGACGCTTCGCTGAAAATCGGTTCAAATGAAATGACGCCTCAACGCGTTTGAATATGATGTTCACACGAGTTCGCACTTCCACTCCGTCTATTAGCTTCGTGGGATATACTGCATTATCCTACACGACACACTGGCTTATTGTTCGTATCATCCTACTAATATTATAAAGGCGAAAGTTTGTAAGAATGTATGGATGTTTGGATGTTAGGATGTTTGGATGTTTGGATGTAAGGATGTTTGTTCCTCTTTCACGCAAAAACTACTGAACGGATTTCGATGAAATTTGGCACACGGGTAGATCATGTCCTGGATTAACACATAGGCTACTTTTTATCCCGGGAAAATATAAAGCGGGACTTTTATCCCGGAAAAACTTTTTAAAGCGGGCGGAGCCGCGGGCAAAAGCTAGTTTGTTATATTTGTTTGTAAACTTCTTATAAATAGTGTTCTGTTGGTGTGTCGTATTTCGGGGATCAGCCTGTGTATATTCGGTTTCAAACATTGTCGAGGGGAAGTCTCTCTCGTCAGTCGCCACTCTATCTACCCCACTCAGCTGCCGTGGGGTAACTTTGACGTGCCGGTAATAAAAGATTATGGTATACAAGCGGACATATTGCTATAGACATTGAATCCAAGTCAACCTTTAGATGATGCAGATGGTGATGATTTGGTTCTTTCCGCCTGCTCTTTCCCTCTCAATGGTGGAGTTTGCGGAATATACTTCTACAAATATTATTTTATTACAACTTCTAAGTAAATGGTATTCGCCATATATAAACCGTCTAAATACAAAAGTTACACTCTAATCTATGCTCTCAAATAAGTGTCAATAAAATAAGTACTCAAATTTACTTGAAACTTATGAAACAGGACCTTCAACTTCATTCAGTCCGTGTGTCCCGCACATCCATTTTCAAACTCATACGTCATTCTTATGATTTCTTTTATGCAGGATCACACCATGCTGCGAGCCATCCATCATATTAGAGTCATCAGTGTCGACGTAGCCATATACGTGTTATCTCATTGTAGAAACAAATTTGGTTATGTCAGGGCTGTGTGTTGTTTAAAAATAAAAAAAGTCAATACAGCAATTTGCGTGCATGGTTTGAAGGACATTGTAGACAGCGTAATTACTGAGCGTAATTTATGAGACTTAACATCTTATGTCTCAGGGTGACGAGCACAGTGGAGTGCCACACAGTACTTTATAATTCAAAGTTCTGCATGGTGCGACTGTTTATGGGCGGTCGTACCGCTTACCATCAGGCGAGGAGCATGCCCGTCTCGTCATTCAGTAGCAAATAAAAATGACCTTACGACCACTTTATTCACTGACAGTAACAAACAAAGTTCTTCAATCAATTCAATTCTTTAGTTTATGGCTCCATCGCTGTCAGGCATTGATTTTGCCAATGTCGAAAGTTGTTGTTATTTTGGTTAAATTATGTCGTCTGTATTCTGTAATGGCAAGTTGTATGCTTTTACTTCAACGTTTCTGTTGTAACAGTTCTTATATCTTTTACTTTAGATGTTAGAAGTTACACTAACAGTGTATGAACTGACTGTCGTATAATTTTCTAAAAATCTCCTCCTCTCCTGGTCCGTAAGTGACGTCATGATCGCCGGCTCATTAGCGGACACAATCCGGATGTAAGCCCGCAGGCGGATCAACGCTTGTCGTGAACGTGTAATCCTCTCATATACCAGTGTTGATTTATGTCGGTGAATCATTACAAGATGTTGAGAAATGATATGTATCTTCTTCTATATTTATACGTGAAGAAAAAACTTTGTGCCCCTTTTTAAGCAATTTCGAAATTTTTTAGAGAATTTTTCAGGTATGCAGACTTCCTAACGATGTGTTCCTCCACCGGTAAAGCAGGCGATAAGTCACAAACAATACAATATAACTTTAGAAAAGTCAGAGGTACTTGCCCTTGAATTTTGAACCTGCGGACATTCGTCTCGGCAGTCCGTTCCACTCAACTATGCTATCGCCGCATAAGTCGAGTGCAAGCATGAAGTATTTTACATAGTATGGACACACGCCCTTGGTCAACTTCGAACAACACCACCCACGTTCGATAGCCATTGTTGCCAGTTATCTCCAGTCGGCATGCATTGACGGCACGTCTCATTGAATCACACTGCTTGAATATGAGTGTCGGGTTGCACTCAGATGGATCCAGGGACTGTTGTGGGAGTAATATTGATCGGGGATATTAACCAGTATCAATTTTCGAAAGTAAGTTCTAAATTTGGCGTGTATGAGGGTTAGTGAGAGTGTATTTGGGAGTCCTAAGTGGATTAATACTATCTGAGATTTTTATTACTATTTGTTCTTTACTCTCCATACAAGTTGATGTAAGGCAGATGGTCTGTTAAAATCTGACCCAAATTCCTTCTGCACCATGCTGGGAATTGTGCTTAGCAAACTTTGCATTCGAGATAAGGGTAGCTGGAAGATTTTCATTTTAATATTAGACAAATTAATGAAAGAATTAAACTACTTCTACACAGTTTATTACAAAATTTGTACCACTACGGTGGATCACTCAAGCTAAAACATTTATATTACCCATCCAATCTAAATACACGTAATCCATTCTAAAATGCTAAAATATACGATGGCGAGAGAATAATTCATTTAGGTACACAATTCTAGGAGTAATCATTCTCAGACGAATGGTAAAGTATCGCCTTAATAGAATTTGAAATAATGTTTCAGTCAGTCTTCAATTTTGTATTTATTGAGCCTACAGCAATCTTTTCCTTATATCTTATGTGTTGCTAAGGGCATATGAGCTCAGGGGAATATTTGGATAAACAAACAATTGAATCAATATATTTTGTTGCTTACATAATTTAATTCTATGTCAACAACTAACTTAATACAATTGTCATCAACCAAGCCCTTCGAAAAATACTTATATAACTGGAAATGGATAAATAAAATAAATAAATAAAATCATTTATTGATCAAATAGGCTTATAAAAAAGCACTTATGACAGGTCATGACATGAAGGTAGACACAATAACAAAGGTACATAATAAACCAATGAAGTAATTTATAGTTAAATAACGAACAACCAGCATGGGCTAATAGGTACAGAGGACACGGACATTGGGGACGGGAATAGGGCTAGGGAAAGGAGAAGTGGAGCTGATATAAAAGAAAGGGAAGGAGTATCTTTACATTACGAGGAAAGGAAACGCCACGGTCCTCGCCGGCGAGGATAAAAAGGTCCTAGCCTAGCTAACCTACCAGCCTTTTACTAGCTACCTAAGCGATGACGACCCGAAGAAGAAAGGCAGAAAGAAACTCCGGGCTTAATGGAAAATCTTTTTAGCTGGTTGGTATGTATTATTCTAATTCCGGCCCAGTCACATCACCTATTCCTTCGTCCGTGTTTGAGGTTTCGTAAATAATGATATTCCTCGTGCAACATGGACATGCTCAGAAATTTTGCCTGCGTTTTGTTGACTCATAAATGAATGCATATTCTATTCTGTACTTGAAAATGCTGGTAAGAAGAATAAATTCATGAGTGAGTATCTAATTTATTTTTGTTGATACAGATTTATTAAGGAAGGAAATTGTCGCCAGCGTAATTACTAAGCAGTATGAGACTTCTTAATGTCTCAGGGTGTCAAGCGCAGTGGAGTGTCCTGCAGTACTTTGTAGTTAAAAGTTTTGTACTGTTGTTACTGTTTATACGCGTATCGCATACGATCAAGCGATCGGCATGCTCGCCTCCTCAGGTAAGTGGATTAAAAATAATGAAATTTTGATTCTTAACAACGATTTTTTTTAACAATAACATATATGAATTTACATTCTAGGCAAAACAGTACCTACAAATAACAAAATATTATTAACTAGCTTTTGCCCGCGGCTTCACCCGCAATAAAGAGTTCTCCCTGTATAGAAGTCACTTTATATACAAACTGTACATTTTCCCGGATTGAATTGTATATCTGAACCATTTTCAAATTCATCTGAATACACACAAAAATTTTCATTAAAATCGGTCCAGCCATTTAGAAGTTCAGTGACATACACAAGCACAGAAGAATTATATATGAACATTCTCTGCTATATTATGCATGTATTATAAATATAAACCTTCCTCTTGAATCACTCTATCTATTAAAAAAAATGCATCAAAATCCGTTGCGTAGTTTTAACGATCTAACCATACATAGGGACAGACAGCGGGAAGCAACTTCGTTTTATACTATGTAGTGATAACAACTTATATCATTTATAACAACGCGACGGTTAAATAAAACAAGATTACAATTACTTATTGAACCGAACACAGAAACATAATTCTACGAATTTTATAATAAACCTCGCATACGTTTTACGCGTTTTTTTACGAGTTCTTGAGTGGAGACCGCGAGTCGGTAAGCGTAGTGTGGGACGCCCTCCAGCTAGGTGGAGTGACGATTTGCGAAAGGTCGCTGGCAGGAACTGGATGCACCAGGACGAAGACCGGGTGAAATGGCACGTATTGGAGGAGGCCTATGTCCAGCAGTGGACTAAAGTATAGTCTGATGATGATGATGACGTTTTACGCTGTAATGATTCTTTACAGACTAAGCGTATTATTAGCTTATAACGAGCGAATGGCCAAAATCCCTGTACTTTTGAAACATGAAATGCGAGGAGTTAACAAAAATTCACCGTCCAATTTGTTTTGTTGTGGACAATTAGTCAATTATAATAAATGACCAACAAACAACCGCCAATTATTTCTTGATATTTACAAATTAAATTAATGTTAATAAGATCGAATTTCAGATAATGATACATTTGAATAAGTTTGTATGGCTTTGCTGGCTAGATAGATATCTCTCCGAAAGTCTGAGTGTCATGAAAATTAATAGAAAATGAGCCTAAACAACGAAAAATTAAATGTATGTTTTCAATACATATAACCCCAGGCAAAGCCTTTACAAAATGACGAACGGAAATTTCAGATTCAATTAATTATAATAAGAGGATAATGGAGTTAAATATGTTTCAAAGATATTAACTTTGAACACTTCACAAAGTTATTGTGATGTAAAAACAAACAATCTGTTGAACGAGAAACGTCGTGGAATTGAATTGTTGAGTGCTTTTATAAATTAGCAAACGTCCAGGGAATATTAATAAAGCAACTCGGTTGAAAATTAGGTCTTGTTCAAACTGCCGCGAAAATTGCGGGCCGTTTACGCGCTGTCCCAGAATAACGTGCATCATCTACAATGCCTTAAACGATATAATTCATACTAATATTAATGCGAAAATAACTCTCTTCGCTTTCTCGGGTAACCTAGGCACTGAAATAATTTCGATTGCTACGACGTAGGTTTAAGTCCCGAGGAAAGTAATAGGTTACTTCTTATCTTATCTTGTTTCTTACTAATTTTATCTTACTTCTTACTAATATAATAAATGCGAAAGTTTGTGACATTGTTTGAATGTTTGTTAGAAGTAACCACAGAAACGATTAAACGGATTTGGATAAAATTTGGCACACGGGTAGATCACGTCCTGGATTAACACACAGGCTACTGTTTGTCCCTGTAATTTTCTCCCATGGGAACTAATGGATATTTTTAATCGGATTCTTTAAGTACATGGCACTGGAGTCGCACTTGGGACTTTTGTAGCGAGAAAGGCATTTCACGCGGGCAAAGCCGCGAGCACCACCTTGTTTAAAATAATTTTCACAAACTGATTGCACGCAAGTGGAATCAATAGCTAGTTATAGTTAAAATAATGTCAAAGTATTCTACTGGGAATAATAGGTGAGAATAATATGTATTTAGGGCTTTCCTTGAGATAGCTATATAATCGGATTAACTCTAATTCCTAAGGAGAATTACGATAAGCAACACACAGTATTATCGAAGAAATCCCTGTCCAAAATTGCCATGTTAAAAACGGGTTCAATATTTTATACCATATATATTGACATGTTTTTTTAAAACCAAACGATTTTTTTAAAATATTATAAATTCTAAATTGTATTTATATATTCGCTATATGAATTCAATATTAGTACTTTTACATACAAATGAGCGCTTCGTATGATCGCGCGCGTAAAAATACACCATCTGCATACGCCCTTAGCTTCTAATTCCGTTGGTAAAATTGATATAATCAAGTAGGTACGGAATTCTGGGGACTTTTGCCTTTCCGTGAGCGTTTACTCTCGATGGCTCTGAATTAAACTGAACGTGAGTTTCTTGAGCAAAGTTTGAGGATTGTAGTGAAACAAATTGCCTCGTCAAAGCTTCTTTGAAATATTTTTTTTAATGCCATACGCAGATTTTTATTTGTTAAGTTTATTATGGGAGGTCCATTTCACATGTATTTATATCGTAGGTGTGCTATTATATTGTACAAAAATATTTTTTTTAATGCAATTTGAAGTACCCAATGACTGCCTCGGTGTCGTAGTTGTATTACAGTACGACTGCAATGCTGAGGTCTCGGGTTCGATCTCCGGGTTGCGCAAAGTGATATTGAGGTTTTCTATTCAGTATCAGCCCGGAGTCTGGAGTTTGTGCCCGATATGTCGATAGGCTCGCCCCCTATCACATCATGGGACAGAATAACGGCGAAAAGTGGGTGCACTAGTTGCGCCTCTGCCTACCCCTTCGGGGATAATAGGCGTGTGGGTGTGTGTGTGTGAAGTACCCAATGCTCTGATTTTGATGTTTTTGTCTAAAAATACATTGTCTACGTATTTTTATCACAGAGGTAGACTTTACGTGGGTGGAGCCGCTAATACAACCTACTATTTCATAAACCTACGTCATAATAAATTAGGGGTAGAGTCATACCATAATATATAGATATATAATGCCATCTACGATTACACGGTCCAATAATTGCCTAATATCTAGTGTGAAGCCTTCCGCCTGTATTTTAGTTCTAAATATACACAATAAATGCCCACGAGTTAACACGCATAAAGTGGACTGTGGGCAATAGCATAGCTAGGAATGGAACGATCTGCCGAGATAATGTCTGGAGTTACAAAACCCATGGCACACACTTCTGACTTTTCGAAGTTACGTGTGTATCATTTATCAAATATCGTTCGCTTTAACGGTAAAAGAAAACACTATGAGGAAAGCTACATACCTGAGAGTTCTCCATTTAAATCTCGAGGGTTGTGAAGTCTGCCAATCCGCACTAGGCCAGCGTGATGGACTAGTGCCTAAATCATATGTTGTACAGGAGACCCGTGCTCAGCTGTGAGTTTTTTTTTTATGTCATCGAATGACGAGCATGCCGTTCACCTGATGGTAAGCGATACGACCACCCATAAACAGTAGAAACACCATCCAGCACCTTGAGCTACAAAGCACCGTATGGCACTCCACTGCGCTCGTCATCCTGAGACGTAGGATGTGAAGTCTCATTATGTCCTGTAGTTACACTGGCTACAATGCTCTTTAAACTGAAGCACAACAGTGCATGCACACTGCTGCTTGGCGGTAGAAATAAATATTGCGGTGGTACCCACCCAGACGGGCTCTTACATACGAGAGTCTTACCACCAGCAAATAGGATATAATACAGGGCTGATTGCATTGCATATTCAAAAATTGATAGAGCGCCTCGTGGATGATATTATCTATAGTACTTTAAACATTCCAAAGAGTAGAACATCATTGAAAGTCGCGATGTTCACACTAAGGGGAGCGACTACTCGTTTCACAAAATTGTAGTTAACAGGTGCAGAATAATGTATTCGGGCTAATTGAACGCACGTATTGGTTCGACTGGTACCATTTAATTTTGTAACCAATTTGCGTCGCTGTATTAAGTATGAGTTTAATTTGGCTAGTCTGTGGGTATGCAATAACGTACAATTCTTTTATCCTATAGGGTGAAGGGCTCATCAAAATGTTTTGTACCTAATTAATGTGTGTAATAAGGTGTATATTTTAAGGTGTACCTATATTCACAGGATTTAAGTAAAAGAGATGTTCGCTTTTTATAGGTGCTGGAGCTCCAAATCTATCCAGGCTCAAACTTCAGGCATATTATAGGGGCATAATATGGATCTTGGATCATCATCATCATCATCATCATCAGCCTTTATCAGTCCACTGCTGGACATAGGCCTCCCCTAATGAGCGCCATAGCGCCCTGTCTTCAGCTTGCCGCATCCAGCATCTGCCTGCAGTCTTACGCAGATCGTCATCCCACCTGGCCGGAGGGCGTCCTACACTACGTTTGCCCAGTCGCGGTCTCCACTCAAGAACACGTTTACCCCAGCGGTTGTCGGTTCTTCGCGAGATATGGCCAGCCCACTGCCACTTCAGCTTGCTAATTCTTTGAGCTATGTCAATAACTTTGGTTCTCTGTCGGATGTATTTGTTGCGAATCCTATCCTTCAGAGAAACTCCGAGCATAGCTCTCTCCATAGCCCGCTGAGCGACTTTCAACTGGTGGACCAACCCTACCGTGAGTGTCCATATCATGATCTTGGATCAATTAAAGAAATATTTATAGACCCGTCCATTTATAATATTTTTAAATACGTTCAAATTAAGTGTAGTTTTTAAGAAATATAAAATTAACTCAATCTTTAAATCTGAGGTCTTAAACATTAAAGGATTTATTGTAAAAGGCTTGTTTTTAGGAGTTGTACCGAACCATATAATATATAATTTTATATTATGATTTTTTATACATGCCAATGGCCATGTAGTGCCTGGTCAATGATTTTATATTTTTATAGAATCCTGAAAAAGAAACAGTCGAAGGCGGGACTCGAACCCACGACCTCTGGCGTACCGTGCCGGTGCTCTTCCAATTGACTGTTTCTTTTTCAGGATTCTATAAAAATATAAAATCATTAACCAGGCACTACATGGCCATTGACATGTATAAAAAAAATATATAAAATTAGAAAAAAGTTTAGCGACTCGTTTCGGTTACTTACTCCTGTAAAGGAGTAATGCTGAGTTAGTAGTTGTAATAACTGCTAACAGATGTCACTGGTCATTTCCTTTAAGATAATTAAATACGGATCCTGAAATTAGCAATCGATGGCGAGAGTCGAGGTAGCTCAATTGGCATAGAGCACCGGCACGGTATGCCGGAGGTCGTGGGTTCGAGTCCCGCCTTCGACTGTTTCTTTTTCAGGATTCTACATACATACATATACACTCACGCCTGTTATCCCCGAAGGGGTAGGCAGAGGCGCAACTAGTGCACCCACTTTTCGCCGTTATTCCGTCCCATGATGTGATAGGGGGCGAGCCTACCACCATATCGGGCACAAATTCCAGACTCCGGACAGATACTGAATAGAAAAACTCAATATCACTTTGCCCGACCCGGGGATCGAACCCGAGACCTCAGCTTTGCAGTCGTACTGTAATACAACTACGCCACCGAGGCAGGTCGAGCAGGATTCTATAAAAATATAAAATCATATAATATATAAACAGTGCCTCAGTGTGACTGCCTCGGTGGCGTGGCTGTATTATGGTACGACTGCAATGCTGAGGTCTCGGGTTCGATCCCCGGGTCGGGCAAAGTGATATTGAGTTTTTCTATTCAGTATCAGCTCGGAGTCTGGAATTTGTGCCCGATATGACGATAGGCTCGCCCCCTATCACATCATGGGACGGAATAATGGCGAAAAGTGGGTGCACTAGTTGCGCCTCTGCCTACCCCTTCGGGGATAAAAGGCGTGAGTGTACATATAAACAGTCTTGGTTAGAATTTTAAGCCCGTTTTTAGACATGTCCTTTTATTTGTGAGTTAATAGCTAACGTAGATATTACTCGTTATATTAGACTGCAACAAATTTGTATTTAGTCGGCTTATAGAATACGACGAGTAGCATTTATCAGCAAATGGTGTAATCAACCCTTAAACTTTAAATTTCTTATACGGTAATATTTAATAAATTAGGCACAATTATTTTGCTACATGGATGAACATCGTGAGGCAACCTGCATATTTGAGATCTTGTCTATAAGAAATGCTAAGGTGTGTGAAGACTGTCAACCCACATTAGGCTAGCGTGGTGGACAAAGGCCTAAACCCCTCTTAGTAGTAGAGGCGGCCCGTGCCGAGCAGTGGAACAGTATATAATACAGGGCTGGTATTATTATACAATATGTTCTAATTAATAGCGGAACGATTTCCATTTCAAGTTATAACGTTCAAAAGAGAACACGAGGTCTTTATTATTCTAGTGAGATGCCCCGTTCCGCATAATTGCATTTTAGAGAAATCTTAAACGTAGGCAAAGCACTTGGAACCAATTAATGTGCAACGAGTTGAGGAAATTTTGTCTTATACATATAAAGTAAACATTGCAAATAAAATACGTGTCCGAAATTGGGCTTAAAATTCTAAACAAGATACTTTATATTTGATAGTACTTTCAAAAACTAGACATTTGAAATAAATCGTGTAATGTTTAAAGTCCTCCGATTGTGAGATTTAAATACTTCTAATTTGTTTTAAAGCTACACGTAACATGAACTTAAAAAAAGTTACTTATAAATGAAGGGGTTTAAAAATATGCTTTAATGGATTCAAGATCCATATTTTTACACCTTTTATAGCGGACGTCTTCTTTCGCAGAAGGAAGGCGGTCTTATGTTTTATGCATATTTGATTGTTAGTGCCAGACTGCCAGATAGTCAAGGCTTATGAACCACAATCTTAGAGGATTCGTGGATTTTGTATATGAAGATTTCTCATGCTATAATATTATTACTGCAAAATCATTAATGCTTATGGGAATCTGCAATTTTCTTTGTGGTGCAGCGGATTTGTAAATCCTCTCACCAAAACCAAATAAGAGATGTGAACCGAATGGTCGCCTAATAGAAATGTATTTTTGTTAAATCTTATTTGGTCTACTGCGATATGAGCCTGGAGCCTAGTGTAGTGACCGCTGTAAACCGTTTTGTAATAATTATTTTTGTGACAATAAAGATGATTAAAAATTTAAAAAAATTATGAGGGCTATTTGAAATTTTATGTCAAGCTGAAAATCAAATCTTTGTAAACATATCAGTATGTGAAGCGTGATTACTCGTGTCGGAAAATTCTTATCCCTCTCAGCAGTAGAGTCCTGACAGTGGGACAATATTTACCAAACCCATCTCCAAATCTAATTCCATTTCAAATAATTGAATTGTACCAACCCTGGCAGATTTATCATGGCGTTGTAAAATTGAATATCAGACTGGGGCGCTCACAAATTCGGCTCAACGAATAATTATATCTCGGTAAGTGCACGGACGTGATCCCAACGACGTGCCAAGATATCAAACGACTATTTGAGGTTGGACAGTAGCTTGACCATTAAAAGGAGAGTAGCTAGTAGTTACTATTGACTGTTGTGGCCACCGTAACTAGTGTATTACGTTGTATTTGCGCGATTTATTAATGCCAATTTCGATATATATAGGATTTCTGTCATGCATTGATACCTGTACAAATAAATTTAAGCTGAGAACTGAGGTAATCTCAGAGAGGCATGTAATTTTAGTGGTTAAAGCATTTTTAATGTCATCTTTGTACTTTAGCTATCTAGTGTTTTAAATTATGTGTGTATTTTACCTTCTTTGGCGACATAAATAAATACTTATGTAATATTGTGTTTCAGGAATTCATTCAGTTTTATTCGCTTTAACGGTGAAGGAAAACATCGTGAGGAAACCTACATATCTGAGAATTTCAAGGGTATGTGAAGTCTGCCAACCCGCACTACGTCAGCGTGGTGGACTAAGGCCTAACCCCTCTCAGTAGCAGAGGAGGCCCGTGCTCAGTGGGTAGTTTCTAATACAGGGCCGGTCGCATTGCATATTAATAATTTCATCTTTATATGCATTAGGCCAGTAACTCTCCCGAGTCCAGTCCAGTACAAAGGCAGCACGCAGTCAGTATTGGCATCACGTGCGCCCTGCTGACGGCAGATTTTTCCTTCCATTCGCGATTCTTAGATATTGATAATTTGGTCTCGCAGCGTTCGCACAATTCAAACCGCGCGTATTTCGATGATTGATAGCGTTTTCGCAACTGTCTTTTGGTTGTCACTTACAATGAGGTTTTGGATTTGTTCTAGTATTGTTTGGTTAATGAATATAGATACATATACATATACATATACGCTCACGCCTTTTATCGGTGCTGGGTAGGCAGAGGCGCAACTAGTGCACCCACTTTTCGCCATTATTCCGTCCCATGATGTAATAAGGGGCGAGCCTATCGCCGTATCGGGCACAAATTCCAGACTCCGAGCTGATACTGAATAGAAAAACTCAATATCACTTTGCCCGGCCTGGGGATCGAACCCGAGACCTCAGCATTGCAATCGTACCGTAATACAACTACGGCACCAAGGTCCATTAGGCAGATTATTTAATTAGGATCTGTGAACTCCATTATACAGGGTGTATTCATGTTAAGGACATCTATAGACTTATTTTTTTATCGCGGGGATAAACGCGTTATCGCTACCGCCACCGGAGGTGAGTGGAACGGTTATGTTGGTTTCACACAGTCTTACGGCCCAATGTCGACACTCAGGAGTATAGCTTCACCCGAGCGAGCATTGGACCGAGTCCTTAACACTATATACACCCTATATCGGCATAGCAACCAAAACCCGCGGTGACCTTCTTCGGGGCCTACGGGACGACCCCGGGGTATCTTGTTGCACTAAGATAGCTGCACAGAACCGCCCCTACGCGATGCCGCATTGCGGCCCTTCTCTCAATGAAGAAGCTGAGAAGCCTCCGAACTCTAGAGCACGCCTTTGCGTCTACGACTGCAGGAGACCGACCACCCGCATTGTCGTCCACCTCATAGTCGCTTCCATTGGAGTAGTTGAGCGAGCAGACCCCCACTGCTCGCCCCGTGACTCTCACTTACCCCATTTAGTCGCCTCTTACGACAGGCAGGGGATGCCGTGGCGAAATTCTTTAGATGCCCCCAGACCACAGGGCACGACTTCTAAAGACCTGCTTCAGTTGAACACTCTATCATGATACACTCTGTATAGGATTTAACATATCTTCCCATAACCTCTTGAAAAATCAACTTTACCTCTACATGAAATCTGTCTTCCTAATCTGAAAATCATCACAATACAAAAATGTTTCGTCACCGACGACACCTATTGATTTTGAGTTCGTTAAAAATAAACCTTCATCCCCACAGTGGGCGAGACAAACATGCCGCTAGTTAATTAAAAGTTTTGCCAAATTTCGTAGCAAACTTTTTTAAACTTTGGGAAATAAAAGCGTTATATTGTGTTTTAGGCTGTTTATAGACAAAACACTCACGCCTGTTATCCCCGAAGGGGTAGGCAGAGGCGCAACTAATGCACCCACTTTTCGCCATTATTTCGTCCCATGATGTGATAGGGGTCGAGCCTATCGCCATATCGGGCACGAATTCCAGACTCCGAGCTGATACTGAATAGAAAAACTCAATACCACTTTGCCCGACCTGGGGATCGAACCCGAGACCTCAGCTTTGCAGTCGTACTGTAATACAACTACGCCACCGAGGCAGTCACTAAGATATGTCATGAAATATATTTTTTTTCTAACTTAAATAACATCAAATACCTCTCAAAATAAATTAACAGAAAGCCCGTGTTTCTTTGAAAAATGATGCATCAAGTCAAATTATTAACGTCAAAACCCATTACAAACTCCCTTTAACACCAAAGTATTTTTACATTTCTCTCTCATCAATATTCATTGACGTCGGAGATTTATTAGCAGGTCTCGTATCATTATTCAGCCCGAACGTGTAATTTTTGTGTGTTTTCCAAGCCCTCGCGGTTCTAGAAATGATCGTTTGTACAGATTAAGACCTTTCTGTGATATTATCATAGTTGAACACGCGAAAAAATCTATGCGAGAGTGTGGAGTGAGGCCTAAGTTCAGCAGAAGGTTCCGTTTCCAGCAGTGAGACAGTAAATGCAGATGATGTATTTTTAAGTAGTGGGAGGGAGTCTGTGTTGCTGCCACCGCATTATTCCAGCTAAAAGGATATTGTAATTGAATGAAATCCTCCTAACCAGTTTCGGCCACGGCGGCCAATCTCAACGGAGATCAGCCAGGTACGCAGGAGGTATTACAGTGCACAAGTGTGTGCGCAATACACAGGTGCACTCGCTATTCCTTCACTCTCATAGTCCGGTGAGACGGCAATCCGACATGACCGGAGAGAGATCAGGCGCAGGACCAACGGCTTTACGTGCTTTCCGATGCACGGGGGTATCACACCGCCAACTTCCTGACTCCGAGCTGCGACTGAGTAATTTTTTTAAGATGGAAAAACCCAGTCACAAAGTTTTTTGGCCCGACCCGGGATTCGAACCCAAGACCTCAGCGCGCAAATCGTACTCGTAACGCGTATGCAATACAACTACGCCACCGAGGCAGTCATGTTGTAATTAAGGAAATTACTGGGTAATATGAGATTTAAAACATGTATTACGGCCAGTTCCTTCATTGTCACTTTCGTCAATTATGAAGGTTGTGTTGTGAGTTGTAACAACTCTTATGGTGTAAGCTGTTTATTTTACAATTCCTGTAGTGTTAAGCGCTGTTTAACAAAAGTAAAACCCTCCAAAAATACAGTACTTATTTGAACCATTTGTTCCAATTTTTAATCCGCACTTCAAACCAGATTCGACCAAAAAACACAGTCGTAAACTGCATGTGGTATCGGAATCCGGAACAATTTAGTGTAGTAAAAGTTAGAACACACGCCGCAACGCCTGTTAACGATAGCTCCCTTGGTGTTCAAGCTTTATGAAATACAAATGAAAACATGCCGATGTTTTACGTGAACTACAAGTTTACAGTTTTTTTCGGTACGATGCGGTGTTGCTGCGTTTTTTTTTACCCGACTGCGAAAGAAGGAGGGTTATGTTTTTCGAGTGTATATATGTATGTATACATTATGTATGTATGTATATTTCTTTGGCACGTCCTAGAGCATAAACGGCTTGTCGTATTTTTATGTGAGTGGTGTCAATAGATTCGTCTTAGTCGTGAGAGTGACACTGGGTACATAAAAAATTTAAACTTTCAAAATGACGGATTTTTGACAGCAAAAAGTAAGCTCCATAAAAAATGTTTTTTAAAATACATCGAGTGTGGTATCAAAATAAAGAATTTTTAACGGTGAATACGAATATATAAAGGTACAACTTATATGTTTTATCGGAGTTTGGAATAGAAGTGCTAATAAATCACATCACACTTCACACTAGTAGATGCGAAGTTTGTGTTAGTTTGTTACTTCTTCAGGCTAAAACGGCCTGATGGGTTTGGCTGACATTTGGCACACAGGTAGTCTATAAATGATGGAAATAAAAAATATATTAAAAAAAAACAAAAAACCCGACTGCGTCAATATCTGCCATCTTTAATTGAAGAACTGAAAAGATAGAAACAAGATTTTAATTTGTATATTTTATTTTTAATTGATTGAGATACGATTTTACGAATAAAGTGGCTCTTTCAACCTCATGCGAAAGAAACTTAAAACGACCGCAATTTCATAGTACTAAGCTTGCAACATACGGAAATAAAATGCATCCGACTAAAGTGAATTTCCATGCACTCTCGCTTTTGTGACACAGCATATTTCCAAGCGAGGGTTTTTCAAATCTCCTTGTGACACGGGTGATGTAAATCTAAAATGAGAATTTAGTTCTGCAAGTTTGAAATGTAAAGAATTTCAATGCTGAGACGCAAGCGATGTTTTACCGAATTCAAAAAAGGAGGTTCTGTATGTGTGTATGTTTGAGAATTTCTCGAAAACTATTTATCGGATTTGATGGCATTTTCGTTATTTGAATTTCATTATTTTTATAGTAAACAACACCTTCGCTTATAAACAGTAGCAATACCGTCTATAACTTTGAATTACGAAGCGTGGCACTCCACTGTGCTGTTAGAGGTTAAAGACATAATGGTCGGTGATTACAATAGCTGAAATGTACTTCAAACTGGAAATCAAAGGTGCTTCCACAATGTGGTTAAGCAAAAATAAAACTCGCGGTGGTACCTAGGTAGGTAGATAGGTTCGGCTGGCTAGATATCCAGCCGGACTCGTATCCGACTGACCAACGAGTGTTATAAGAATCGCACCACCTTACATTGGTTTTCCCTGTTTAATGTACACATAGATAACTAAATGATCAGTCAGTGTCCACTCATTGATCATCGTGAGGCTAATGCAAAAATTGCTGCTATTAATTTCACTAGTGGTACAAATATGTTTGTATTATTTTAGACACATCATCTGTATAACAGGGTATCCTATGTTTTATTAAGTAAATCATTTTACATGTAACAGAAAATAAAACGAAAAAGAAATTCTTTTATAAAATCAGCATCAAAATTGATTAACAATAAATGTATTTGAAAATAATAATTGTGAGCAAAAGTGTGGGCGTGGTGGTGTTATCGCGCTATCTTTTTCGCACGCATGCAGCGTTATGACCGGTGACACTCGGCGACGTCACAGCTCGTTTGGATAACATGCATTTTCGATAAATGTATTTAGCGTAACTAATTATGAGACTTAACATCTAATGTCTCAGAGTGACGAGCGCAGCTGGTCCTCGCAGTTATTTGTAACTAGCTTTTGCCCACGGCTTCGCCCGCGTTAATAAGTTTTTCCGGACTAAAAGTACATAAAAACCTTCCCGTTGAATCACTCTATGACTATGACGTTGATACAACTCTTAACAAATAATGCATTAATTTCGACCAAATTTGATTACCATAAAAACGATTCTAGTAAGTTAATCTTAAAAGATAGACATATATTTTTGCGGACATTTTTTTAGATCATTTCAAGAGGAATAATTCTTTCATACGTATATTTTTGTTATCTAGGACCGTTTTCGCAGCGCACGCAATGGAAGCCCTCAAGGATGAATAATTTTCCCCGCTTTTTTCACATTTTCCATTATTTCTTCGCTCCTAATAGTTGCATCGTGGTGTTATATAGCCTAAAGTCTTCCTCGATAAATGGTCTATTCAACACAAAAAGAATTTTTCAAATCGAACCAGTAGTTCCTGAGATTAGCGCGTTCAAACAAACAAACAAACAAATAAACAAACAAACAAACTCTTCAGCTTTATAATATTAGTATAGATTAAAAGTTATGTATGGTGTTTCTACTGTTTATGGGAGGTCGTATCGCTTACCATTAAGCGAGCGGAATGCTCCTCACATCATTCAGTAATAATAAAAAAAAACACGTCAACTATGTACATTTTTTTATTTATTGCATTGTTTTCCTTATCTTACAATACATGTCGATAACACATACGAAGATATACTAGTTAATCGAGTTTTAGCAGCGACATCAGATAGCAGCGCAATCCAATCAGCGCATTATGTAGGTAATACTTTTTAACAGTTATTGTTGAACGTTGTGCCGGCGGCGATTTTTCCTTCCACTCAATTTCGAATGTTTTTATACTGAAAACGGAGGATCGAGTCGCGCCCGCCTTTTGGCAACTTATATCAAGATAACTCTAAATTACAATTGTACTGCATTGCGCTTGTCATTACTACATTCAGAAAGTTTCATAATGACCGGTAATTATGGCTACAATGTCCTTTAAACAGGAATGGAAGAGATACTGTAATTATAGCAGTCTATAATTTACGACTGCCTCGGTGGCGTAGTTGTATTACAGTACGACTGCAAAGCTGAGGTCTCGGGTTCGACCCCCGGGTCGGGCAAAGTGATATTGAGTTTTTCTATTCAGTATCAGTCCGGAGTCTGGAATTTGTGCCCGATATGGCGATAGGCTCGCCCCCTATCACATCATGGGACGGAATGTCGGCGAAAAGTGGGTGCACTAGTGGCGCCTCTGCCTACCCCTTCGGGGATAACAGGCGTGAGTGTATATGTATGTATGTATGTATGTATAATTTACGACTATTGTATTGCCATCTAACCATAAATGATTAATTGTTTTTTGAATACTGTTTTAAATTTTAGAAGTAAACTGAATACAAAATTAAATCTATATAAACACTATTGCCGATACTCGATTAAACTCTAAATATTGAAAATTGTTTGCGCTGAATATTACACACGAAATTTTAAAACACACAAACATTTACCCAAACGACTAATCCTATCTCAACCATGAAAAATAAAACAAAAAGATACGCTACATTTCAGTTTGTGAAATTAAAAGTTTGCTGTGAAATTCGGCACAACTTTTAATTAACTAGCGGTATTTTTGCCTCGGCCATCGTGTGGGGAGGGTTTAGTTTTAACGAACTCAAAATCACTAGGTATCATCGGTAAGGAAACATTTAGGTGTTTTAATATATTTTTTTTCATATAAGAAAGACAGATTTCATGTAGAGGTGGTAGGTGGTGGTCTACTGTTTCATGTAGAGGTGGTGGTCTACTGGTGGCAGGTCTCTAATATCTAAGAGTCCGTCTGGGTGGGTAACACCGCAATGTCGATTTCTATCGCGAAGCAGCAATGTGCATGCACTGTTGTGTTTCGGTTTGAAGAACATTGTAGCCAGTGTAACTACTGCACATAATGAGACTTAAGATCTTATGTCTCAGGATGACGAGCGCAGTGGTATGCCACACAGTACTTTGTAACTCAGAGCTGGATGGTGTTGCTACTGCTTATGGGTGGTTGTATCGCTTACGATCAGGCGAACGGCATGCTCGTCTCGTCATTCAATACCATACAAATAAAAAATAAAATAAATAAGAGGTAGAGTTGGTATATTAAGATAAGCTAGCAGTATGTTATAGAAAGAAAGAATCGAACGTTTATTGCCACAAAATTATGAATATGCAGCAACATAGAATACAAAACAACAATATATATTATATAAAAGAAAATGTAAGTATACAGACTACCTCGGTGGCGTAGTTGTATTACGGTACGACTGCATGCTGAGGTCTCAGGTCGATCCCCGGGTCGGGCAAAGTGATATTGAGTTTTTCTAATCAGTATCAGCTCGGAGTCTGGAATTTGTGTCCGATATTGCGATAGGCTCGCCCCCTATCACATCATGGGATGGAATAACGGCGAAAAGTGGGTGCACTAATTGCGCCTCTGCATACCCCTTCGGGGATAAAAGGCTTGAGTGTATATGTATGTATGTAAGTATACAGGTAGTTTTACTATGTGTTGCTCGCGGCTTCGCCCGCATGAAAAGCCTTTACCGATACAAATGCCCCAAAACACAGTACGAAGCCAGCGCCATCTTGTTAGAGAATCAAATAAAAAAATATCCTTATTTCCCATAAGAGAAAATTCGCGGGATAAAAACTAGCCTATGTGTTAATCCAGGACATGATCTACCCGTGTGCCAAATTTCATTCAAATCCGTTTAGTACTTTCTGTGTTTACTTCCCACAAACATCCAAACATTTTCGCATTTATAATATTAGTAAGAGTAAGACTAGTACGGCGTAAGATTTTTGAACATTTTAACTCGTTTAAATAGCTTTGTCATTTTCATATAAACATAAATTGTCTGCACATTTCTAATGTCTTGTCTGTTATATACATTTTTTTCTGGTAAATAAAAACTATTGGTGAATAATTGCATCAAATTATTGCTAGCAATCATTAATCCTAAATGAGGCTTAACTGTCTATTCCTATTTATAAAAGAGATAATTACTCATTAAGGGTTTCGTACTTATATAATTGGCGAGAACATTGAAAGTTCCATTATGTTTACGTTTTATCAGCCCAATTCAGCGATACAGACGCAATTTCTGATTGCGTTCGATTTAAATTGATTGTTTAATATTTTTATATTTTGGAACAGGCAGCGGTCCAATGGCTATTGTACTCATAGGTTTGATTGCTGTGAGAGACCAATATTCGGTTTTTATTTCCGGTAATACTAGAACGTTGTTTTCAAATGTGGACAGTGTGAATGAGAATGAATTGTATTAAAATTAGAGAAAAAATCACACACATATACACTCACGCTATTTTATCCCCGAAGGTGTAGGCAGATGCGCACCTACTGCACCCATTTTTCGCCGTGCATATACCATCTCATGATTTGATAGGGGGCGAGCCTATCGCCATATCTGAAAAACCGAATACCACTTTGCCCAGCCCGGGGATCGAACCCGAGACCTCAGCATTGCAGTCGTGCCGTACAACTACGCCACCGAGGCAGCTACAAAAAATCAAGTCATAATAAGCTAATGTCATTCCCAAAAGGGGAGGGAATGCTTCAAGCTGATTGTGCTTCGAATACACAACCTCATCTGTTCCACTCACATACATTACCAAAAGAACAAGAGGGTTAATCATTACGAACTGAAATATACAATTGAATTGAAAAAAGCATATTTTTATTGCATTGATCCGATTTGGGAAAATCCGCCAATCAAAGGGCATAGCTCAAAAATTGTATAACCGCGAATGTTGGCTTTTATGTTGAATATTTTACAAAGTTTTCTTTGGACCGTATCAAATTCTGATACCTAAATGTGTTTAACCTTTTTCTGGGGAATCTTCAGGTATGTTGGTTTCCTCACGCTGTTGTCCTTCAAGGTGAAGCGCACGATAATCGAAAAACGAAGCACACTTAACTTCGAAAAGTCAGAGGAGTGTGCCTTAGGTTTTGAGCCCGCAGACATTGTCCCGGCAGACCTTTCTATTCCTAACTATCGCTTAAGTTTATAATAGACAAATTTATTTTCCGAAACATGAATACAGTAGCCGTGTAGTTTTGCAATCTACGTTGTTAAAACCTTAAAAAGCTTCACATAGACATTCCAGTTGAACTAATTCATGTAAAAATGATGACCAATGTCTCAAAGAATTTCCCTTGAAAAAAGCCGAGCGCGAGTTTATGTAATAAATCAATATTTATTCAATGGAACATTCCGGTCGGATGCAATCACGGGCGACGGTTCGAGTTGTTTGAAGATTTTTTTTCAGCTCTCGCCATCTGTGAGGCGATCTGGCCTTTCCCCATTTCGTTTATTTTAAAATGTTTCCAATTTAATTTCCAGTGTGTTTGTTTTTGCTTTGGAATACTGTGCAATTTTAATAGAGTACTGAAAGAGGCAAAGCGCTTGATGTTTAGTGACATTATTGCTATAAACACGACGGTCCTATTGCTACCGCCAAGCAGCAGTGTGCATGCGCTGTTGTATTCCGGTTTGAAGGACATTGTAGGCAGTGTAACTTAGTACTTTTTATTTATTGCATCGAATGACGAGACGAGCATGCCGTTCGTCTGATGGTAAGCGATACCACCACCCATAAACAGTAGCAACACCATACAGCATCTTGAGATACAAAGTACTGTGTGGCATTCCACTGCGCTCGACATCCTGAGACATAAGATGATAAGTCTCATTATGTCCAGTAGTTACACTGGCTACAATGTCCTTCAAACCGAAACACAACAGTGCATGCACACTGCTGCTTGATGGTAAAAATAGACATTAGGGTGTTACCCACCCAGACGGACTCTTACAGACGAGAGACTTACCACCAGTACTGGGCATTATGAGACTTAACATCTAATATCCAAGGTTAAGAGCACAGTAGAGTGCCACACAGTACTTTGTAATTAAAAATTCTGTATAGAGTTGCTGTTTGGGCGGTCGTAAAGTTAGCTATTTGCGATTAACAAAAAAAATAACAGTAACGACACTTCTTTGTGGGGCTAGGATCCGCTTCGTTTTATTGTGATTGGTTGAGTGACTGACGTATCGGTATTTTGATGTTTGTGATTGATCGAGAGACCGATACGACAGTCTCTCAACCAGTCACAATAAAACGAAGCGGAGACGCATCGTGTTTTTTTTTCACATCCTAGCCCCTCTGGACTGCATTGATATTAGATATCCAATCTCATAATAGTGGATTTCTGTCGCAGTTTCTTTTTAATTTTTTTTTATACGGGCACAATGTGATCTTACTGCAACTGGTTGTAAAATAGGGTCCAGATTGAGTGTTGAATGACTAGAGATGATTGCCTTCGCCACAACACAATTATACCGGTCTCTTCTCTATAGTTATATCAAATATCAATCGTTTAACCTTACCAGCTTGATAGTCTAGAGGTCGTGAAAAAATAGAATTATAATCGATACTTACGTTATGTCTCTCGTATTTTCGCTTAGAGGTTTACTATCCCGACACGCGATATAGAAAATACCCTTTGACCGTATCCTACTATTATTAAAAACGCGAAAGTTTGTAAGTATGTATGGATGTCTGGGTGTATGGATGTTTGTTACTCTTTCACGCAAAAACTGCTGAACGGATTTCGATGACATTTGGCACAAGGGTAGATCATGTCCTAGATTAACTAATAGGCTACTTTTTAAAATATACAGCGGGACTTTTATCCCGGTAAAACTTATTCAAGCGGGCGGAGCCGCAGGCAAAAGCAAGATATTAATATGGGCAACAGTAAAATTCAAATAGAATAGATAATTGGCTCTCGAACTGACATTATCTCCGCCCTCTTTGAGGATCAAGTATATTTTAGCAACTTCCGAAATTACTTTTAATTTTAAATTTACTCGTTGCTACGCCCACGTGATAAAGTTTTGTCCGGGATAAAAGTCCCGCTTTATATTTACCTGGGATAAGAAAATAGCCTATGTTACTGGGTTATAATGTAGCTAGATATTGTTGAAAGAATTTTTTAAAATCGGTCCAGGTTTTTTTGAGTTCTTCCATTATAAACATTCAAAAATACAAATCTTTCCCCTTTATTACATTTGTATAGAAAGCTTGTGTACATAAATCGAATACGAAACAAAATGTTGCTAAGAATCTTAATACAAACAGGAAGCAAAAAATATTCTCTCCATTGAAATATCTTATTCATTAACTTAATTGGATTCAGCTGACTTTATTTCTTGACATTTATCTGATGAAAAAACCTCTGTAAAGATCATTTTAAGTGTTCCAGGTGGCAGGTTTTCTTTGTAAAAGCAAATTATTTTTTTTATGCCGCTTACATTAGTAGATTGCTTTCTGAAGATTGATTATAGTCATTATAGTTGTGTACAATTTTGATAACGAGGGAATCTGCCGTTCTGCTTTATAGTTATTGACTCCTCAAGCCCCGCGACGGACACCGGTGTCCATATATATATATATATATAGGGTTTTCCCATACATATGTATATATAAGCGGGGCTTGAAGGGTAAAATTGTGATATCCTTACATATTAAAATAAACCGACGTCAAAACCACTACCAATAAAAAAATAATTAAAATTTGTATTCGCTTAGTATATACGTATATTTGGAGTCAATGCCTAATTTAAATTGCTAGCTAAGCTAAGGAAATACACGAACAATTAATATACAAAAACATAGTTCAATTTAAATTAGCGAATACAAATTTTAAATATTTTTTGATTTGTAGTGGTTTTGAAGTCGGTTTATTTTTTATTAAAGTTTTTTTTTTGTTAATTAATTATGGAATGGTGTAAACAATACATCATAGATATTATACGATTGCAGCATTTGCGAGTCATCTGCTGTTAGTTATAGAAGAGTTCCATTGTGTATCTCCAAAGATTTTCATCAGATCTTCATAAATTATATACTAAAATCTTCCTGCCTCGGTGGCGTAGTTGTATTACAGTACGACTGTAAAGCTGAGGTCTCGGGTTCGATCCCCGGGTCGGGCAAAGTGGTATTGAGTTTTTCTATTCAGTATTGTTAAAAGAAGATTAAACATAATTGATTTTTCTTGCGGTATATGTTGATGACTTAATTTTATTTACAAATAATCAAGAAACAAAGAATTACATTAAAGAAGAGTTACTCAAACTGTTTAAAATGAAATATCTTGGATATATAAGTTATTGCATTGGAATATGTGTGGAAAGGGATAGGAAGAATGGTATTATATATTTAGATCAGAGGAAATACATAAAAGAAGTGTTACATAAATTCGGAATGTCTGATTGTAAGATTGTTAAAACTCCTATAGATGTCAACACAAAGTTACAAGGAAATTCTCAGGAATCAAAAATTTTACATGACATTCCCTATCAAGAGCTCATAGGGTGCTTGCTATACATTTCACAAGTGACCAGACCAGACATAAGTTTTATTGTAAATATGTTAAGCAAGTACAATAATAAACCTGAAATGGCACATTGGATTGCTTTAAAACGTGTTTTGCGTTATTTGAAAGGCACCCAAGATTATCGGTTAAGCTATAAGCAAAATACAGAGGAGACTATGACTCATGGCTATTGTGACGCAGATTGGGCAAGCTCAGCAGATGACCGGCGTTCATGTACTGGTTATGCATTCTTGTTCCAGGGAGGAATAATTAGTTGGAATTCCAAACGTCAGCCTACAGTCGCTCTGTCTACAACAGAAGCAGAGTATATGTCTTTATCAGCATGTGTTCAAGAAGCTACATGGCTAAAGCAATTTCAAGAAAGTTTTTGGGAGCAACTAAGGCATGAACCTATGATAATATTTAGTGATAATCAAAGTTCTATCAAACTTTCAGGTTCCGATGGTTTTCATTCTAGGACCAAACATATTGATGTCAGGCACCATTTTGTACGCGATAAAGTGATTGCCAAGGTTATTGATGTCCAGTATGTGCAGACAGATATGATGGTTGCTGATGCGCTCACCAAGGCAACGTCGCTTGCAAAACTAGCGTACTGCTCGTCGAAGATGGGATTATGTTTAAGGGAGGATGTTAAAAGAAGATTAAACATAATATAATTTCAACAAGTATCAGCACGGAGTCTGGAATTTGTGCCCGATATGGCGATAGGCTCGCCCCCTATCACATCATGGGACGGAATAATGGCGAAAAGTGGGTGCACTAGTTGCGCCTCTGCCTACCCCTTCGGGGATAACAGGCGTGATGTATATGTATATGTATGTAAAATCTTCCCTGAAAAATATACATTTCAATATCGAACCACGTCCAAATCGGATCAGTAGTTTTTGAGAAACTCGCGGCCATACAAATTTACATACATACATACATACGTATCGAATACAGAACCTCCTTTTTGAAGTCGGTTAATATAAAAGAAATTCCCCTGCCTGTATGCAACGCGATAAAGTAAAAGGTACTAAACGGATTTTGATGAAATTTGGCATGGACATAGATTGAGACCCAGGAAAGATTTTAGGCTTATTTTATCCTGGAAAATATAAACTGGAACTTTTATCCCGGAAAATGAAGCGCGCTAAAACAGATACCTACTGCGGCAGAAAAAATAATGCATATTGTGTTCTGCTACCGAGGCGAAGCTAGAACGGGTCGCTAGTTATTTCTACTTATGTATGTTGTATTATAATGCCATTTCTCTGATATACAAGCTTTTCATATATTAGTACTACTAATTTAATTACCTTTACTTTTACCGAGCCGCGGGCAAAATCTAGTAGCTTATAAATTCTAATACGATTATGGAAGAACACTCCATTTTGAGCTGCAAAACGGTGCAGGTGTAACTAGGTGTCATTTGAGATGTAGGATGGTGTCGTGACCTGATGGATAATGCAAGTCCGTTTCTCTATGTACAGGTGTCGGTAAAACGAGAATAGCACTCTAACTCATAGGAGATAGGCGATATATTCTAATGTAGTGTTTTTTATGCGATTCCAAAGGAATGCCTTATTGGCGTAGTTGTTTTGCATGCCGGTTCGACACTCTTAATTTTAAGGGTTGCGAGCGCCTTCTGCACTCACCCAAAAGACCGGTGTTCTTTCATAAGCCGACCCTCGTCAGGCTAGAAAGAGTAATGTCAGGGACAAAAAAAAAAAAAAAGGTTCGACACTGCTCTGAGGTTGCGGGCTCGAATTCCGTGTCAAATAGTGATATTGTTTTTTTTTGCTCAGTATGCGTCTAGATTTGTACCTGATATGGCCATATGGACTTATCATATCATGAGATGGGACACATATGGCGAAAAATAGGACCCTTGATTGCACTTCTACTTTCCCCTTTGGGCATAAAGGCATAATGTGCGTACTATAGTGTGTTTAAAAAAGGTTACTCAATAAGGTATTGGACTACTTTTTTTTATATAATTAACGAAAAATTTATGCTATTCAAAGTAGAAAAAGAATTTTCAAAATTGGCACAATAGTAAGTTATAAAGCTTTGAAATTTGTTGGAAGGGGTAGCTGTCAAATAACAGCAATACTAGGCTATGACGTCACCTAGCGCCGTCGGCCATAGCGCTGCCTGCGTGCGAAGGAGATAGCGCGATATCCCCGACACGCCCTAATTTTTGCGCACAACAATAAAAAAAATTGAATAACTGCTTTATTTTTCAATCGATTTTGATACTGATTTCACAGAAGAATAACTTTTTACCCGACTGCGAAAGAAGGAGGGTTATGTTTTTCGAGAGTATGTATGTATGTATGTATATTTCTTTGGCACGCTCTAGAGCCTAAACGGCTTGTCGTATTTTTATGTGAGTGGTGTCATTAGATTCGTCTTAGCCGTGAGAGTGACACTGAGTACATAAAGATTATAAAAAAAACAAAATTGAGGACTTTTAGCGGCAAAGTAATCTAAAAAAAAATTGTGTTTTCAAAATACATCGAGTGTGATATCAAAATAAAGGATTTTCAACGGTGACTACGAATATATATACAACTTATATGTTTTGTTGGAGTGTGGAATAGGAAATGCTAATAAATCACATCACACTTCACACTAATAGTATAAATGCGAAGTTAGTGTTAGTTTGTTACTTCTTTACGATAAAACGGCTTAACGGGTTCGGCGAAATTTGGCACACAGGTAGTCTATAAAAGAAAGAAAACTAAAAAGATGAAAAATAAAAAAAAGTTAAAACAAAAACAAAAAAACCGACTGCGTCAATATCTGCCATTCATTGCAGGACTGAAAGATAGAAACAAGATTTTAATTTGAACATTTTATTTTGGTTTTGAATAATATTAGTTGACAGTGTTCAGAAACGCAGTCAGTCAATATTAGGTGGCGAGCGAGTGTCACGCAGTACTTCGTCATTCAACATACATACATATACATATACACTCACGCCTGTTATCCCCGAAGGGGTAGGCAGAGGCGCAACTAGTGCACACACTTTTCGCCATTATTCCGTCCCATGGTGTGATAGGGGGCGAGCCTATCGCTATATCGGGCACAAATTCCAGACTCCGGGCTGATACTGAATATAAAAACTCAATATCACTTTGCCCGACCCGGGGATCGAACCCGAGACAGTCGTACTGTAATACAACTACGCCACCGACGCAGTCAGTTCGTCATTAAAAGATCTGTATATTGCTACTACTGTTAATTTTTTTACTAAAACCTTACTGCGTTGGTAGGAACGCCGATTTCCGCTTAATGACAGGAGACGTCATCGTCGAAATCGACCACGCGAGCACTGAAGTGGTATAAGAAAAAAAATCAAAGCGCACTCAGTTCAACACTTGCACCGGTCCCACTGCATGTTGAATCGATTCCCTGACGGGTGGGACATATAACACCTCTCCTGGATTTAAACGAAACACGCTAGCGATCACGTAGTGTAATTGCGTGTTATTCAACCATAAATGATTGCTTACTTCTTCAAAAAGACCTCAACTTATTTAACAGTTACTGCCGAGACAACAAACTTTTTCTTAGTCTTCCTAAATGCTTCATCATATCCTTCACTAAAAACAAAAAGAAAATCCACTTCAACTACTCTTTAAATGATGCAATTTTAAATAAAGTAGACTCTGTGCGCGACTTAGGAATTACGCTGGATTCCTGTTTGCACTTTGATAAGCATATTTGACATTATTGTAAACAAAGCTTTTCAGATGTTTGGTTTCGTTATGCGATCCTCGTGTGACTTCGTTCGCCCCTCTACTTTTCTTTTGCTTTATAAAACGCTAATAAGATCCCAACTAGAATATACTGTACCCATTTGGAATCCTCTCTACGACAAGTATAATGATAGATTAGAAATAGTTCAGAAAAAATTTATGCGCGTTATTAACTATAAATGCTGCCGTGTAAATATCCAGCATGAGCAGCTATTAAATCAACATAAGATTCTTACTTTACAATCCAGACGTTTGCTTATTAGTGTAATGATGCTATATGGTATATGTAATAACAGATTTGACTGTATGGACATTACAAATAAACTATGTTATATAGTACCTAGGACTGTTATGCGACGGGAGGTGCGCGTGCCAAGGTTGTTCCACACGGGCTCATGTAAGACCAATGCCGGGGTTCGTGCACCTATCCGTCGATTAGTCGAAATCTACAATACACATTTTCATAGGGTTGACATTTTCTCTCTTTCAAAGCAAATATTTAAAAACTCAATTTATGATTTACTTTCCTCGAACTTATTGTAAACTATGTTGTTAGGTATGAGATTTTGAGACTTTCTATTACCTGTGATCAGTAATAGACGTTTGTTACTTCTATATAACGTTTTTTTCTGTTAATATGTGAACAGTGGTGTTGGTTACATGTTTATTAATGTAATATATATGTAAATTCTTTTTTTTAGCATTTAATATGTAACTGTTTTCTGTTCCTCTTGAATAAAATAAAAAAATAAAAAATGTTCCAGAATGTTACAAATAGTTATTATTAACTGAATTTGGGTTTAGTTAGTAGCGTTAATAATTAGTATGTATTGTTTATAAACTATCGCTCGCTTTAACGGTGAAGGAAAACAAGAATTTCGAGGGTACGTGAAGTCTGCCAAGCCGCCCTAGGCTAGTGTGATCGACCATGGTCTAAGCCCTCTCAGTAGTAGAGCCTCGTACTCAGCAGTGAACAGTATATAATACAGGGCTGGTGATAGTGGTACTGTTACATTATTACATACACATATACATATACACTCACGCCTGTTATCCCCGAAGGGGTAGGCACAGGCGCAACTAGTGCACCCACTTTTCGCCGTTATTCCGTCTCATGATGTGATAGGGGGCGAGCCTATCGCCATATCGGGCACAAATTCCAGACTCCGAGCTGATACTGAATAGAAAAACTCAATACCACTTTGCCCGACCCGGGGATCGAACCAGAGACCTCAGCTTTGCAGTCGTACTGTAATACAACTACGCCACCGAGGCTGTTACATTATTCTAATATGTAAAAAACAGTTACATGCTTGCACACTTATCTATACTAATATTATAAAGAGGAAAGCTTTGATTTTTATTTTGTTTGTTTGTAATGGATAAACTCATAAACTGCTGGGTTGATTTTAAAAATTCTTTCACTAATATAAAGCTACATGTAGTCGTGGATAAAATGACAATTCAATAAAAAGAACCATTAAATTATAAATCGAAAATGGAAGCCTAATGAGACTGCCACATTTCTAACTTACGTTGTTAAAAGATTTTTTTGTGTTCAAAGTGAATTCTATGCTATAAACTGCATCCAGTACCTCTACGAGTGGTAATGTTTTTATAGCACTGCTGTAATGTCAGTGTAAATTGAAACATGACTAAACAAACGCCGTCTGCGACCGACGCCTGCATTATTTGCATATTAAGCAAATTAGCTACAGTTTAATGGCACTTATAAACCGAGTACCAGAGCTGCGAAATAAATAGAGTTGTTATTAAGAATCATTTTAATAAGTAGACTGCCTCGGTGGCGTAGTTGTATTATGGTACGACTGCAATGCTGTGGTCTCGGGTTCGATCCCCGGGTCGGGCAAAATGATATTGAGTTTTTCTATTCAGTACCAGCTCGGAGTCTGGAATTTGTGCCCGATATGGCGATAGGCTCGTCCCCTATCACATCATGGGACGGAATAACGGCGAAAAGTAGGTGCACTAGTTGCGCCTCTGCCTACCCCTTCGGGGATAAAAGGCGTGAGTGTGTGTGTATTTATTCTTATATTGATCATCCTTACTGCACCAGATTGCTGGTCGAGACATTATTTCACTAATAAACTCCTCCGTATTTATGTTTTTCATCGTGGATAATTCAACAAAATTTAATAAATACGCAGGACGCGCGAAGTGCGAACTTGTACTATTCCTTCCGCTGCTCGCGGTCGCCTGACGCGCACGCCAGTCGCGCCAACATGGCGCCCCCCGTTCAACCCGTATTGTTATTTTTCCCGCTCATCGCAACGCAAGACGCGTCGGGCCAGCGTGGCCTGCGACTTAGACATTGAAATAAAACTATTTTGCGGATTTCGTCGCGGTTTTTTTATTTATGTGAGCTCTTTCTGCGTAGATCAGACCGTCAATAACAACTATTTTTTAAATTGTATAATAAAAAAATGAAGGTAGATATTGTAACATTAACCTTCGAAATATCGGGTAAAAATATAAATTAAAAAACCGTAATAAAATTCACAATATAGTGTCATATCAAAATCCTAACACTTAAATTAGGAATTATTGTTACTTAACACAACTTCCACGAATCGATTTCATCTACCCCGTTAAGATAAATAGCGTTCCTTAAACTAAATTTAGAGTTTCAGTGGCAGGTTTACGTAACAGCAGAGAGTAAATTGCCACCGCTCGTAACTCTGCGTCGTCGTACACTATTCTAAATTACGATGTAATTCACACTAGGTTGTAATTTTGTTATGACATAACAGCGCCATTGCCTGCAATATGGCTTTGCACACGGCAGTCGCCTATTATGCATGTTTAAAACAGTACAACGCAGTGAGTTTATTAACCGACTTTCAAAAAAGGAGGATGTTCTCAATTCGTGTGTTTGTTTTTATTATGGCAGTAATATAAGGGAACAAATGTCGAGTAGTGTCAAAATTCATATAATTAATTTTATTAGCCATCTCACCCCCAATTAGCTATTATTCTAGCAATAATTGACCGTCTAAACGAGGGCTTCTCATAGAAATCTATGCTATATCATATCATATCATCTTAAAATAAATAATATTACTTTTTGTTAAAAAAGTTTTTATTTATTACTTTTTTGTTAGTTAATTATAGAATGGTGTTTGACTGCCTCGGTGGCGTAGTTATATTGCGTACGCATTACGAGTACGATTTGCGCGCTGAGGTCCTGGGTTCGAATCCCGGGTCGAGCTAAAAACATTGTGACTGGGTTTTTCCATCTTAAAATTTATTCAGTCGCAGCTCGGAGTCAGAAAGTTGGCGGTGTGATACCCCGTGCCTCGGAAAGCACGTAAAGCCGTTGGTCCTGCGCCTGATCTCTCTCCGGTCATGTCGGATTGCCGTCTCACCGGACTATGAGAGTGAAGGAATAGCGAGTGCACCTGTGTATTGCGCACACACTTGTGCACTATAATATCTCCTGCGTACCTGGCTGATCTCCGTTGAGATTGGCCGCCGTGGCCGAAACTGGCTAGGAGAAATTATATTATAGAATGGTGTAAACAATACATCATAGATATTCGATTGCAGCTTTCGCGAGTCATCTGCTGTTAGTTATTTAAGGGTTCCATTGTGTATCTCCGAAGATCTTCATCAGATCTTCATAAATTATATACTAAAACCTTCCCTGAAAACTATACATTTGAATATCGAAAACCACAACCAAATTGGATAAGCAGTTTTTGAGAAACTCGCGGCCATACAAATTTACATACATACATACAAACAAACATACATACGGATCGAATACAGAACCTCCTTTTTGAAGTCGGTTAAAAATAATGACTCACCGTCACAGCGCAGAGGAAGGTCAGCACAATACAGGCTCGCAGCGCCATGGTGTCAGAGAGAGTCCGCATCTGATGTCATATTACTGATTCACGGCATTTGGATCTGAAACAACATATTAACGAATAAAACATAGCTCGACTGTACAGTTCTATAATTTATCTTTGATAGTCGTTACTGAACTAAGCCTCCATCAAAAATTTCCGAACCGACTTGTTGGGAATTTTACCGACCATCAAGGTACATATTACAATACTTAAGTGTTCAAATAAAACATTAAATAAAATACTTTATTCATTACGTAGGCACACATAGTTGCACTTATGGTAAGTTGATAATGATGTCCAGTGGTATAAATGCAATAAGACGCGAGTATCCTGGAATAGATCAAGATCACTAGAAACGAAGATAGAAAAAGAAAATTATCAAATATGGTTTTAGACCATTTGTAATGACATTACCATTATCTGTATTAGAATTCCTAGGGCTACCTCCTAATTAGCATATAGCTGTCAACTAGCAAACTGTGACGTCATCAAGTGTCCCCAGCTGCGTGTGTGAGAAAGAGGGCACGATGACCTCACAACGCAACCACTTTTGTTTACAAGAATAGATTTTTCAAATATGTATAACTGATTTGTATTTCAAACAATTAGGATAAGATTTAGCCAAAAGACTTTGTTTACGTAAAATCAAACATAAAAAACTACGTATTACGTATTAAATGACCATATCATCTTCTTTTTATATATATAATTCGTCTGTGTGTCTGTATGTCACTGAACTCTTAAACGACTGGACCGATTTTTATAAAAAAAATTGCGTGCCTTCAGGTGGATTCGAGAATAGTTTAAATTTACAATTCGGTCCGGGAAAATGTGTAGCGGAACTTTTATCCAGGAAACTCTTCCATGCGGGCGAAGTCAGGGCAAAAGTTAGTTTCACTCTAAATATGTAAAAAGAGCGTTAGTCTACGATAACCAGTAAACATCGGCATAAAGACTCCTACACACTCAAAGGAAAAAATCGTTACACATCAATAAAAGCGAATACGAATCCCGATTTACTTGGAGTCGAGTATAAAAGAGTAGTTTGGAGTCACGCTACCGTCGCGTCACGGCAAATGGCCTGTGTATGCACGGAACTACGCAGAATAAATGTGTCATAGAGCGTAGTTGTAATATTGTGGAATATCCATATACATGCTAAGAAAAAACTTTGTACAAGTTTTTAAGATCATCATGCAAAAGAGTGTTAGATTTGGCATAATCAAAGTACATATAGAGGTGTGCATGTACCTATTTGTTACAAATACAATGAAATCGATGGTCGAATATCGACAACTGGACGACCACTATTAATTAAAATGGTGAGACAATGATTTTAATTAATAAACACATTTTTTGTGGCATTTGCGTCTGATAACTTTTGTTTTCTTAAGTGATACGTTATAACATCGTTGCTTAAGCACCCTATCTCGAGATTTGAAGTGGTTTCATCTCCTTAGCTTAATAGTCTTTATATATTTGTCTGAGATAATTTGATGATTGTACCTCCTCAAGGATCGTAAGATGTCATTGATGTATGGGATTTTTAATACATCAATGTAAGATGTATAATTTTTAAGTATTTATTGAAACTGTCACTGTAAGTTCACAAGTCGAATAATAATAATATATATGCTTTTTGAATGGAAGAAACCAAGCTTAATATGCATGGCCTTCTAATAAATGAAGTGCTGTCCAGTTTCACGGCCTATATACTCTAATAGATTATCGATGTATTATTTTAAAGGTAGGCTAAGTTCTATTGCCATTTCCATTCTCTCGAAGTCTGTGCATCCTTTTTATTCCTCCGTTCAGACGCTCCGCCGCCGCGCGAAGAACTCACAATGATTTACCTTTGTTTGTCACTACCATCTAGATTGTCCTGATATACTGCGTCTAGATTCTTTCAAAACTCTCAGTTTAGTACTGGAATTTTATAGAGTGAGATTTGAACAAGTCTGTGAGGAATAATAGTCTTGTATTATTGTGCTAGCTAGAAACTACGTGGAGTTTTATTTATTCTGCTGTAAACTTATTTCTTGATATTTATGGCATGCTAGTAGAACTCAGAATAAGGACTAAGCATAGAAGTAATGCTATGAAATTTGAGCGTACACTCTTATAGACATCAAGAAATTTAGTTGTGCTGTGATCACTTGTGATAGAAATTATAAAACAGGCAAACAAATTTTGTTTGCCTAAACAAATTTAACAAGCTCGCACGGAAGTATAAACTTAACCAAATTGTGAGAGCGCGTTGGCAAATTGTATCATTTGACATTAGTTCGCATTTTAATTCGGCATCGTAAAGGTAGCCAAGGTATCCGATTTGACGTTTGTATAGTGTACGGAAACCGTCCTTAACAACATAATATTTGTCTCAGTCTCTTGAATGTTTTTGGCCTATTTAAAAAAATAGAATAAGTATATGAGTGTGATGTAGACTCTTTCCATGCTATAGTCTTTATTCTGAGTAGTTATATCCGACCGGAGAGTGACTATCGTATACATGGTGTTAAGGTCCGCCATATGGCTCACGTGAGTCACGTTCCGGGATCACCCTGTGGATGTCAAGTTCAATAGGCCGGCATAATTGTATCGACTGATGAGGGGCAATCATCGCTTGTCTGACGACACTCTGTCCAGGTCCTATTTCACTTACTATCAGTAGTAGGGTCACTTTGCCGAGCCGATATAAAAAGAAAATGTAAACCGATCGATTCGTGTTAAAGAACAGCGTATTGATACCCAGACAGGTAACTAAATGGTGTGGAATTTTTATTTTCTAACGAACTTGACTCGTATTAGTTGCCCCTCTATCCATTCCTCGAGGATAGAAGGCGTGATGAAATAAACTTCCATTATATTAAATTAAATAACATTGTAATAAAACAAACATGAAACAGACATCCCAAATTGTTACTCCGCGCACGTTTCTCCTTCTGTCGAAGCCGTCCAACGAGCGACCCTCGTATCGACAAAAAGGTCGCAATTGTTCTAGAAAGGTCTTTCACTTTGACAGCTCCGGAAACAGAGTTTGTATTATTGGATTGCTAATTAATTAATAGCATTTTATTTCGGTCCTAACGCCTACGTTATCAGAAATAGACGTGGAGATAATATTATTTTAAATAAGTTAAATTGATACCGTCTCTATCAAAGGCTGAATGAGTAATGTCATTCATATTTATATTAGATTTTGCTGGCGGTATCGCCCGCATTGAAAAGTTTTTCCGGGATAAAAATAAGCCCTTGTCCATCCCATGGTCCCAAACTATCTCCATACCTTTCATCGTAATCTGTTCAGACTGTCAGACTGACAGTTACTTTCGCATTAATAATATGAAGTGATGTCAAGCCGACATGAGGGTTCATGTAACTGTTTCACCAGAAACCGGAAAACAGAAAAGCAGTCATTATTTTATCATATTTATTATATTGTAGCATTTTATGGCTATTATTTTCTTTTTCGATTAAAATGTCAATTTCAGTTATCGTTAATATAATAGGACATAAATACTTTAATATTCAGTTTCTAAATATATTATCGTCAAAGATAAGCCTTCAATACGGCAGAAATCGCTTACTTCGTGATTTACAGCAGACCTGCATAAATCATGCATTCGTACCTCGTAAACTGACAAAGACTACACGAGTTCGACTTAAGAAAAACAGCTCAATAGCTCAGAGAATTTTCCCCACTACAGCTTGTTTAAGCTAGGATTCCGAATTCGAAATTTAAAAACTAGGATAAGAAGTTGGAACAACCAGGACAATTCAGTTTAAAAAAAGAACGCAGTAATAGAGTAGTAATAGTCAATGAATATGTAGTGAAAATAGGTTACATGAAACTTAATTTAAAAACTTATCAGGGTACTTTAAAAGCTTAGGGCGCTGCTTAAAACCTATTCAGGACATCACAATTCACAGGTCAGTACAAAAACTGGAACATGTCCTGCGAAAATAGGACGGTTGGCAACTCTAGTTTAAGGTAGTTTCGACAACGTTTCGCATGGTAATACTGAGTTCCGACTAGCGATTCTTGTGAGCTATTTTTGATGCAACACTTTAATTAGAAACATGTAAAATAAGAGCTCGAATTTAAGTAACATAGCTAAAATTGTCTACGGGACGGTATAGAGCGTACCTGAGAAATTCTCTATAAGAATTTCGAAGGTATGTGAAATCTGCCAACCCGCACTATGCCAGCGTGGTGGACTAATGCCTAAACCATCTTAGTAGTAGCCCGTGTTTAGCAGTGAGACAGTAATGATTCCGGGGTAAAGTTATTTTTGTATCCAGCATAAAAAGAAGAACCTAGGAGTACTAGTTATATGCATAATTTCAATATAGGCAGCGAACAAAAGCAAAAAAAAATAGTTCTTATAAGTTAAAACAATTCATTTCATCAAAATGTAACGTTCGTCGTAAATGGTCGCCCTTAAGTGTCAGCACAAAAAAAAAGACGCGGCACTCCGAGTGCGCGGTAAAGCTATTGCATAGCATTTTTATCAACTTATGTAATTATAATTATTTATTTATTTTATTTTTTTCTATTGTCCAAATTTCACTCGTGCCCTAACGCCGAAACTCTAAGCAGGCAATTCTAATATTTATAACCTTCTTTGAAAAGATACAAAATAAAAACTTTTAAAAATTCAAACTTAGAATCACGTCATCCCGCCACGGGGACATTCTCATCAACTGCACGCGTTTGACATTTCGATACGTGGAACAATTTTTAAATACACGGTAATTTCGACCTTTTATCGTTGTAACATTCAGCTCATATCCTCTTACATATTGTATTCTTACAAGACTGCGATATTAAATTTACTTATGGAATTTTACACTCTACATGGTTGTGATAGAGTCGAAAATAAATTACAAGACTGCGATATTAAATTTACTTATGGAATTTTACACTCTACATGGTTGTGATAGAGTTGAAAATAAAATATCACCGCTGTGCCGGTCGGAGTGAGGGGTGTTAGGTTATTTTTTCGTTACGGAATTTCTGGATTCGCTCTCCACGCTCAAGGCCCGCGATAGAAGCTATGCAATAGCTTAAAAAAACACTAGACGCTATAAAGTAAATAATTTGCGAGAAGCATTATATAATGTGAAGAAAATGTATTAAGCGCCGGTAGTATATAAACCGCATGAAATATATATACGTCAAGTGAGATATATAATGCGCTTGAGGTACACATTGTATGCTTAGACTAACAATTATTGTATGTAAAACATGATAATATAGAATAGGTAGAATTATCAATCAAAGGAGTGTCGCAACCATATTTTATTCTTTGCAAAGTAAACTGGGTTAGGAGCGAAATGTTTTATTGCTTGCCAAACGTATGTATATTGGCGGAGGATTGGCTTCAATGGCACGTCTGTAAACTTTTTATCGCCTTCCTGGATGGATTGCGATCCGATTTAAGCTTTTAATTTTCAAATTCACGTGTTAAGGTTTACTGTGTAGAACGGAACGGTGTTGATATATTCATTGAAGGATATTTTATTTGTTTAAAAGGGGTTTTACTTTATTTCATGTATTACTACAAAATTGATCAAACAAAGTGAGTGTCAAGACAATTTAAATGTTCACCCTGTTGGGAATTGAGAACGCAAACATTTTGTACTAGCTTTTGCCCGCGGCTCCGCCCGCATTAAAAAGTTTTTCCGGGATAAAAGTCCCGGTTTATATTTTCCCGGGATAAAAAGTAGCCTATGTGTTAATCCACGACATGATCTACCCGTGTGCCAAATTTCATCGAAATCCGTTCAGTAGTTTTTGCGTGAAAGAGGAACAAACATCCTTACATCCATACATCCAAACATCCATACATTCTTACAAACTTTCGCCTTTATAATATTAGTAGGATGTTATTTGGCAACATTATTTTTTTATTTTACCTTGTTGTGCTGGGAACTCTCTCTCTCCCCGGAATATGTAATGTGTGAACACGTATTTATCTGAATATACGATTTTATACTATTTAAACGTTTTATTTTAATTGGACCACAAATATCTTCACACTCGTATTTACAAATAATACTACGAGGACGAACGAACAGTGTCGGTAAGTTCATAGATTTTTTACCCCTGTTCATCTTTATCTGACAGCTGAAGTAAAGTTCCATACATATATACATAGACACTCGCACTTTTTATCCCCGAAGGGGTAGGCTGAAGCACAACTAGTGCATCCACTTTTCACCATGCATATTCCGTCCCATGATGTAATAGGGGGCGAGCCTATACTATAAGCTTTTATCCCGGGATATATTTTTATCCCGGAAAAACTTTTTCACGCGGGTGGAGCTGCAAACAATACTAGTCTATACATATAATAAAGCAGTAGAACCGGTGTGTCTGTACATTTGAAATAATGTGACAAAATAGAAAGGGGGTGACTAAAGAAGAGATTGAACACAAATCAGCGAATTTTGTAATTCTTTTCTGTTTTTTTTATATTATGATTTTTTTATACATGTTAATGGCCATGTAGTGCCTGGATAAAGATTTTTATATTTTTATGGAATCTTGAAAAAGAAACAGTCGAAGGCGGGACTCGAACCCACGACCTCCGGCGTACCGTGCCGGTGCTCTTCCAATTGAGCTACCGTACATCTCCTTTAAGAGAATTAAATAACGGATCTTGAAATTAGCAATCGAAGGCGGGAGTCGAGGTAGCTCAATTGGAAGAGCACCGGCACGGTACGCTGGAGGTCGTGGGTTCGAGTCCCGCCTTCGACTGTTTCTTTTTCAAGATTCCATAAACATATAAAAATCTTTTCTGTTTGTTTTTCTGTTTGTTTGTTACTGCACATCTCTAAAATAACTGAACAGGTTTCGATGAAATTTGATACACGGGTAGATTATGTCCTGGATTAACACATAGCTTACTTTTTATTCCGGGAAAATATAAAGCGGGAATTTAATTCTGGAAAAACTTTTTCACGCGGACGGAGCCACGAACCATCCTCGTATAGAATAAAAATCTCACAATGTAAAACGCCGAATAAATATTCGAATGTAAGAACTTATAATCCGACGTAGATGGAAATCACAAGCGCCCGAATAGAATAGCGTGAAACTAGGAAAATCCTCGCCGAACAGTTCCGAAGACGCCTCAGTTTGCTTCAACTTCATACCAACTTTGAGCTAAGTTCCCTGAATAAAGGATTCGAAGAATGGTCCTAGCTACTTAAACCGTTGTTATACGATTTCGAAACTTAAGCCTACGTGTTATGACTTAATGTATTTCTATTTATTATCGCGTAAATACACGGACTAAAAATTACTTAACATAATGAAAAATAAATCTTTGTAAATATAATTCTTCTATGTGTGTGTATGTTACTGAACTCCTCCTAAACGGCTGGACCGATTTTAATGATTTTTTTGTGTGTCTTCAGATGGATTCAAGAATGGTTCAGATTTGCAATTCAGTCCGGGAAAATGTATAGCGGGACTTTTATCCAGGAAAAAACCTTTCGTACGGGTGAAGCCACTGGTCGAAGCTAGTGTTTTAATAAAACCTAAAGTAAGGCGGTTTGAATTCTTGATTTTTTCAGCTACTTTTGTGGCAGACTGTACATTAAAAACGTCAATGCATCGAATAGAAAACCTCACTTTTGCAGTCGGTTAACGACTTTTGATACACAAGCTCTTGTAATGATAACTCTAATATAATTTATTCGTATATGGGGTAGATATGCAGATCATACGTTGAAGTGGGTGCTTTTAAGTGACATTAACTGGATTTTGCACTTGCCAATTTAATGGAGCGTGGTCTGTCTCATTACTCTGTGAGAGGATCGAAACGTGTACGATATGTATATTACGTCTAAAGTGCAATTAACGTCTGTGCGGCGCCTAAAGCCACGTTCAGACGCGTCCATCGTTGCTAGAAATAATATTACGCAATTATTTATCATGCAATGGCGAGGCAATTCTGGACATTGACGGGTAGGCAGAGACCCAACTAATGCACCCACTTTTCGCCGTGCATATTCCGCCCCATGATGTGATATGAGACGAGCCCATCGCCATATCGGGCACAAATTTCAGACTCAGAGCTGATACTTAGTAGAAAAATCTAATATCACTGTCTGACGCGGGTATCGAACCCGAGACCTCAGCATTGCAGTCGTACCGTAATACAACTACGCCACCGAAGCATTCACGACCGAGAGGCAACATACAATCTTTTGACAGATATTAAAAAAAACTAATATTGCTAGCAAACATTGCGTACGATTGTTGAAAGCAATAATTTCTCTAAAAAATGCTTTTGCGTTATTATTCGCGCGTTATGAAAAAAAAAGTGAAATAATGTTTAGTTGTTCAGAGAAGTTTTTTATATTATGACGTAATGGGAGCCAATGTAGAACAAATACAATTGCAGGCTCTGTCTAGACTAATGTTGTGAATTAGGATAAATACATTAGATTATCTCATGGAATGAAAGTCAAAATATATTTAGATGAAATCTGAGAGTAAGTAATATTTATTTTCATACCGAAATAATTGGTTGCAGTTGTGCCAAAAGTAGTCACCCGAGACTCGTAAAATTATATTAAACTAGGTGTTGATGGCGGCTTCGCTCGTGAAAGCCTTTCTCGCTACAAGTCCCTAAATAAGTACAGCGATTCATAAATTCATGGGAGCATATTACTGGGATAAAAAGTACCCTGTATTACAATCCGAAAAATGGTATTTTCGTGTGAAGAATTCAGTCAGCTATTTCTGCGTTTATATTATCTAACAAACATCCAAACATTTTCCGAAACATTCGTATTTATTTATTTGTAAGAGTAAAGGTACACAGGACTTTCGCAAATGACTTTGGTTACAGAAAAAACTAGGCAGAACTACTTCTTGTATGTTAAAATATAAAATAAGTATGTGTCGAATTCTTAACAGATTTTATGTAAATGTTAATTATCTCGAGAATCATTCTATTCGTTGGTTCCTTTTGACATAGTTACGTCCAATTTTTATAAGAATAACATGAAGAATGAAGTGAGTACTTGTTTTATAAATATAGTACGAGTGGGAAGTCTTTAGTATGACGTCTAGACAGAGCGACGGTCTATGAAAAGCGACGGCGTAAAGGCGGGCAGTGCGTTATGGGAAGAAAGAAGAAGAAACAAAGAAATCTATGGAGCATTTGCACTTATAATACTGTCTCTTCTTCTTAGTCGATTCCTCAAGGCTGAGGGTCGTGACCACTATTAACAACTCCCGCCACTAGTGTTCTCCAGGCCGCTCTGTTCTCCGCGTGGCGCATGGCTGCTGGGATGTTCAATCGGGTGCGTTCCCTGATTGTGTCCGTTCATCGGGCAGGTGCTCTTCCTCTGTTCCGTTTCCCGTTCATGCAGCCAACTAGTATGAGCTTTTCTAAGTTATCGGGCTTCCAGCGTGCCACATGACCGAAGTATATATGGTACTGTAGTCAACAGGTAAATAATAATAATCATCATCATCATCAGGCATATGACGTCCACTGCTGAACATAGGCCTCCCCCAAAGATTTCCAGATGGACCTGTCAATAGCGGCCCGCATCCTGTATTATATACTCAAAAACTGACTGACTTGGTGGCGTAGTTGTATTACAGTATGACTGTAACGCTGAGCTCTTCGTTTCGATCCCTGGGTCGGGGAAAGTGCTATTGAAATTTCTATTCAGCATCAGCTTGGAGTCTGGAATTTGTGCCTGATATGGCGATAGACTTGCCACCTATTACATTATGGGATGCAATACGCACGGCGAAAAGTAGGTGCATCAGTTGCGCCTCTGCCTACCTTTCGGGGATAAAAGGCGTGAGTGTGGGTGTGTATATTATATACTGTCCCACTGCTGGGCACGGGCCTCTTCTACTACTGAGGTTTAGGCCTTAGTCCACCACGTTACTCTGCGGGTTGGCTTCACATACCCTCGACATCCTCAAGTTTTCCTCCTCTACAAACCCCAGTCAAGTTGGTTTAATGATGTTTGATTTTTTACGACTTTGTAACATTCTAGACGAAGTGATTTAGATTGTAAATAACCAAGCCGACGTCCAAGTCCTTACATATTAAATTGGATACACAGTATTTCTACTAAAGCCTCAACGAAACAAACAAAAGACAATACAGTATTCAATTTTCCGAAGGCAATCAATACAGACCGCTTCTACAAACCACATTGATTTCTTATCTAGTTAAATATTTAGACCGTTTCGAATTACTAGAGTTCTTTTTATTGCAAATGTTTTACCAACCACATTATAGTAAGGAAGATGTCTGCTTTTTTTATGGGTGCTGAGCCTCAAAATCTCAGCCAATCTAACCTAAACTTTATTTTTAGACCCCTCCATGACCTAACTTTTTAGCTTACTTAACTACTTTAAAGCCAAACAAAATAAGATAAATATGATTTACTAGCTTTTGCCCACGGCTTCGCCCGCCGTAATAAGTTTTTCTGGACTAAAAGTACATAAAACCTCCCCGTTGAATCACTCTATTCAACACATTTATTTGGATAAAGATTAATATTATGACGTTGATACAACTCTTAACAAATAATGCATTAATTTCGACCAAATTTGATTACCATAAAAACGGTTCTAGTGAGTTAATCTTAAAAATTAGACATATACTGTCGCTGACATTTTTTTGGATCATTTCAAGAGGAATAATTCTTTCAAACATATATTTTTGGTATCTTGAACCGTTTTCGCAGCGCACGCAATGGAAGCTCTCAAGGATGAATAATTTTCCCCGTATTTTTTCACATTTTCCATTATTTCTTCGCTCCTAATAGTTGCATCGTGATGTTATATAGCCTAAAGCCTTCCTCGATAAATGGTCTATTCAACACAAAAAGAATTTTTCAACTCGAACCTGTAGTTCCTAAGATTAGCGCGTTCAAACAAACAAACAAACAAACAAACAAACTCTTCAGCTTTATAATATTAGTATAGATTAGAAAGGCCTAGTTTTTGGGAGTACTATCCAAATATATATAAAATGTCTTGGTTAGAATTTTGAGCCCGTTGTTGGACATGTCCTTTGTAGCGATAGGTGACTTCGCTTTGTCTTTGGATTGACTTTATCTCTGGGTTAAACCATCGGGGCCGATTACAAAATACAAACACAAATACAAAGCATTTATTCGCACAACACCTTGACACAAACAAATTACAAGCAAACAAATTAAATAAACAATAAATTAAATAAAAAGTAACATTAAAAATTAAATCTAGGCAAACATCCAGTACATACAAAACAAAATCATTTACAACTAAAGAAAAACAAAGAAACGCAGTACTAGTGAATTTAACTTATTACCTTACCGATTACCTTAATCTCCTAATCTAAAGTAGGATTGTAATATTCCATTTGATGAAATTCCATATGATTATAATTTATTTTGAATCCAGAATTGAAATATACTCATAGTAGGTTTGTCTATGCGTTTTGTCGCTTCTTATTGACTTAAAGCGTTAATCGAGCAGATGGGCCGCCTGATGTTATTCTGATATTCTTAAACTACTATTCGAAAAGAATCATGGACGCCCTGCCAAATTCCAAGAAAAATAACATGGAAACACACGAACGACCCAAATTGCAAACTACCAGCAATTTTAGCCATTAAAGCAATCGCAGAAAGAATAAGTAAGGAGTTTTTCTAAACGACTTACATCCTTAATAAATCAAAACAAATCACCTTGGGTCATTAAAACAACATTTCACAGAGAAATCACCGGCACAACACAACGCGTTTTTAATTAAACCTAATGAATTAAAAAGAAATACTAAAAACTCTATTGACTGGGTTAATGGAAACGGCACACTCGCAGAAATGTAAAAGTTTCGACTCTCTTTGTCTGGTGTTTTTTTGCCTCCAATTAATCGTTTCGCCTTATATTTTCAGATGAGATTTCCGCTTGATTTAATTGAATGGAGTCGTTTTAATTTTTTTTTGTTGTTTCGTATCTATCGGGAATTTGCAAAGGACTTAAGCTGTGTACAAGGTTACCTGGATTTAATGGAACTAAATGGAGTTATATTTTATTAAGAAAGTTAAGAGGTCTTGAGTAACGGTTTCATTTAGAATACATAAGTACGACTGTCGGAAATCTTAGATATATTGAATTGCTGGATATCGAGAATTGTTTTAATAATAGTAGAGGTCGTCCAGCCGATAGACGGCCGTCGAATTCAATATATTTGTAACAAATGATACATACATTTTATTTTCCTCTATATGAATTTATACTATGTCAAATCGCACACTCTCCGCAATGTGCTTAAAAAAGTTATCACGTATTTAAATAATATAAATATATATATACAGTCTTAGTATAGTAGTCTTCTTATTCTTGCGGATTAGCAGGCTGAAGTGATAGTGGGCAGGGCATACAGTTTGAAGAACTGACGGCAGATGGACAAAAAAGTTCTCGAGTGGAGACCACGTACTGGCAAGCGTAGCGTCGGCCGTCCACCTGCAAGATGGACAAACGACTTGATAAAGGTCGCAGGAACACGCTGGATGCGGGCCGCTTTTGACAGGTCCGTCTGGATATCTTTAGGGGAGGTCTATGTTCAGCAGTAGACGTCGTGTAGCTCATGATGATGATACAGTCTTACTTATGAAAAATGCGCAAAGCTATACTTATATAGAACTAGTCTGCTTTTAATCAATGCTTAACTTTTGACACACAAATTTACTAGATCAAAGTCAAAACCCGCCATCTTGCCTTTTAAGTAGGTTTAGACTAGGCTACAGCGATGTTTAATATTGACAGTTATTTAAGCAATGCTTAACCATTTCTTGACGCTAAAATAAGTTTGCAACATTTTTTCTAATCGGTAGCTAAGCAATTGCTTAAAAAAAAGAGTTTATTAGAAGACTATGTTTAAAGCGTTGGTTTATATTAAGTTGATTCCTATATCAAGCTATCATTGGCACGTTTATAAGTATAGTAGGTGTTGTTTCAAGCTCCTGAGACAAAGAGAAGTCATTTGTAATCTTTACAAAATTACGCATTCATTAAGTAAGAAGGTTGGGAAAAGTTGCTATGAGCAAGATGTCGAGGATATGGCACGACAGAAACGTCTCCAATACAACTAAAGTGAGACTCGTGAGAACACTGGTATTCTCGATCTTTCTATACGGTTCCGAATCATGGTCGATTCGCGCAGCAGACCGGAAAAAGATCGAGGCTTTTGAGATGTGGTGTTGGAGGAAAATGTTGCGCATACCATGGACGGCAAGACGCACCAACAAGTCTATTCTTGCCCAACTGAGCATCAAGACTAGGCTCTCTACATTATGCTACCACCGAGTTTTAAGCTATTTTGGCCACATTGTCCGAAGACAGCCAGATAACTTGGACAAACTGCTGGTTGTAGGGAAAGTAGAGGTTAAAAGACCACCTGGGCGATCACCTGCCCGCTGGTCTGACCAAATAAGGGCCATAACAGGACTGCATATTGCCACTGCCCTGAGGAAAGCCGAAGATAGGGAGGCATGGAGACGGCTCGTCATTGACTTCACGAAAATATTTCAGAACGGACACGACCTTCAGTGATGAAGAGAACGATCAAGAAGAAGAAGAAGTAAGAAGGTACGGGGTGTGCTTAGCTAATTTAGGAGATATTTTTCATTTCATAAGTTTGCCTACGCGTATGTCAGACACCTGACATAGCCTGCACTTTAACTGAGTAATTGAACACAAATCAGCTATTTTTATAATTCTTCTCTGTCTGTCTGATTTTCTGTTTATTTGTTACTGGACATCTCCGAAACTACTGAACGGATTTTGATGAACTTTGGTACATGGGTAGATCATTTCCTGTATTTACACACAGGCTACTTTTTATCCCGGGAAAATAAAAAGCGGGACTTTTATCCTGGAAAAACTTCACGCGGTCGGAGCCGCAAGTAAAAGCTAGTAAAATAATAAAGATAAATTGCAGCGTGGTCCTTTGAAAAATCTTTTAACAGTAGATCCTTTTCGAAAAATTCCTAATCCAGTATGTGATGGATAACTCTCACCAAAGCAGTTCCCGTGGCTGAAACGATAAAAGGTAAAACATCGTTTGGAATTCTTAACGGTAGGTATCGACGGCGCACGCGAACACCGAACCGTGTTTTATTTCCACTGATAACATCTATGTATTAGTTATGTGATGTATACATGTCTGCCAGATGGGTATTATAAGGTATAACAAACTTTAACGGTGAAGGAAGAACATCGTAAGGAAACCTGCATACCTGAGAAGTTATCTATTAGAATTTCGAAGGTATGTGAAGTCTGGCAGCCCGCACTAGGCCAGTGTGGTGGACTAAGGCGTAACCCCTCTCAGTTGTAGAGGAGGCCCGTGCTTAGCAGTGGGTAGTATATAATACAGGGCTGGTATGGTGATAGGTATAACAATCTACATTTTATCGAAATAGTAATGCAGTTATAATTAGCAGTTTTCAAAATCAACCAGATCGATTCTTGCGGACAAATTTCGGTTTTAAGTATTATAAAATAATCCTCCTAGCCAGTTTTGGCCACGGCGGCCAATCTCAACAGAGATCAGCCAGGTACGCAAGAGATATTATAGCGCACAAGTGTGTGTGCAATACAGGTGCACTCGCTATTCCTTCACTCTCATAGTCCGGTGAGACGGCAATCCGACATGACCGGAAGGACATCAGGCGCAGGACCAACGGTTTTACGTGCTTTCCGAGGCACGGGGGTATCACACCACCAACTTCCTGACTCCGAACTGCGACTGAGTAATTTTTATGACGGAAAAACCCAGTCACAATATTTTTGGGATATTATATGCAAAGTGGACAGACGATTTGTTAAGGCCCCAGAAGCACGCTGGATGCAGGCTTGACAAGTCCGTCATGAAGTCTTGAGGGGAGAAGTGTTTTCAGCAGTGGTCTTCATGTGGCTAATGATGTTGATGATCAATGATACTATATGATAGTTTTTGTTTATCATCATCATCATCATCATCATCAGCCTTTATCAGTCCACTGCTGGACATAGGCCTCCCCTAATGAGCGCCATAACGCCCTGTCTTCAGCTTGCCGAATTCAGCATCTGCCTGCAGTCTTTCGCAGATCGTCATCCCACCTGGCCGGAGGGCGTCCTACACTACGTTTGCCCAGTCGCGGTCTCCACTCAAGAACACGTTTACCCCAGCGGTTGTCTTGTTTTGTTTATATCAAAGTCGAATTGTTTTGGACCATTTTTTGGTGAAAAATTCACCCTGTAAGTGTACAGCACGTAGTACATAGTACTTTATAGTATACTGTGATAGCGATCGGAATTCTTTATTGCATAATATAGGTACTTAATATACAGATGGTTATAAAAATAAATATGTTCCAATACACTCTACGGGGGTAGGTACCGTTGTACAATACTATTAAAATAGAACTAGCTGACGTTGGAGATGTAACTACTGATTGACTGATTGATCATGATTCGTCAGCTTAACGATTATACTCTGACACTTTGATTAATTATATACCCAGATAGACATTGAACGTTTCAAACGCGTCGAAAAAAATAGAGGCGAATTACTCCCCACTAAATGAGTTCGAGTGAATTATGTTTTGTTTTTCATGGATATAATTTTCTCCCCGTTTTAATAGAAACCATGTAATAACTGGACTTTTATTATGCACGTACACAAGGATATGCAGAATGATGCAGCGATAGCAAATGACACTGCTGTCATGAATACTAGCTTAAGAAAATTTGGCCTGTTTGTTTTAGTATCATTGCAGCGCGTCACTCTATCTAAGTATATGTATAATTAATCAAAGTTCTGTCACTAGACCAGCTGGCGCCTCTTCTTCGTACTAAAACCACTGTTCAATCCCAATAAATACATCACGAGTGAAGATAACCGTCGAGTGCCGACCTAAGCGCGGGCGGGGCAGGAGAGGCGATAAGTTATATCCATAAATCTATCGATGTTTATGTGTAGAATATCGATAATAAATGCAGGAACGCGCAAACAATTTTTATAGGGCTCCCATACGTGAAAGTTCAAAAGCAGTGTGCGGCAACGACTACTTTATGTTCTTTTTTTACAAGAAACAAATAACGACATTATGAGACTGAGCGCCTTAAAATTCAGTGCAATGCAAGTTGCAATTCCTACTTTCGGTAGGATTGCTAGTATTTTTTTATTTTTATTTATTCACGCTCAGCCCCCCTGGCAGTAACCCTGTTGTATCTGATTGTAAAGGGAGTGACCTCGAGGTGGAGGGTCGACAGATGAATATCCCTTGCCAATCGACACATTTTGTCTCCCGCTTTGCTATGGAGGGAAGTGGAAAATACACGGTCATTTCGACAATTGCGTTAATAAATGAAACCACATACTTATCTGGTTAAAAATAACACTTTCCATTAAGTTATTTTAACCATAGATGTAAAATAAAAAAGTGTAAGTTTCGAACACAATAAATATCAATAAAATGTAACTAAGTTTACACGCCCTAATGCCACTATGACTGCTCTAGGAGAATTCGTCACAACAGCACCATTACACTTTCAGTGAGAAATACACTTACGCATACACCATATTCGTACTAAACTACATAATGATAAAAACATTGGAATACTACAACCGAGATTTTTGGCAAAAGTATTCGTTATTCATTGATATTTTTAGCACGATGTCAGCAGAGGTATAGACGAATATGTGGCTTAATTTATTACCATGTATATTTCCTCTAACCTATCCTTCGTTGCGTGTTAAGACTGACTAGTGCTTCCAGAGCTCGCTATTTCGCTGAGCTTCACCGATTCATGTCATAAAATGCGTGCCGCTGCCGATCCTGGCTTACAGGAGCTGCAGTGGCGGGTGTGAGGGCGGGATAGTATCGTTGCCAGTCGTCACAATTATGCCGGCCTGTTAGAACCAGATAAACTCAGGCTGATACCGAATGCGATACACTTTAGTGGCCCACTATGGGGGGTTTGTATGTGTAATTGCTCATCCCGTTATCTCACTGATCATTATAATTACAAAAGCGAGTTATTGAAAATATTGGCATGCATGTTAGTAGTAAACGCAAACATTAAACGGGTTTGGATGAAATTCGGCACAAAAAAGACCTCGGAACCCTTACTCATAAAATTCATAGTAAGACATTTATCATATAAAGGAAAATACAAACATAGTTATAAAATCCATCATCAATCGATATCGACACTGCCATTGCTAGCAATTGTGCAAAATTGGCCGTGCGCCAGCCGCGCCATGTGCCTGACACGCTGATTGACACGGTTTAGTGTTCCCGCTGCGAGCTAAGGCCTGCGTCCACGTTCTACCGAATTAACAACATTTTTGCCCAATTACTGCTGTTAGGTTGGCACTTTTTTTTGCCTAATTTATGGCTCTTTCAGTCTTTTCACACGTTTTGTAGCTGACGATGCGCTTCGATAAATGCATGCGCTCTATCGCGTTTAATTTGGTTTCGACACCTTATAGTTATTAATCATACTGTTTTTTTTAAAGTCCATTAAAAAAGAGACGTTATAGATGAAATCACTATGTCAGGTACTAAAGTATTTCTAATTTCCTCGGCTCTTTTCAGAGAAGATGACAAGGCATCATTTTAGTCACGAATAGCAGTCATACTGATGTCTTAGGTTGCTAATTTGCTAAAGTACTTTTTTAGAAAGGAAAGAAATCGGGGTAAATAGTTGCTATTTAGATTGTGTGTCTCAATCTTAATAGCCAGTACTTCAGCCTTCAAACGCATACACCTTTAGTATTACATCATTACCTATGAAATTGCTGTTTAGTATACAGAAAGTTACGTATTTTTTTTTTGTAAATTATTTTTATTTCTATCATTCAAAATGCTTTCCATGCATCTCTGCCAGTGCAGTGGTAATTATTCATTGCCCTTCCTAAGGAAGTAAGGTGTACGGGAGTCAAATATATTTGACTAATATATTTGGAAAAATAATATATTGAGTTGGTGTAAAAAGTTTATAGTTCATAATTTACGAAGTCGCACGCATGTATCGGGTTTCCTTACAGCTCTGTTCGGTTTATGATTACATCGTGACTTGCCGCCCGTCTAACAGGACGTTTATATTGGAAGTGAGAGCGGGCTGTATGCAGAATAGGGTGGTTGACTACTTTTTTAAATTAAATTATAAAAATGTATACTACCCACAATCGAATGGAAAAAGAATTTTCAAAATTGGAGTAATAGTGAGTAAGTTATAAAGCTTTGACATTTATTGGAAGGGGTAGCTGTCAAATAACAGCAATACTAGGCTGTGACGTCACCAAGCTCCGGCGACTATAACGCTGCCTGTGTGCGAAAGAGATAGCGCGATATCTCCGCCACGCCCCCACTTTCGCTCACAAGAATGTTTCAAAATTGAATAACTATTTTTAATCGATTTTGATGCTGATTTCACAGAAGAATTTCTTTTTAGTATTATTTTCTATTATATCTAAAATAATGTAATAAATCAAACATAGGAAACTACCCTATTGCTGTGTCCCATACATCATATATTTTTATGTATAACCAATCTATTTGGTTACTAAACCACTGTAGAGGTTTTTATTTGGTTACAAAAGTCACCTACGTAGCCTAGCGAATTAGCAAGCAAAATTGTCAGAAAACAGTGCATAGCTCTTAGAACTGGCCAATGGCGCAGAATATCTTAATTGTAGGCCAAGTACCATCGCACCGACAACTTCCTGACTCCGATCTGAGTATTTTTTTAAATGGAAAAACCCAGTTACAAAGTTTTTTTTTGTTCAAGTTACATCTAAAACAGTGCATAGCTCTTAGAACTGATGGCCAATGGCGCAGAATATCTTAATTGTAGGCCAAGTACCAACAAACGCTGTAATGGACTTCTACTTGCGGTCGCTAGATGCAGAATGCTTCCAGTCGCAGGGAAAATCTTTGGGAGAGGTCTATGTTCATCAGTGGACAACCTTTGTTTGTTGATGATTATAACACACACTCTTCCCCCTTTTATCCCCGAAGCAGTGCCGGATGAAGACAACTTGATGCCCTAAGCAATTCACGCCTGTGGGGCCCCCCTACCATAAGTAAACTAACATGAGTCTTTAATCGCGCGGATTTTCAAACAGCTTTACTTTTATGTGCTACCATTTTTTTGTGCTGTTTCTGGTGCCCCCCAAGACGTGATGCCCTAAGCAATTGCTTAATTTGCTTATGGGCTAATCCGGCACTGCCCCGAAGAGATAGGTAGAGTCGCAACTTTTTGCATCCACTTTTCGCCGTGTATATTCCGCCACATAATGTGATAGGGGCGATCCCATCGGCATATTGGGTACAAATTCTAGACTTCGAACTGATACTGAATAAAAAAAAATATCACTTTTCGTAACCCGGGATTCGAACCAGAGACCTTAGCGTGGTAATCATAGTTACCCCATCAAAACAATGATGATGATAATGAATAAATAACCGCGTCAAATTCGGTTCATTCGTTTGAGAGCTACGATGCCACAGACAGACATACAAATATACGCAGTCACAGACACACACTAAACTTACCTAAATACCTCAAAAAGATCATATTACTCGGTGACATTATAATTTCCGCTACCTCCTATCACCATCGACATATCTCTCTCGCGCCTCGCATAAGGAGAATTTGCGATGATTTACCATTAATCTTATCGCCCATGTTTAACCTCCCTCTGTAACCTCAGCTTGGGAACAACGTTTTTATAAGACGCTTTTATTGATGTCTTGTATAAATTTAAATTGTAATATATTTTGTATTGGAAATGTTGTAAAGATTTCTTTTTTTTTGTTTTATTGCACTTAAATGACGAGACGAGCATGCCGTTTACCCGATGGTAAGTGATAACGACAAAATAAACAGTAGTAACGCTGCACAGAACTCTGAATTACGAAGTACTGCATGGCACTACACTGTACTCATTACCATGAGACATAAGGTGTTAAGTCTCATAATGCACAGTAATTACGCTGGCTACAATGTCCTTCAAACCTGAACACAGCAGTGCATGCACATGCTGTTTAGCGGTAGAAATAGACATTGCGGTGGTCTACCTACACGGCCTTTCGCATACGAGAGACCTACCACTAGTAAATTAGTATTGTTGGAGGAGTCATTGTATAGTATTATTGTAAAATAGCAAAAATCGGGTTCAAGTAAATGTTAATAGTGATTCTCTAATAAAGAGGATTTACGAAGAACCGTAAACTGTGGACCAGTCTCAACCGCATACGCATGGGCTTTGCAAGGTGCAACTATCATCTGCTCAAGTGGGGCATCACTGAGTCGCCAGCCTGTGACTGTGGAGCAGTAAACCAAACCGTCGAGCATATCGTGGAGGAATGTCCCATCAGGAGATTCGAAGGGGGTTTGCTGGGCCTACACCAGGTGACACCGGAGGCCGAGGAATGGCTGTCAAAAGTTGATATCGAATTTTAACCCCGTTTATTAACTTTTTTGTTTTACCATAATGTGATGCCATACGATGATGATGATGAGGTCGCAGACCTCCTTGAGTGTAGTTGGCTTCAGTGTTGCCAGATGTTTGAGGGTTGAAGTCGCCGAAAATTCATTGTGAAGTAGCCAAAAGTCGCCTATTTGTGTAGTGACGCGGAGAGCTAAAAAAAAAAGGTCGCCAGCTTTCAATAATTGTGTGTAAGGGGATCGAGTATATGTTTTGTACCTTCAAAGCTATAAATATCCTCAAATTCGACAAAAACAAGGTATAAAACACGAACTTTCCGAGGTAGTCTACATTGGCGACTAATCACCATTCGTGTAGCCTAAACGGCGACCGGTCGCCATTCGCTATTTTTGGTCGCCCCCACACTCTTCAAGATAGCCTAAATGGCGAAAAGTTGCCTAATCTAGCAGCACTGGTTGGCTTCACCGACATTCTCACCTCGTGGCGCTTACGTAGATTTCACTGTGGATTTAGTACTAAGCTTGATAGTGAAAGCTTATAGAATAGGAAGTCTGCCTCTGAGGTATTAGTTGTAGATTGTTCTATGAAACAATTAAAGCGTTTAATCCAGTTTCATATTAAGTTCTACGAAGTGATTACCCCATTTCGTCTGTTCTGTGTTACTGTCAGAATATTCATTCCTTTTTCTCTACGGATCTTTTCATAATCAATCTTTACTTCAAAAGTAAAGATGTACTGTTTATTTAAAATTTATTGTAGTTATTAATTTATACTTTATTGTACAACAGTGACTTATAAAAAAAAGAGAAAACGGTACAAATAGCGGTCTGATTGCTCAAGACAAATATAGGATTTAAAACATTATCGCATTGAAACCAATAAAATAAACCTTCAGCTTATGAAATAGTTTAATATTCAATGATCTAATTAAGTTGCCAACCGCCATTGGTATATCGTTAGATAGGACTGCGACTCCCCCTGTGGGCGTTTTGATGTGGTAATCTGACATCGCGGATACAGCCTTTAATTACTGATGGACCTCTATTTTCCACATGGAAGTCAATGGTGAAATTCTAACGTTAAGCTGTAAAATTTATCTATGTAAGTAGGAATAGGTCATGGTTTTGTGCGCAATTAAAACTTCTGGATAAATCTGTATTTTCTAGGATTCAAAGTAATCTACACTGAGAGAGAGAGAGAGAGAGAGATAAACACACACGCACACACTTCACGCTTTTCTCCAAAGGGGTAGAGAGATATGGTGCAACCACGACCACTTAACGCATTGTGTTTTTTCCTTTGTGATGGGGGGTGAACCTATCGCCATATCGGGCATAAAATCCAGATACCGCACTAGTTCTCAGCATCAAACCTCAATATTAAAGAAGATTAGTTGATGCCTTCGACAGTGTGAAAGATATTTGCAGAAATAAAAATCACCCATGTAATTTTCCGCTATAAATACTTGTCGAGGACATTTTATATCCGTGTGCCAAATTTCATTCAAATCTGTTGAATGTTTCCTGCGTTTGTGACATCAAACATCTTCACAAGCTTTCGTATTTACAATATTATTACGATATGTGCGAAATTTGATAATGAATTATCTCTCGCTTTAACGGTGAAGGAAAAACCTGCATAGCTGAGAAGTTCTCTATAAGAGTTTCGAAGGTATGTATGTGAAGTCTGCCATCCCGCGCTAGACCAGCATAGTGGACTAAGGCCTGAACCCTCTCAGTAGTAAAGGAAGCCCGTGCACAGCAGTGGGCAGTATATAATACAGGGCTAGTATGAAATGGTATGTGGGAAAAGAATTTTCAATATTCTTGGCATAGGTAAGTTCTTTATTATATAAAGTAACCAATTAGTTTGTGTTTTCATCTTAAATGTGACCTCTGATACCTTAACGGGTATAACCCAATCTTGCAACAATGGCTATATTGTGTCATCATCACGACTTGAACCAAGGGTCATGAGCAGAGTGTTCCGTTATTAGTAAAGTTTAGATTTCTTTATAGATTATGTCATACAATATTATTGTAGTTAAATTAGTTTTCATGAGAAAAATTATCAGAAATACTAATTTGAATCGTAAGTTATCATCTTCCATCTAAAATAAAAATATTAGTTGTACAATAGTCGGTAGTAAATATTACACACAGAGAGCTTTAAAAAGACGTAGCTCGATAATGAACATATTACAATGAGATAATCGGTTACTTTAAGCCTTGTAGAAGGTCGTCTCTGTCACAAACTTATGACATGTTTTGTCCCGACGATTTTTTTTATTGCATAGAATAACGTGACGAGCATGCAGTTCGCATGATGGTAAGTGATACGACCACCCATAAACGGTAGCAACACCATCCAGCACTTTGACTTACAAAGTACTGTGTGGCATTCCACTTTATTCGCCATCCTGAGACATAAGATGTTGTCTCATTATGTCCAGTAGTTACACTGGCTACAATTCTCTACAAGTCTCTTTCTATGACTAAGTTAATACAATAACAATAACATCAAAAGACTGTTTCACAAGTTTCAAATAAATATTTACAGTTGTATTAAACAGCTAACATAGATAGAACTAATGTATTTGGGAGCATAGATTAAAATGTGACTTTTGTATTTAGTCTGCTTATAAAATACCACGAGTAATGTTTACACACATTGTGAAGTAATTACTGTATAGCTTTTCGCTGATCTATATTCTCTACTAGGTCATGCTCGCGGCTTCCCCCGCGTGAACAGCCTTTCCCGTGACAAGAGTCCCAAAAACTCAGTACGATGCTAGCCATCTACTTAAAGAATACGCATACTCACGCCTTTTATACCCGAAGGGGTAGGCAGAGGTCCGCCCTGTGGATTGGGGGCGTTTGGAGAATTCCACCACGGTATCCCCTGCCTGTCGTAAAAGGCGACTAATAGGGGCCTCCGGGGGTCACGGGTGGGCGGAAGGGCGGAAGGGGCCGTACACCTATTAGTCTAGCCAACTTATGTGACCCCTGATGGACGGCAGCGTGGCGGTTAGGCCTCACAACTTAGATGTGAGTCGGAGGAAGCCCGCAGCCGTCCCTAATGCGCCGAAGATGGCCACCTCGGAGTTTTGGTTGGTATGCCGTGCGGTGTACATAGGTTAGGGACTCGGCCCGGCGGTCGCCCGACGTTTTCCATCTCTCCGGACGGCTCAACGTCGGGTCGTAAGGCACGGTGAACCCAACATAACCGCTCAGTCGTTCCCCTTGAACACTGGCCGGTAGTAATAATTCACTTTCTCCGCGTAAAAAAAGGGGTAGGCAGAGGTGCAACTATTGCACCCACTTTTCGCCGTTCTTATTCCGTCCCATGATGTAATAAGAGGCGAGCCTATCACCATATCGGGCACAGATTCCAGATTCCGGACTGATACTGAACAGAAAAATACAAGATCTTTTTGCCCGACCCGGGGATCGAACCCGAGACTTCAGCATTGCAGTCGTACTGTAATACAACTACGCCACCGAGGCATAAAGAATCGGAATAAAAATGTAATTTTTTATCAATTAACAATAAAGGTCACGAAATAAGGATATTTGGTAATTCAGATAAATTTGTAAACGGAAGTGGCAATAGCTTTTTGGGTTATCATTTAAAAACACAAATAAAGTAGTTAAATACATTATTTACTAGCTTTTGCCCGCGACTCCGCTCGTGTTAAATCGCTTTCCGGGATACAAGTCCCGCTTTATACTTTCCCGGGATAAAAGGTAGCCTATGTGTTAATCCAAGACATGATCTACCCGTGTGCCAAATTCATCGAAATCCGTTAGTTGTTGCTACGTTTACGTCTGACAAACATTTTCACAAACTTTCGCAATTGTAATATTAGTAAGATTTCTTTTTAAATGTGTAAATACAAGGTAGCCGTTCAAAACTGTGCGGGGCTCGGACTGGGCCAACACCCCGCAATGTGTTGTGTGTGTGCTGGATTGCGTGAGTGGGAATATGGCGATACCAGTGACAAAGTAACAAAGGCGTAAAATCGGGAAATAGCGTTTATTTCACACACTGAATCGAAAGTTACAAAGTTCAGCCACAACGGTAGCCAAATTCTCCCGGCGTTACTATTCGGCGCGTAGTCTCTCGTTGCTACGCCGTAGCTATGCGACGTAGCTGGAAGTCGTCCTCGTAGCACCGTGCCACAGCTGATGAGGAAGGATGGTCCACTCTGCATAAGCGCCTGTTTCCTCTTCAAACTTGCAGACTTCTTCTTTCTTGCCGACTACTTGCTGTTTTCTTGATGTCCCGAACTATTTCTATTAAACAAAAAACTCCTAACACGTTTTAACTCAAAAATACAAAAAAAACAAATTAGCTTAAGTACTCCGCGGCTATACCGTACGGAGCACTAAGAGGGCCTTCCCTCTTTCTAGGACCTCTTTTTCACTTTCAAGATTACACTTATTTTCAATTCGCGCCTAAGTTAAATCTATATGCCTAAACTATAAGTGTCTTGGTACATAGACACTAAGTGGCTCTATATACTAAACATCATAAAACAACCTTATGTGCATTACAAAGAAAGTTATCGTGATTTACTTACTCTAAGTTTAGCACAAACGATGCACACAAGCAACATTTCTAAAAATAACTATTTAAACTTTATACATACGTTCATCCCGCTACCGCAGCGGGGTAGGCAAAGTTCTAACCTACACTATGACACCGAATGAAACACTACACAGTTCATACCGGGTGAGTTATAAGCGTTCAATGACCCTAACGATAACACGATTTTTTCACTAAGATCACTGACTAAAGTCTATGACGTCACTAAGAGGTCCGAGTTCTATTACGAAATCGCGCATGCGCGGTATGCACTTTACGTTGTTCTCTCTTCGAGAATATGCGTCCTGCACATTCTCCCGCCGTGCATCACCCAGCGTCCAGGGGGTGATGCAGTCACGCTGTCGGGCAGGATGCATCCGCCGCTGGCTGCGGCGCGGCGCTCTCGGTCCTTGTGTCGTCAGCTTGGTGTATGACGACGATCCTCTTCACGGGTCGTCGCAGGACACCTCCGCGGGTGGTGATGTCCACTGTGCGCACCACTCCATCTGGGCCGGGATACATGGCGCAAATGCGCCCCCGCGGCCATGTGTTGCGCGGGAGCGTGCCGTCTATGATGCGGACGACATCACCTATTTGCAGTTCGGGGCCCCGGCTGTGGGCCTCCCGCCGGTTTCTTAGCTCGGGGAGGTACTCCCGGAGCCAACGCGTCCAGAATGCGTCGGCGAGCTGCTGTGTGGCTTTGAGGTCGGCGTGCGCGCCGAAGTCGTGGTCGGCCGGGAAGTTCGGCACCGACCACGGGCCCCGACCGCCCAACAAAAAGTGGTTAGGCGTCAGGGCTTCCGGATCCTCAGGGTTCACCGACACGTGGGTCAATGGTCGGCTATTGACTGTTAGTTCGACCTCGGCGAGTAACGTTGCCAACGTCTCTTCTCGAGGGCTCCTCTCGTGGAGCACCGTTTTTAGTGCGGTTTTCACAGTCCGCACCAGTCTCTCCCAGGCGCCGCCCATGAATGGCGCGCCCGGGGGAATGAAGCGCCATCGGATCGCCCTCCGCGACGCCTCTTCTTCGGCGCCCGCGAGGAGGGTGTTGCGCAGCTCTCGTTCCGCGCCGTGGAAGTTGGTCGCATTGTCGGACCACAGCTCGACGGGGCTCCCACGACGCGCTGTCATGCGCCTGAGTGCCATGATTGCACCCTGCGCACTTAATGAGTGCACCACCTCTAGATGCACCGCTCGAACTGTCAAACATGTAAAGAGAGCTACATAGCGCTTTTGATTGCTGCGGCCCACGGTTACGGTGAGCGGACCGAAGTAATCAAGACCGGTATAGGTAAATGGTCTGTGATGATGAGCCAGCCGACAGGCAGGTAAGTCGCCCGTCACCGGCTGCGGCGGGGTCGCCGCCCTCTGGCGGCACTTCAAGCAGCTCCTCAGTGTAGTCTTGACCGTCGGGCGTAGTCTCAGGATCCATCTCTGTTGGCGGCAGCAGTTGACCACGCTCTCGACGCTGGCGTGATGCAGCTCTGCGTGGACGTGCTCGATCCACAGCCGTGTTGCCCGATGCTCGCCGTCGACGACCGGAGGGTGCTTCATTTTTTCTGTGATTCCCGTGGTAGCTGAAATCCGACTATTTAAACATATCAAATTATTAATTAGTACAATACTCAAAGGATACAGGCGGCTATCCCGTGATACGGGTTTTCCTTGTGCGAGTGCACGTATTTCTTCGGCAAACACTTTTTCTTGACTCATTTTTATAATGAGGTATTCCGCCCGTTCTAACAGCTCAGCTGGGAGGGTCATGAATGTTATGTCCTCCGATTTTCGCGCGCTCCTCTTCAACGGTTTTTTCGACGTTTGAGCGCGTTTCCAATCCGGGTCCTTTTGCGAAGCGGCCTTTGTTCGCTTGTGATTAACGTAATCACACCGTCGCCGGAACATGCGCACTGCCTGCAGAGTGCGAGCTGTAGCTCTCAAGTATCGGGTCCAACTCGAGAACCGATTCACGTCGGGTAGGGCCTCTGAGAGCTGTGGCTCTCGATGTCCTGAGGTGACGGCGCCTACTCTTTCTTCACCGGTCGTGGTGATGATGCCCCTTTCTTCCGTGGGCCATAAGTCGGGTGGATTTCGGAGAAATTCCGGCCCATTGAACCATCGATGTCGCTCATCGAAGTTGTCCGGCACGTCGCGTGTGGCATCGTCAGCGGCATTGTGGCGCGTCGGCACCCATCTCCATTCGCTCGTTTGTGAATGTTCCTCTATTGCCACGACGCGATGAGCGACGTATGGTTTGTATGATCTGGATCCTGTTCTGATCCAGCTCAGCGTTGTCCGACTGTCTGTCCAGTAGGTCGTTGACTCGGGTTGTCTTCCGTGTTCGCGCTTCACCGCGGCTGCCATCCGTGTGCCGAGTACTGCTGCCTGTAATTCTAGACGGGGAATGGACGTTAGTTTCAGCGGCGCAACTTTCGCTTTCGCTGTTATAAGCGAAACCGTGACCCGTCCGTCTTCATCTTCGGCTCGCCAGTATAGTGCGGTCGCGTAGGCGGACTCGCTGGCATCGGTGAACACGTGCAGCTGCAATCTTCTAGCTCGAGTATAGCCTAGGTAGCAGCGTGGCACGGACACGTGACCCAATCTTCTCAGCTGTGTGACCCAATCCGCCCATCCGGCGGATATGTCGCCGTCAAGCGGATCGTCCCATGCAGTGCCGCGTCTCCAGACCTCCTGCAACAGCTGCTTGGCCCTTACCGTCACTGGGGATGCAAGACCTAGAGGATCAAACAGGGACATTACTATTTTAAGCGCTTCTCGTTTCGTGGGCGCTTCTCTGATTAACAAGTTTGGCGGTATGCGCGCCAAATCCAAATTGAAGGCGAGTCTGTCTTCCGTTGGTCTCCAAATGAGGCCCAAGACTCTCTCCGCCTTTTCTAAGTCCACCTCTTCGCGGTGGGGACTTGCCGATTCGCCGAGTGCTTCAAGTACCTCAGGCGAATTACTCGTCCATTTTTTCAATATAAAATGCGCCTCACCGTGAATGTCGCGCACTTGCCGCGCAATCGTTGTCGCGCTTTCTATGTCCGGATAGCTGTCAAGGTAATCGTCCATATAATGTTTTCTCCTTATCGCGTCGACAGCTTCCGGATGCGTCGATCGAAATCTGTCCGCGTTGCGATTCATGACATAAATCGCCGTCGCGGGAGAGCTAGATGCACCGAAAATGAGTACCTTCATCCTGTATATTTCCGGCGGTTCGTTATCTCGGCGATCCGCTCGCCAGAGATATCTGAGGGCGTCGCGATCTTCCTCGCGCAATCTCACCTGCATAAACATCTCCGTGATATCCGCGGTGACTGCAATGGGATGTTCCCGAAATCGCATCAGGACGGCGGGAAGAGGCTGCAACAAGTCTGGACCTGTTAATAAGTTATCATTCAAAGTGGTACCCTTTGTCTTGGCCGCCGCGTCGTGCACAACTCGCAGCTTGTCCGGCTTCAAAGCATTAAAAACTGCGAAGTGCGGCAAATACCATGTCCTTGTTGCATGGGAGGTCTCGGGGGCTGGCTCGGCGTAATCCTTCTCGATCAGCGCCTCCATCTGTTGGTTATATCTGACCTTGAGTTCGGGGTTCCTATCCAGCTTGTTTTCTATGTTGTGCAGCCTTTTCAAAGTGTTCTCGTAATTGTTCGGGAGCTCGACATTTTCTTTTTTCCACAGGAGAGACGTGGTATATCTTCCGCAGGGTTCTCTCGTGGTGTTGTCCTCCAGGATTCTCAGCGCCTTTTCTCCGGGGTCGCTCTTCGGCCTGCGGGGATCTACAAACAGATTATCAAGCAAAATAAATTCTTTTACGAGCTCCTCAGTTAGGTCGTCGGTTGCTGTCTGGCCGACGAAATTCACCCTGTGTCCTAGGGCTCTGGTCCGGCTCCCGTGTACCACCCATCCTAGTGGTGTGAGCGAGGCGACCGGTTGGTTCCTCCTCCCGGACCGTGTCTTGCTAGATATAAGCAAATGCCAATTATCCTGGCCTATAAGAAGTCGGGGTTTCGCTTCTTGCGTTTGTGATGCAGGCAGGAGGCCCTTCAAATGGGTACAGTCTCGCAGCGCCTCTTCAGGAATACGCTGCGCCGCCAATCTCAAGTTGTCGACGGTGCGGGCTTCTATCTGCTGCCGTCCCCGACTTCCCCTTATCTGAAACTTAACACGACATGAATTATTCCGTGTAGTTTTCTCTCCATCGTACGTGATTATGTGGAGCGGTTCATCCGGTCCCTCCGCGCCGATGTCCTTGGCCAGCTGATGGTCGATCAAACTGACCGTCGACCCGTCATCAAGAAGCGCGAAAGTGTGAGCCTCTCCCGCCGGTCCTGAAATGCATACCGGAGCTATTTTCAAAAATGACATTTGCGACGTCCATGCCGAATTTACCACCTCTTCATTGGTGGCCTCGTCGGTACTCTTACTCCTCCGGTCCGAGTGCAGCATCCTATGGTGATGTCGTTCACACCCGTCCGTGTCGCATTTTCGAGGCTTGCATGTGTGTTGCTTCGATCGAAATTTCAGGCACCTGAAACATAGCCTATGTTTTTTTGCTAAGTCCCACCGCGCGTCAACCGCGGCATCCCGAAATCGTGCACATTCGCCCATCGAATGTACCTCCTGGTTGCATACACAGCATGCGGGCTTCTGTTTGTCGGCGACGGTATGTATTCGTTGCCGGCGTGGTTGTTCGCCGCCGCTAGCCTTCACCGGGGCCTTGTCCGCGATGATCTCTGGCACGGCGAACGGACTGCATATCTCCGCTTCCCTGGCAATGAATCGGCTAAATTTTAATAAGTCGGGCTCACCTCTATGTTGTGCGGCGGCGAACTCATACCATTGCCTTCTCAGCGTCGGAGTCAATTTTTCCATCACCGCCTTCGTAACCTCCGGATTATACAGGTAGAAGGCACAATCGAGCGCTTGCAGGGTTCCCACGACATTTTCTATTTTCGTACTGAAAGTGCAAATATCTCGCGGCGAATCAGTGAGGCGGGGTAGCGCCCGGAGTCGCTCGATCTCGGCCAATGCGATCGAGTCCGGACGCCCAAACCGCGTCTCGAGAGTCCTCAGCACAGCGTTCGGTTCGGCGTTGGTGATGAGCAGCCCTTGTACTGCTTCCTTTGCTGTGCCCCGTAAGCTGCGGCGCAATCGGGACATATTCTCCAACGCTGTAAAATAACTTGCGGATTCATTATAAGCGGCTCTATAAGTTAGCCAATCTTGATGCGCACCGTTGAAAATGGGCAACTCCGTATACTTCAACGGCTGTCTATGTTGTGCAGCTTGCACAGCTTGCGTTATGGCACACGCAAGTTCACTATAATCGGAGTTCGGTCGCGCTGCGACCAATTCCCCGCCCCGCACTTGACGCGGGGTAGGCGGGGGCTGCGGCGGCGGCGGCTGTTGCGAAGCTTCATTTTCTCTTAACCAGGCTGCTACTACAGGCGGCGGTTGCTTCGCAGGCAGCGGCTGCACATTCGGGTTCGATGCCGCAGGGTTACCTGAAAATGTTATGAAATCGAGCGGATTATTTGATGCATCATTTGCCACTGGGTGACACGTTGGCGGGGGCACGGCACTGGCTCCCGCCGGTGCAGACGCCGGGATGTCGCAGGATGCGGCGGTGATCACTGGGTCTATGGGTTCGGGTGGCGGCTGCACACGGGATTGCGCATCTTGCACTTCGTGAGGTCGGTTATCAATCGCGAGCAGCTGACTGGTATGTAACCAGCTGTGAACGCGTTGATCCTGCTCGACCTCGGTGATGACGGAGTTAAGGTCATCCTCGCTATCTTCCGCTTCGATCTCTGCTAGCTTTGCGGTCGCTAGCTCTATCTTGAGTTTTGTGAGTTCGGCCCTGGCCTGTGCCAGGCGACGTGCTTTCGTTGAACGCCTTGAAGAAGTGGCTGGTCGACTTCGGGGCCGCTGTGGCTTCCTCTCTTCCGGTGCGGCGGCTTGAAGCTCCTCCGCAGCGGTGCCGGCAGCGGTATCCCTATCGGTGGTGAAACACGTTTGAACGGTGTCGGCGATGGTGGTCTCGGTGGCCTCAGTCGCAGACGTTGCTGTAGCAGACGTCGCGGTCGCGGACGTCCCCGTTGCGGACGTCGCGGTGCATGACGTGACCGTCGTTGACGCTTCCGTGGCCGACGCCGTTCGTTTCCCGATTGACCTTGTCACTGGCATTTTCCACACTCACGTAGATCCGGCTCGCGAAGGACCAGAAAATGTGCGGGGCTCGGACTGGGCCAACACCCCGCAATGTGTTGTGTGTGTGCTGGATTGCGTGAGTGGGAATATGGCGATACCAGTGACAAAGTAACAAAGGCGTAAAATCGGGAAATAGCGTTTATTTCACACACTGAATCGAAAGTTACAAAGTTCAGCCACAACGGTAGCCAAATTCTCCCGGCGTTACTATTCGGCGCGTAGTCTCTCGTTGCTACGCCGTAGCTATGCGACGTAGCTGGAAGTCGTCCTCGTAGCACCGTGCCACAGCTGATGAGGAAGGATGGTCCACTCTGCATAAGCGCCTGTTTCCTCTTCAAACTTGCAGACTTCTTCTTTCTTGCCGACTACTTGCTGTTTTCTTGATGTCCCGAACTATTTCTATTAAACAAAAAACTCCTAACACGTTTTAACTCAAAAATACAAAAAAAACAAATTAGCTTAAGTACTCCGCGGCTATACCGTACGGAGCACTAAGAGGGCCTTCCCTCTTTCTAGGACCTCTTTTTCACTTTCAAGATTACACTTATTTTCAATTCGCGCCTAAGTTAAATCTATATGCCTAAACTATAAGTGTCTTGGTACATAGACACTAAGTGGCTCTATATACTAAACATCATAAAACAACCTTATGTGCATTACAAAGAAAGTTATCGTGATTTACTTACTCTAAGTTTAGCACAAACGATGCACACAAGCAACATTTCTAAAAATAACTATTTAAACTTTATACATACGTTCATCCCGCTACCGCAGCGGGGTAGGCAAAGTTCTAACCTACACTATGACACCGAATGAAACACTACACAGTTCATACCGGGTGAGTTATAAGCGTTCAATGACCCTAACGATAACACGATTTTTTCACTAAGATCACTGACTAAAGTCTATGACGTCACTAAGAGGTCCGAGTTCTATTACGAAATCGCGCATGCGCGGTATGCACTTTACGTTGTTCTCTCTTCGAGAATATGCGTCCTGCACAAAAACCAAGTTGCAAAATGAAAATTAGATACAGTAAAAGATTCCCTGTCAGACAACCCTCTCGGATCCGTCGCAGTTTCGCACAAAGGACGGGCGGATGCGAGACCCGGTTCACGTCCACCACTCTTCCAGGACACGGGTTTTGCACTTCCTCCGTAGTCAAAGGATTTCTACGTGAGGAATTCTGTATGTAAAAATTTGCAACTTGAAATTCATACTTGGGTTTTAGAGGTTAGGGTTGGGATTAGGTAATCTTGTTGTTACTATTTCTATTATCACTCGTATTAATATTTTTGAGTTACCTAATGATCTACCAGAATTTATCTTACTCCAAAGTAGGGTCGGCGTAATAAGCGAGTTGCCGAATTGATTTGGCTGTGTGAACACCTGACTGACGTGAACGTGGAATTTGATCCCGGAGATAAACTCACAGGAAATGCTGCCCGACTTGGGAATTGAATTCAGGACTCTTTTTTCAGAACTCGCTGCCGCTACAGCAACAGGGAGATAATCACTGCTAAATATACACCCAAAATTTCCATTATACAGTAGGTGAGTATACAATTATCAAAAATGTATGCTATCCATAGACTAATGGAAAAATAATTGTCAAAATTGGCGCAATAGTAAGTAAGTTATAAAGCTTTGAAATTTTGTGGAAGGGGTAGCTGTCAAATAACAGCAATATCAGACTGTAACGTCACCAAGCGCCGTCGGCCATTACACTGCGTGCGTGCGAAAGAGATAGCGCGATATCCCCGCTACGCTCCCACTTTAACTCACAACAATATTTCAAAAATTAATAACTGCTTTATATTTCAATCGATTTTGATGCTGATTTCACAGAAGAATTTTCTTTTTAGTATTATTTTCTGTTACATCTAAAACAATGTACAAATCAAACTACCCTATTGAAGTTGTTGTAAAAGTGTATACAAATATATACTAATATTATAAAGCTGAAGAGTTTGTTTGTTTGTTTGTTTGTTTGAACGCGCTAATCTCAGGAACTACTGGCTCGAATTGAAAAATTATTTTTGTGTTGAATAGACCATGTATCGAGGAAGGCTATAGGCTATATAACATCACGATGCAACTATTAGGAGCGAAGAAATAATGGAAAATGTGAAAAAAGCGGGGAAAATTATTCATCCTTGAGGGCTTCCATTGCGTGCGCTGCGAAAACGGTTCAAGATATCAAAAATATATGTATGAAAGAATTATTCCTCTTAAAATTATCTAAAAAAATGTCCGCAACAGTATATGTCTATCTTTTAAGATTAACTTACTAGAACCGTTTTTATGGTAATGAAATTTGGTCGAAATTAATGCATTATTTGTTAAGAGTTGTATCAACGTCATAGTCAAAGAGTGATTCAACGGGAAGGTTTTTATGTACTTTTAGCCCGGAAAAACTTATTAACGCGGGCGAAGCCGTGGGCAAAAGCTAGTGTTACTATAACAACCTTCACCTATTTAATAGGTGTGTCCGATAATAAGTACCTACGTTAATTCCATTTGTGGAAATGGTATGCTTTAATAATAACTTAACTGTGAAATATCTCAGCTGTTGATTAAAAAGAATAAAATAAATATTTTTTTTAATAACTTACTCACAAACGCAGTCACGCCCTTTATCCCCGAAGGGGTAGGCAGAGGCGCAACAAATGCACCCAGTTTTCGCCGTTCGTATTTCGTCCCAATCGCCATATCGGACACAAATTTCAGACTCCTTGCTGATACTGAATAGAAAAATCCAATATCATTTTTCCCGACCCGGGGATCGAACCCGAGACCTCAGCATTGCAGTCGTACCGTAACTACGCCACCGAGACAGTGTAAATAACTTAACATTCCATTTATTACAATAAGATCTTTCACACACGTAGTTTTTTTATACGCAACAAAGCGTGGAATAAATGCGATGCCGTCAGAAACTTTTACTTTTATATAGAACTAGCTTTTGCCCGCGGCTCCACCCGCGTGAAAAAGTTTTTCCAGGGTAAAAGTCTCGCTTTATATTTTCCTAGGATAAAAAACCTATGGCACTCAGGAGTAATCTAGCTTCATATTCGTGAAAGAATTTTCAAAATCGGTTCAATACTTTCAGAGATTAGTCCCTGCAAAAAATCTCACAAACTTTTCCTCTTTATATTAGTACAGATTTGTGCGTGCTGAAGACGCACAGAGAACACACGAGACAAAATCGCGCGTCTGTACATTTGTCCTTATCTAATAATAATGTATCAAAACCCACTAATTGAATAAATCATGGCACACTATACTTCTAAAGCTAACATTCCTGTAAGTGCGTTGAAACGTGACTTCAAGTCTTTCAGGACGAAATAACAACAGTGAACGGAAAACAAACTTTCTAATTCAAACATATGGTCTAGAGAACAAACAAAAATATATTTATAGCACATTGTACTGGTACAATATAGCTCTGTTGGCGGCAAAGTAAGAATCAACGGCGTTGTTAATTATGCCTATTCCAAATTCAAGTACGGAAAGAACTAAATTTAAATAGTTCTTTTTTCAAATGCATGTGTCGGTTATGTACTTAGATTATTTAACCAATGAACACGATATGGCAATAATGCGCAAACAATTTTTTCTGCCAATCCTGACGGGGGGCGAGGTAGACACGGATAGCACATATTTAAAAAAAAAAACCACACGTCCAGGGCTGAATATAAGGACGCTTTTTACACAATAAAACAACAAAAATCACAATTTCTGTGGAGCACCGCTTAATGTCATAATCGTAGAATGTAATGACAGTGATCGCAAGTCACATAGATTTTAATAAAAGTTTATGACCAACTGCGCATGTATGGCCAACGATGGGTCCGCCTGGTCATCCCATCTCCTTTGCATTGCTAGATACTCAAAGGTTATGTACGACATGAACTAGATGTATAATCTTTTCAAATAATGTCTATGTTTATAAAATGTCATATCTAAACCTTACAGATTACTGAGAAAAGGGTAGATAATATTTGTCATTCTTTACTTAATCTCGTGTGACACATTACACCTGAATATTTCGTAAGTTTCACATCGAGAACCACAACACAGTTCATATATAATAAATAGGTAGTCACTCCTTTATACTTTAAATTTAAAAATTTATTTACATTTTTTCTATTTTATTTTTACAACTATATTTTATATACATACGTACCATCTGTAAGTACGAAGCTTTGAATTTTCACCTTGACAGGTCGTTTTAGGCAAGCTCGGTAATGTCAGATTCGTCACTTTGCCACAAACACACTATTGTCTCCGTGAGACGAGAATCGATATCTTTCAAAGAATCTTCCAATTAAAACGAGAGGGTTAACGATGCGCCTTGAATGTACTAACAAGGCGATACGGTATGGGTATTTTAAAAATTATTAAGAAATACAGCTTGATGAACGGCGATTGATTAATTTAAAATTAATGTGACATGATGTTATACTTACATTTAGTAAAGTGGTGGCATAAGCTTTAAACAATTTGGCCTTGAATATTATGAGAAGGCTTCATACAGTAGAGTAGATTTTGTGAGTTTTCTTTAATGAACTAAGTATAAGCCTCATTGCTTTCTGTTATATTTTTTATTAGGTTTATGTAGTTTTTGCTTTTCAATTATGGTACCATTCTTAAGAACTTTCTTAAGTCCAAAATACTATTTATACTCCTGCGTAGCTGAATTATCAGTTACATTGTTGCATTTTGTACCATCAGTGAGGTCTAATAATATAATAATACCAGCCCTGTATTATATACTGCTCACTGCTGAGCACGGGCCTCCTCTACTACTGAGAGGGTTTAAGGCCTTAGTCCACCACGCTGGCCTAGTGCGGGTTGGCAGACTTCACACACCCTCGAAATTCTTATGGAGAATTCTCAGGTATGTAGGTTTCCTCACGATGTTTTCCTTCACCGTTAAAGTGAATTATAATTATCGTTATAATTGATAAACAATCACACGTAACTTTGAAATGTCAGAGGTGTGTGCCTTGGGTTTCGAACCTCCGGACATTGTCTCGGCAGACCGTTCCATTCCCAACTAGGCTATCGTCCACTTGTTGTGTATCGTGAGGTCTCCTAAGTTCTAAATCTTTTGCTTCTTTCCAATCCCTATTACTACTACTATTCATAGATTGGCAAAGTTCTACAATAAGTATAGTTCTCCCCAACAATATTCATATTACAATTTCATTTATGACCACCAACATTCATACATGTCCTCTAATACTGTATTTTTTATAAAAAAAAAGACGTGTGGCACTCGGAGATTGCCGCAGTAAAGCTATTGCATAGCATTTTTTATCAACTTATGTAATTATAATTATTTATTTTTTTTATTTTTTTTCTATTGTCCAAATTTCACTCGTGGCCTAACGCCGAAACTCTAAGCAGGCAATTTTAATATTTATAACCTCTTTGAACAGATATAAAATAAAAACTTTTTAAAAATTCAAACTTAGAATCACGTTTGACATTTTGATGCGTTTCACTGACTGGATCAATTTTTAAATACACGGTAATTTCGACCTTTTATCGTTTAACATTCAGCTCATATCCTCTTACATATTGTATTCTTACAAGACTGCGATATTCAATTTACTTATGGAATTTTACACTCTACATGGTTGTGATAGAGTTGAAAATAAATTACAAGACTGCGATATTAAATTTACTTATGAAATTGTACACTCTACACGGTTGTGATAGAGTTGAAAATAGTGAGGGGTGTCAGGTTATTTCGTTACGGAATTTCTGGATTCGGTCTCCACGCTCAAGGCCCGCGATAGAAGCTATGCAATAGCTTAAAAACGAATTTATTCACTAATAATTTCAACAATTAATATTATCTTATACCGCATCCACACATTAATGGATCCGCATCGTCCGTACATCAAACGTACAATTCGAGGAGCTAATTAAAACAGATGAACCATTTACATACTTATTGAGATTTAGTGGTGCGGTTTTTTGTTCAAACCATAACTCTACGTTAGTTTAAGTTCATAATGTATGCTTGCATGAACTTTATAATGGTTTTGAAACAAAAATAAAATAAAAGGCCTTCCTAGCCGATTTCGAGCACGGCGGCCAATCTCAACGCATTTCTCAACGCAGGAGATATTATAGTGCAGAAGTGTTAAATACACAGGTGCACTCGCTATTCCTTCACTCTCATATTCCAGTAAAACGCTAATCCGACATGACTGGAGAGGGATCAGGGGCAGGACCAACGGCTTTACGTGCTTTCCGAGGTAAACCGCAGACTTCCTGACTCCGAACTGCGGCTGAGTAATGATTTTTAAGATGGAAAAACCCAGTCATAGTAGTTTTTAGCCCGACCCGCCACCAAGGCTATCAAAAACAAAAAAAAAAGTATCTACATATATAAATGTAGTGTAAGTTTATGTCAGTGAATATCAACAATAAGGTATTAAATTTCTAAGAAATATAGAACAGATTATGAGTAAAGGAACGCCTGCGATAATTATCGTAAAGCGACCCAGAAACTGTCACAACATCTAGAGCTTCCAAAGGCAATATTTTAAACTGCGCTCGTCACCATGAGACATTAGATGTTAAGTCTCACAATGCCCATGGTCTACAATGTCCTCCAAATCTGTTTGGTGATTAATATTTCTGCCGCCCTATTAAGCTGTGGAACAGTCTGTCAGCATACGTGTTCCCTCCTTCCTTGGGATCCTTCAAGCGGAGCGTCAAGAAGCAATTAAGCATGCATAACTGTGCAGACCGTCCGGAGATGTTCATCTCTTGCCGGTTGACATGTTTCTGCACTTCCCTTCACTTACGATTAAGTAAGGCCACTTTGCCGTGCCGTCGATTAAAACAATGGGAAAACAACAGTATTCTGCTGCTTGGCAAGGACATGCACTTTCACCTACCAGACAGACTTACAAAAAACCCACAGTCAAATAAATTTATAAACCATAAGCAGTAGTCATTATGACGCAATACAGAAATTAGCAATCAAAACGTCAAACGAAAACAAAAAATCTAACATCACCGAAATACAAACACCATTCAAAACAATAAAAGATCAACTGTCGGTCGCGTCATACATCATTATATCGATATTTCTCGTCTCATTAATTAGACGACAAACTTTATAGGGGTGACGTCGATCTATTATTCCGGTTAATTGGGCGTGCGCGTTCGATTGAAATTAATTCGATTAAGGCCTCTATTGTTACCTGCCTCGTATTGTGAGCCGTGATGATACCAAAACTGGTTTCTATAAACTTCCAATTAATCCGATACTAAGGAGCGTATTAGATGCAACTCAGTTACTGGTGGTAGGTCTCTTATGTATAAGAGTCCGTCTGGGTGGGTGCCATCGTAATGTCTATTTCTAACGCCAAGCAGCAGTGTGCATGCACTGTTATGTTTCGGTTTGAAGTATATTGTAGCCAGTGTACCTACAGGACATAATGAGACTTAACATTTTATGTCTCAGGAGGATAGCGTCTCAGTTGATATCGCAGTTTAGAGCGTTTTTTATGGCATTGAATGACGAGACGAGCATGCCGTTCGTCTGATGGTAAGCGATACGACCTCCCATAAACAGTAGGAACACCATCCAGCACCTTGAGTTACAAAGTACTGTGTGGCATTCCACTGCGCTCGTCAACCTGAGACATAAGATGTTAAATCTCATTATGTCCAGTAGTTACACTGGCTACAATGTCCGTCAAACCGAAACACAACAGTGCATGCACACTGCTGCTTGGCGGTAGAAATAGACATTGCGGTGGTACCCACCCAGACGGACTCTTACATATGAGAGTCCTACCACCAGTAAAAATAATAAGAATTGCCAAAGTATATGAGTTCAGTCAACAAGCACTAGAAACTAGAGCCTCAACCCTCTCAGTAAATGAAGCCCGTACTCAGCAGTGGGCTTATAAAACAGAGTGGTAAGATGAAGATTCAGATCGGTCACAAATGTAATGTTTAGTTCATAATTTTAATAATTGATAGAGTTTAATAGAGTTTTTTTCTTATTCGATTGAGGATGAAAGATAAAAATACCATCCAAATCCGAGAAGTTGCGTTTACTTCGAAAGAACATTTTCATTAACCTTCCCATAGTAACATTAGTAGAATAAGTAACAATAGAATCTAAAGATATAAGCTTATTCGTTATACATCAACTTTTTACTTAGCTTCAAAGCATCTTAACAGGCTATTCCTAACAAAACCTGCATATTTCATTATCAAAATAATTTAACCAGAGGATGAGTTGAAGCATTATCAATTCAACTGATGTCAAAGCGTCAGTTTGTGAAATGGAAAGAAAGCTATCGTAAATAAAGGATCGGTTGCCGGTACAGCGGCGGTCGTACTGACAGCGATAAGCTCAGCTACCCTCTTACGCTTTCCGCTTTAACTTTAGATTTTATCGTTTGCTGATAAACGCTACTCGTCATATATATGCCGACCAAATACAAAAGGACTCTAATCTAAGCCCACAAATAAATGAAATGTTACTGTTTGATACGATAACTGTCAAATAAAATTTACTTGAAACCAGTGGAACAAGCTCGTAGTCTTCTTTTAATAAATGGGTGTAGCGCCTAATCATATTATGCTATAGTGAAAGCGTCGAAACTAGTTGAAGCCTTGCAAACGGTAACTAGATCGCTATGGTAAAAGGCGCGCATGTAGCCAAGTATAAAATTATTGCCTTTGCATCTACAGTAAATTGTTGCAAAATTATTAAGTTAATCAAAATAAGTACGTAGGTTTAACTTTAATATCGAAGTTAATGCTCATTGAATCCGAGAATAATGAATTTTCAAAACCACAATCCACCGAAACGCTTGCGGTGTAACCGCATCCCACAGATCGTGACGCACAAAACGATAAATGCATTTAATACTTTAGAACAAGGTAGTTAAGTTTAAAATTCCTTGCAAATCCATCGATAGCGTATTTCAGTGAGTTAATGTGTGACGCGGGTAATTTAACGCGCTTTAAAAAATTAACCCGTTACTTCATATCAAGAGTTGTGATTTATTTTAATTGGATGCCTTTTTCGACATTGTTCCGTTTAATTGAGTTTAAAAGAGTTATTGTGCACTCAAAGGTGACCGGGCAAAATTACACCGCTGGGCGGGAGCTTTTGCATGAGAGATGTAGGATTTTTAATTATATCCAGCTACGTCAGCTACTGTTATGAAAAATATTAATTAGGAGTACAGGTTATGTCATTTCTGTTGTTTAAAAATTAAATATACTAAATTTTGAGCCTCATAGCTAGTATTGAAAATTGAAAACGGTAATTCCCGTGGGTAATTCCAATACACACATATATATACATGCATATACACTCACGCCTTCTATCACCGAAGGGGTAGGCAGAGGGGCAACTAGAGCACCCACTTCGCCGTTATTTCGTTCCATGATGTGATAGGGTCGAGCCTATTGCCATAACGGGCAAAACTTACAGACTCCGAGCTGATACTGAATAGAAAAACTCAATATCACTTTGCCCGACTCGGGGATCGAACCCGAGACCTCAGCATTGCAGTCGTACCATAATACAACTACGCCACCGAGGCAGTCACGGGTATTTTTTATAATTCTAATATTATAAAAAATACCCGTAATAATCACCTGTAGGTAATTAGTATTATAATACCCAGTAATTACATCGGCTACAATGTATTTTAAACAGTAACTAATCACTATTGCATGACAAAAGCAATAGACAATACAGTGATACACACCCAGTATGTCACATATGATACATCCAAAAACATTACAGCTGGCCATTTCAATATGCCAAAGATTAAACACAAAACATATTTCTCGTAACCTATCACATCTTTTTACGGAATACGTACAGTGAAACATATATACGTACGGCTCGAATACAGAACCTTCTTTTTAAGTCGGTTAAAAATGGGTGCACTAGTTACAACTCTGCCTACCCCTTTGGGAATTAAATGCGCGTGTGTGTGTATATTTTGAAAACAAACTAAACACATAGAACATAATTAGAATCAAATAACAGATAATTCAATTATAACATTGATGGGAAGTTGGGTACAGATACAGCGCGCAATTAATTACTTCCGACGCAAAGCTTCCAGTGCCAGTTCAATTAATTCGATCGCAAAGTATATTTCATGTTTAAATCAAAATATTGTTCAGCGTCACTGATAACTGACAAATAAAATTTACTTGAAACCTGTAAAACAGGCCCTAAATAGTTTGAAGTTTTATTTATTTGTAACCTTCATAAAGCTTCTTCTTAGGTACCTCAAAAATCAGCAAAGCATCACGAGACTACATTTCGTATTGAAGACGTCTATAGACGTCATGATTATTTATGTGAACTCAGCTATTAATAGCTCTTTGTCTCTCGAAAAAGTAAACGAACAAACCCACGAAGCACTAGTGAAGATCGAAGTCGAACTTCGACATACGTGGAACCGTTTAGATTGCTTGTGTTCTGAAACTCATAAATCGTGAATATTTTTATAGGTCCGTGACATCGGCGCGCTGCCAAACTTCGCACACGGGCGATGTGTTCGCCAAGTATTTGATTGATCGATTGTAGTATAGGCTTTTGCGCAACTTATATTCGACATTTCACGTGGGAAGGTCAGAATTTGGATATAAAAATTATTGCCAAAATCGCAAGCAGAGGCTGGATTCTTTTGACAGGTCCATCTGGAAATCTTTAGGGGAGGCCTATGTCGAGTAGAATTCATGTGGCGGATGATGATTTGCGATGGATGAATTGTTGACGTTCCCTGCATCTTTTGGGTTATTAATTATCCTAGAATCTTCCATTAGTTTCAATAATATAATGGTAACGATAATCATAGCTTATACCTAAAAATGGTTTGCAGTACTTAAAGGTTCACCATTTGTACCAACTTTTTACAAATTTATTAATTACTATAGACGTCGTGCTAAAACTTTATCCCTTAATTGAGTCAGTTATGATATAGTGGAGTCTGATAGATCATAGGATAACAGTCATGCCACATTAAACCGATTTTCTATATTCTTAAACTGCGTAAGTAAATTTCACTATTTTTAAAATTCGAATTAAAAACGGAATTTGACACATTCGGTCCAAAGTCACCCTAGTCAGATACACACGATGCGACAAAATATTTCTCCATACATTCAATGCACATTTACGACGTGATTAGTTGACATGTTGATTTTACTTGAAAAAATTGACGTTATTAAACGTTGTTTGGCCGAACATGATTTTTTGTGAATCTTTTTAGAGTACATTACTTCAGATACTTTGCCAAAAATCTTACGTATTAAGTGGGCACGTACAAGTAAAGAGGAAATCGCTTCGTGCAACCTACAATACCCACAAATGTGATGCCGCACGCGAACCGAGCATTTCAACGGCTCACAACGTTTGTTTCGCATTTTGTTCCATTGTTTGTGATTCGTTCGGTGTTTTTTGATCACGAATCATACGTTTGTTATGATAAAAGTCTGATTCTGATTAGGAAATCGATAAACTAGTGTAGTTTTATTGCAAAGACGAGACCCGCTACCCGCTCGCCTGATGGTTAGCAATACGACCCATAAACGACAGCACTATAAAGAACTTTGAATTTACCGCTAAGCAGCAGTGTGCATGCACTTTTGTGTTTCGATTTTAAGGACATTATGGCCAGTGTAACTACTGGATATAATGAGACTTAACATCTTATGTCTTAGGATGACGAGCGCAGTGGAATGCCACACAATACTTTGTAACTCAAGGTGCTGGATGGTTGCTACTGTTTATGGGCGGTCGTATCACTTACCACCAGGCAACCGCATGCTCTTCTCGTCATTTAATGCAATTAAAAAATATATAAAATACTACGTGGCACTCCACTGCGTTCGTCACTCTGAAACATAAAGTTAAGTTTCATAATGGCCAGAAACGGTGGCTACAATGTCCTTCAAACCGGAATACAACACATGCACACTGCTGCTTGGCAATGGTATCAGACATAGCGGTGGTACCTACCAAGACGGTAGACGAAAAACCAACCACCAGTAAAGTTTTAGTGCAACGGCACACAGTGCTCCTTAATTCAAAGTTCTGGTGTTGGTACTGTTTAAAGGCATTCGTATTACTAACAAGCAAGCGTTATTTTTATCCATTTGAGCTCCTTGAATACACATTCTTTTATTGTTATCCATTTGAGCTTCTTGAATACACTTTCTTTTATTGTTATCCATTTGAGCTTCTTCAATACACTTTCTTTTACTGATTCCACCTCCTTAAAAAGTCTCTTCAAGGTTAGCGATGAACACAAGCATAAGTGATGAAGATTTGGAAAATTGATGCCTTTATTATATCCAGAATTACGATATGTCTGCCTCGGTGGCGTAGTTGTATTACGGTACGACTACAATGTTAAGGTCTCGGGTTAGATCCCCGGGTCGTGCAAAATTTTCTGCTCAACATCTGTCCGGAGTCTGGAATTTGTGCCCGATATGGCGATAGGCTCGGCCCCTATCACATCATGGGACGGAATACGCACGGTGAAAAGTGGGTGCACTAGTTGCGCCTCGGCCTACCCTTTTAGGGATAAAGGGTGTTACTGAGTATGTATGTAATTACGATGTATAAAATAAATGTAACTCTATCAAGGTAACTACTACTTCGTAGCCCGACATAATAATTTCTTTATTATCAATCGACAATCTTCTATTATTATCTATTGCAATTTCTGTAGACCATTAGTATGAAAGCTAGGGTGTACTTAGGCTATGTTTTGTAGTTCAAAATATTTTACAAACAAACAATCAGTTTATTTTTAAAAATTCGACCCTTCTCAGAACGACAGACGTTTACAAATGTTAAAAATAATCAAAACAGAATACATTTAAAAAGGTTTATAAATACAATATAAACTCGACGATAATATCGGTCGAGCGGCGGAAATTTGAAATTTTCCGCTGGCGCTCCTTTGATGCGATCTTTGGGTTCGAGATAAAATCGTGAAAAAATATTTGCTCAGCTTCATGCATTCATATTTAATAGCCGATAAAATGTGAAACTTTATAGTTTTTTTCTTATGATTACACTGGTGATAGATCTCTCGTGTACGAGGGGACGTCTGGGTAGGCACCTCCGCAATGTCTATTTCTACCGCCAAGCAGCAGTGTGCATACACTCTTATATTTCAGTTTGAAGGACATTGTAGCCAGTGAAATTGCTGGGCATTATGAGACTTGACATCTAATGTCTTAGGGTGAAGAACGCTGTGGAATACCACACAGTGCTCTAAAATTCAATTTTCTGTATGGTGTTTCTACTGCTTATGGGTGATCATATCGCTCACCATCAGGCGAACGGCTCGTCTCGTCATTCGAAACAATAAAAAAACCATAATTTTTATTACAAAGTCTGAAATGGTTTCGAATAAGATTGGCGGAGGGGGGTGAGATTCCGCTATTTGATACGTAGCTCACTCCCCTAAATAATATAGTTTCAACTGTATTCATCATAACATACGCCATAATATAAAGCAATAAAATGCCCACTTGGTTTGGGGATAGCGTGTTTGAGTTAAGGAAGGTCTTGAGTTCGAATCCCAGGTCGAGCAATATTGCGTGGGCTATCGATTTGCCAAGACTAGATTGCTTAGAGATGGTTGCCATGAATGAATGTGTAATTTGAACTAACATTGTACGGAAAAGATTGGCGGAAGACAGGGTAATAAAATTCAGTAGTATACAGTAATAAAGTAGGTATAATATTTCATATATTTTACATAGCTTTAACGCATAAATACGAATTAATAAGTATTCATCAGATTCCAAAAAGCCTACAAAATTACCCATTAGAAGTATTTATTAATAAAAAATGCTAAGCAGATATAGGTTCTAAAAACACTACAAATTATTTACAACTCAGCTCTTTACTATGAATTCTGTGCCCACAAAATATACCTTGAATAATATTTCAGTCGATATAACTTCATTTACTGCCTTACCACGAGCAAACTCGCAGTCAATCACATGTTAATTTACAATATTACCTGTCATATGTATATTTCACCACAGTCTTTAAATAACCAATCAAAAATAAATTCTGTTATGTAAAACTAAACCTTAAGAGTGTAGCTAAAGGCGTAAATAAGAACAGCCCGTGTAAAATACATTTTCTTTAAAGACACATTAAATGTGAGGGCCGTTAAATCACAGTACATCAAAACAATCCGAAAAAGGATCCAAGAGAATGATCCTTTTACAAGACCAGCATGGGGTAAAATACGTTATTAAGGCGGTGTACACAAATGGTAGACCCATTTTTGATTAAAGTTTTTAGGTTTTAAAGAACGCAATGATGTTTTCTTATTTTTTTAATAATTAAATTTTATAACATTTAGCGACATTTTGCAAATTAAATGAAAGGTGATTTTCTTTATATTTCTTAATGGAATATTTTTTTGAAGATTTTTAAAATTACGAATTCGTAACATTATTAAAATTTTACCAAGATTAATTTCAGCACACATTCTGGAAGAATGTATCGAAACTTATGGATTTTATTATTTAGTCGTATCTGATGTACAACTGTTTGTTTTTCCTTAATAAAATAAAATAAAAATCACCATCCTATGTTTGTACCAATGCAAATAAATATTCTGATTCTGATTTCTTTGATATTACGGTCAGGTGATCTTTTTATTGTAAACAAAATTAAAAACCACATTTAAGTTAGCTATCGACAATAAAATTAATCTTTTGAGTTGTCATGACATTAAATAAAATTACTTACCCTTAAAACTATGGTCATAGACATTTTTGCAGCTCACGACTAGTGGAGATACAGTTTTTTTTGTTTTTTTTTTATATAAATAGGCAATGGAACGCAATAACAGAATGCTCAAGGGTGTGATTACGTTCAAATTCAACACATGTTTATTAACGCAGGACGGATATGCTACTAAAAACTATACAAACCTGTGTTTAACTAATGTTTTAACTAATAAATCGTTGACACATAGGGAACCGGGAAGGAGGAAAAGAATAAATAGCCTCCTGGTGGTTGTTTAGACTATTTTCGTACGAGTGAGTCAACCATTTTTATCGCTTTATGAACTTTACAGGGGTAATAATAATTCAAGCAAAATTATCGAGTCATTAAAATCTAATACAAAAAAAATTCGGGTAAAGCTGAGCATGTAAAACCACCCTAACATGTTAATAATTGCAATATAATTTGAATGAAATTCTGAGACGAGTGTGAACCGTCCCTTACCCAGCGGGAGCTCACACCCTCGTAGAAAAAAACAAATGATCCTCACGAGTAAGAATCAAATTGACTGTAATTGTGGAGAACGCTTTATCTTGACCGACACGCTTTTCTAAGCTTCTTGTGTAATAGATTAAATGCTTTATAGAGAAGTTGTGTTTAAGGGGCTTCCTTTCCAAATCTGCGAAAATACATGTTTTACAATTCCTAACTAGTACCTTAAAATGACTGAACAACATGACATGGAAAATATATATAATAATTTGATTCATTAACTTTAATTTTGCAGAATTAGATTTTCAATTTATCATTTGTTAAGAAAAATATAAACGAAATAAAAAACTAGTACTTTCACTTAAATTGGGTATCAACTTTTCCATCAATGTATTTATGAATATAAAACTTTTTTTTTTTTTTTCTCTTTATTTACAGAGCTTAGTCAAATATGACTATGTCGCTCTATTGGACTTTTTCTTATTCCTAATACAATATTTTACAATACAATGCAATACGTTACAATGTCACACCTTACAAAATAATGCCTTATTATATATTATAACTAACGTCGACGGATACCGATTAAAACAATTTTATATAGTAGCTTAGCTATTTCAGAAAGCGGATACATTAAAATCTTATTACACCCTGCAATGTCCTTAAAGTCTGGAGTTTTTCTCACTAATTCGCACCTTACGTCTTCGTTACGTACACATTCCACCATAATATGATATGCATCTTCTATAATTCCGCATTCCGAACAGAGTGGAGATAATACTTTCTTCATTAAGTAAGCAAATTTATTAAGTGGAATGTGGCCAGATCGAAGTCTAAAGGCGATAACTAACGTACATCTGTTTAAAGAGGAATCTCCAAACCATGGTGATTTCCAAGGTTCATTCTGAAGTGTTTTGTACCATATACCCCTTTCCACTGATCTTTCATCGAAGTGAACTTTCCATAATTCATTACAGTGCTGTTTTACTGATTCAATATAATATGTGTAGTAGGGTACAATATCACAAGGTACACCATCGAAAGAAGCTTCTTTTGCTAAAGTATCCACTTTTTCATTCCCTTCCAAACCAATATGGGAAGGGATCCATTGTAGGATGATTTCTTTTGAACTGGTTTTCAGCTCGAATATAGTTTTGATAATACTATAGGCGATCGGTGTACCTCTTAAACAAGAGGTGCACCGAGCCACATGCTGTAGGGAACTTTTTGAATCTGTTAAAATCACAAATTTATCGTAATCAATAGTTTTGATGTAGGACAGTGCTTTAGCAATAGCAATTAGCTCTAAGTGCATAATAGAAGTATTTCTACAAATTTTGAATTTCATGACCCTGTCTAACTGGGGATCATAAAAAGCCACACCAGTAGATCCCTGATTATTACTGACTGTTGTATCTTTTGAGGCGTCAGTATACACTTTGTAATGTGTTGAAAATAATTTATCCAGATATGAAGTACAAGTGCGTCTGAGTTTTATTATATTATATTCTCTTTTAGCTAGGTTTACGTCGTTAATTTGGTGTTTTATTATATTAGTTAGATCATACCAATTCATCCAATAGTCCATTGTGTACATGTCCAACAATTCTGTAACATGTAAATTGACATTTTTAAATTTTGAATATATTTGGAGTATAGTCGGGATTTGTTTACGTCTCCAGTATCTTTGCGAAGTAAGCGAGTTTAGATCTGTTATGACTTTTAATGTAGGATTATCCTCGGTTGACATTGATTTTAAGTAAAATTTCCCAGCTAAAAATAATCGTCGAATGCCTAAAGGCTGTAAACAGAGCTCACTTTCCATGACATGGATAGGCGTGCTTTTAATAAAACCACCGATTATGCGCATGGCTTGGTTCTGTAGTTTATCCAGTTTAACTAAGTTTGACCAACAACTATTGCCGTATAAGAAACAACCATAATCCAGTCTACTTCTAATTATTGAAATGTAAAGTCTTCTTAAATGTTTTGGGTGTATACCCCAACCGGAACCGGCCAATACTCTAAATATATTCAAAAATGTATGCGTTTTCTCTACTAAAATATTAATGTGTTTGGTCCATCTTAATGAACGATCGAACCACATACCTAGATACTTTACAGTGGAAACTTCTTGCAATGGCGTATTATTAATCGAGATACAAACATTATTACTAAAAACGCCCTTTTTGAACAAGCATACTTTACTTTTTGTAGAGGATACATTAAGACCTAATTTATCTAATATCATTATTAAAGTGTCGAGTGCTCCTTGAAGAGAGCCTCGGGCACATTCTATATTTTTATTTGACACGTACAACACGAAATCATCGGCATACTGTGAAATATATACATCATTAATCACATTGCAAATATTGTAAGTCGCGACATTGAATAATAAGGGCGACAATGGGTCACCCTGTGCTAGACCTAAACCAGTATTACGACTGAGGAAAAAATGCTCATCCCTAATTATTAAATTTCTTCTGCTTAAGAAATTCCACAGGTAGTCGCATATTTTATGGCCCACACCTGAATGATCTAGGATTTTAATCAGTGTTTCGATATTAATGTTGTTGTATGCGTTATCAATGTCCAGGAAACACGCCAGAGTAACCAAATCTTTAGAGAAACCTGATTGGATTCTTGTTACCATTCTAGTTAAACCATCTAGGCAAGATTTAGATTTTCTAAATCCTACCATATCAGTTGAGAAAAGATTTTTATTCTCAAAATACCACTCCAGTCTCCTATTAATAACTGAATGAAATATTTTGCAAACGCATGACATTAAGCTGATAGGTCGAAATGATGAGACCTGCGAGGGATCACGTCCTGGTTTAGGGATTGGGATTACGCATATATTTCGCCATTGAATAGGTACAAATCCTGTAGACAGAGAAACGTTAAATAACGATAGTAAAATAGACTTGCCATTTTTTGGCAAACGTTTTATCATAGAAAATGATATGTTATCTAGCCCTGGTGAAGTGTCACTAGCTTTGATACAAGAATTCAATTCATGTATAGTTATAGGAGCCTCTAATTTTGATGGCCAGGAGTTAAAATTTGGTTTAGGAGGAGAGACATATGCGGGGCACAAATTTACTAAAAGTGACTCGCATTTGTTTCTGTCTAAAAGGGAATTCTGAATTTTGTTTCCTTTTAACCATTTCATCTTCTTCCACATTTCACTTGCCGATGAAACTTCGTCCAAAGAGTTACAAAATGTGTGCCAACTGTCAGCAGCTGCTCTTCTAATAAGTTTTTGGGTGTCACTGATGCGTTCTTTAAGAATTTTTAAATTTGAAGGGGTGGGGTTTTTCCTAAATTGTGTTAGGGCTAGTCTTCTTTTGGCAACCGAATGAGATATATTAGGATTCCAATAAGATTTGGGAACAAAATTATTTGTTGGATTTAAATTAAATTTGATTAAAGGGATGTGGTAGTCAGCAGCTTTATCAATATGACTAATAAAATTATTATAACTAAGTTGTGGGTCTCCGGATAAACTAAAATTAGAAAGCGCATCTTCTAGATACGTTTCATAAGCTACCCAGTCAGCTAACTTAAAATTGCGTTTGTTTGACCAATTAGAGCTATATGGATTCTTATTAGAAATATTAATTATAAGATGGTCACTTCCCAGGGATTCATTCGTAACACTCCAGTTAAAATAACAAGCTATATCTGAAGTAGAGAAAGAGATATCAGGGGAACTTTGTTGAACGTTACCCGCTACTAATTTAATACGAGTAGGGCTGCCATCATTCAGGGAGACTATATTACATTCGGCTATACTATTATATATTTGAACTCCCCTAGTGTCCGTTTTATACGACCATGTAGAATGATGTGCGTTGAAGTCGCCTAAAAATAAGGTTTTGCTATTAAATAGATTGAAAATACAATCCCAGTCGGTTCGACGAGTATGAACCCACTGCGGGCAATAAATAGCAACTAAGTTATTGATATGTGCACAATTTAAAATAGTTATTTTTAGTATTTGTATATCCCTATTTGGACTAACTATCTGGCATAATTGAGCCTTAATAGATTTTTGAGTAAGAATGCATATTCCCCCATAACTATCCTCTCGGTCATTCCTAAATATGTTGTAGTTGTTAATTTTGAAATGGGAATCAGGTTCCAACCAGGTTTCACTAATCACTGCTATATGAATTTTGTTTTGGTTTAATAATTGATCGAATATTAATCGTTTAGATCTTATGCTTTGTGCATTCCATTGTAACAAATTAATTACGACATCAGAATTATAATTACAATTAGCCATTTTCAGAGTTAAATATCATGTCATAAGTTTTTTTAAATAAGGAGAGATCTTTAAAATTTTCCATAATTGCTGATACACACCATTCTACAATAATTACAACAGTACTTTTAAGTTTTTGCGTAAAATTATATCTTTTAGAAAATATTATCTGTTTAATTTTGTTGATTAGTGATTGAAACCACTCATTCCTAGGTCGCGGCTCATCACTCGGTTGTTCTGTACAATCTTCTGTACCGGACTCGTTTGTTTTACTCTCGGTTCGCCGATCAATGCGACGGCGGTGGCTCTTAGTAGCTGTGCGACCATCGGCAATAGTGCATGTCTCTTTATTTGTTGTGTGCGGCTCGGACGACGATGAGTCATTATCTTCATATGCCAATTGTTCCGATGAGCTACGCTGCTTGCGTTTGGTTGCTTCTCGTTTATAATATTCGCTTTGTGTACTATTTGCAGATTTTTGCTTGCTTGTCACAACTCTTGCGTATGAGTTAGGTGCTGATGGTGAATTAGACACATATTCTGGCATAATTATGTTCCCATTAGTATGGCTTTGTCCAGCATGTTGAGGCGAAAATGGGGGGACATACATAGTAATTGCTCTTTGATATGTACAGTTAAATTCCGACATGAGCGACCTAATTTTCTTTTCTTTTATGTACTTCGGACAAGATTTAACAAGAGACATATGATTTCCGGCACAATTCACGCATTTAAATGTTGTAGTCTCGCAGTTCGCGTGATGTTTACCACATTTAGGGCAAATAATTTTATTGGATGGACAAAAATTTATTTTGTGGCCAAAGCGCCAACACCGAGAGCATTGCGTTACTGGAAATACATATGGTTCCACAGCAACTCTTAAATTAAATATTTTAATAAACCGCGGAAGGGAACTGCCTTTAAAACATATGCGTACAGTTTCGCTTTGTGCCCATCCCGATTCAGAAGTTCTCCGGTTAAGTCGTTTGATTGATATAATTTCTAAATCATTGCATTTTTTAATGCATTCTAAAAGTTCCGGTTCCGATAGTTCAATATCCATATCCCTTATGATGCCGTAAGATGCGTTAACTTCCCATGCCTTCAATATTCTCCATCCCTTTTCTTTAAAATTTTTACATGAAATTAATTTTTCCGCTCTAGTTTCATCATCAAAAGAAACAATCACTTTAAAAGAATTAAGGAATTTAACACGGTTAATCCCTGTAATTTTCTCTGAATCAAAAAGTTTGGCCAATGCAAACTGTTTTGGTAATTTATCTAAGCTGGAAATACAAACATCTATCTTTTCCGTTTTCCTTCTTTTGTCTCTTCCGACTAATGTCCAATTTTCATAATCATTGTAGTCTTGTTGTACTGTATTATGTAAACTCTCATCTATGTTGTATTGTTGCACTGATAAAATTTCTGCCTCCATGTTATTTTCTTCGATATCTATGTCCTCATGGTCCTCGTCATTCTCAATTACGCCTTCACTCATACTCAATACGGTTCAATATCCCGATCGCGAGGTGACGACCGAACGCGCTCGGCGAGCGCGTTCGTCGATAACCGGTTATTGTGTAGTAGACAACTTTTAAAATAATTATAATTTATTAAACACGTCCTAATCGCTCGACGGCAGAACGGACACTGAATATAAAACTTACATTTATTAATAGAGAACACATTTATTGTCGATATTGCAGAAATGGTTTTTTGATTTACGATAATTTTAAGTCATTTATTTACATTTTTCGAGTTTCCGCTCGGACTATTGAAGCGGGTCTCTGCCGGGCGACAGGGGGAGTACGGCGAGCGCCGTTCCAAGGAATGGACGTACGCAATTTTTTTGTCGTGTTTACGTCAATAAAATATTCTATTTGAACAAAATAATGACTGAAATAAGTATTAAAATAATATTATCCACATTTTTGCCACATTGATTCTCTCGGTTATTTGTAGAATAATAAGTAATAATTATAATTAGTTTTACATTGACATGTTGTCATGCCACAAAATTCCTGTTTTCGCTGTCTCGGCTCTATGACATAATGAATGCGGCAAATGAGTATTGAGTCCGCATATTCTTAAAAAAATCACGGCTTATTAAAAGAGTAATTATTTCATTTGTCATTTACGCTCTCGCGTGCCAGCAGCGTACATGTACGTTCAAAAAAGTGTTCATACTCTGCCGAGAGTGTACATAATATAGCTCGGGCCTATTTCTGCAAAATGTGTGAAAACTGAACATTTACAGATTGTTTTTCTTTCGCTACTTTAGGCTTGCCGTTGATTACAAGATCTTGACGCAGGTAATGTTAGAATTTTAAAAGTAGCCGCCATTTTGACTTTCTTCGTTATAAGCTCAATTGACATTAAAATAGATATCTAGATATAACTTAAGTTGTCTAAGACTGAACCAATGTCAGAATTTAAAAGGGTGGCCGCCATTTAGAATTTCTTTGTTTTAAGGCCAATTGACCTCAAAATCGACATCTGGTATAACTTTGGTTACAAAAGACGAAACTAATGTCAGAATGGGAAAAGTGGCCGCGATATTTAATTTCTTTGTTTTAAGGCCAATTGACCTCAAATTTTATATCTGGACACTGTTCTGTGTACAAAAGGCATATCCAATGTTAAATAATAACAAAGCTGCCTCGATTTTGAGTTTTCTTGTTTTAAGGGCTATTGGCTTCAAAATGAAAAACCGCTGGGCATGACTGGCCACAAATTGTAGTAGGTAATAGGTATAAATTTTAGAACTTTAAAATATGGCCATCATCAATGTTCATTCAATTAAATAACGATATCGGAACTTTATTTTGCAGAGATATTTAAGAAGTGGCACGTGGCCACAAACAGCAAATGAAATAAATTCTTGTGTGAAAATATCAAAATTGTTTAAAAAAATATGGAATAACTAACATTTCAAATATTACTTTAAGTGTAAGTAGCCGCATAGTAGGAGTCACCTTGCTATATTTTTTTCTTTCCCCTCATCGTAATACCATGTTATTAGGTGACTATTCACTTATTTTATTGCTTATTTTTATTTAATATTTAGCCCCTTTATTATACTTTACAAGGCTATGCAGCATGATTACTTTATTGGTTTTCAAAATATTTATTTTTTCATGTAAATTTGTATTTAATTTTTTTCCGTAATGGAAGACGATTCAAAAACTAATGTTATAAAATCGGGGGTCACAGTTTAGTGTGTGGCGGGGGACTTTATTTTATAATATCTTAACAGTATAAAACAAAGTCGCTTTCCTCTGTCTGTCCCTATTGTAGGTTATGTTGGTGAAATAATTACGGCCACAGAGGATTTAACTTGCTTATATTAGAAAAAACAATTAAATATCCAACATGTTACATGTTGACGGGGAAAGAGGCAGAACAGAGTGAGAGAAACGTCACTTTTGACAATGACATTTAAAATTACGTTTAGTTTACACAATATTAATATTTGTAACACCTATGACCCTATGTATGCTTAGGTTTTTAAAATTACGTAACGGATTTTCATGCGTTTTTTTTATATATAGAGTGATTCTAGAGGAAGGTTTATATGTATAATACATGCATAATATAGTAGAGAAATAATTTGTATGTTCTATTGTGAGCGCGAGTGCCTTTCTGACAAAAGTCGGGGAACTACTTATACTAGACGGAAAGGCGTTTCATACCAAAGTGTCGCTGACCGACTATATTGCAAGATCTCTCGATTTGTATGTGTAACGAATACTGTTAAAAAATAATAGTTTTTGTATATAAAGTGATTTCTATACAGGAAACCTCTTTAATGCGGGCGAAGCCGCGGGCAAAAACTAGTGTAAGGATGTGACAAAGTCGTGTTAATTAAACCCTTTATAACTTGTCTAAGTCCCGAATAGCAGAATAACTATAAAAGATTTGAAGAGTTCACGAAAGTAAAAATTATGAAGATAATTTAATTTCTCATACATTTTGTACACGACGCCACTTGACATCTCTCATGCAACACTATATGAAACGGTGAAGCCATTTTTAAAAAGAAGAAGAAGAAAGTATTCTTACTAAACCATTTTATGATTATTCAAAATAGTAATGTAACGCAAAATTTTTGTGCTAGCTATAAAAACATACATAAGTATAAGGTCCAAAAGAACTTAGAAAGTTTGAAGTTAATATTCAATAGACACAAATATAAAATTCAGGGAACATAACCTCATAACTTTGCTTCAATTATATACAAAAACTCCAAATATCATCTAAAAATAAAGCATATTCTGCCACGCTGATTTAAAAAATAAGCGACTGGAAGCCATATTTTATATTTTTTACCATATTATAACTAATTAAATTATAGGTTGTAAAAGTTTTCTTTTTTATCCACATGTGGCTCTTGTGTCGGTTTTGTACTTCCATTTACAGTTCGTAAACGTTCGCTATTTTATTAAGTAAATATATTTTCTTGTACATTGATTTGAATCTTATTTCGCTCTCCTGAAAAACACTATTTCTGACATATCCATATATAATAAGGCACCATCGCAACAGTGTTGTAATTAGAGTGACAAAGTACCTACAGGTCGCGCTAAAAATATTTTATAATGCTGGAAACGAAGTTAACATTATTTTTCGCCTAAGCAAGGTCGACTTCGCAAATAAAAAGATCATGTAATAATCACAAGTAATTAAACAATCAAATCAGGTTATTAACGATTCATTCTGATTTTGTATTTAATTAAAATGAAAAATGAAATATTATGCCGCATCTAATATTCTTAGGTTCATGGTGTGAAATCGCTATAGTCGCTGAAAGTTGTTTCCTAATTTTCACTAGATGGCGGTCAAATTTGACGTAATATTAGATGTGGAGATATGAGGAGAGTGTAGTGACTACTAGTCTTGAGGGGAAGCGAACGCGTGACGTCATTCGGGTATAGGTGGCCCTTAAATAAAATTTTTTTATACAATAAGGATAAGGAATCTTATCTTACTACTTACTAATAATATTTTTATAATTATAAATGGGAATGTTTGTGATTTTTACCCGACTGCGAAAGGCCGCAGTCGGGTAAAAATGGAAGAGGAGGGTTATGTTTTTCGAGTGTATGTATGTATATTTCTTTGGCACGTCCTAGAGCCTAAATGGCTTGTCGTATTTTTATGTGAGTGGTGTCAATAGATTCGTCTTAGTCGTGAGAGTGACACTGGGTATATCAAAATTAAAAAAATCTAAATTAACAATCGGAGTCGGAGGCATCTGCTCACTTTGAGATTTTGTTGCTCTATCTATATCACCAACCAAATTATGAGAAATGACCGTGTTATGCCTCCGACAGCGTTTGTGAAAACTGTCAACTAAGATTATTCAAAAATAAAATATTCAAATTAAAATCTTGTTTCTATCTTTTCAGTTCTTCAATGAATTTAATATTGACGCAGTCGGGTTTTTTGTTTGATTTAAAAATTTCATTTTTTATTTTAAATGTTAGTAAACGCAGAAACGCCTAACCATTTGGATGAAATATGGCATACTGATAGACAATATTTTAAAATATTTACTCCGACAATTTCCTACAATGGGATATTTGAGAATTTTTTAATATGTTTTTTTCTACAGATGGTGCTGGCTTCGTACAGATATCGCTATGGACCGCTACTTAGAGACCTTTGTAGCGGGAAAGGCTTTGAATGCCGCAAGTAACACCTACTACCTAGTATATTATATACTCTGTGATGACTGCCTCGATATTATAGCTGTATATGTGGCACGACCACCTCGCTGAGGTATCAGGTTCGAATCGCAGAATAGACAAAAAAGTTTATACTGGATTTCTCTTCATGAAAATTACGCAATCAAAACCCGAATTCAAGAACTTGCCAATGTTGTGCCCTCGTTCATTGAAAGCATGTAATGTCGTTATTTCTATGTCTGATGCCTCTTCGGTCTTGTCTATTACGCATCACTTGTGCACTATAATATCTTCTTAGTAACTGGCTTATTTTCCTTGAGATTGACCACCATGGCCGAAATTCGGGTTCATTTTATATTATACTAGCTTTTGCCCGCGACTCCGCCCGCGTTAAAAAGTTTATCCGGGATAAAAGTCCCGCTTTATGTTTTTCCGGGATAAAAGTAACCTATGTGTTAATCCAGGACATGATCTACCCGTGTGTCAAATTTCATCGAAATCCGTTCAGTAGTTTTTGCGTAAAGGAGGAACAAACATCCATACATCCATACATTCTTACAAACTTTCGCCTTTATAATATTAGTAGGTTTATATAATTACAAAGCTACTTACTCCTAGTTGGTAAGTTTTCTAGAACAGTGTTGCAATAACATGCCACCAATGACGTCACCAAAATATCATCGAAAAGAGACAGCGTGTTATTTTTTTTACAGATATTTTACATTCGTTATATGAAAAACTATGGGAGAAGAGATGAGCTATAAATATCAAATCTTGCCGTTTATCAAATCTAATGACGATCAGTAATGACGCGTAATTAAATGTGCACTATCATCAAACACCTATCTGAATCAAATTCTGATCGCTGTGTGTCGCGATAACTCCGTACATAATGCATCACGTTCGGTAATTCTAAACGCTGATGGTTCTCAAGCTTTCTCTAATTAATAATTAAATTGATGACAAAAGTACACATCATGCCTTTATTTCCGAAGAGGTAGGCAGAGGTAGTAAGTATTTAGGGGCGGTTGCGGACGACAACTTAGACGTGAGTCGGAGGAAGCCCGCAGCCGTCCCTAATGCGCCGAAGATGGCCACCGCGGAGTTTTAGTTGGTATGCCGTGCGGTGTACATAGGTTAGGGACTCGGCCCGGCGGTCGCCCGACGTTTTCCATCTCTCCGGGCGGCTCAACGTCGGGTCGTAAGGCACGGTGAACCCAACATAACCGCTCAGTCGTTCCCCTTGAACACTGGGTGGTAGTAATAATTCACGTTCTCCGCGTAAATAAAAAAAAGAGGTAGTAAGTAGTAATAGGTAGTAGTGTAGGCAGAGGGCTAGCACTTTTCGTCAAATGTGTTCAGCCATGATGTGATAAGGGTGTTAGCCTATCGCCATATCGGGCAAAAAATCAACTCCAGGCTATGATTCTGATTTTACAGAAGAATTTAGTTTTCGTTTTATGTTCTGTTACATATAAAATAATGCACAAAATCATACATAGCAAACTCGCTATTATGACTAACGAATACACCCAAAAAGTACTCGAGTGGAAACCATGCATTGCAAGCGCACCGTCGGCCGTCCACTTGCAAGATGGAGAGACGACTTGATAAAGGTCGCAGGAACGCGCTGGATGCGGGCCGCTTTTGACAGGTCCGTCTGGAAATCTTTAGGGGAGGACTATGTTCAGCAGTGGACGTCATGTGGCTGATGATGATGATGAACATCCGAATTAGCTGTTTACACTCGTATTCGTAACTCTTCATCTCAGCTAGTATTTCAATCATAGGTTAAATATGACAATGTAGTCAAAATATATTTTAGGATACAAATTATATACAAAGGGAACTGTCCAATATAATGTAACCGTTAACGTCTTTTGCCTTTGAGAACGGTTTCTCCATACAAACCCTCTTTGTGCTATTATAATGGTCTATTCTCTAATAGGGCTCTTCTTGTAGCTAGCAATGTTATACACAATTTAAGTATTAATGAATATAATGTTCACATTGACTGTCATCTCTGACCTGGAGCGGAGTGCGGGGATGCCATTCCCGCACTTTTCGGGGACTTTTTTAATTATTCATATTGATTAATTGAAATAAATTTGGTGTAAAGTAATATTTTTGATTTGCCTAGAGAATAAAAAAGTAAAAATTAAAAACTTAATAATCGACTCTCGTGACGCACTTATGCCCAGATACAGTGGCAGTCAATGGATTAAAGCAACATACGCTTTAAACATTTAGTACTTTATCAGCTGCCAGATTAGTAGTGTTTCTAGTTACAAGTCGATCGCGTTTGCGAGGAATCCCTATATTTTTTAGTAAATAGTGGGACAAACGTTGATTAATAATATAATACCAGCCCTGTACTGTCCCGCTGCTGGGCATGGGCCTCCTCTACTACTGAGAGGGTTTAGGCCTTGGTCCACCACGCTGGCCTAGTGCGGGTTGGTAGACTTCACATACCTTCAAAATTCTTATGAAGAACTTCTCAGGTATGTAGGTTTCCTCACGATGTTTTCCTTCACCGTTAAAGCGAACGATAATTGATAAACAACACAAACGTTAATTATGGAACGTAAAACTTGCCATAAACTATTGTAAAGTAAAAAATATATATAGTTACATACCGGGTTCCGAATTTGGTTTTCGGACGACCAAGACTTATAATATAAAGCTTCGAAACGTTTGGAATATAAGAAGTAAAGTCGATAAAATCCGAAACGCTTTATTTCGTTGTCTAACACGTAAACATAAGAAAACATTATCATTTCGTCGATAAAAAACCTACCATGACGGTCCGTTGTCTGTACAATTCTTCAATCTTTATTGTTCAGTTCGCCAGCCCCCGCTGGAGCCCATGTAATTAAGTTATTGATCTACGGTTTGATCCGGACGATATGTTTGCTCAATATACGAATGTATACTTTGCACAAGGAATTGAATGTTTAATACGATGTATGTTCCGATATTTCAATATTGAGGAAAGCATTGTTGAAATTGGAGTTTTGATAAGGTACACAACGTCGTAGAGCGAAGCTGTACATATTTACTTGTTTATCAGATAAATGGGCGTACACACCTGAAAATTCTCCATAACAATTTCGAGGGTACGTGAAGACTGCTAACTCGCAATAAGCCAGTGAGGTAGACTAAGGTCTAAACCTTCTCAGTAGCAGAGGAGGCTCGTGCTCAATTATGGGCTGTATAGATGTATGATACAGAACTGGTATTTATTATCAGGTTATACTATATAATAAACGAAAATAACTTTGCAATGCTGTCATGGCTATATCACCGAACCTATTATAATGTATGGTAAGGATTGATAAAAGAGTTTGGCTACTATTTATTCCAGAAAATTACACGTTTTTTTTTATTGCATCTAATAACGAGACGAGTATGCCGTTCGCCTGATGGTAAGCGATACGACATAAACAGTAGCAACACCATCCAGCAACTTGATTTACAAAGTACTGTGTGGCATTCCACTGCGCTCGTCATCCTGAGACATAAGATGTTAAGTCTCATTATGTCCTGTAGTTACACTGGCTACAATGCCCTTCAACGACAGTGCATGCACACTGCTGCTTCGCGGTAGAAATAGACATTGCAGGTGTACCCACCCAAACGAACTCTTACATATGAGAGTCCTACCACCAGTGAAAAAGACACATGTACAAGACTTTTATCCAAAGATTTTCGAGCAGACAAAACCACGACCAACACTAGTAATACAATAACAATAGGAGCCAAAGTTTGAAAAACACAGCTAAACAGCAAACGTGGTCAAAATCATAACAATAAATGATAATCGCATACACCGCAGTGTACGTCCGTCTGTTACACAGTCCGCTATGGAACGGGCCGGTGTGTTGGTTCTCATGTTCTGTGCTGTGGTGAACTGTGGTATTCTAAGCGGAAAAGGTATGTATAATACACAAACCTATGCTATTACTGAGGATTTAGGCTTAAGTCCACGCGGCGTAGGCAGATGGCAAAACCTTCGATTTGTAAAGAATTAGGTTGCTTACGATGTTTTTCTTCGTACTATCTTACTAATTATAAATGTAGGTTATGAAGATGATGTCAGCGCATCACGCAACAGCTAAATTGATATTGATTTCTTATGTTCAAGCGAATGTTAGACATTCAAATAAAACTATTTTTTGTTATTTATCAACTCAGTCCGCCCCGTGACCACGAAGGCTGCAAAGTCTTCGAAACGTCGGGAGAAATTAAAACAACTGCGATAAAACTGAAAAATATATTTATTTTCAGCTGAATTTACATTAATGTTCATACAAATAGATCAGTTCCTATAACATATAGGCTACTAAGTATCCACAAGTAATAAGATTAGCTTTAAAGCAATGTTATTATATCTCTCGAATTTTCCCATACATTTTCATTCTATAATCATTTACACGTCATACATGGCATAGCCATTCTCTGCCAGTCAACCTAAAGCGGTGCAGAGACAAAAAATATCCATATCAATCAGCTTATCGCATACTTCAAACACAACAGTCCATGCACACTGCTGCTTGGCGGTAGAAATACATATTGCGGTTATACCTACCACCAAAATGCCAATAAAACAAACGTAATACGAAACAACTGGACATAGGAGCACTAGACGGCCAAGTTTAGTAAACACGACCGAATGACAGCTAGATAATATGTAACCGCTTCCCGTATAAACTCCCTTTGACAACTACACGCTTGAGTTTTGGCTGATTGTTTCAAGTAGCACCAATTAGAGGAAATTAGTAACTTTGATGGGATATCTCATTGCCTTTTCTATAAACACGCGGTAGGCAGAACCGCAAATTCGTGATCATTAGCTAGATTGATAATTTTGATTATTTGTTAACTAACTAATAGTCGGGGTTAAAGTCCCGCTTTATATCTGACACAGATAAAAAGTATTCTATGTCCTTCCCATGGTCTCAAACTATCTCCATATCAAATTTGATCGAAATACGATCAATAGTTTTTGAGTTCATCGCGGTCAGACTGATAGAAGCGTCGTGGGACTTGGTTTTATAAAATGTAAGGATTTGTTAGACAAAATAAATAATCTAATCGTACTAATATTATAAACGCGAATGTTTGTGAGTATGGATGTATGGATCTTTGTTACACTTTCACGCAAAAACTACTGAACTGATTTCGATGAAATTTGCCACACGGGTAAATCATGTCCTGGATTAACGTGAAGGCTACTTTTTATCCCGGGAAAATATAAAGTGGGACTTTTATTCCGGAAAACCTTTTAAACACGGGCGGAGCCGCGGGCAAAAGCTAGTAAGTTGTGCATTTAACTACTTTATTTGTGTTTCAAATGATAACCTAAAAAGGTTATTGCCACGTCCGTTTACAAATTTATCTGAATTAACAAATGTCCTTCCTTCGTGACCTCCGTTGTTAATTGATAAAATGTCATATTTGTATTCTGAAAACCGTCTTAATTATAATTTTAATAATCCTTCTTTACGAAATATTACACATCATGCATGTTTCCCTTTTTAAGGGTGGGCAGAGATGTGTCACGCTCACATTTCGCCAGATACGACAAGATCGATACTACAGAGGAACGTACGAGATATTAAAACAATTGAATAATATAGCGATTGAGAAAAAAACACAATTTACTCAAAACTAGCTATTGCTCGCAGCTTAATCAGCGTGAAAGAGTTTTCAATGATAAAAAACCAGCTATATATTTCCCGGGATAAAAAGTATGCTGTCCTTCCCAGGTTCACAAACGATCTCCATGCCACATTACATCGAAATCAGTTCAGTAGTTTTTGAGTTTATCGCGTTCAAACGGGCAGACGCGTCGGAGGATATTTTTGTATAATATGGAAGCATAGTTCTTAATCGTATTTAATCTACTTAGCTTGGTTTAGCGTCAAAATCAATTTTTAAGTTATTATTATCATCCTTTAATAAACAGATGTATCTTACCCTCAAAATAATCATCATTACATGGTCATAGTTACATCATTCCCAAATATGTAGTCTCAAACAATAACAATTACGAGTTACATCATGCTATTGTAAACAGAATTATCTAAGCATCTATCTCAGATAAGGTAGGCACACACCATTAGATAAATCAAATAATACATTCTCGGCCATTGTCACATGGTTATCAAGAACAATTAACTAGTTACAAGAAATATATTTTGAGGATTTAATTAGACTCCCATGGCCCAAAAATTGGAATTGGGTTTGGAATTTTGAGTTGTGTATAAAAAATGGAACAAAAATGTGTTAAAACCCAAATAGTATTCTGACCAGCCTTTCAAATGGCGTACCTTAGCGAATGATGTATCGATCGAATATGACATGTTAAATTTTTTGTTTTCTATTAACGTTCTGCGTGAACAATTGCAGAAAAGTATTGGTTACATTTCTGGGTGAAATTGTTTTCATTTGAACGTATTAACAAGTTTTATTACTAACTTTTACACAAATCAATGACGTGAGCATACCGCTTGTCTGATGGAAAGCAATATGACTTCCCATAAACATCAGCAAAACTTTATATTTTCTTTTGGGTCCTATGGTCTTATACTTATCACTAACCCTCAAAATTACATCATTCTGAAAAAAAAAACGATGTCTACTAATCTATCATTCATATTTAATATCAAAGAGAATTCTATCTGAGTTGGCCGGCTCTGCGCTAATTCTATTTTCTGAGCAGACTGCAAAGGAATTTTGAAGAGTGCACTCTGGTCGTACTTCTCAAGTATTCAATTGGAAGTAATACCGAGGATTTAGGTCTTTTGGTGCAAATCGCTGCTCGGTTGGAATAAATATTGAAGCTGATCGGTGTTGTTACCTATACTAAAATAATATTTAACCGAGCATACGATTATTTTGGTAAAATTTTAGTATGATTGGAAAAAACAAAGAACTTGCATTTTATAATTCTAAAATAATATCTCGATATTTGGATATGCTTGTAACTATATTATTATAAACTATAACTCAATTCGAAAAAAAAATGCATATAGTTTGCGAACTATCCAAATATGCGGACGAATTTAATATACCAAAACGTTCACGAGTTCTTCGTGGTCTTCAATGGTTATGATTTTGGTTTGAGTACAAATTCATACAAAATCGACTGAAAGTGTACTCAACCTTGCAATGGAGTTTCAAAAGCTTGTGTGACGTCATCTGTACCCTGGGGTACCCGAGCTAAGTCAGAAAATGGAGTTTTGTTAGCAATAGAGTATTTGCCATATTAGTGCGTTGGACTTGTGTATTTTATTGTTACAAGTTATTTTTCGTTTTATTTAATATCATCGAAAGTTAGCTTAAAATCATCTTTTTACTGCTGTTTCTTCTGAATATAAAAATAAATATCAGCATCTTAAAAATCTCAACTGGTATCACCGCATCGAACGATCTTCTCGGTTAGAGCCTGTGGTAATACGTCTCATGTTTAAATTGCGATCATAATCGTTTGGTAAAATTAATCTAACATTTCCATCTATTTTATAGTGTTCGAAATGAGGCGACATACAGAATGATGAAAGATATTACTTCCTTATATTTTAGATTAGGTTAGTGAAGCTATTGCAATTTTGGAAGCTGTTTTATTTATTCATTCGCATAATTTAAATAAAAGTCTAATTCTCTCAGACTCCTTAAGTTTATAACAGGATATCATTAAATCTCCCTTTCACAGTGGTTCTTTTTATCTCACTGTCAAAATTAAAGAGGCACTAAGGCAATGTTTTTTTGGCTGGTATGGAGGTAGTTCTAGCTTGGATTTCCAGCCATTGTGGCATTTCTGGTAATGAAACCGTCGACTTATGCGCTCGTAATGCAATCTCTTCTGGGAATGCTATATACAGGCACTGTTTCACTCGGGATCTTAAAAGCAACACTAAACCAGACCTAATAAAGTCTTGGAATATTCTCTGGCAGTCTTCTAGGTTAATTAAAGGAATCAATTATGGCTCTATACAACCTTCACTTCCTACGAAACCTTGGTTTTTTAAATTTCGTAACTTCAGCAAAAAAGTTACTTCGGCCATTATCCGCCTACGCTTAGGACACGTATGTTCTCCTGTTTTTCTCGCTAAAATTCGCGTCCGTGACCACTCCCTCTGTGAATGTGGATTGGATAAAGTTACCCTAGAACACATCTTCTTTAATTGTCCAAGAATTCGTTTTCCTATTTATGACATTCTTCCTGCTGAATTTCCCCGCCCTATAAACATTAATTGTCCACTAATTAGTGATTTCCCCCAACATTTCAGATTTCTTTCTAAATTTATTAAAAATAATGATCTTTATCTTTAATTTCTACAATTTTATTCTAATTTATATGCCTTTATATTCGTTTTGCTATCTAGGCTCTACGCTCCTGCCATATATGCTTGATTTTAAATTTGTGTAGTGGTTACATTCCCTTTGCCATAAGTCATAACTAATGTCAAATGTTTTAGCTACATTGCTCTTTTCTACCATTATTTCTTGGTTATCCTCGGGTCGAAAGTTATTCTAAAAAAGTTATGATATTATTTTAACATCTACCCACTTGACATTGGCAAAATCACCGATGAAACGGTGGAGCCATTTTTAAAAAGAAGAAGAAGAAGATTAGGTTATTCTAAAATATTAAAACTTAAACCTTTGACTGCCTCGGCCACGTAGTCCTAATACAATAAAAAGCTAACGATAAAAGGCGTGAGTATGTGTGTGTAAATCCATAAATCATAATATCTTACCTTAGTGATCATTATAAAATTAAAATTCATTGAAAATAATCACATGTTATACGCTATAATTTTTCTAATCTCGTCATTTTCAGTTTTAAGCTTTATGAATCTTTTACTGCAACGTTTCATTAATGAAATGTTTTCTTTCAGCTTTATACTGTCGAGATCCTGACACGGGCAAGCTTTACTCTATAAATGCAACATGGCCGTCTACATCTTTCTGCGGTAACTACAAGTGCGTCCTGAAACATAAAAACATCACTGCTATTGAATACAAACCTTTGCGGCAAATACAAATTACTGAAAATGATTTAGCTACACCCGCGGCGACTGATAATAGCGAAGCAAGCTCTGTTATCATCGAGAAAAGAGTAGAACCAGAAATTCAACCTTTATTCCACAAAGAAATTATTCATAACGAACAAAACTTAAGCGATAATACTAGAAGTATAAATGACAGGTATTTAACTGAAGATGAAATTAAATCCATAGCGCAGTTGCTTCACACAATAAAGAAAAGCGATTTAGACGCAATCGTAGAAATATACAATCTAGCGCAAGACATATACAAGGAAATGGACAAAACGACAACCGAAGATACAGACGAAACAATACATTCAAGTAACGAGGATAAGTCCAGCTCAAAAGTCGACAAAAGTTCGTCTGATTACAGAAATCCATCCTATTGGTATGAGCCTTTAAATAACAATTTTCAAAAAAGAGATCCAGATTCAGAAAATCAAGGTAGTAGCGTAGTAAGTAGTGCAACTCCTCCGAAGAATGAACAAAAGTCTTCGCTATACCAAGGAGCGTTGACCAGTGAAGATTTCCGTAAGCTGCCATACTACTACCCTATATCAAATTTTCAAAGGTACGCATCATATGTACACCAAGCTTCAAAACCTACACCTCCTTGTCGTCGAGCAAATGAACATGTACTTATTGACAACGTTTCAAAGAAGCCTGTGCAAGAACAAAGAGTTATACAACCCTCTGTATTATTACCGTATCCATTTTCCAATATCCATCATTACAATTCCAGTGATTATTTAAAGAATATGTACTATGCATCTAATCCGTGGGCGTTCTTTGATTATTACAATATGAGGACCCATCGTCCTTATCCCAAGTACATGACTCCGAGTAACGCTATTCTGGTAAACCCTCACCTGCACGAAAGCATCCCAGAAGTAGAACAGAACAGTGTGTCAAGGGAAGAGTTAAATATTTTAGACAAACTCATTGCAAAAGCAAAAGAAAATAAACTGCCTGAATGGCAAACGCCTCCTTTACCTTCAAATGTTTTGGACGAAGTGAAAGCCAATATAGACGAATTAAGATTGCTAAAGCCTTTTCCTTTGAGGAAAAAGGTGACGCTAGAAAAAGTTGGCAAAGTTATAAAATTGGATGAATTTCGCAGATCTAAAAGGGAAGCAGAACACGAAGTGAACGACAAAATTCAGGATACTTTTTATGAAGCACACCTCGAAACTATAACGTAAGTAGCTTTACACTCCTTTAAATTTTAGTATAAAATTGATTGCCGTACTCGTTTCACTTTTTAATTAAGAAACCACTTAACAAATAAAACTATTACTTCATAATTCGTTTAGAAATAGACATTTCTTTATTGAATTTAAATATATAGTTATTAGTTCAATAAAACTAGTCGCAAACGTTTGCGGCTAGAAATCTTCAATATAAACTATTAAACAATCGATTCACAAATCAGGTAATCCATCATAAACAACTTAAGAGCTCCCTTTACTATACACCCAAATCCCTTCCTAATTCCATGTTATCTCCAGTGTGGTCGCATTAAAAACAAACGACAGACCTATTTTGTACCACCTTTGACAAATAATGCGCATACAAACATCGAATGGGGTTGATAAAAAAATTGACAAATTCTCATGTGAAGGGGACAAAAAATGTTTGGAATCCGACCCTCCGTCTAGACAGATTCTCACAACCCTCTCAGTGCCTGTATCTTGTTATTTTAACATTCCTGCATGCCATATAAATTTAGATAAGGATTTTTGTTATTGAATTTTTTTTGGAGGCGATAAGGTGAATTAAAAACGCAAATATTGGTTGCATTTTATGAGTTTGTGATTGTCAGATCGTTTACCCTTACGTTTTTTGATGACAATTTGGCGATAGGTTCACCCCTTATCACATCATGGAACGGAATACGCACGGCGAAAAGTGGGTGCACTAGTTACACGTCGGCCTACCCCTCCGGGGATAAAAGGCCTTTGTTTTTATGTATGCGTATCCGAAATGGTTTATGGTTTCTAATCCTCTGATGCCTACCCCTCCGGGGATACCTAAAAGGCAAGAGTATCCGTTTCCGAAATGGTTTATAGTTTCTGATGCTCTGAAATCGTCTATACTCGGGTTAGGCAAAGTTATATTGGATTTTTCTTATCACTATCAGCCTGGAGTTTCGTAATGGCACAAGGCTGTATTTATTGCATCCTATGCAGAATTTATATGTTAAGTCACGCCACGAAACGTATCAGCAACGATAGTACACTTTATTCACAGGAGCATAAGTTCTATAATTTTTCCACAGATGCCAGTCCGACACACAGCCCGGCTTCTTCAGTATGGGTAATATAACCCAGCCCTACCCAGAGTGTTGTCCGAAGAGAATCGAGAAAATTGAACAATGAACGTTTTGATGAATATTAAAGGTGATCTGTGCAGGCTTGTGCCATTATTGTTGGTAATACTGAATTAATTGTGCCTCTATGGAGCATGCTTGATATACTCCAAATACAGCTAGCTTGAGCATTTATATAAATAAAAAAAAAATAAACACTGCGATTAGCCAAATTGAATAGTGATAAAATATTGGACAATTATCGTTGTTTTGTAAAGCGAATAAACAATGCTTTATAAGCCAATATTTTGCATGCACAATAAGCCTTTTTAAATCATAAAAATATGTTCAACTAAATATCCCAAATGTTATTTGTTTGTGGAGTAAGCATAACTAATTGCACAATTTTAGTGATAAGTATATTTTTTATTTGTGGATTTAGTCTACCTTTTTAACAAATGTTCGAAAATAAAATACGGTTTTGATATTACGCGTTTTTAAGGTTGCGCTAGTTTTAATCATATCTATTAGTTAGATGCCTGTTTATAGATACTTACGACATAAAATTAAGTTTTACATATAAAGTAAACAGTGTATAGCTAACTTAAGTTGTTTATAAATTAACAAACGATTAACATTTATGATTGTAGCATCAGCCTAAGTTTTCTTTGAGTTACCGATTAGTAATTAATATTATGTATTAGAAATATTTGTTATGAAATAATAATATTGTATAGACTGATATAGTAGTTCAAGTATAGAATCTTTAAAAAAGTTATGGTTAAGTAATACGAATCACTGGCTGTTAAATTAAACTTGGGTAAAAATGAACTACATTAATAATTACCTGTATCTGTAAGTCTATGGAAACTTACTTATAAAGCCGGGTTTATAAATCCGGAAATTCTGTTTCATGGACATTTATTTCACTTTTATATGACTTAAAACAGGTAAACGAATATTTTCTTCAATATTTCATATTATGTTTCGGAGTTTGTATTTTATTTTTTGTTTTGTTTCTCCTCTCCATATTTTGTTTATTTTCAAATAATTAATGGATATTTCGTAAGGGAAACGTTTCTTTTTAAACCCACTCACAAAAAAGAAGGAGCTTCTCAATTCGTGTGTTTGTATTTTTTTTATGTATGTACACTGATTTCTCTAAAATTTTTGAGCATTTTTCCGTGATACCTTTTTGGATTACCTAATTGTTTAAATCAACTTTTAAAATAATTTAGCTCTTTTTCGTAATATTAACTTAGCATTCATTGGTTGAATGGTTTAATTTTGTATATTCATAAAATATTATAACTTTTTAATATAAGTTTAACAACGTCACCTGATTTCATTTTGTGCGACGAAAACTTTAACAATATAAGGCTAGAATAATATTTGCATATTGGCTGTGTGTTCAAAAAGGTTTGCTATATACAAAGCCTTTCAGCCTCTTTTAGATTTCTATTTAGCTGGGGGATATTTGAACATTTATAAGACTAGAATAATTAACTTAGCTAGTTAAACTATTTATTATAATTTATGCTGAGTCGGCTGTTACCTACTCGTTCAAAGGACGGTCAGCAAAATAAGTACATGAACAAAATCAAATCTTGAAATGGCGTGTACACTTTTTTTTTCTTACTAAGATTTGTTTTCTCTTTAGTAAAAAAAAAGATTTACTTCATAAAAAGGAAAAAAAAACTTTTTTATTTCATACGCATAGGCTATTTGACTTTTTGAATTTGTTGTACTGTACTTAAACACAAGTGGACACTCGTAATATTCGTAATTACACCCTTTGTTACCACGCCACGGACTACGGTGAAGCCACGAAGGGTAATGATTTTAACATGCTATGTATGTATCCATTTTATGTTCCACTCTAGCTTCGCTCCTATTGAACCGATTTTGACAAACGAGGTGTCTATCGATTCGTATTTATTGTGCGATGGTTATAAGCTTCATATTTTTCCAAAATTATTATTTGTTTTTTCATTATCAATGTTTAACTAATCAAGGTTACTTACTTAAGTGTATTAAATGTTTTAAGCCAAAACATTGACAAGTCTGTTTAAAAAGAAACATTATTTAAAATATTAATCAATAATGTTGTATAATGTATGGGCAGGGCACATAGTTCGAATAACTGACGACAGATTGGACAAAAAAGTTCTCGAGTGGAGACCACGTACTGGCAAGCGCAGCGTCGGCCGTCCACCTTTAAGATGGACAAACGACTTGTTAAAGGTCGCAGGAACACGCTGGATGCGGGCCGCTTTTGACAAGTCCATCTGGAGATCTTTGGGGGAGGCCTATGTTCAGCAGTGGAGGTCATGTGGCTGATGATGATGATGATGAATGATGTATAATAATAACTATATTGTATAGACTGATGTGTATAGCGTACTTACGTGATGAGACGATTTGTTAGAACTCTGTTTACCTGTAACAAATCGTAAAACTTTGTGAATACGTTCGTATTGTTTGTAGAATAAATCAAATAATAACTAACGTTTATTTATTTACCGTTGACTGACCAGGCTCGGATATGCATGTACATACGGAATTTAGAATTTGTGCCCGATATGGCGATATGTTCGCCCCTTATCACATCATGGGACGGGACACACTTAGCGGGAAGTGACCCTGGTGCAACTCTGCCTACCTCTTCGGGGATAAAGGCGTGATGTGTTTGTGATTTTGAAAAAAGCATTTTGGATCACACACACACACGCCTGTTATCCCGAAGGGGTAGACAGAGGCGCGACTAGTGCACCCACTTTTCGCCGTTATTCCGTCCCATGATGTGATAGGGGGCGAGCCTATCGCCATATCGGGCACAAATTCCAGACTCCGGGCTGATACTGAATTAAAAAACTCAATATCACCTTGTCCGACGCGGGGATCGAACCCGAGACCTCAAGCTTTGCAGTCGTACTGTAATACAACAACGCCACCGAGGCATTTTGGATCATTTTTTTTTAAATAGCGGTAAATCGTTTAAGAATACCCTCATAACGTTTTACTTATACTTAGGTATGTATTTTTATATTGTGGGCAAACATGAGATAAATTGGTTAAGCTTAGGTCGCAAAGTTGAGGAAAATTTTCGTACTTGAGTGCAAACCATAAACTAAGGTAATTACTATGTTTAATTATCTCAACCATACGGATAAAACTAAATTCCGTCAAATACTTTTGGTCCGTAAATGGCTTAAACAGTTTTCAATGGTTTTTAGGGTTCCAGACCTCAAAATGAAAAAAAGGAACCCTCACAGGATCACTTTATTGTCCGTCCGTCTATCAGTCTGTCAAGACCCGTTTTCTCACGAACACGCAGATATATCAAGATGAAATTTGTAGCAAATAATTGGGTCTAAGGTCTCTTTCAGCTGTAAAAAAATCAAATTTGTTAGTAAAAACACGATAAAAAGATATGACAGTTCATGTCATATATTTTGCGATTTCGCAAGGGAATCTAATCCTATAGGGTACTTTACCTAGAATCATGAAATTTGGCAAGAAGCAAGTTCATACAGCACATGTAAAGGAAATAGCCTAAAAACCGTATAATATTTATAACTCAGATCAGCTCTTTATTTGTTCGCGAACTATTTTCATAGTAGGTAAGGTATCTATTATTATTTATATACTAATGAAAAAAAAAATGAAATCCTCCTAGCCAGTTTCGGCCACGGCGGCCAATCTCAACGGAGATCAGCCAGGTACGCAGGAGATATTATAGTGCACAAGTGTGTGCGCAATACACAGGTGCACTCGCTATTCCTTCACTCTCATAGTCCGGTGAGACGGCAATCCGACATGACCGGAGAGAGATCAGGCGCAGGACCAACGGCTTTACGTGCTTAATGCTATATACTAATACCTATTTTGTATGGACCCTCGGTACGCGAGTCCAACTCGCACTTGTCTGGATTTTTTATCTGTATTCATCCTATTCAGGGCTTTATTTTCTCTCTTAGTATATTATATTTAAACTACGAAAGAAACTGTCAAAAGAGAGATTACATAAACATTGATTAACAGCACTCCGAGTTTTGGCGGGAACTTGGAAGCGTCATGAGGTGTTCTTGTTTTAATTCATTATTTTGGTGATACTTAGTGTTATATTGCATAATAATTATGGTGGTGTATTTTCCAATATAGTTCTATTTAAGGGCTCAAATGAAGCGAATTGAAATAACTGTGCTAATCAAGTATTTTTTTTGTTGCCGCCAAAACTCCTCGGCAGTCTTGGTAAGGTAGCCACTGCTGTACTTCGATATAGTATAGGGCATTGTAGCCAGTGTAACAACAGGACATAGGGAGACTTGACATATGTCTCAAGATAACGAGCGCAGTGGAATGCCACACAGTACTTTGCAACTAAATGTGCTGGATGGTGTTGCTACTGTTTATGGGTGGTCGTATCGCTTACCATCAGGCGAACGGCATGCTCGTCTCGTCATTCAAAGCAATAAAAAACTGTCTTGTCACACTGTTGAGCGCAGCACCTTCGCCTCGGCGAATTCGCTTACAATTCGCTAGTGTGATGAGCCTTAAATTAACTTGACGACGCAGAAATAGGGTCTTAGTAAATTATGTTAATACTTAGTTGATAGGATGAATTACAAAAAAGCCTGCAATATTTTTCCGCTGTCCCAAAAACTTTATTTCACAATAAATAAGTATCGAATAGCAAAATTTCCGTTTCGTGGTGTCCAGCGACAAATGACTAATTGTCGTTTCTGTACATTCCCTTGTATTGTATTTCGCTGACTCCAGTTCCACATCTTTATTCGTATGTAATAAAGTGAAAAGTTGACGTTATTGATTCCTTTATAAATTGTTTATTGTGGAGTCTAAAATAATTAATGTATACATATACAGTCACGCCTTTATCCCCGAAGGGGTATGCAGAGTAGACATGGGCGCCGCGCCGGCGCTACGCCGCCGGGCAGGACCCGCGCGCCGCCGCCGCCGCCGCCTAACTTGAACGGCGTGGATTTTGTGAATGCTTTTAATTTTTATTGTCAAATTTTATTAATGATTGGGTCTCAAATGTCATATATATTGTTCAATGTAGCCATGGGCGCCGCGCCGGCGTGGATTTGCTATTAAAAAACATTTTTCTTCTAAAATTTTAAAGATTTTTAAAGTTAATACCAGAAAAACGACTATTAGCGTTAACGATTGTAAAAGGCATCTTGGCTACGGCCTCTGTGTTCACGCGCACATACGCGGCTGCGCTCTTTCAAGCTTACTGTCTAACCTAAAAAGTCCTGGCATCGCTAACTAGACTTTATGCCACGGAGTTATGTGGTCCATGATCTTTTACAGCAGTCCCTTTTCGGCCAAAACCTTGGACCTCCGAATCCCTCTGCAGTGCTTTCCAGTGGAATTCGCAGCAGACAATAATGGCGTACCACACGATCTTGTACGTGACTTACTTGTTGGTTAGATACTGGCCAAGGACCCCAAAGCCCTACGACCACCTTCCACTGGCTCGAGGAAGCTTCCACACACGAGCAGCGTCCGGCTCTTAAATAGAGGCCAAGCGGGCTCCTTACGGCGGAGTTGCCATGGAAGATGTGGTCTCAGGCTGGAGACCCCGTACTCGGTGCTCAGATGTTTTAGTAGTGCACCTTGATTTCACCAAGGCGCGAAGCAACGATGCTCCAACTATCAACTGACAAAATATGTGCTCATCGGAGAACATTGTTTCGGAGAGTATCTGTGGCAGATCGTAGGTCATGCCCTTTCATTGTGATAACTGGCCAATGGCGGTGTTTTACGGTCAGGTGCATGTGATCGTGTTTTACTGGTCCATGGTCGACAGGCGGAGGTTCTAGATTGCAGTGGCTAACTTTTTCGAAGTAGTCCTCCATCAGAAAGAGAGTGCTACGAGAGATGGATAGCGGGCCAATCCCTCTGCCATCTGAGACATTAGAGACTCCTGGTCCTGACCTGTGAATTGGGGGCGTTTAGGAAAGTTCACTACAGCATCCCCGGTCTGTCGTAAAAGTCGACTAATAGGGGCGTTAACGATTGTAAAAGGCATCTTGGCTACGGCCTCTGTGCTCACGCGCCCATTCGCGGCTGCGCTCTTCCAAGCTTGCTGTCTAACTTAGAAGGTCCTGGCATCGCTAACCAGACTTTATGCCACGAATTTACGTGGTCCATGAGCTTTTACAGTAGTCCCTATTCGGCCGAAACATTCGACCTCCGAATCCCTCTGCAATGCTCTTCAGCGACATCCGCAGCAGACGATGTACTATACGGTCTTGTATGTGACTTACTTGTTGGTTAGATACCGGTCTAGGATCTGGACTCCAAAGCCCTACGGCCAACTTCCGCTGGCTCGAGGAAGCTTCCACACCCGAGCAACGTCCGGCTCCTAAATAGAGGCCAAGCGGGTTCATTTCGCCGGAGTTGCCTTGGAGGATGTGGTCTCAGGCTTTTTTTTTACGCGGAGAAAGTGACTTTTTACTACCGCCCAGCGTTCAAGGGGAACGACTGAGCGGTTATGTTGGGTTCACCGTGACTTACGACCCGACGTTGAGCCGCCCAGAGAGATGGAAAACGTCGGGCGACCGCCGAGCCGAGACCCTTACCTATATACAACGCACGGCATATAAACCAAAACTCCGCGGTGGCCATCTTCAGCGCATTAGAAATGGCTGCGGGCTTCTTCTGATGGAAGTGTGTAATTTGCCGTCCGCAACTGCCCCTGCGCGTTGCCGCCTAGTGCGGCCCGTCTCCTGTTGTGTTGGGCTCAGAAGCTCCCGTTCACAGAAGGACGCCTTCTGCGTCAACGGCAGGGTGAGGCCTACCTACCACGCTGCCGTCCATAACAGGGATCGCAACAATGTGCTAAAAAATACAAAACTACAGACGGACAGCCCCCTGCCGCCCATCTGCGACCCCCGGTGGCCCCTATTAGTCGCCTTTTACGACAGGCAGGGGATACGTATCGTATTGGAGTTCTCCAAACGGCCCCAATCCACAGGACGGATAGAGCATGGGTCCTAAAGGGATTTTTATACCGATAGGTTAATTGGCTATTGCTTCCAACTACCTAGGAACGTGTAACTCAGGAATTTAAACGTGGCCTATATCCTACTAATATTATAAAGGCGAAAGTTTGTAAAAATGTATGGATGTATGGATGTTTGTTCCTCTTTCACGCAAAAACTACTGAACGGCTTTCGATAAAATTTAGCACACGGGTACATCATGCTCTGGATTAACACATAGGCTACTTCTTATCCCGGGAAAATATAAACCGGGACTTTTATCCCGGAAAAACTTTTTAATGCGGGTGGAGCCGCGGGCAAAAGCTAGTACTCAAAAAAAAATCCACGCCGCCGGCGCTACGCCGCCGCCGACCAAAAATTACCAGCACGCCGCCGCCGGCTTTTTCCTAGGCGGCGCCCATGTCTAATGCAGAGGCGCAACTAGTGCACCCACTTTTCGCCATTATTCCGTCCCAAGATGTGATAGAGGGCGAGCCCATCGCCATATCGAACACAAATTCCAGACTCCGAGCTGATACTGAATAGAAAAACTCAATATCACTTTGCCCGACCCGGGAATCGAACCCGAGACCTCAGCATTGCAGTCGCACCACAACATAACTACGCCACCGAGGCAGTCTAAAATAATTAAATGCATTTTTATTTTAAATATGCATTAGACGTTTTTATGCATTTATCTCTGGCGATCGGTTCGAGGATGGTCATGAAGATATAGTATGGTAGCAGGAAATGTCGATAGCGAAGATAGCCTAGTTGGTAGTGGATTGGACTGCCGAGTCGAAAGTTCACATGTTGAAAATCCAAGGCACACACCTCAGACTTTTCTAAAAAGTTGTGTGTGTATTCTTTATTTATTATCGCGCGCTTTAACGGTGAAGGTACATCGTGAGGAAACCTGTATACCTCAGAAGTTCTCTATAAAAATTTCGAAGGTATGTGAAGTCTGCTAACCCACACTAGGCCGGCGTGGTGAACTAAGACCTAAACTCTCTCAGTTGTAAAGAAGACCCGGGCACAGCAGTGAGCAGTACATAATACAGGACTGGTATGGTAAATATCGACATGGTTCAACGTCTGGAGGTAAGTATCAAAGTCCTTATATTCAGACTCAGATTCAGAATTAATCTGATGAATGAGATCCTTGCATATTATAAAACAAAGTCCCGCGCCGCGTGTGTTTGAACGTTATAAACTCAAAAACTACCGAACGGATTTCGATGAAATTTGGTATGGACTTTCCATAATTTTCTCTTCGGGCTTTTTATCTCAGGCAAATATAAAGCGGAAATTTTATATTGGAAATAATCAGGCGGGCGAAGCCACTAGCAAAAGCTAGTACTACTTATAGAAGTACTTTCCTAATAAGGTAAGACAAGCCAGTTAAAATATCATTAGTCAATCCAAATTCCCAATTAAACCGAAGCGGAACGTAGATAATGCCTAATTTAAAATTAATCAGTTAAAACTGTCCCCATAAATCAGATAGCAGTGTGGGCGCCCCACATGGCGGCTTCTCTATGATAAAAACACGTATTTTTAGTACATTTTGAATGAAAAACTCCCCTTTTTGTGGTTACACATTATAATTCATTTGGCCAGGTTCTTAAGTGAATGCCGCTGACTTCAATTAGTAAAGAATTTGATGTTTGTTTTTTATATTTAGAAATGTTAGTTATAGTATAGTTTTTATAAGCTTTCTATCTTGACTAAGAGAAACGACTTTATAAATTAGATCCCAGATCTCTTTAGAGCAGCAAAGAAGACATAAAATGTCCATCCAATTTTACTTTCATAACAAATTGTAAATGGCGAATCCTATTCAAACACTTAATACAGAGTTTAAATTTGTTAAATCCACTCAATTATCGCTGCGGCCAACCGAATGCCTGTAACCTCACATTACATTTTGTAATACAAAAATATATAACTCTGCAGGGTTCACTTAAAAAGGCATTTACCCTACGATGGCCCGTGACTTATCGTCGACGGTTAGACAGGGACAGAGTTATACCAAAACACACCAGAACGAGCAGGACGGATACTGCGTCAGAAATATTTAAATTAAGTCGTCCCCTTAATGTTCGACATTATTTTTTTATCGGTCGCTCTCAAATAAAGATATGTCGCAAGTGGATCCTTTTTCTTCGAAATGTTTTCTTAGAGGGAAATGTAAGATGGCTTTTGCTCGTGTTAACGATTGTCTCAATGTAGTCCTCATTGAGACTTTTTGTTTTATTAAAAATAATTTACCACGTTCGGCCCAACGCCGCCATAGTCTGATACTATATCCCTGTTCTGTGGTCTGATACAATATGACTCGAATCGCGATATACATACGTACAGTACACGTTTATGATAGACGTCAATGTTATTTTAATAATGACGTGTCGTTACGGCACCTATATACTGCACGTAGTTGTATTACGGTACCGATGCAATGCTGAGGTCTCGGGTTCCATCCCCGGGTCGGGCAAAGTTGTATTGGATTTTTCTATTCGGTATCAGTCCGGAGTCTGGAATTTGTGCCCGATATTTTATTATTTTTTTTATTCGGGCGCGGCAAAGTGACTGCACCTCACCTGATGGTAAGCGCGATGCCGTCCAGATAGAGTATCGAATGGCAGCAGATGATTATCTCATGCCATTCGACACAATCATGCCGGCCTCCGGAGCTGCTTCTTCACGCTACGGCGGAAGGACCCAGGATTATAGGAAGGAGGGAACACGTGCGCCGGTAAACTATTCCAAAGCTTGATGGTGCGGCAAATAAAAGATTTGACGAACCTATTGGTTCGGGCCGAGATGGTTTTAACCATCAAGCTGTGGCTTCGGATGCCAGCACGCGTGGTTCTGCAATTCTTCAGAGCATTCGTGTTATAGGCGTTCAGAGCATATTATGGCGTTAACGGCCGCAGGAACGCGCTGGATGTAGGCCGCTTTTGACAGATACATCTGGAAATCTTTGGGGGAGGCCTATGTTCAGCAGTGGACGTCATATGGCTGATGATGATGATGATGATGGCGATAACAGCGGATGCACTAGTTGCGCCTCTGCCTAGTGCCTACATCGGGGATAAAAGGCGTGAGTGTGTATCACATAGAACATTTTATCGAACATTCTTTAGACGGCAAACTTCACCAGATTCGGACCAGGGGCGGTTGCGGACGACAACTAAGACGTGAGTCGGAGGAAGCCCACAGCCGTCCCTGATGCGCTGCAGATGACCACCGCAGAGTTTTAGTTGGTATGCTGTGCGTAGTACATAGTCTAGGGACTCGGCCTGGCGGCTCAACGCTGGGTCGTAAGGCACGTTGTACCCAACATAACCGCTCAGTAGTTCCCCCTTGAACACTGGGCGTTAGTAATAAGTCACTTTCTCCGCGTCAACAAAAAAAAAAATACAGATTCCGACACGAAACTAAGTCCGATTGCGCTAAGTAGCCCAATTTTAGCGTGCCACTTGCAAACCGTTTATAACGCATCTACACTTTTATCTTGAAACATTCATAGGCGTGATATGACGATATGTTGATTTTATTTCAAGTTGACGTTATTAAACGTTGTTGGGCTTAACGTATTACAAGATATATTCTCAATGTGACCTTTCTTTTGCAAAATATTGCACTACACAATAGAAATGTAGAAAGGCTTATTTTCATCTTTGATATATCGTCTCTCGTGGCTATACAATGGACAGGACATTATATTCTGACCACATTGCAATTCTTAACCACGCGTAGTGTTGTGAATTTAGCTTACATAAATGATAAAGGGTCAATTCACAAGTTTCTAGTACAGGACATGTCCAAGAATGGACTTTATAATCTAACTCAGATACTTTATTTGAATAGTACTTCCAAAAACTAGGTTTTTGCAATAATTCGTATAATTTAAACGTCCTCCGATTTTGAGATTTAACTTTGAACTAAATAAAAATAATCTTATTAAAAAGCTAGTTATAAATGGAGGGGTCTAAAAATATGTTTTTATGGCTCCAAGAACCATATGTTTGTCCGTTTAATATCCCTAAAGTTTGAAACTGGTTAGATTTTGAGTCCCAACGCCAAGGCAAAATGCGCCCATCACAATTTATTTGAATTATTTTACAGCTAATGAAGACGGTACCTTCCTACTCATTCTAGATTTTGAGCATAGATTAGTTATGTTTATATTTGATATTTAAAACAATTTATGCTGTTATGAATTTACATGAAATAACAACGTGCTTATATAAAACGAAAACTTGTCCTAATACTTACAAAAGCAAATTGAAATTCCTGAAAATATAATTCATTAGATTGTATTTGCGATCTTAGAATTTACAATTTTAATCTAAATAATTTATTCTTAATGAATTTTCTTTGCAACTATTCTTGAAGATTCATTAAACACTAAAACGAATTTGTTAATAATAACATCTTCAATAAATTTTCGTTTGATCTATCCTCAAATATTTGTTTATTAAAAACAATCACGACAGAATACTATTTCAAACAATAATTTATAAATAACATACATACATAAACTCACGCCTTTCTCCCATTGGGGTAGGCAGAGACTATGGAGCGCCAAGTGCTACGATCCAAGCATACCTCTTTCGCTTCTTCCACAGTCATCAGTAAATAAATGAAATTATTTAATGTAATTCATAAATAAATGAAACGTAAATTAAGAATACTTAAATCCTACGAAATAGAAAATTCGCCTAATTCAGGAATCGAAGCTAGAAGCTCTAGTCTCCTAATCTCATCACCACCGAATCAGTCTTCTGTGATTAATAACTCACACAAATATCCACATTTCCAAATAATTCGAAGCATAGCATTTTTATTTCAATATACGGACCAATTAATAAGATTGCATTGACAGCCGAAAACGCAGCATTCACACTGCGGTAAATCTTGTGTGACAACTCATTTCGAAAGTTTTTATTCGAACCAAATGTTTTAAATTGAAAATGCTGAGTTAAGTATTCCGCAGTATTTTTTCCTGCCTGGTGCATCATGTTAAATGCAGTGTACTGTTTTTTTTACTGCAGTTAAATGACGAGATAAGAATGCCGTTCACCTGATGGAACAGGATACGATAGTCCATCATCAGAAGCAATAGAACGGCATAGAACTCTCTATTACAAAGTACTGCGTAGAACTCCGCTGCACTCGTCACTCTGAGACTTAAAATATTAACAGTTTTATACAAAAATCAATTTCTAAACTTCTTTTAGCTATCGAATGGTTTGTGTTCTTCGAACGAATTTTGAATTGACTTCGAAGGAAGAAGACAAAACATTTTATTACTGAAATTGGTTTAAAACTGTTTATAAATAAGGTCGTAAGTCTTATAATGCCCAGTAATTACGCTGGTTACAATGTCCTTCAAACCGAAACAGCTGTGCATGCACACTGCAGCTTGGCGGTTGAAATAGACATTGCGTTGGTACCTACCTACCCACCAGCAGATGATAACTTTTAGATATATACATGGTATAATTATGTACTACGCTACTTTCATGCTAGTGTGTGTGAGTGACTGATGGCCAATACCTTCATAGACAATAACAAGATACCGTTAAAAAATAAATTTTACCAGCCTATTTTATAAACTGTCCGCTGTTGAGGACGGGCCTCTTCTACTTCTGAGAGGCTTTATGCCTTAGTCCACCACGCTGGCCTAATGTGGGTTGGCAGACTTCACATACCTTCATCATGTTTCTTTTGTCAAAATTACGACGTTTGTATTTTTATCTATTATGGCTTTTACTCTTGTTGTTATTTTTGCAGTTTATAAAGAAATTGGCTGTGGATGACTTTCTAAGGTGATAAGTTAAATTTTATTATTTTGAATTAATTATCCTCCTAGCCAATTTCAACGGAGACCAGTCAGGTATGCAGGAGATATTATAGTGTACAAGTGTGTGCACAATACACAGGTGCACTCGCTATTCCTTCACTCTCATAGTCCGATGAGACGGCAATCCGACATGAACGAAGAGAGATCAGGCGCAGGACCAACGGCTTTACATGCTTTCCGAGGCACAGAGGTATCACACCGCCAACTTCCTGACGCCGAGCTGCGACTGAGTAATTTTTAAGATGGAAAAACCGAGTCACAACTTTTTTTGGCCCGGGATTATAACCCAGAACCTTAGCGCGCAAATCGTACTCGTAACACGTACGCAATACAACAAGGCCACCGAGGCAGTCAATTAATTATATTGCAACATCAGCACTCACAATACGTCCACTCCTGACCATACGCCTCCTCCAAACGTTTCTAAAACGACACCGCTTAGAAGCAACCTGTATCTAGCGACATCATGCAACCTTTATCAGTTCATCTGCCTACAATAAAAATACTTCCATACAAAGTGAGACGCGGGTAAAACAGAACATTTGGAGCATACTTCAAACTAAACTTATTTAACCCGAGTGTCCATCTGTTGTACAATTCAAATCGACAAGAACAAAAAAGAAAAGGCCCGCTGTACCTTTTGGAAAGTTTCGGATTATAGCGTTGAGGGGGGTTATGTTAAAATATTTGTTTAAGTCGTTGATAACGTGTGACGGGGCCTTTCTACCTGCCGGATTAGAAGGGTTAACTTTGCCGTGTGTTTTTTGTCACTACCACTGTTTGACCGTGTTGGAGTTTGTAATGGAGAAGTTTTGAATATCGACACGTTTTTTCAAGAACTTTGAGCTGGGGTTTACGCGTATAAAAACAACTGGATCAAAATACATTTTGAGGAGACAACGGCAAGAAGTGATAAAGGTTGGGCTAAACTTGTTAATTTTACTTCTTACTAATATTGCGAATGCGAAAGGTTGTGAAAATGTTTGGATGTTTGTAAGAAATATAAGAAGAATTATAAGAAGGGGTAGGCAGAGGCGCAGCTAGTGCTCCCACTTTTCGCCATTATTCCGTCCCATGATGTGATAGAGGGGGAGCCTACCGCCATATCGGGCACAAATTCCTGACTCCGAACTGATACTGAATAGAAAAACTCAATATCACTTTGCTCGACCCGGGGATCGAACCCGAGACCTCAGCATAGCAGTCATACCATAATACAACTACGCCACCGAGGCAGTCAAGAATAAGTCAAGATAAATAATTAAGTAATATCGCTTACTATCAAACCAGTTTCATTCATTCGTATAAAGAATCTTCCCCACAATATCTTTTTCATAAACTCGACAAATCCCATGTAAGTCTTCGTTCGGAATAGTTCCACTAATCCGCGGGCATGAGCTCTCAAATAACCTTTAACCATGGTAATTAATCGGCATTAGAGCACAGCCTTTATGTAGTTACCGGCAAACAGGTACGTAATCAGACTTTTATTGGTGTTTGACAGCCCCCGTGATGATGAGCCGGCTGTGAAGCGAGGAGATGGGGGCCCGATACCCCTAGTGAAACAGTTTATAAATTGGTATAGTTTATAGGACTGGTGGTAGGACTCTCATATGTAAGAGTCCGTCTGGGTGGGTACCACCGTAATGTCTATTTCTACCGCCAAGCAGCAGTGTGCATGCACTGTTGTGTTCCGGTTTGAAGGGCATTATAGCCAGTGTAACTACTGGACGTAATGGGACTTAACATCTTATGTCTCAAGATGACGAGCGCAGTGGAATGCCACATAGTAATTTGTAGCTCAAGGTGCTGGATGGTGTTTCTACTGTTTATGAGTGGTCGTATCGCTTACCATCAGGCGAACGGCATGCTCATCTCGCCATTTGATGCAATAAAAAAACAACAATTACAAATATATGTGTTCAGAAATTATTTGACAGCATGTGATACCCACGATGAAGATTTAGTATATTACTAGTAGTGCTCGCGGCTCCGCCCGCGTGAAAAAGGTTTTCCGGGACAAAAATATTTTCCCGAGATAAAAGTAGCCTATAGCACTCAGGAGTTATGTAACTTCCTATAAGTGAAAGAATTTTCAAAATCGGTTCAGTAGTTCCTGAGATTAGCGCGTTCAAACAAACAAACAAACAAACAAACTCTTCAGCTTTATAATATTAGTAAAGATTTTTTTTTTTATGGCCATCTTCGGCGCATTAGGGACGGCTGCGGGCTTCCTCCGACTCACGTCTAAGTTGTCGTCCGCAACCGCCCCTGCGCGTACCGCTGTTGCGGTCCTTTTCCTGTTGTTGCGGGGGCTCAGAAGCTCCCGCACACCGAGGGACGCCCCTGGCATCCGAGGCAGCGTGAGACACGCTGCCGTCCATCACGATATTAGTATAGATTGAAGTATAATAATTTGTACTGTTTGTGTAAAGACATTTATTTATTTGACACGATTGCCATACAATAAGGCCAACAGTCTAATCCCTGTTAACTTATTGGTTTTTCAAAGACTACATAATTCGTATTACCCTGTTCGAGAATCGAACTTATAATTAAGCACTGACTTTAATGATCAAATATATATGCACGTACGCTAAAAGTCTAAAGCTAATATAACAATCTCCGAGTTATATGATGTGTAATAATTGTTCCAACAACAAAGTCGATAAGGAAGCGCACGAGGTTGTAAACTTGTGAATTACCTGGATATACGTTTAAGTCGAATACGTGATATGCTACAGGAAACATGACTTTTGTCATCACTTAGAAATAAATCCCTCGATCTATTAAAGCAAGTACCTTACGGGAATGTTGATTGTTTTTTTAATAACGTTTTATAATAATAAAATGTTGAAGTAAAATGTATGTATGTAACCTAATATTAATGTATGTAACCTAATATTATACACTAGCATGCGCTCACGGCTTTAGCCGCGTGATTAGGTTTTTATGGAATAAAAGCTTCCGCTATATATTTTATTACCCTAAAACCTTCCCAAATTTTATTGAAACCTGTTTGATGTTTTTTTAGTTTATCGAGTGAATAGGATGGAAGAATGAAGAAGGAATGATACTAGCTACTATGAAAAGTAAAGAGAGGAAAATTATATTTTTCTAAAGAAGTGCTGTTTATGGGGTATAAGTTGTTGCTTATCATTATGCCAAAGATACATGTTATTCAAAATTTAATAATTAAATGAATGCAACCAAAACCTACGGAGATGATGAACGCGAGGCGTAACGGGACTCGACTTATTGAATTTAGATTTGTCAAAGCAATAACAGTAAAATTCAATGGAGTACTAGCCTCATTCAATAAGACAAACTCAAAATGATTGGAGCAAGGGTCACGCGACCGACCTCCAGATACGGCCCTGAACAACAGGTACCGCGGTAACAATGGCTTAATTCCAAAATCGCGTAAATCATTCGGCTTTCCTACTTGATCTTAGTGCGAGAGCTCGGGAACAATAAGGCTCGTGAGAGTTCCCTCGTGTTATACCTCCGGAGGGAAATTTGAAATTTTCACCTTTTCAGAATTAAATATGACAACCTTTATAAGTCTGGTTATAATTATATTATTCTTTGCTTTTATCATATGTGGGATAGGTACAACTTTAAATACAATGTATAAAGGTTTTGTCTTGTATTTTTAAATATTGGAAATTAAATATATTAAGTGACTTGGAAATTAATCACGTTTTAATTCTCTATCAAACGTCAAGGCAGAAATCATTAAAGGCAAAAAAGCTAAGGTAGTAAGATTTTTTTACATAATATCAAAGTTTTTAGGAAAATATGTAGCGACTACACTGAAAATAACGAAAACTTAAGAAATAACTATTTAGTTGTAAAATGACTATATTTGCATACATACATACACACTCACGCCCTTATCCCATAGGGGTAGGCAGAGACTATTGAGCGCCACATACTACGATCTTGAGTCTTTACAAACCTCTTTCGCCTCTTCCACATTCATAGTTCTTTCCATACATTTTCGTCTGTTAAGGGTACTCCTGACCTGCCCTTTTCGGAGAAGATCATTTATTTGGTCAGAGAACGTTCTCCTCGGGCGTCCCCTTCCAGCCGTACCACCCCTATATTTGCTTGGAAATTTAATATGACACTAAAAATCCTTATCACATCTAAATTCAACAACAAAATGCCATAATTGCACTCACCTTCACAATACAACCAGTTACAAGACAAAACAATTCACCTGACACAAAGACGTTAAAACCTTATTTAGCCAGTATTTTCCTATAAAATGTTCTAATTTGGTTGTAAAGCTCCCGCTACGAAAGCTCTCGAGCAAGCGGCGACTTAATGAAATTCCTAAGAACGGTAATTGACGATTTTATATATTGTTAAAATCTATTGTACGATCAAACAATGAAATATATTGAACATTAATTTATATGGGCCATTGTGTTTTGTTCGACAAGCTCAAAATACAATGAATTCGCAATATTTCATTGAAAGTAATAAATAAAACGAATACAATTTAATTGTAATGGATATATATTACGATTACGTCGTGCTATAGGCAGTGGCAATAAGTTTTGTATAATTAATCAATTAGTTATAGCCATATTCTTTCGTTTAGTTGCTTTGTTCGATGTGTCATATTGCGACTGTGCGGGTCTGAGTTTAAAAGTCAGTTTGGGGAAAAATTTCAAAAGTGTTTTAATTAAATAAATAACATAGCTCGGTTTTAAGAATCAATTAGACATTAATAATATGATGATGTTTAAAGCCATACATGAAATGTAGGAACGGGAGAGTGACTTGATATTTAAACATAGAATATTGTATGTTTACCAATATAAAGAGGAAATATTTGATTGTTTGTTTGTAATGGATAAACTCAAAACTTCTTGACACTAATAGGAAGCTACATTACTCCTAAGTGTGCTTTAGGCTACTTTTTATCCCGGGAAAATATTTTTATCCCGGAAAAACTTTTTCACGCGGACGGAGCCGTGAGGAAAAGTTTAGTGTTTAATAAAGCAATACATTTTCTTCAGTATGGTATATATTATAAATTAAATTTTTCATCCTATTTTTATTTTATTTATTTATTCGGGTAACCATGGATTCAAATTCCGTTAAAATTGCACAAAGATATTACGGGTTTAAAATTGCTAAATTTTTTATAAATATTTTTTTAAATCTGCTATTATTTTGATTAGATTAGGTATGTTTATTTTACTTACATTGAAAAATGGGGGCGTTTTAATGAAAAAAAAAACGACAAAAATAAAGAGGAAACTCGCTCTGATATTTAATAACCCCAAAGTTTGATTACGTTAGGAATTCTATTAAATTTTATATTAGTCTAGCTCCAAAACCAAAATTTTAAAGATAACGCGAGACCCCACATAGAAGATAATAATATTTACGTACCGCCCAGAACTATGGGACTTATCGTATGGCATTTGATAACGAAGACAACGGCTTAAATGAGCCGAGGCCACTCAAATTGTTTAATGCATATGACACGTCCCAAGCAATGAACAATGTTTTTCAAAGACATGCGCTTTTTGTATGCGTGCTGGCCTTTAAACTAACCAGACTCAAACTTTATGGATATCAAAGAGGCAAAAATATGGATGTTGGATCCATAAAAAAATATTTTTAAGACACCTCCATTGATAGCAAACTTTTTTAAAACGTTCATTTTAAGTGTAGTTTTTAAGTAAAATAAAATTACATAAATCACAAAATCGGAGGACTTTAAAATTATACTATTTATTGCAAAGGTCTAGTTTTTGGGAGTACTATCCAAAAATATATATAAAGTATCTTGGTTAGAATTTTAAGCCAGTTATCGGACATGTCCTTTGTTAAGCGGTTTTCAACATTTGATATCCCAAACGAAAACTGATTTGAGTCTCTTAGGTATGACGTTGAAACCCAAATACTTTTCATACGAACAAATCAAACAAAGCTGCTATAGTTTCAATAACGGCCATGGTCGAGACACCACTGCCCTCGGCACCCTGGTCCTTGAGACATGTCAAATTGGGAGCCAATTTGTTAATTATTTATTTTCCTTTTGTAAAGTGTTCATTCATTCGTTCATTCATTGGAATTACATAATGCCCAATAATTACGGTGGCTACAATGGCCTTCAGAACCGTAACACAGCAGTGCATCCATACTGTTGCTTGGCAGTGGGTTTATACACAACGGATATATGTACCCAGACGGTACTTCGCGTAAGAGGTACCTTTTTTTCGCTGGGAAAAATGCAATATCGCTACCACCACTGGCGGGTGAATGGAACGGTTATGTTGGTTTAACATAGTCTTACGACCTAATGTCGATACTCGGGAGTATAGCATCATCCGAGGGAGCATTGGACCGAGTCCCTAACACTATGTACACCCTACACCGGCATACCAACCAAAACCCGCAGTGGCCTCCTTCACCGCATGCGGGACGACCCCGGGGTATCTTGTTGCACTAAGATAGCTGCACGGGAACGTACGAGACACCTACCACCCGTAGTCCAAATCTATCCAATTTGCAAAACATTTTTTGATGTTATAAAAAAAATCACTATTTTTAGCCGACTACGGCGAAGCAAGGGAAGGTTATGATTTTAACACTATGTAGGTATGCATGTAACCATTTCATGTTCGACTCTAGCTTCGCTCCTATTGAACCGTTTTGACAAATGAGGTCTCTTTTGATTCCAAACATACGTAAAAGAAGAATGGCATTTGAATTTTAGTATTCTCATTTTATAATAATGTTATCACGGTGACGATTTCAAGCATCTTAAGTGGATCATCCTACCATCAAAGTTACCAACATAATATTTCAGAAAACATTTCATATTCTTAACTCACTTCAACTCAAACGGGGTACGAAAAAATTACGACATAAATATTTATGAGTCTCTGAGCAAGGGTTAAGGATGTACGGCCCCAGGGCATCCGACAAAAACGCGTGTACCTTACACATCTTTGAATACTTACGTATAATAATTGATTTATTGCTGTTTGTTTCGACTGCCTCAGTGGAGTAGTTGTTTTACGGTACGACTGCAATGCTGAGGGTCTCGGGTTCGATCCCCGGGTCGGTCAAAGTGATATTAGATTTTTCTAATCAGTGTCGGCTCGCAGTCTGGCATTTGTGCCCAATACGGCGATACGCTCGCCGGCTATCACATCATGGGACGGAATACGCACGGCAAAAAGTAGGTGAACTAGGTGTACCTCGGCTTACCTTTCTGGGGATAAAAGGCGTGACGTATGCGTTATTGCTATTTATTACGCATCTTCGTACCTTATTTCATCTGTAAGAAAACGTACAATAGAACTGCGTATTTTAGTATTTCTAGACATCGTGCGTGGTGCCTTAGAGTACAAACTTAGTTATTTTTATTAATTTCCTTAAACCTTTTCATACAAAATTAGCTAAGTATTTATGCGTCATAGTTTTTATCATTTTTGGGAGCCCACCTTATCTTAACACTGTGCCTTAACGCTCTACCAGAAAGCTTACAAAGATAACATTTACCCATACAAGCTTTAATGAAATAAATACCACATTTATAACCCCACCCAGGGTAAGTCATCACCGGATACACAAATCCCAACGCGAAACAATGCGTAGAGCAAACAGTACTTCGTACGACATCGCGTCGCCAGAATTCGAGCCTGTTTACTCACATTTCTATCTGGAATTGAATCCTGAGAGATGAGTTTACAAATAGATTTTTGGTTCACGAGGAGACCTTCTAAATCTGTGCAATGGGGTATCGGAATTGGAAATATCTTTCTTGGTTCGGAAATATTCAATTTATGATAGGTGTTGTTGTCGGCTTCACACACGTGATTTCCATTGTCTTTTTTGGGATAAAAGTATAGACTACTAGCTTTTGCCCGCGGCTCCGCCCGCGTTAAAAAGTTTTTCCGGGATAAAAGTCCCGCTATATGTTTTCCCGGGATAAAAAGTAGCCTATGTGTTAATCCAAGACATGTTCTACCCGTTTGCCAAATTTCATCGAAATCCGTTCAGTAGTTTTTGCGTGAAAGAGAAAGAAACAGAAAGAAAGAAACATATTTATTAAGAGGAACAAACATCCAGACATTCTTACAAACTTTCGCCTTTATAATATTAGTAGGATGTTTTAATCTATCTGTGTACCAAAGAACATGTCCAAAAATGGGCCACAAGACATTTTATCTATATTTGGATAGAACTCCCGAAGCCTTTTGCAATTAATCATTTTGTTATCACACACTATCCTTGTCTATTTGCATACTTTTCTCCTAACGAATGCTGTGCGTAGTTGTAGTATGAACGCAAATTTACATTTATTTCTTATTATTTACTGCACTGTTGATGCATGCGCTATTGATTTGTGTTCTGTAACTGTGCCTATTTAAATAAATAAATTTTAAAGACCTCCGATTTTGAGATGCATGTAATTTTGTTTGGCTTGAAAACTACACTTAATATGAATGTTTAAAAAAGTTGGTTATGAATGAAGGGGTCTATAAATATTTTTTAATGGATCTAAGTTCCATATGTTGCCCCTTTAATATGCTTAAAGTTGGAGCTTGGTTAGATTTTGAAGCCCAACACCCATACAAGGACATCTTTCATCTAAATTCGTTAAGTGGAATTTGTGTTTACTTGTAACAAACATTCAAACACCTTTACAAACGTTCGTATTTACTTTTATTACCTTCTCCGTCTTTTACTAACATTTCCAATTTCAACCCATTCCGGCAAAGGAGAGTCATTGTGAACATCTCACAATACATTCAGACGTCAAAAAGGTCCAATAAAGCTTAGTTTACACAATCAGATTCCTGAAAAATAGTCAAAGAAAGCACCCTTTTCAGGCATTCAGTATCTAGTCTATTTGAACGTGAGTTGGGTTATCTTATTAACTTTGCCTTCCAACCTTTGTTTAGTTCACTCTAAGAGAATTTTATGCGAGTTTCAGATTTTTGTCCCTCTGCTATTCACTTTTCATTAAATCCAACTTTTGACGTATTTGGATTTACTGCTTATTTGGGTTGATAAAGAATATTTGTCTCCGTCGCATAGTTGCTACATACGACTCCAGTGCTGAGGTCTCGAGTTCGAACCCCGCGTCGGACAAAGTGGTTTTTTTATTCAACATCAGCCCTGAGTCTGGAATGTGTTCCCGACATGACATGGCGATAGGCTCGCCCCATATAAAGTGTGTGCACTAGTTGCGCGTAAGTGTGTGTGTTTATGTAATAAAAATATTTCTTATCTTACTTTTACTAAAATGCGAATATTTCTCAAAATTTTTAAATATTTGAATGTCTAGATGCTTATGAGACTATCCCGCCTTCACATCCACCACTGCAACTCCTGTAAGCCAGGATCGGCAGTGGCACTCATTTTATGACACCGAGCGTTGAAGCTTGGCGAGTCTCTGGGAGCACTAATTAGTCTTAAAGTAACCCGCAACGAAGTTAGTCAAATAGAAGAATAGGGACGAGATAGAAATATATTTTCCACGTGCATGTTCAGATGCCTGTTAAAACTATACGCAGATTTGGATGATATTTGGCACACGTATACAGCTTGTCGTGGATTATAATGGGCTACGTTTTATCCCGGTAATATGCTCCCGTAGAAAATATTTGAATTTTATGATCTATTTTTAGTGAAGATAGAAGACTGAAAAAGTGGATATAAAAGGCGAGCATGGTTGGAAGAGTCGATAGGGGTCGATCGCACCGAGCCATCGAATATCAGATATCTGACATTCTGGGTAAAGGCCAGATCAAAAGTACCCTGGACTGCATGAAAAGATTGATTAAGGTGGAAGAAGCAAAAGAAGCGTGCCAGAATCGAGTAATGTGGCAATCCATAGTCACTGCCTATCCCTGTGGGATAGAGACGAGACACTATGTATGTTACAATACTTTTTTTTTAATATGAAAATGAAATCCTCCTAGCCAGTTTCGGCCACGGCGGCCAATCTCAACGGAGATCAGCCAGGTACGCAGGAGATATTATAGTGCACAAGTGTGTGCGCAATACACAGGTGCACTCGCTATTCCTTCACTCTCATAGTCCGGTGAGACGGCAATCCGACATGACCGGAGAGAGATCAGGCGCAGGACCAACGGCTTTACGTACTTTCCGAGGCACGGGGGTATCACACCGCCAACTTCCTGACTCCGAGCTGCGACTGAGTTAATTTTAAGATGGAAAAACCCAGTCACAATTTTTTGGCTCGACCCGGGATTTGAACCCAGGACCTCAGCGCGCAAATCGTACTCGTAATGCGTACGCAATACCACTACGCCACCGAGCTAATATTTTTTAATATATAGCATTGGCGTCTTACTGATGGCGCTATGATAACTACAGTGATTCAGAGACTTTTGTATCTTCTTTTCACGCGGTTGAAGCCGCGAGCAACACTTTATATTTAATGAATTTACTAGTGTCAGCTCTATTGTTTTACGATATTCTGGGTAACCAATAGTAAAAAAGCATTATGATTAATGACTTTATACTAACAACACTATTTCGGCCGCAATTCTTAATTTTTATTTTTCTGTTGTTCTCTATAATATGAACTTTAATGATGCCAAATATCACAGTCGTCTGTGTGCGTAATGTGCTTAAAAAGAAAATATGATAGCTAATCCTATATTATGATTTTTATACATGTTAATGGCCATGTAGTGCCTGGATAATGATTTTATATTTTTATGGAAACTTGAAAAAGGAACAAGCCCCGCCTTCGACTGTTTCTTTTTCAAGTTTCCATAAAAATATAAGATGATAGCTCACTATACTATCCCTAAATATTATAAAATATGAAGTCGTGGGCAAATACTAGCCATGAAACATACTTAAAAAGTTATACACAAAATGAAACACTTTATCCATCCATAGTATCTACAATAAAATAACACACGAAAGTCCATCCATTTATCTATTTGGGGCGATAATTTTAATGCGTAGAGAATCGTGAGCGCCCGGTAATATAGTTCGACATAAAGTCGGTAACGAGATATCTCTCTCATTGCTAATGGATGACTCACTTTTCTATCATAGTTTACAATAAGAGGATTTGAATCGAATGGGCATTCATAAGAAAAAAAAATGGTGTAATTCCAATTATTTGAATATGACGTATGTTTTCCGGATTAATGCAACTGTTTTA